>JAOXNO010000070.1:11992446-12095222 GCA_028565335.1 Limnodromus scolopaceus | reverse complement strand
ATGCTCTAGCTCTGGGCAATCCTGCTCCAGCAGGGGAGTTGGACTAGATGATCTCTATGGTCCCTTCCAACTCTAAATAAATTCAGTGAAATTCAGTGAAATTTAATATAAGTGTGAATGAAAACCAACAAAATGAAAACCATGATAGAAACTTGTTCTTTGGTATGGGCTTGCATGAGAAATGGCTACCAGGAAAGATAAAAGCATCCATCTGTAACTTTACCGAAGAAAAAACAGAGCAACAGTACAGCCTTTCCTATTCATGTACCAGGAATTTAATGGGGCTTAATGGGCTTAATGCAAGATTACAGACCATAAACTATATTATCATTGCAAAACAGGCAAACTGCTTTAACTCAAGGGCAGAAACTGAAACTTTCCCCACAGTTTAGGAGTACGAACTTGGCCCTGCTGCTTTTATGACTTTACAAGTACTCTTTACAAATGTTAATATTTTGCAACACTCCACAGCTGTGTGAGGAAGATTGCAGAAGTACTGGTGGGGGGAGCTGTACTGTTTTACAGCTGGGAAATGCAGCCTTTAGAAGGAAACGCATCTATCTATTTTACAAGTCAGAGGATGAATGACAAAGATTATCTAATTACTTTCAGTTCTGTTTCCTGTGGTTGGAATTTCTGTTTTCCCTAGATGATCATGCGTCCAGACAGAATCCAGAGTAGTACAATGACATTTATAAGAAACAGAAGGGAAAGTAGCTGTAAGTAAAAGGGACATTCACTGAGTACTGCCACCTTTGAGTAAAATGCGGCTCTCTTTAAATTAACACTCCCATGACTGTGAACTTTAGGGATTTTATTAATAAGGACTCTTCCTCCCAGCCTTGATTTTGCAAGTCGCTCACAACCGTTACTCAGGCTGATACCAAAGAAGGTTTAAAGTATGTGGCATGTCTCAGAAGGCATTATGTACCTTTCAGAATAGGGCCCAAGTCAGAAGAATCAGTAGATTGATACTGAGTAGTGCTGGTTTTATAGGTAGCATATACTGTAATTTAGCTGGGCCAGCCAAAGCATTTTATGAACTCTATCCCGTTCTATATGGTGAATCTAACCTGTATAACTGACTGCTTCATTTTACCAGGCAGGGCAGAGCAGTGGAACTCGGGAGTGATTGGAGCCAGTGCAGTTGCATTTGAAAAATTTCTGCCCTAAGCAATGAATTCTGTCATCAATATGGTTGACAAACCTGGCTGGAGGAAAAAATGGGTCCTGGAGAATATTTTTGCCAGTGCCCAGATGTTTAACCAAGTATTTTATTTGGCAGAAATAAATGTAAAAGGGATTGCATCAAATGACAGCACGAACACAATATTGACTGTGCTTCTGCCTCCTTAGCTCCACTGGTGAGTGCTGGAGGCTCTTGTGGGCTTGGGGTAGACTGAAACACCACTAAGTTCCCAGCAAAGGAAGAGCTGGAGGTACCAGAATGCAAATAAATCAGTGGTCTCTGTCAGACAGTAAGTTCAACTATTCAATTTTCCCTCTCCCTTAAAATCTATGAAAACAATGAAAATACCTAACCCACATCTGTTAGGATTTTTTGTTGGTAATCACTGTATTATCTTTTAAAAGATAATGTGTAATCAGACTAAAGATATCTGTAGATAAGAAAAAGAAACTTCTTGTGCCTTTCACTTTCGCCTTGCACAGTTTCTTGTAAATGAGGCTGTAACCGGCAGCCGAGCTGAGTACTCCTGACGAGCTTTGCCTTGCAAATCTGAGGTTGTGCTGTCCTTTTCCGCTCTAAAGTGTCTATTGTCTGCAATTCATATCAGCTCAAGTTGTAGCAGAGCTACAGATCTTCAAATGCTCCTGCACAAAGTTTGAAATTATTTCAATATAAGTGCTTGATGTTTGGAACGTCAAAACTACAAAAGTGCAAGCAAAAACATGCACACGTTGTCATGCCTGCTCTGCACAGCCACTTTATGCTACTGACATTCGCCTGAATCTTAGGCACCATCTACACTGAACTGACGTCTCCTTGTTGGCTCTAAAAGTATTGACAGTTTCTATTTTGAATAAACAAGCACTGTTGGCTTTTGCAATAGAGTGCACTTCTGCAAGCCTGGTTTTGTGGGCTCGCCAGGTTTTGAAAATAAGGCATACTGGTTTTGCATTTATCATTTATTGCTGCTTTTCATGACAAGCTGAAAGCTTGCTAACTTTTTGGCTTCAATATATTTGAATGCCTGAAGAGCCGCTTTTTGGTTGCATTTGAATTCCAAATCCAAGTTATGTTGTTTAGTTTAGAGGACTGCCCTATTTAGAGCTACACTGAGAAACAACCATCAAGGTGCACAACTATGTGCATTTTACCCATCTACGAAAAGTCAAATAAATATATTTTTAATATAATTCTTTAATAATTTTTTTTACATTTATTCAGATAAATAAATGTTTGTGTAATTGCCTCACTGCAGCCTTCATCACAACTACTGGTTCAGTAGAAAGGTTAGGCTCCTGTACATAAGAAGTGGTTTTAATATTTCCCCTTGAAGTGGGTCCTTTTCACAATTTCTTTGTATGTCCCTCTGGTTGATTTTGTTTTCCTCTTTAGTTCATAACACGGCGCCTGGAGTCTCACTGGAATGTGCTGTTGAAAATCTTTTAGCACCAGTAGGTTATTTATCTTAACCGAAACCGAGTACCATGAGGTGCTCATGGATCAGTTGTCAGGGACAGTTGTTCAAGACTTTGAATGCCAGCAATAGAAGTCTGACCTTCATTCCATCAAATTCATACTTGACCCTGCATATTCTGGGCTTAGTGGAAAGAGATGAGTCTTCATTAGAGATTTTCAATACAGTGTTTCATAAAGTGCTGTACAGACCACAAACTAGAACTTGTGATTAAAATCACTTAAATCAAAAGGTGAAGGCAGTTTGTGACATTTTGATTTCAAATTATATTTTAAAATGTGACATTTCCCTATGTGTTGTAGAGGTCTTTCTAAGCTGAACTGATGAGGTGTCTCCCGGTTGGCTTGTGGAATCTTGTATCTTTTGATTCTTTTAATAAATTAAAGAAGCCTAAAAATGTGAAAACGTATTATATTGAATGTCCTGATTTAGGAAGAATTCTGTGATTTTACTTACCATTTTCTATCATCTCTTAGAGAAGATATTTTTTAAGATATTTCTATCTCTATTAAGAGATAAATAGGCCTTGTGTAGCCCATACACTAATGTTACTTTCATCCGAAATTAACACTATTGTACATGCATTGTTCATGCCAGTGGTTGGGGGACTGAGCTGCTATTGGGAGATGGTATGGCAATAAATACATATGAAGTCTGGCCTTGTAACTACTTCTATTTTTGAACATTGCTTTACAAAATGCACGCCATAGTGTAAGAAATAGAAAAATAAAGCTTATTTAGGCCCCAGTCCGTCTAAGTACATAAAAACATACAAGTGCAGCTTTGAGCAGCTTTGAACAAAAGTTTCACTGCTGATGATTTCCTCTTTATTTTTGCTTTTTCAGTCATTCAGCTGTTTGTTCTGAATTCATGCTGTTTCCCTGCTGCAGAGAAGCACAAGGCCAGCTGTTCCTTCAGCTATGATTTCAGCTTTTGCTTTCTGAAGTGCCGATACCAGTGCCTTCCTGCGCAGCGCTTCGCACCATTCTTCCCGTTCAAGGCCATTTCTGCTCTTCGTCCCAGTGTCACTGCCAGCACCAGGTGAGGCAAGACACCAGTTGCTCACAAGCAGTTTCTAAAGAGGATGCCACGGCTGCTAGTGCCCTGTGTCCACTCCAGGATCCTTTTCGTGCAGCATCCCCAGGCAATCCCATTTGCAAAGTGTTAGTCACAGCTTCATAGACAATAAATGCAGCCATTTTACATGGAGGTTTTCTGATCTCAGAGCAAAATTTGGTTAAGGACAGTCACCACATCTGTGATTTAGTTGGTACTACCAAGTGAAAAACATTAGCCATAGGAAAACTATAGGGAATAGTGAGGAGCATTCACTTTTCACTGAGTGACTAGAAAACAGCTGACTGGTCTGTTTGGTGCTGTGACCTGCAGCTGCTACAAAACCTGCTATCAAATGTCTGTCTCCTGAAGTCTCTGCAAAATACTCCTTCACATGACAACAGAGATGTGGACCTTCTCTCCTGCTCCCTATGAACCCTTGGAGGCTCACCTCAAACCTTCCTCTTCAAGTAACTTGATGTTAATCTTATTCTGGATGAATGCAGGTATGTGCTGGGTGTAAGACTGGTATAAAGTTCCTGAGTCATTACATTAAAACTCTGAACTCCTTTTGATTCTGTTCTAACATTTTATTAATGTCAAATTACCTTGATGGGTGGTGGTGTAGCTGTGATGTTTTCGGTTTAAACAAGATAAGGCTTCTAGGGAGACATGGTCTCTTTGGTTGGACCTGAGAAAAGTCTTGCCTGCTTGAAAATTTGACTATTAATTAAAGCACCTCCCTATTAAGTACCAGAAATTTATTTCATGATATTGCAGAACCCCACCGATGTATGCTCTGGAACGGCTCTAACTTCTCAGACTTAACAGCCTCTAGGTATATTTCTAATATTTGACATCTCAGTTTTTAAGTTTTCAAAATAAAATGCCACTCCTCTGGTTACTTTTCTTTGGGAAAATTATTTTGCTCTCACTCTACTGGATGAACTGGAGGGTGATGATGTTAATTAGAGTATATTTACGCAAAGCTGGCAGCTATCAGGGAGGACACTGTGGTCTGTATTCCCCTACACTGGTTACAGGGGCTCTCCAGTCCTGTTAAAATTCTCCTAAGCATCCAATTCTTTTATGAAGTGAAATGAAGTCAGAGAGGCTGAACGACTGAAGTCTCCAAGCTATTGGCTTCACTTCAGTCAGGATGAAGATCTACCACTTTGGATGCCATTCATATTTCCTGTATAAAAAGAGTTCTTTTTTTCTTGGTGCAGGAGTTTGAATAAGCCCATCTGGAAGCCAGCTTTGCAGAATATTCCAGAGCAGCAAGCAATACTGGTAAAGTAAAGGCTATGATTAATTCCTTTTTCATTTTTTTTCATCATGTCAGAGTTCTATTCCATAGAATGCAATTTTATTTCAGTTACATACCAGCATATTTATAGCATGGATAGGAATAAACAGGTGACACCCACTTCTGCAGAATGCAACTGGAGCTCTCTAAGCATTTCCTCTAAGTATTCTTTGTAACGAAATGAGTCAGCGAAGCTGGAGAGCATTGCACTGTTTTCATAGCCTGAAGGCTACTGTCACTAGGGATGTGTGATGAGTGACAGGAACTGGTTAAGTTTGCGTGACGGTGACAGCAGTGAAATAACGTCTCGTGTTAAGGGTGGCTGCACAAACTAAGGTTTCCACCGTCTCTGAGGAGGTGCCTGAGCCAGATGCTGTTTTTTCTCTGCCACACACTGTGGCTGGCAGCTCCTGGCAGCTGCAGGAAGGCTCTTACCGTAATCCTTAACTGATTCCACTAAGCACATGCTGACATGCAAGGTATAACATCTGTATTAGGTTCTCAAGAAAAAATTGCACGAGAGGGTGCCTTGCTAATGATAGTATTTGTCACAAAGGTTTGTTCATCTTATCTTAAAGTAACTCCCATGCAGTTTTGGCAGGACAACACTATGGGAGAGGACAGACTCTTCTGTTGTTGTTAGTAGTAGTATTATGAAGTCTGTCACTCACATTTACCTGCCTTGTCCAAGTCACTTCTAAAATGTCACTTATTTGGAGCTACCTGCTAACTAAAACTTTGGTAGGTTGCACCTGGAGATTTGCTGTTTCAGCAGATTACTTATCTGGCTCCAGGTCTTTTGAAATTGCCCGGCAAAGATAATTTAACAGCCATGTGCCAGTCTGGTCAGTCCCAAAGCAGAAATTACAAGCAGCTGAATTTCACATTAGGTATGCAAATAAGACAGACTTGCAACCCATGAATCCCAACCCACTGACCCATTAATTTAAAATCATTAATTAAATTCAGTGATGATGAGATAGCATAAAAAAAAACCAAACCACAAAGGATGAGGATGGTTTTCCAGACTTCAACCAGCATGTCGGCATGTCCACATTGCATTTTTTATGCAGTATAAAACAAAGACCAGGAAACAATTGAATTTTATATTCTTGTGATTGTTTCATATAGTTCTGTGTGCAGTATAACAAAATAAACGTAAACTAGGGTGGATCTCCTAAAGGTGAAACTTGACAGTTCTTGTCCTTGCTAAAAGTTGTCCTTCAGTGAAGTTTCATATGAATAGCAGGGAAAGGAAGGCAGATCCCTCTTCTCTCTTATGGAGTAATGCATTTTTACAAAGTATTGTTTTCTTATCTTGCTTCTGTCATGCTTAGCTCCTCTGTGCTGCTTCTTTTACTGAAGGAGGATATAAAAGACACAATCATCTCTGTGATTGTGGGCAGCCAGTGCCTGCAAGAAATGCTCACACAGAGCAGCACCTGCCAGCAGCTTGCAGAACAGAGCAGGTGGAGAGCTGCTGTCTCCGTCACACTTGAATCCCCTGAGCTGCTGACCTGCCACGGACAAGTTTTTCTATAGTATCTGTTTTATGGACATTTGTGGGTCATTCAGACATTACCATTATGATCTATGTGTTTATCAGCTCCACACTTTGTGACTTTTCTTCCATTCATCTCTGGAGCCCTGTTTCTAAAGCAAGTACTTAGAAAATACTAAAAATAAAATAAAATAAATCTTCATTGTTTGGATTCCAAATCTTAAAAAAAAATAATTACAACAAAACAAAACTAGTTAGTGTCTTCTCAGGACTAGGAAAGAGAAACAGAAAGAAAACTGAAGAACTTTTTGTGTCCGTATTAACCAATAGCCTGGGGCAGAGATCTTTAAAATGCTCCTGGGTAGGATGAAAGACTGTAAAATACCAGAATTTCTGCCCAAGGGAAAGAAAGATTTTTCTGATTTTGTAGTATCAGCCTTTTACCAAGGTAAGGGGAGTAGAGAATTGCTTCCATTTTAAGTAGTACTGTCAGTGAGAGTGTGAAAAGATCCGAGCTGGACAGAAAATTTCAAGTTGCTGCTTCTTTGGAAATCTCTTCTCATGGAGGTCTAGGGTCAGATTCTTTTCTAAGTTCTCTTGACAACATGCCAACAAAACAGTGCCAGTGTAATTGAGGGAGACCTGGAGCCTGCTACGCTCTGGACTATCTTATCTATGTGTAGTCTGACCTTTTTTTACCCATATTGCGACAGCGCCTCACGTGCATGTCAGCGTGAGGAATAACGTCCTTGAAGACTGCTTTGAAGAAAGGCGCTTCTTATGGTAGTAGCCAGCAGAAGATTGATTCCTTCTTTTGAATCCATGCAAACCAAAACTCTGTCTCATCCAGCATGCTCTCAGAAAATTGGGCTCAAGTGTAATTCAGTGTAATTTACAGCCTGTCAGCCAGCAAGTCATTGCCTTTTCCAACTGTGTGCTGAGCTTCCTCTGCTACTCTTAAACCAGAGGGTGATGGCTCTGGGACCATCTCCAGAAAACAGTCTGTGGAGGCATCAGACATTTTCCTGCTGCTGCAGAACGTGTCTGAGAGCTGAGACAGTTCTTTGATAAGACCGTTGCAGATGGTTCAATATAACTGCATTTTATGGAGGGATAAGGATTTTCCAGTTTAGGAAAACAAATCCATTTCTTGGTGCAGATTGCCTGTGCTTCTGCCCTTCTTCTCATAACACAATTTCTTCAAGAGAAATGCTTTAAAAGGGACCTTTCAGTCTCTCCTGGAGACTACACTCTTGTAGGGGTCTTGCCTTCATCTGTAGAGTTAATGGCTTAATAAGCATTAGACCCTCCTAGTATACAGTAACAAATAGGAATACAATACTTCTATCAATATTTGGCACAATTAATTTTTTTTATGTGAAACTAAATATTGATGCTGTCAAATGACTGCAGCTTAGGGGCATAAATTACAAATATTCTTCTCCTGTGAGCCTTGCTCAAATTTTGCATTCATATACAGTAACCATCTAATGTCTTTCTATTCCTGTAAGCCATATGATTTGGTTGCCAGATTACATGATTCTGTATTGTGCTTAGACGACAGTGTTTTTATTGTTATTACCAATATTATCTTTTATTCTTACTGTAAATGGTAACAAAAGTTAACTGCTTCCTTACACTATAAAAGAAATAAAGTCCCATTTACAGAATGTCTCTGAGCAGAAAATATATGTGGAAAAAAAGATAGGCTGAATAAATAATTCAAAACATGATGGGTGAATAGAAAAAAAAAAAGGTCTTTCGATGTATTTTACTACTCAGAACAAAACTGGATTTTTAAAATAAAATAACTGGCTATTTTAATGGAGAACAAAATCTGCTTTAAAGAATGATTGCAGGGGAGTCAGTTCTCTGTGCATTTTTACTCATTTTGTGCATTTTTAGGTTACGGAACTTGGGAAATTTGGTTTTCCTGATTATTTTCTTTTTCTTTGTTCCATTCTCCTGCTTTTCCATTAGCTTATTTCTCAGCTTGTTCTCTAAAGGAAATGTCAACCCACCCACCCAAAGGAAACCACAACATTTCAAGGATTTCAGATTGCAGCAAAGCAAATTAGCCTCTCTGTAATATAAACAGACAGCAAATAAATTCTTAAAGGCCTTGGAATTAAAGTCTCCCAGCTTAAAGCTGCATATACTTCCACTGCACTGTGCTCCAGATTTCCAGATAAGTATATGCAATAAAACAATATCCTGAAAGCATCCCTAAGAAAATCAGCATGTGCATTTTCTTTTTTTCTCACGAAACTGGAGAATCTTCAACTGAACAGTAAACATTAAGCGATCATTTCTTGCTAAGTAGTTAAGAAATACCATGGAAAAATATCTGGGATGGCTCCAGCATCCCGGGAGGAGGTGTCTGGCAAGTCTTGCACTAGGGGCAAAGAGCAGAAGCCTGGCTGCCGGGCCGGGCCGCTCTCCTCAGATGAAGCTGACACCGCAAAAAGTATTTTCTGCTCAAACCAACCCGCTGAATCGGGTGTTAAGCTCGGATTCGCACGTAAGGGACTCGATCCCGAGCCGAATTCAGATGAAATCAGAACCAGCTGGTCTAAAACTCTGGTGGGGCTCTCGGGGGAGGGCTGTTGCTGGCCTGGAGCGGGGTGGCGAATGGCACACCCCTTTCACCGAGTCACGGCGGGCCGGGTGGGGCCGGGTACCCCGCCGGAGTAACCTGTCTGCAACGGGCATCAAAACCAGCACACCTGTGCTAAGTACTTTGTTTTGCATAGAGGCCGTTTTTGTTTTTAACGCGGGGAAGGCGGCGGCAGCGGTGCGGGCCCTGCGAGGGTGTCCCCCCTCCCCCCGCGCGCCGTTTGCCGCTGAGGGGGCGGCGGGGGGGGCAGAAGGCCCGGCGTGTTCCTGCTGACGCCGCTCTTCGGCCGAAAGGGAAACAGGCCGCACAGACGAGCAGACAGCTACTCCCTATCGTTATTCTGAGGTAACGCCGCCGGCCCCCAGCCGCCTCCGCGCCCCGAAGCCGCCCGCCGGTACCCGCTTTCCCCCGGCCCCTCCCGGGCGGCGCCGCGGCTCCCCCCCCTCAGGTGGCGGCCGTTGAGGCGCCGCCAACGTCTGCCGCCGGGGCGGGGCGGCCGCGCGCCGCTTCCCGCCCTTCCCCTCCTTCCCTCAGCGGCCGCACACAGCGGCCTCTGCTCGCCCGCCTGAGGCCGGCGGCGGCCTCCCGGCGCCACAGCATGGCCGGGGCCGCGCCGGGGCCGCCGGTGAAGGTGCTGGCAGCCCAGCTGCGGAGGGCGGTGCGGGGCGCCGGCGGGACGTGGGAGTTGGGCCGGGCGGAGGCGGGCCGGGCGCCGCTGCGCCTGCGAGCAGTGTGGATGCAGGGTACCGTGCTGGAGGTGGAGCGCGGCGGCGCCCGCGGCGGCTCGGCCCGGCTGCAGGACGGCAGCGGCCCCTTCACCGTGCTGGGGGTGGAGGAGGTGCCCAAAGGGCGGCCCTGCCTCAGCGCTGGTACCGGCGGGGGGGGGGCGGGGAGTGATCCAGGCGGGTGGGGGCTCCCCCTGGGGCTTGCGGGGCGCTTTCCCTCCCCATATGTGTTTTGAAGTAGTTCAGCAAGTTCCTTCCTGGTGCCGTCCGGGGGCCTGCGGGGATGTCCCTCCCCGGGTGAGACAGGGACATGCAGGCCACGGCACACGGCCCCCGCAGTGTGGGGGCACCACTGGCCCGGGGCAGTGGGTGCGGCGGGCGGGAGGGCGGCCCGGGGCGGCCTCGCTCAGCCCGTGGGCCTTATGCGGCTCCCCTGGGCCCGCCCGTGTCACGGTGCTTCGGCTGGATGCTCCCCGTGGCTGCAGGCAGGAGGCTCTTGCAGAGGCCAGCAGGCCCCCAGCTACGTGGGGTGTTGGGATGGTTTCGCCTGTGTATGGCTGGGGAACACGGTGAGCGTGCAGAGCTGCACAGGGGGCATACTTTCACAGACCCCGTTTGTAGGAGAGGCATCCAGAAAAAGCTAGGCTGCTGGAGCACTCGCAGGAGCATCATGCGCTGCAGCAGGGGAGTGTGTGTGTGGCTGTCAGTACAAAGACTTACGGATGGCTTCGCATATGAGTTCCAGTAAGGATAGGGCCTGTTGTAGTTCTCCAGTTACAGGAGTTCTCCACAGTTACAGGAAATGTGTGATCGAACTCGGGTGCTGCAGAAAAGGGCTGCGAGTTTAGGAACAACCATAGGGATTTTTCTTTTTTTTTTTTTTTTTTCCCATCATCAGTACTGTTAATTCAACTGGAGAAGTGCTAGACTGTAGCATTGCAGGGGTTGTGGTACAAAATAGTAATGTTGCTTAACTTTCAGTCTTCTGAACTGTCTTCCCTCCACTTCCATGGCAGAAGAAGGAATTGTGTGCTGGTTTTGACTCTTAACTGTATGTGAAAATCTAGTAAAAGCACAGAAATGGCTGTGTGGCTAATAAAGCCTTTTTCAGTTCTGAGCAATCGTTCCTTAAGTTTTCTTGCAAGTATTGGCAGCTTTAATTCAAACTGTTTTAACTACTTGGTTTTAAATATTTTGCTTCTGAATTAAAAATAAAATGAAAATACAAAGGTTAATTAAATTTTATGCTTGCTTGGTTTTTTTTTAGGGAACTATGTAATGGTGATGGGCATGGTGCGGTCCTGCAGTCCTGAGCCTGTTCTTCGAGCAATAAAGATGACAGATCTTTCTGAAAACCCCATGCATAAGAAAATGTGGACCCTTGAAGTGGAGGATTTGCACAGAGTCATCCCCTAGATACTTCTTTTTGCCTAAAATAACTGGAAATGTACTTCTTTTTTTTTGGTGCAGAATGTTGGGCCATTCTGTATATTTGTGGTTTCAAACGACCTCCAGTTGCTGTTGGAGTAAACCAAAGAGAAGTCAGGCTCAGAGTTAAGTGGAGGGATCAGTGCATATCCGATAATAATCACAATGATCGTTTCTTTCACAGTCTGTACCAACAGATCTGAGAAACACTTAGTGCTTTCTGAGTAATGTGTCTGTGGTATCAAGAATAAATACACATGCTGTTTCTAGGAACATGTGTTTAGATAGTCATTCCTATAGCAGTGTACTCTTGGCTGCAAGGGCTGCACAGAAATCATGTTACCAAAGTGAACTTGATAGTTGGAATGAAGGCAAAGTGTGTTTCAGTCCACTTAGACTGTGGTTGGAAATAACATATTCACCTGTGTTTTCTCTTTCAGTAATAACCATGTCAGAAAACTTGTAAGACAAATGTCTCTTTTAACTGCAAGCAGAGTCTTGTACTTAAATACCTCTCTGGTTTCTGTGTTTCTGAAATACTGAAAGTGGTGCAGTAATGGCTCCTCTGTTCACTGAGGTGAAATTAACTGAAAAGATGCGATGCAGGGTTCCTTGGAATAGCTTCTCTGGGTTCAAGATGCAAATACTACTGCCACCTCATGAGACAAGCTTCCTGAGCCTAAGTGCGTTTTTCTCTTTCAAGGTTTCTTTTCTTTTTCTGATGTATGCTATTTTTAGTTGTTTAGATCATTCCAAAATATATTTTATTTTTATCTTTCTTTCTCCTGTAAAAAAAAAACCAACCAAAACACACACCATGAAATCATATTGAAAAGACCTTTAAAAAGCAGAACTATTGATACTCTTCCCCCCGCCCCCCTCTTTTCTAAAGAGAATTTGAATCCTACAGAAAGCGTTGCATTATCCATGTAGTCTGGCTTTGCAGTTTGGGAGTGTATTGTCCAGCAATACAGTTGTGTCAATTAGGAATGCATATAAGAAGGGAAGATTATCTGTGCTTGTACTCTGTACAGTTTAAGGCAACAATCAAGTGGTAACTAAATTTTAAAATTGTGGGACTATGTTTTCAAAGCATATGGAAATTAAATACCGTCTTTTAAGTAGACCTTTAAATGACATCTTCACAGGTTAAGGACTGGATTTCAGAGTGCAATTCCAGCCTTGAGTTTAGTATTCCAAACCAGACCACATCAGAGGCAGCTGTATAATGGGAGTCCTATGCTCTGAGCCCCTGCTTATGAAATGCCAAAACACACATACAGAATTTTGGCAGTCTGGGTTTATTTATTATTTTTAATGCTGGGAAAAAACTCACTGGTGGAATGCTGTAGCCTTTCAGAAATGAGCCGTGTGGTCAGCGTATTGGCTGGCAACTGCTTTTATCTGGCAATATATCCTTTTCCATCTGAATGCTTCTTATTCCAGGAACCTGAATCTTATTCCTAATAAGTTCACCTTGCCATGCTTTCTAACTGGGTAGTAACGCCCCAGGTATAAAGACCTAAAAGGTCTGCTGCATCCTTGCTAGTGGCAGTAAATTTACAGCAGAATTAAATCTGGCTTGTAGCCCCTGCCTTGCGTAGTTGGTGGGTGCACAGTGCAGTGGCTGTTGGGAGTGAAGCTACTGTTAATCTGCCTGGCAGTGATGCATGTTTACTGAGTGCATCTGAAAAGTTGTATTTATATTGGATTGTGTTTATATAAGACTGCATTGGATTTGCAGGATCTCTGCAGCTACTCTGCAGCTTTCACCACCTTCTCCCATCCAGGGGCTCATGAGTCAAAGCATCTGGGGTTTCTTTGCTCGCTTGCTAAGTCGTTTCCAAGCATAACAAGATCTAGATCTCTTCATTGCTTGATTTAGGGTGTTTCAGTATCATCTGTCTCTGTGCTGTACACTTGACCTCACTAAAAATCCAGACACAAACTCTGTTTCCAACCCCTTAGCAAGTTCCACGTATTGGATGAGTACAAAGCTGTAAATGTTCTTGGCGGTTGGCTGGGGGGAGATGAGCTGCTGACCTGGAGTAGTGCTTCAGAAAGGCCTGCAATTACGTTAGTAAAACAGTAACTTTCAAGGGGTTTAAAGCCAAGACTGGATGCTTGCATGAAAGCTCACATTAAAAAGTGGTTTCCTAGGAATTCAAAGAAAAGACACTCTTAGCAAAGTTGAATGTCGAGCTTCTAATTAAAAGACTTGTAGCGATGGCTTTGGCTTGGAGTTTAGCAGTGCTTTACCTAAGGAGTGACTGATGTTGCCTGGGGCTTCGGGTCAGGCTGAAGCGCCTGGTCTCTGGGTTTCCAGTTTGGCACTGTAGGACTCTACTGGGGAGTGGGAATTCTCCCTTTTTGCACATTGTAATTCATGTCTTGAGTTCTGCAGTAGCTTGTGGGTTTGTCTGTTGTTTTTGTTGCTGTTCTACAGCAGAGCATGTAACTGAGGGCGAGGAGCTTCTTTAGCCCTCTCTTGGGAGAGGGAGGTCAAAGGCTGGGATCTTGTTCTAATAGTGGTTGGTGTTTGGACCTTGAAGAGGGCGGGAGAATGGCTGTAGATTGCAGGAAGGCTTTTCTGCGCTGTGTTAGCTCTGTCATAACTGGACCAGATCTGGACCACATACCAGTATCTGGGGAACTCAACTGGCAGAAACATAAGGCTCTGTGAACATCAAAAGTTTCTCAGCCTGTGTTAGATCTTCAAAACCTCAACTTTGCTAAGTTTTGGGGCAGAAGTGTTGGCATTGTCTGCATAAATGTTTGTGAACTTTACGTAGAGCTGGAGTTTCTGGTTATGACCTTTATAAAGGACACGTTGAAGGTAAGTTGTAAGCACTAAAAATTACACTTGGAAGACTGACTTAGCACAGGTGGCTGTGGGTGGGTGTGTTCAAAGTGCTCTGAGCAGCATGAGTTAGATGCAGGAGTCCTGCTCTCCTGCAAGCCGGGAGGCGAGGTCAGAGCCGTTTGTGTGGCTGTTCAGTGGGCTTTATGCGTTTTCCATGGGACAATTAACCTGTGCACTGCATTACCTTCATCTGAAGCGTGTGTGTTTCAGGTGACTTCAGTAGAGGTGGTGTAAAATTACAGTATCATCAGTAGTTGTATAGTGAAAGTTAGTCCTGGTAAAGCCAGGATGGTGCAGATTAAAATACCAGTTTTGCAATTCTGAAATTATCAACCTGAGAAATGTTTCAGTGAAATCCTGCCAAGGGGATCCTTCCTGGAGGATCACATCCTCGAGGAATCACAAACATATTTGAGTTGGCTTGAGGGATGCTTTCTGCGCTGTATCATACCTCGTCTTGGCAGGCTCCCCGCGGGAGTGAGTCAGTTTGCAGCAGGCAGGGCGGCTGCTATCCAGCCTCAGGGACCGCTGGAATGTGCTTCCCCACATCATCCTCTGTCCTAGTTAGTGGCTTGTTTGCTAATAGGAGCTGCCTTGCAAAGTAGCTGACATCTGACTTCTGCTAGGCAGGGAGGGTGGTCTATTATTTCCATTTTTTAATTCCCAAGATGAGACATTGCTGTGCAGTGTGGTCAAGACGTGGCTGAACGTCACTGGGACGGGTGGCTTCCTTGGCTCAGTAAAGGTTTTACAAAGTTCATTTGAAGAACCTCTTGACCTGTGACAAACTACTGCACGTTTGTTGATGGTTACTTTATGAACAGGCTTGAAAGACTGCCTTTCCACTCGTCTGTCTGGCACATGGGAAAGGTATAGCTGCCAACACAAAAAGGTGGAGAAGTGACTTCATTAATGAAAGCTATAAATCAATGCTCAAATTTAAACTCAAATTATGAACACGGTATTGAAAAACGAAGTGTGGTTTGTTTTTTGCTTTTTCTTGTCTCCCTCCAGATCATCAGTCTGTTCATCCTGTTCTGTAGAAATGGTGCTTTTTGCAGACTTTCATTACTGGTCTGACGCAGTATTTATTGTCGCTGTGGTCAGTGGAGTGTTTGGGGAGTCCTTAGAAGAGCAGGGCTGGAGGGCTGGATGTTTCTGTTGCCCCAGGAGCTGACTCCCCCCACTCCTCACTGAGCCACACGGGTCTGCAGCACCCCCTGCCCACCCTGACATGGGCTCCTACTGAACTTCATGGGCTTCAGGTGTGGTTTGGAGGGGCTGATGGAGTTCTTGCCTCTATTGAGTATCCAGAGGCAAGCTCTGCATTTGCATAACCCAGGACCATCTCCAGACATCTTTCAACATGCTGAGCACTATAGTTTAAACTGTAGTTTAAAATGTTTATTGGTGTTTAAATGGCTTCTTTATCCCCTGCTATGTTATTATGCAGCTTCTAGGAGAGCCAGTATCTGCATCCATCTCGGGTTTGCTGTCTACAGTTGGCACACAGTTAAACTCTGCTCTCCTGTGTCCCTACTGGCACTGCAACTAGCTGAAAAGTAAGGCAGCTTTTCTGAAACTTTTGCTGTATTTGCTGACATCCTATTTTGTTCCTGCAACTGTTACCTCAGTATTTTTTGAAGGATGTTAGCGACTGGGGAGAAGATCATGCATTTTTATAATCAATAACCGGTATAAATAATTTCTGTCAAAAATACCTCGTTATACAACACCTCTTCTCTGTAGGTAAGCAGTCATAAAGTTATTACACAGGAAGACGTGATTTCTACCATGTTTTATATAACAGCATCTCGTGTGTGTGGAAATCGTAGCAACTGTAGGCATTTTCCTGACTAGTGTGAGAATCCTGTTTTATTTAGAATTTGTATAGAAGTGCAGTGTAAGCGTTCAGAAAGCAAGCGCAGCCTGAAGCAGCGAACAGGGGAAGGGAGCCCAGCTGCTATTTCTGTCTCTGAACTACAGGAGCCGTTTCAACCCAGCCAGTTCCAACTCTGTAGGTCAGTATAACTTCATTCTTAGAAGCGATCAGTAAAAACATAACTCCAGCATAAAAATAAGGAAGTCAGATGTTTATTAGCATTATTTCATAGTTCAGAACACCGTTATTTCAATGTTTGCATAATATGCAAAGACATCTGAAGGATTCTGCAGTGTTACCTTTTAACTAAGGAATAATTGCATTCCTGGTACTGTGGGGAGAAATGTAATGTTGTTTTTTTTTTTAATCAATAGACCTACAATATAGAAAGTAATTTAACAGATGAGACACTTGCACACCAATATCTGTGACACCTTATGACTACTTTAGGGATAGGACAGGCATCAGTCACCTTTTCCCAACATGTGACCTGAGTTCTGAGAAGGGGGTTCTAAAGACACAAAAGGAGAACATGAAACTGCTGAACAGATCCCAAGAAGGCTGATTCTCATTTAACAAGGTACACATTAATAAGGGAAAAATCAACCAGCATAAAAATGAGAAAATTATTATATGCTTTAAATTATTTAACTATACTATTTCTATCTTAGCCCTCTTGCGTGTTGGGTCACTTCCTCGGAAAAAGGGCACTTTCTCCAGAATTTACTGAAGAGCTCAGTTTCAGTTCTGGAGAAAAAAGCAGTCAGCATCTCTGCACAGGTTCAAAGCTGATACACTACTTTCACAAAGCAGAACACTTGTACTCATCTGAGCTGGGAAAGACCTTTTGTCATCTTTTAAAAGCGTTCATGCTATGGCTCGAGGCTTGTGAAGAGGCTACTTTGCTACTGAACGGGAGAAATTTTTTTAAAGTAACTGATACTCTTAGTCCAATTTCTTCTGGTTGCTTATAGTTTCTTGTCTCTGTACTGAAATCATTCCTCTTACCCTCAGGTGTTTCTGGGTGAAAAGCTTATATTCATAGTCCTAACACTAATTCATTCACTTTTACTGTTCTCCCTACTATTGCTTCTAGCTTGTCCACCTAAAATAGCCGTTCTATTTTGGGTGCTGAAAGGGTTCTTCCATCTTCAGGGCTGGTGTCTGCCATTCAGAATTGGCTCAAGCTGAAATGAAGAAGAGATGGAATCCAGGTAAGTGGTTAGTAAGTACTTAAAGGATAGAAAGTAGAAAGTGACATGTAATACAAGCTGTTATTATGCTGAATTACAAGAAATCTGTGAAGGGAAAAACAGCATCAAATTTATTTATGACATCAAAAAGCTGTGGGGAAAAGTATTCTAGCATTTTAGATACAGTTTTATCTTAGATCCATGAAATTGAAATAAAGATGTAAGGTTCTTGCTATCTTGTTTGATGACAAATTCACATTTTGGAGGAAAAGAGTGGCATTATTACTAAAGTTTATGGGCTTTGGCTAGTTCAACTATCCAGAGAAAGCGCCTTGGTAAGAGTGAGTTTCTACAAAGTAGCGCAGGGGCAGCTGTTACTGACTGCGGTGTTCTCTTGTTCTCATGACCTTAGATGGCTAAAGGTTACCATGTGTGACTAGTGTGACCATGACAAATTCCTTTGCAATATCAAACCTGGTTCTCCCTTACTGCAGTTTGGGCTGTTTCACTTCCTTCTCTTTAGTGTGTTTACTTAACTCATGTCTATCCTCAGCCCTCCAATTTTTTTTTCCCCCTAGAGACACCTCTGGACTTCACTCAGCTGGTTCAGAACTTAACTACAACACGGTGTCCAAAATTGGATGCATAACATAAGCTGAATAGAAAAGAATTATTTCTTGTCTTAAATATGTTTATTCATCTGTACATCCCAGTATACTTTGCTTGTTTAATAGCATGCTTTAATAGCATGTTATTGTTGTTAACTGAGCGTGTGATCCACTGTAATTCCAATCCCTTTCCTCAGAAATGGGATAATATAAACTAGCAGCACCAGTGGACTTCAGTCTTTTGGCCATTCTAAAACTCTGTTTTCAACTGAATATTCAGGCTCAAATTTAGCAAAATTTGTTTCTGTATTTCACATGAATATGTTGAGGAGTTTATATAAAAACTGTTGGAGCTAAACCCACTTACTGCCTAGAAGGTACTGCTTAGAAATTTCATGGTTGCCTCCTGCTTCCACGCTGGCTGAGCTGAGTACGTAAGGCAGATGATGACACGTGGCATTACTGCCGCAGACGGGAATGTATACATGTGGTGCACTTACATGTGAGTGCTCTTTTCCTACGTTTTTATTTTATGGCTAACACAGGCATACGCAAACACCTGATAGCTAATTCCCTTCCTTAGTGGGTGAGAATTCAGCGAATACTTCTAAATATTTTACTTTTAGGCATACCACAAATATGTTTGTAGTCACCAAATCACTCTTTTGAGGTGGCAGTACATTTACAAATGCAAATTAATATAATAATTCATTGCATATATTAAAAAAACCTCACGCTGTATTCTCATTACCAAGCTTTACCAAAGCATGGAGCTTAAAAGTTAGGTGTGTAAACCCAAGTGCTTCATTTCAAGCAAAAGCATAATCACATCTTCTGCATGATCCCATCATTCACCCATAGGGTAAATGTTTCCATTGCAGTCTTGTAAAAATACTATTACATCTTAAGTTATTACTTAGGCAAGTATATCAAGAATCAGTATGACAATAATTTGTATGTGTGTTTCCTTTAATGTTCTCATTCAATAACAAGATACAATCATATAGCAAATTTTAGAGAAGGCTCCTGTTTTGGGGGTCTAAACTAAGGAATAACATAATGCAGATGAGTAAAATAGTTTTGGGGATGTTTGTGGTCATCTCTCAAGACAGCAATACATGAATAATCAGTATTACTGAAATGGTACAAGTTATCATTGTTAATGTATCATTATTTATATAGCAATTTCAGGTCAATAAATGTCAAAATTGAAAGAAGGTACCGAATGCAGAGTATCCAATGGAGAGAGAGTTTAATAAGAACCCTGTAGAAAAGATCTATAGTGCAAATTAGTGAATAGACATGATACAGAAAATGCCAAAATCTACAGCTGCTATCACCCTTCAATGGTAAGGTGTCTCAGATGACTGCAGTTCCCAGCACAACCAGCCATTCCTTCCTTGGGTACTGGTACTGCACAACCCTAACTGGGACTGGGGTAAGGTAACGCCTACTGGAAATGGCAACTGGGCAGCTGAACTGTGCAGTAACTCTGCAGTAATAATAATAATGCAGTAACTCTGAAGAAAATAAATAAAAGGGGACTAAATTTTATGACAAGTATTTTTGGGCTGTGGACTTCCAACAGGTTTTTTCTGTACACAAGAATTCTTTCCTTAAAATTCCACCCTTCCCAAGTAACACAGATACGGGTAGCAGAGCACGACTCCAATCTATTTTAGAGCGGTAATTGTTGTCATCTAATCTGGTTTCTGCAGCAATGTGCAATGCAGCAGTGTGCTCATCATCACCAAAAAGTGCTGGGATCTGTAATGAATTTCCACAACAACAGAAATGGGTATGGATTGTAATGGCAAAAATTTCAAGCCAGCACTACTGCTCTTTTCAGGCTTTTCAGCTTTCTTTGCATTTTTAAACAGATTCCCGGAAGATAGCTCTCCGGATGACAGCTGCATTAAAATACAAGTATTGATATAATCTTGAAATTCTAGGTTAAGTTTAAAGAAGATAGATTTTATTAAAAGAGACTAAAAAGTACAAAAATAGGTCACTATGTTCAATGTGTCTGTATAATATGTATTGCTGTTCATATGAATCCAAATGCATTATTCAGACAAAAAAAGGTTTGAAACAAAAATAGTATTTGAGAAGTGGAACTCCTGGGGACAATCACAGCATATTCTGCAAATATCCTTCTACACAGCAAATTGGGAGGAAATAAGAAAGCCATTAGAGTACGAATGGGATGGGTTATGGTGTGCCTCTGTGAAGAGCAGAAGGGGTGGGAGAGACAAGGAGCAAGAAGAATAATGCCAGGAACAGGACCATTTTTGCTTGTGCCTATAGTGCTCTTGAATAACAGGCATGTAACTACCGGAGCAATGCAGCCAGAATATCTGGAATGAAAGAAACGAGACTTACCACTGCGGAGGCATTTCCACGGGGACAAAATTTCGGTTGCACAAATGAACAAAAGCTGCTGCTAAACTGCAGGCAGCCTCCAGTGCCCGGGAGCCACAGGAGTCAGACCTGCACATGCTGTAGAACGGTTCAGGGTCCACCTGTGACACCAGGGGCAGTGGTTAGAGGAGCAAGGTGCAAGCCTGTGCCTCTCCTGGAGACCACAGTCTGGTAATACAGCTGCAGGGGAACTGAAGAGCAAGTTTGAGTTGTGTCTCCCTCCCCGCAGCCCTTGTTAGGACCATTCATAAACCTTTATTCTTTACCTAATATTGAGGTTTATTTGTATTTCCAAATTGTAGACACCTGTACGCTAAAGAGTAGTGCAAGGTCATACCATTATTTTGTGGATGTCAAAGACCTTCAATTTTCATTCGTGATGATACAGCACCTTTTTTTTCCTGTCTGTATTTTTGCTCTGATTACTTCTAAAGTTATCCACAGCTAAACGCCTATGTCTTTGCAACAATTCTGTGTACCCCTTTGAAGTGTAACAGTTGGGCATTCGGATAGTCCTTTGGTGGCTGACATTATACTTACAACTTTGAAGCAGTTCCTAAGAAGTGAAAGTGATTCTTCAAAAAACATTTCACAGACATTTTGCTTAGCTGTAATTGGACATGGCTTCGCTTTCTTCTGTACAAGACTGCACTTGCTCACCTGGGAAAACAGAATTACTAAAGTTGAGGAGGGTGAGATTTTTTTTTTAAACATTAGTGTTGCGTGAATTCTTCAGATTCCCAGTGTGAGATGGAAGATACAGGCAGTTCAGTAAAGCGCCCTGATTAACATTTATTGTTCATTAATACTGAGAAGTGTTCTTTTTGTGTTCTTCATAAACAAAAATGTATGTCTCATAAATATTACAGATTACAGACATTGTTTCCTCTGCCTATTGATACTCACTGAAGGATGTTGGTGTGTGGCTGCTGACATAGTCCGAGTGTAGAGTTCAGTGTGAGGGGACTCTGGCAGCACAGAGGGACTGACCGCTTTTATTTCAGGCTAAAATACCTGCTCAGATTTAACCTGATCGTGCTTTCGCTTTCTGTATTGCATATCGTTGTGCTCAAACTTCTGCTCAGGATGGATTTTTGCAAGCTCCCTTTTATCAATACAGCTGAATACACTGCCTCAACTGGGTATTTCCATTGTATCGTCTCTTCCTACCACTTCAGCAAAGTTTCCAAGACTTGGCATGAACGCCTGACTTGGCACATTTGCATTTCTGGCCATGGCTTTAATGATGTGTGACAGCAGTGTGTGTGTGTGGCCAGTCAGTCTGAACAGGGTATGACTGCAACCAGCACAGAGTTCAGCTACAGTTGTCTAGAATTTTTGGTGGCAGTATGGAGCACTGCAAAGATGCCACGGCCTACAAATGGAACAGACCCACCAACAGCACCAGCGTAGCCATGGTGTCATCAGCCATTATGCCACTTTAAGGTCATACATGATTTCCCAGCTAACTTACGACATGAAGTTTATTGCTTTTAATTGATTATTACTTTTAATTCAATGTCACTGGGTAGTTTTGCATTAGATGGTTGCTTTTTTATGACTATATTAGAAATTAATATTTGTAGCAATTAAGAAAATTATAAAGTCAGTCATGTCATGATCCCACCCCATTATTAACATAAACATAGGCTACAAACTCACTAATCTCTCTCCAACAGCAAGGAAAAGTACAAGATACTTGAAACAATCTTTTTTTTTTTTTTTAAATACTGACATAAAGCTGAAAAGAGAAGATTTCTGTGCCCAGAACCTGGACACCTTCTGGTGAGAGAAGGTGAAGGAAAGAGTCACCAACTCTTAGTAGTAATAAGATGCTGGTTTCTTTATTTTTTTTAACAGAGTCTAAAAATTAGGCTTTAAGGGATTTAGATTATTTTCAGCTGATGATAAACTACATGAATTAAGGTTAAGTCTCTTTGAAGTAAAGAGGTATAATGTTACTGATGTAAGAGTTACCACATTTATTTGTGATAGTTATAGGAACTCCTTTTATGCAAGTCAGTAAGTGAATGAGTAGCAGCTAACCTGCCAAAAAAGTCTCTGCACTTAGTGATATGGGCATGGAGAACATTACTAGTTACTGCTTTCTAAAGTTTTGTTTCTTGATAAAATGAAAAGCAGGAAGAACAAAAAAAGTGAAGAGGCTCAATGTACCCAGCTACAACAAACAGCTCTAAAGAAACTTCTGAGGAGGGAAAACTCCTGGGTACAAACTGTGGCCTGACTGATGGAACATATGGATTTGTCCCAGACTCAGTACCGCCTCGCTCTGTATTCCAGAAAGAGGTGCTCTTAAGTAAAAAAACATGAAAGACACCTGGTTCCAACACCAGTTTCTTCTAATAGCAGAAGCAGCCTCGATGTTTTACCTTACCACTTAGGCCAAAAATGCTCAACGCCCACCTACAGGGAATTCGTGTATGGTTTGTAGCAAACACATGCAAGCTTTCCCTGTTAAACACAGGAAAACAAATTATACACAGCTTGGTGCTGTTTTCACTCTCTAGCTTTAGTTCATCTAAGCCACAACAGTATGTTGGACGTTGCCATTTGTGCCCCAGCACCACTGGTATCTGCAGAGCAAGAAGCCCTTCAGTTCCTTACCTGCCAGCTCTGTGTGAACTCTTGCATGTTGTCAGTGAAGGAGCGATTAGGAAGCATCCATTCATTTCCAGCTTCGTTATCATTGGTACCAAAAAGCCCAGCTGAAATACCTGGAATGAAATTGAAATGGAGTAAGTTATCACGAGTAGACACAGGGCCATTTTAAAAGCTGTCTCTGGGCTCTGAGCATTCTGTCCAGCAGAGCTCAGCTGTGATGTGGAAGAGGGAAAGCGTGCCCAGGCATCCATTATGGATTTTTTCTCAGAGGCGCTGCCATCTCATTTGTTAACTGTTCATTTGCTGCTCCTGACCAGATCAAGACATCCAATTGTATCCATTCTCTGCTAATCTCAGGGGTTTGAGTTTTAGAACAGCATGGGGACATGGAGAGGAATGTATTCCAAGTACATCAAAGCCCTTGAAGCTTTTAGGCCTCCCTCCTTTGTGCTTGTGCAGGTTTGACAAGATAAGCCTGCAACAGAGGAGTGATTCTCAGGCAGGGTTTGGGGTTGGGCTGACTGCATCACATCCACACCCCCCTTCCATCTGCTTTATTGCACTGGAACAATAGTAACCGAGGTAAACACTGGAGCAGTACATACCGTGCTTTATTTGGCAATAACTGGGAACGCCTGAGGCCATTTCCAGGGTGTGTGTAAATGAAGAGGGGAAAAGCAAGTGAAAGACAACCCACATGCTGGTACTACGGACAATGATAACTCAAGAGATACAGAAAAAATGAGTAACAGCTGACAGAAGCTGTACGATGGATACTCACCATGGTGCCAGCCAGCCAGAGTGACAGTACAGAGATCATACTGAAAGTCACAAGAGACAGAGACTCCTTTCTGGTTAGACACTTCTATTTTATTGGTTTCTCTCCTTGAATTGGTGCTATTCATTTCAAAGGACTGATCCAGTACTTGGCAGTTCTCTTCCATAAAGGAAAAGTTGTTATACAGCTTAGATATCTGTTTTAAAATGAAAATACAATTTCAAATACGTCACAATGAAAGTGCAATGACAGGCAAAGTCAGTCTGGCTTTGCAGGTGGGATGGAGTCAACTTTGCTCAGCCCAGAGTCGGGGAATAAGAATGGAGTTGTGTTAAACTTCTGAAAGATCAGGAAAGCCCAAAGCCTCCCAGGTGCACTGAGGCTATGGGCCCAGCCTGCTCTAACTACCTTTCTCTTAGGCCACGTAAGAGGAAAAGCTGAAAAGTTCATTGAGCAGCTCATTTTAAGCACCCAGTGAGCAAAGAGGCAGCCCTTGAATTCAAACTGTGTTTTGAGTTATTTCCTGATTAAAAAGGTGTTACTTTCTAGCACTTAGATCTGAGAGCTGCTCTGATCTATGTTTTGAGCATTCATATTTTGAAGACTTTGTTTTCTTTTTTTTGTTGGTTGGCTGAAGATAATTTCTGGTCTGGAAAGGAAAAATGGTTGACTGTTCCCTCCTACCTTCAGTCTTGGATAGATACTGATCACGGTCTGGTTCATCTCCACATACAGTGATCTTGAGTTACCAGTTTCCTCATTCAGTATTACAGTGAAGGTATCGTGAACAAAATCCTTGGCAAGAAGTACACTGCACTTTGATGTTAAATCATAAATTCTCCCATCAAAAGTCATAAGATGCTTGGTCCCCATTAACACAGCATGATCTAGAGAATGACATTTCAGAAGTGGCATCAGTGAGTTTTCCACAAAGCAGTAAGTGCTGCTACTTGTACACTCAACACAAACAGCTTCTGGCTGGCATGCTCTTAAAATAGGTTCTCAAGGTGTTATTATATTTTAATTAGTTACAAGTTGCTCTGCAACAAAAATTTCTCCTGAAAGGGAGCAATCTAATAATTTCTTTTTCATTATAGATCCCCCTGAGTGTCCTAAAACTTTGAGAAACAAGAATTAGGATTCAAAGCTCATGTTCATTTATACTCCTGCTACTTGACAGTTTTATTTGTAAGCCCCCCCATACACATTATACATTCATATGCAGAAACCAGCAAGAATATTAACTGTTTCAATAAAATACCCTGGCAAACCAGAGCATCAAACAGTCGCAGCCCAGGAAACCCTGCTAATACATCACTTTCACTGGTCACTAGGACCTGCTTTCAGTGCCCTCCATTGGATCTGCCTACTGGGAGGAAGCCATTGAAAGTGGCTCTTTCTAGAAAAGCCATTATCTATAAGGTACAGCTGGGACTGTTAACGCAGCCTTTAGCATTTAGCAATGCTTTTTCAGGTAACACCTCTAAGCCTCGGAAGTTTTGGTAGGACTGAGCTTTTTCATCCTGGAGTCAACGGAAGTGATATCACCAGTTTCAAAGTATGGCCAAAGTGTCCATGGTACAACTGGCACTGAACCAGAGCAACAACTCACCAGAGCATAACAGATAAAACAGGTAAATGCCACCAGCTGATTTCTAGTCCCAACAGTAGGAAGTGTAGAGAGTTGCAAAGTTTGCATGAATATTAAGTAGAAGCATTTACTGCATGTCAGCTTTACCCGAAGTACTGATATTATACGTACAATTATTGTTCTACAAGAAAGACTGTATATAAAGCTTATAGGAAAATTATTAATTTTAAATACTACATAAACGAGTACTCCAAATACAATTTGTAAAATTTAGAACTAAATGGAAATAGACCCAGTTACAAAACAAAGCAGCACTTTGAAAGGGCTTACATTCAAAGGGACTCTCCATCATCCTGCGTTTGAATCTATAATACTCTGCAACTATGTTGATATTGTAGAGGTCTTGGAGAGGCCTCATTAGCTTTTCTTCAATGAGATAATTAGTAATATTTGCCAGATCCAAGGAGCGGTCTGCTTTAGGAAGTACTGGCAGTTTTACTGCCACTGAACAGTTCCTGTGGAATACAAACAAAACAGCACGTGCCCTTATCTGCCAAACTGATGAAATACAGTTGCTTTATTATTAGAAACGTGGAAGTGAAATATTCATAAGAACTACAGTCTGACTAGAATGGCAAAACAAAGCTACGCGATGGCTAAGACCTGCAATACACCACGCTGTGTAAGGCCAGTTATCACAGTTCTTGCTATTCTCTTTGGGGCTGAGCAGTTTCTTTTGAAATGCAGACTGTCCCGGTAGCCAGCAAAAACAGACATTATGGTGTTATGCCACGTGCCCAAAGCAAAGCATGGTCGGGTGGGTGCCCAAAGCAAAGCATGGTCGGGTGGGTGCCCGCAAGGCTCAACACACAAGCTGATACAAAGACTAACTATGCACATACCCGTTTAGAACACTACCCAGCAGCAGGGATCCTGCAAAACCCAGCAATTACCTGGCTGAAAAACTGAAAAGGTTGAGTAAAGGCTTCCGGATCTTGCTTACAGCCCTAGAAAACATGGCTTCTGCCCATCTGAGCATCTGCTGTGTAGCCTGTTGGAGAGCCAGAAAAGGAGATCACAAAACTGTACGGCTTCAGGGCAGGGTCAGTACTTGATAATGAGTTTTAAATCAATAGTCAGTGAAGTAGCACTTTAGTCTCTCTTGCATTTGTCACTTGCCTGACAGCATCTTGTCATTTGGAGGTTAATATCCACAGCAGAGTCACTAGTACCTACAGCAACAAATAACGGACAGAAATATATCCTTCCTAAAATAACATTAACTCAGTGAAGTATTGGTATTCTTCAAGTAATGTGCTTCAGTAGCTCGCAAAGGATTGATAGTGTTGTTAATATAAATGGCATCATGATATATTCTTTATGCTTTGCATTTAAACTAGAAGACCCCAAAACTATTTGTACATTATTTGTTGGAATCACAATCCACCCTCTGGAAGAAAAGCAAAAGCTACACGAATGACAGGTAACTGCTGCTGTGATTTCAATTTCAACCAAAACTAGAAAAACAACCTCTCCTCTAGCTGAAAAAGTACTGCTTCCAAAGCAGGACAAATACTTCAACAACAGTAAATTAGCTGTGCACAAGCTTGTTATGTGGAAAGGTAACCACACTATTTCCATAAACAAAAACATTTAACTATTTTTGTGTACCCACAGTTTGAACTATGGATAAGTTAAACCTCAGTTAAGCTGAGACTTAAATTTGTAGGCCTAGCCTTTAAAACCATTAAAAAAATGGAGAATTGAGTTATACCAACCATATCCAAGCCTGCTTTCATAGCCTTTAATGCCACCTGGATTGGTTCCATTAGCCACACATCTTTTATGATCTTGGGTAAAAAAGCCTGGATTTTCTTCAGGTACTCTTCTGTCTTCTCTTGCCAAACTTCATCTAGTGGCTTCAATGTTACATCGTAGTAGGCATCCTTCAAAGTTGCTAGTGGCTCTGAAGCAAACAGGTTACATGAAACAAGCCTTAGCTAAGTAAGAAAATACTTTTTAACAAAGTGGCTGTTTGTCCCCTCGCTTCCCCACAGCTTCCAGCGTAAGAGGAAGGGACACAGAAAACAGGAAAAGGCAGCTTTGTTTTCATGGCAGCCGGGCAACAGCCGTGTGCGCGTTATGAAAAGCTACAAGAGGTATTTAGCTATAACCCTGATCCACTCATACACCTCATAAATACATTGCTGCTTTCCTAAAGAAATGTAAGGAATGCTTTACAATACATGACACCATCAGAGCTGTATAGCTCAGCCTGCACCTGCTCAAGGAATAACAGGACAGTTTGGTCACAACTAATTTCTAACCCAGTGTATCAACTAAATCCCACGTTTGAGTGGAAAGAGTCTAGAGATAAGTAGCTCAAAGTGAGGGTTTAACCTTGTGAGAACTGAAGGTGCTCTCAGCTAATTACAGCTGACTGCACTTCTCAATGGCTGCGATATGGGCCACAGTCCGGCTGAAGAGTGAGTTAGAGGCTACTGGACAGATTTGGAAAAAACAGATGAAGTGAAATCCGATTAGTACAAGCATTCAGAACTCAAGGAGGGATGTGAACAGTCCTCTGGGAGGAAATGTGTGCCCGGGAACTGTTAGCAGAAATGCTTCAGCTTGGGAATTAGGGCTCTGTTCTCATCCGATTGAACCCAGACTCCCACATCCAAGAGGAGGCCTCTTCGGTGATCTCATTAGGAAGGTAGTCACACTGAGGTTACTTAGAGCTTATTGCACCAAGGTTCCCACTCTAAACTAAGTCAAGGTAAGCATTTTTTGGTAGATCAAAATAGAAACAGTTGTGCTGTTCAGCATCTTTTATACTCAAGTTTGTTTTGCCCTGCACCGACATTGTCCATATTCTCCTTGCTTTGCACAGTTTTGCTTACTTTGCAATTCATTCTGCATTTGCTGGACAACGTCCTGAATTTTATCCAGGTAAAGCGGGACTTTGCTTCTCAGTATCTGCCTGATTCCACTTTGCTTCCACACCTGGGCAACAGCTCTACCCGCACTGCGGAGAAATCCTGCTGCCTGTTGCAAGGCTGTTGAAGGCCAGCCTGCTGCTTCCGACAGAAAATCGACGTGCTGCACCTACAGTGGTTCCCAAAAAAGAAGAACTATCAAAATACATAGCGATGACAAGCAAAGCTTTGACTCCATTCCAAGGCAATTCTGAACTCCTCAGTGTTGGTGCAGAGATATAGGATCTGTACCATGAAACAGGCTTTTTGCCTACATATGAATTGCAGGTTAGCACAGGATTAACCATTTAAACATTTAAGCAAAACAAAACAACTGCCCGCAGTACAATTTTTAATTAACACTGCATCAAAGTTTCATGGTGCTTTCACAGATGACATACTTACTGATCTCCTCAATCTCCACACATATCCATCAAACTTCTTTAACTTCTCCATCAGTTTGGCTTTCAGAAGGCTCCCAATTTCATTTAGTTTGTACTGTAAGAAGATGATTAAAAACCTTGAATTTATGACTTAGAATTGCTTGTGCTGGGTCCAACTCGCTCAAAGTTTGTAGCAGTTTAAATGCCAGTAATGATCCACAGTGGCCTCCAGTTTCTCAGGGGAAATGACTTCTGTGTTATTCTATGGTTAGAAATGGGAATAGAAGTGTCTTGGAATGAAAAACCAAAAAGCCTCCTCCAAGCAGAGAGTATGTGAAACCCTATTAGAAGTAACAGCCCATTCAAGAATTCTAATCTGAGTTTTGTAACCTAGGTGCTGAGCAGCGCTGGCACATTACTGCGGCTGTCGCTTTATTTACTTACCCTCTTCACAGGATATACCCTTTAGGAGAGGGTCCCTTATTTTCTACATTGAACTTTTGGTATGGCTCAACTCTTTAATTCTCACCATGGTGTCTTTTCACACCCAAGTGAAAAATAATGTCATTATGAGTTTAAAAATTGTATAATTCTCTTTTACCTGGTTACTCACCAAAATTCACACCTGAAGCCTACCTGGAAGACAACAATATTCTGGAACAATCACACTGAAATTAACTGCCACTGAAGGGTCTCACCTCAGCCTTAAGAACCGGATCCCCACATCCATGAGCCAGAAAACTCAAGCTTCCGTTAACAGCTGCCAGAGCCATTTGTCCCATGTTTTCTTGCCTTTCACCATTGATGTTGAGATAGGTATTAACAGTAGCCATCTGTTGCCCATCAGTACAAGCACTGACTTCCATTCCTTCTTCCAAATTGCCTTAGAGAATTAAAAGAGAGTGCTTTGCTTACAGGAACAACACTGACAGACATTGTTTCAAAGTCAGCTTTTTAATTACTTAGGGTCTGTGTTAGGTGCTTGTGAAAAAAACAAAGAGAAGATAAACAGGAGAAAATTAGATCAGTGACAGTGTTTGATTTTTCTCTTATATGTGGCTTGTGAATGATCTACAAATACAGATTTGCTACTGCAAAGCAAGCACTGGATTAATATAAATCTAAGTAAGTCTCTCAGTCGCAGTGATTTGCAGGCTTTTTTCTACTTTACTCTTTCACTGTCCCTTGTTGCTGATGTTTCAAAACTTAGACCATAAATGAAAGTGTGTCAGTCACTCATCCACCCATCACACACGCAACTTGTTCCTGTGCAAGTACTGATGACATAAGCAGAAATGGTTCCCAAACTGCACACAGAATCTGGGTTGAGAGAGTTGAGCTGAATTATTTCTACAAACTTCAGTAATGGTTTCAATCTCATCTAAATGGTCTCAATCAAATCTAAAACTAATGGTCTCAATCTCAAAGACATCACAGCACTTACAAGTGAGGCCATGAACCTGTGAGAAATTCTACTGCAGAAGTGTGGCATATATATATGGAATATCCATAACTGACACTAGGACCAGGACTGTCAGCAACATGAGTTTGAGACAACTGTCATACCACCAAATCCATCTGGTTTGCACACAAACAGGATGTAGCTGAAAGGTGGATGGGCACAACCGAAAACACTTGCAGCAGGTCTCATTCTGTCTAAGTTTAGTCTTCTATAAGTTAGGCAGAGTCTGAGCCAACAGCCTGCTGCCCTCTCTGTTGTCAGTCAGAACTGACTGCCGCTGAGTCACCTGCAGAGGGTTATTTCATACATCTGTTCCAGCGTGGGGTAGAGTTAGCCTCTGGAGGTGCCTCTCTCTTTCCCTTCATTGAAATCGGAATGTAATGATTATCTTAAATGAGGCATACAACTTTAAGATGGCTAAATCCAGATGAAATTAATCCTACCTTGATCACCATCTATTGTAATCCTCCCCTGGCAATTAATCATACAAATGTCTCCCAAACTGACCTTTGTACAACAAGTTTTAAGCTTCAGCTTTTCATTATCTGAAAGACCATAGCTTGACCCAGCATGAAACTGAGATAGCTTGGCACCAGAGAGAGGAGCCTTTCTTCCTGCCTCTTCATACCAATGACAGCTGTGAATCAGAATCACAGAGTACCTCAAGTTAGAAGGGACCCATAAGAATCATCAAGTCCAACTCCCTGCTCCTTGCATGACTACCTAAAACTAAATCAAATGACTAAGAGCATCGTTCATGAAGGTACGTACCTTTCAAATACCCCATGTAGCACTGAAAACACTCCTTTCCTTTAGAAGCAGCCACTTTTACTTTCTCTTTCTGATCAATAATCCCCTCCACCAGGATTTGGCTCTGAACGGATGAGGAAGTAGCAGTTCCTGTCAGACCCAGCCAAATATCTTCAAAGGCTCTTAACTGCAGCCATAAAGGAAAAACATTTATTCAAAGCCACCACACAAAATTAATGAATGTTCAGAGATGATGCTCAAATATCAGTGCTTCCCACAGAAGGGTAAGTGGTGAGGAAAGTGTTTTCCCGTGCTTGTGCACTGCACAGGAGTTTTACTCTTAAGAGAAGCACAAGCATCAGGATGATTGGCTCAAGAGCTGAATGACTGGACAGCACAAGGCTTGTGGACAACATTTCAATGGTAGCAATGAAAGAACACGCTATAACAGCCAATTCCCTGTGAGGCTGCTAATTTGTGCCATTTATTTGAAAAGAAAGAATAAAGAAAATCCAAGTAGAACAGCTGATATTTCTTTCAACTCCCTTCTTTCCAAAGAGAGAGGAAAAAACAATTTAGTATTTGTCTTAGCCAGTTAGGTATTAAATCATCATCATTTTGTTAAGGGGTGGCCCACTGTCTCAGTTAATTACGACTGACTACTCACATGCCATCTAATGAAGAGTTTGGATGGTGCTGACCACATTACTTTTCTGCCTCACTCTGCTGCCACCATCAGACTCTCCACCTTATTCATTCCACAAAATAAAAAGCAAATGCAAAATAGAGGGGGAGAGAAAAAGAAAGATATTTGCCTCAGGATGAGCATCATATTGGCTGTGCTGTACCTTTCTTAAGGCCTTTCTTAAGGCCAGTTCTTTTTTCTGGCAAATGATGCTTTGTATAGGTCTCACATTTTGTTTCCCTCTTTATTTGTTTATTTTTTCCTATGGTACAAAAAAACGTGCCTCACCAGAGCCCCCGATCTTGCTGAAGGTGGTGAGCTATAAAAACACACAGCCTCTTAAAACCTTTACATACTCCAGTTGATATACACTTATTATATTTGTCACTGAGCTCTGCAGATAACTAGTGTTGGTGCCTTCCTTGATCATACTGCATGTACATTGCATAACTGTGCCTTTAAAAACAGAACTAAAAAAACAGGAGTATTTTACATTGCCTGTACTTGCCTGCTGTTTTAAAGCCACTGGCTGCACCTGATCAGTTTGGAAGATAGATGGCAGTAGGCCTTTAAAAACCAAAACCCAAACCCCAGTGCCACTAAAATAAAATAAAAACTCACTTCAATTTCCAAGGAATAGTTCTTCATATCAGCTGAACTCTGATTTTTTAAGGATACTCCAATCAACCCCTCATCTCCCTCACGATCACCAAAGCGGAATCTGCCCTCTGATTGCAAAATGATGTCATCTTTGTTGAGCTGGTGTTTTCCAGAGAAAACAATTACCTGTGTATGAATAAAACAGATGTTAAAGCTTAATTCTTCCCAAAAAATGGGCTCTGCATAGAGTAGTAAGAGGTTATACAATGTTAGCATTCTTGTGAAATCAGACAATGAAGTGATGAAGAAAAGTTGTCGTTTCAGAAATGAGCGCATCCTCCTTCCTGCAGCACTTGTCTTACTTCATTACATCTTCAGTTTCTGTGGTGTAACAAAGCATGTTCAGTGATTACAGCCTAAGACAAGAGGAACAGCTGGAATATAACTATTTTATTAAAACAAGTCCACTTTTTTTTTTAATGCTTCTCAGCTACTCTAGCTAGGTATTTTTATGCATACTTGAAGAAAAGGATCCACAAAAATACAGAGGCACCTGATTTTGAAGTGACATGCATATACATTTTTTGCATTATTAACAGGATCTAACACATCTTGGTCTTTTTTCACTGGCATCAAAATTTGGCTGCTGTTTCCTGTTGCTAACAGGGTGTAACCTGCTCTGACAGTAAACAAGGAAACCAACTGAGATGCGTTTTAGCCACTAGAAACTAGAAAGAGATCACATTTATTACAAGTTCAACGTTTTGTGTTTGTTGTGAATATCTATAGGCAACCCTGGGGTCCAGCGTGCACCTAAGGAATATCATGGATAGGTCTTTGGTTTACGTCTGTAATATATAAAAAAATGACAACTATAAGGTTACACTAAGGTTCAAAAATCTCTCTCTAGCAGAGCAGCCATAAAAACCAATAAACTTTTACCTACAGGGGAAGGAAAAACTTTTATTCCTCTTTAGTTTCCTTTTTGATCACCTGTGAGCCTGTTCTGATGTTCTCCAAAAAGATAAAATTAAAAGACCTTTGAGAGAGGAACAGGAAAGAAGGAACACAGAGGAAGCAGGAAGGTTTACAACTGTAACAGGAACTACAGAATACACTACAGTGGCAAACACAACCTTTCTGCTTCAACCCATCAAAAGACACTAGTTATAGTTTGTTAAGTTACAGAAGGATGGCAATTTTTGCGAAAATTTGCAGCTGAGGAAAACTGAGTCTCCGTAATTACATTTAAAGTGAAGTAGGTTGAATATGTTTATGCAAGACTTACATCTGGAAGGTCACAGAGCTCAAAGCTCATATAATAGTCCAGGCAAGAGGAGTAGTTTGTTTCCATTTTACCCAGAATCTTCTGTTTGGTGCATGAGGTCAGGAAAATATTTTCCAGAACAGCTTCCAACTGAAATTTATCAGGATGCCAGAAGTGATTTCTCTGCAATGAACCAAGAAAACAAAGTTAAAACCTGACAACACAATCTTAGACACTCCTCCATGTCCACTCATCCCAGCTCTCAACCTCATCCTTCCCCTGTGCTGGCTTTTTTTTTTTATTCTAATAGCTTCAGGGTTTTAATGTAACATTTTCAAAACGTAACATTTCCACTTGACAACATTCCACAACATTTTGGCTTATCAGAACAGTCCCCATCCTACAGAATTAACTTAGCAGTTTTGCAAATTTAGGGCACAGTTGAGTCCTCTACTTTGTAGCAGCTCATTTCTTCTTAATTATGCTACATTTAGCTTTCTTCCTCTGCAGAGAAAGGTAAAAGGTAAAACAAAGTAATGGTATTTCACAGAAAGTGGTATTCTACAGAAGCTTTCTTAAAATCCATTCAAAATTACACATAAAAAGTGAATAAATTCCCTTCTACTACAAAGAGCTTCCACAAAAAGTGGTGAGTTAACAGATACAATCACCTTTTCTTACCTCATATGTTAAATTGTGTTTGAATTTTTTGTCATCCCAGTTCAGATCTAGATATTCGTTAAACAATGCTGATCCTTGCTCTACAGACCCACATGCATGCAGGTGTTCCACACTTAATACTCTCTGAAGCTGGAGGGGGGAAAAAAATAAGATATACATATTAGTAATTTTCTAAAATATGTGTTCAGCCTCTACTAGAGGACTGTGCTTTCTGGGCAAAAATACAGCTCTGTGAGAACACCTGAATAGTCTGGAAACTATTGAGCAGTAAACAACTGCTTCGATCTCTACCAAGAACAGATGACTCTGTCTTGAGGGGAAGTTGCATCCCGAATACAAACATACCTGACAACATGAAATAGAATTCTTCAAAGGGTTTATTTTTTTTCTTCTGAGACACGAAAAGGTTGACTTCAAGTAAAAGGTTTTAATATGATAACAAGTGCAGAAAAAAAACATTCTATGAAACTCTAACCCAGAAATTTAGCTACACCCATTCCTTTGTAGACTCAAAGACTCATACCTGCCCTGAAGAGAGTGTCAAACAGCCACGCCAGGTGGTGAGGTTCACCTTTGATTTATCCTCCAGGGCCAGTCGGATGTCAGCAGGCTGCCCACCATTCCCTCGGAGCTGCAGCTGAAACCAGAAGAGAAGGATTTGTCCAGTGAAGCAAGACTAGGACCAGCAGAAAAGCCTGCAGGGTGATCTGGCAGAATGTTCTCCACCCAGTAGAGAAAAAAAGAAACACAAAACTGTGACAGAACAGTGTTAAAACTCCATTGAAATCCACACAGCCTGGAAACTCAGGGCCTTAAACAAACTGCACTTTTACAACTGAGGCAACAGAGGAGAGATTTAGATTACATCTTAGGAAGAAATTGTTTAATGTGAGGGTGGTGAGGAACTGAACAGGTTGCCCAGGGAAGCTGTGGATGCCCCATCCCTGGAGGGGTTCAAGGCCAGGCTGGATGGGGCTTTGAGCAACCTGGTCTGGTGGGAGGTATCCCTGTCCATGGCAGGGGGGTTGGAACTGGATGATCTTTAAGGTCCCTTCCAACCTGAACCATTCTATGATTCTATCAAGTCTTCCTGTTACCTCCTCTGGAAGCTGCACTGGGTCTGTCATGCACAGCAAGTAATGACACCTGTGGAAAAATGACACTACGAGAGAATTTATTCCTCCGAATACCGTGCTTGAGATATATTGACTACTCAGTGAAAACAACCTGAGAGCATTCTGTGGCACCACTGTGAGTACCAAAAGAACTCCAGATGAACAAACAGAACACTGCACAGTCTGTGCAGCTCATTATTGAGCAGAAAGTCTTCAGCCTCACCAACTAGAGCATCCTGGCCCACCCAGTGCATTTTCAGACTGAAAATTCTCTGCAGTCTTTGATCTTGATGGATGATTTGTGGAGTTCTTCCTCTTTTTCCCCATATATGCTTTGCAAGAGCATGTCACAACTGTATTTTAAAACTTTTCTAGTTTTGCACATTTTCACACTTGCATTGCAATTTCCTGTACAGTCCAAAAATTTAGGTTTGCTCTACATGGGTATCAAAGGGTTTCTGGGTTTTTTTTGTGTGTGTGTGTGGAATAGGAGGTTGTTCATCCCTTTGTGGACAGAATTTGCCTCATTTTTATTGCTAGGCTGACTCCTGTGCACTTCTGGCTTCTTACCATCCAAAATGGGTCAATGCTTAAATTGCAAGACAGATACTGTCAGCCAGCAAGTTATGCTTAGAAAAGGAGACAACACTGGTGGCTTGGCCACAAGGAGGTAATACCACTTAGTGGTCTTCACAATTTTCAGGATAATATCTGGTTCTGCAGTTCTTTGAGATGAAAGGCACACTAACAGTAAATACAGTATTACAGCTTTGTATTTTGCAGCCCTTTCTCATGATCTCACCTGCTGGTTGTACTTTCTGCCTCTTCTTTTTGACAGGGAATGGACCTCCAGTTGCTTCAGAGTGTAATTAAATGGATGGGCAACAGCAGCTCTGTAGTTCATACGGTCTCTTCCAAACTTCAGAGAAGATGACACTGATATCTGATCCACATCAACAGATGTAAAAGGAACTTGTGAAATAAAACACCTCTCACATAGTGACCTCAAACATACACCCAGTAAGAGTTCCCCATACCTTTTCCCCAGATGCATTCTGTGCATTATATAGTCCTATTTGAAGTAATGAGGCAAATTGATGTTGAAACAAGGACATTCTAGCCACTTGAATTTCCTACACGGCACAGCTGAAAGTAAAACTATTCTCTGTATTTTACTGAAATCACAAACCATGCTTAAGCTTTGTGTCACCTTTAGGCACTGTGAGCACACAGCTTGCCAAGTTGAAGCACAAAAAAAACATTTGCAGAATTGGGAACTAAATTCTGTAATGTTGCTGGGAGCAAAGTGTTTCTGTGGCAACTTAAACAGTAGTGGCATTTCAATAGTTGTGGTCATTTAAGTAGTAGTACAAAAATACATTCTATACAACTTCTAAAGTAATTTTTGGAATTTTAGCACTTCTTAAAGACACTAAGAATTTCTAACTCTTTTTGCAGGCACATTTATGTTCCTGTATGGCAACATTTTACACATTGTCTTTTGTCTTTCCTTTATTCAGAAAATAATGTAGTACTCAGCCAAGATGCTGCATTTCAGATGCACATATAGAGATAGTATAGTTAGTTGCAAGACAGTAAGCTTCCCCATTTAGCCACATTTGAAAATCAACTTAACTGAAGTTCTTCTATTTCTGGTTTTTTTTACTATTTATATTTTTAAAAATTAATGCTGACTTACTTTAAGAAAATAAAAATTGGTTTAAACTGTGCCAAAGTTGTCATTCTCACTAATAAAGAGAAAAATGAACGAATGAAATATAGAAGAGCTTCAACTGAATCAGTAATGCTGAAAATGCTAAGCACAGGAACGTGCCACACTTCTGTGTGGGTAAAGACAGCATATATCCAGGCAACAGGGAGGTTCTTCATCCTTTTCAGCCTCACACTAATGCTTACTCATTTTTCTTAGATTTTCTTTCCCCCTAAGCTGCTTTAAACATGACATTTCTTCTATTCTTTTCATCTACTCTCAAAAGCTGTCCTAGAGCCTTTGAAAGCATTGGGAATGGCCTTTCTCCAGTGCTTTGAACCAGTATGTATTTCATTGCTGTTGGTTATGCAGGAAGCTGTGGGGTTACTGCAAATAGAAAAATAGCAGGGCCTGAAAATGCTTCCAACAAGAATACTGGCTGCTTGTCTTCCACAGACACAGCTGAGAGGCGGACAGTTTGCCTCCTACTTGCATTCCCTGGCATGTATTTGCTCTGGGCTGCTGTACCTGGTCCTTCTCATTCCAAATGACAGTAAGATCATCCCGGTGAATGCGTGCTGAATGCTTCACATATAAGTTGACCTTGGCATGCCATGGGAAAGGGATGGAGAGAGGATGGAAAAATTCCACTACAATGGAAAAAATCAAGTAAGTTTTCCCCACCACAAATCATGACTGTTCATTTTTGATAAAGAAAAAGGCATAGGACACATTCTCCCACAGGGAACAGGGTAACAGACGACTCCCAGAGAAATCATGGTCTTTGCCCATACACACATGTGCGTGCACTTACACAACAGCCACAATAACTTTAGTGTGCTGATTTCTGCTGAATATATGAAAAAACGTAAGGGAAAACAGGAGTCCTTGATTTACCAGCAAAACAGTGATTACCTTCAACAACCAAAAGATTAATACCTACACCCAAAGTGACTGCCAGCAGGAACAGCCAGGAAGGAAAGTAATCTTTATGAAGCTGAGATGACTTTACACTGGATGAGGAGAACTTGTAACTTTCAAACAAGGAAGTGGAGTTATTTTTTCTAATTTCAGACAACATAGCCTCAACATAAGGATTTAGCACCTCAAGGTAGTGGCCAGCATGACCAGTGCTCTCCTGCAGTACCCAGTGGAGTAACAGAATTTAATACAGCTTCTGAAAAAAGCCTCAGAAATGGGTGACAATAATACAACAAAATATAAAATTCTATTCAGTAGGGGCAAAAATATATGAAGGAAGAAGAAAACAGAAAAATAAACAAAAAAGAACTTAAAATGAAACGGTTTTACTCTCCAAATTCAAGGTGATATTTGGGCAACATTCAGAAAAGATGTTATCTGTGGGATGTGTCTCTTTATACCTCTAGTACAGTGACTGAAGGACAAATCTAGACATGGGTCACCTCAAACCCCTTCCTTCTCTCAACTGGGAGAAATCTGCATTAAGGTACCCACTTCATAGTGAGCAACCCTGACCACCAGATTACTGTTTTTTGAGACTGAATCTTTCTCAAACTACACGTGCACTTGTGGAGCTGGGAGAATTTCTGGCTAGCAAGTCGAGGTGTACCCCTCACGTGTGGCAACCTCACAGCACAGTAAGACTACAGGTCCTATAAAGCTCCTCCTCAGTGCCTTGACTCCTCCTGCAAGGAGTACTTTCCAACTGGATCCAGAACCAAGACCCTGATCTACACTGCAGAGTGTACTGCTGCTCATACTATGTGTACTCTCCCCTCTGTCCTACCAAAGCTGTTTGAGTCTGTGAAAAAAAAAAAGTTCACTGGCACAGAACTATGGAACTATTTTATTTGAAATGGAACCATCAGAAAGAAGAGAGGGAAAGCCTCAAAGATACGGATTTCTCGTTCAGATCACTGCTCTGAATGGAACCAAATGCAGACGTGAACCCCAGTCAGCCACCTCCCAGCTAAGTATCCTCACACCCTGGCTAGAATCAAAGTAGCTGCAATAGTTTAACTCTCCTCTGTTTACAAATGGTATCTAGTCCAAAACTAGTTCCTAGGTTTCCTTTGCTTTTCATTAAATATTCAAAAGCAAATATAAAAATAAACCCAAATGTTTCATTTAATCCAGAACAGTTCCGAAATTTGTTGTAAAATAACAATAGACATTTTAATTTGTTGGTGACTTTTCACTTGGCCAAACTTTTCCCTGGCGCTACTAATGTTTTTTTAAGCTTTACATTCCAAATCCACAAAGCAGTAGTGTTCTGAAGTAGCTGTTTCCAACAGCCAGACTTACAATGAATTTAAAGCAAGTAAGATCTTAGAAGGCCTGGATGGAAACCATTTGATTATTCATTTTGAAATCAGATTTATGTGGATTAGTTTATTTTAGACTCTGCTATCAACACTGGCAAAAGACTTGAGAAACCTACCCTGAACATCATGTCCTCCAGGCAATTTTGGGAAGAGTCCAGCGTAAGTGCCTGTTACCTTGATCTCTTTGCCATCCCACAGAGCAATGTGCCTCAGCAGACGTGTTCTGTTGCCTTTTTGGTAAATCATCATAAACATAAACTGCCTTGGAAGAATTTTTAACTAAAAATAGAAGAGGTGAAACATATTAAATACCATGTTCTCTGAAAAGTTTAAAACCTAAGTGTATAATTTTGACACTGTAAAGTCCTACGGAATTTAGCTCTAGAGATGTGTTTATAAAAGGTCTAGTACAATGATACCTTAAAACTAAATGGTTTCATATAAGCAGTTATTAATTTCTACTTGACTTCCTTTATACAGTAAGTCATCTTCTTACATAACAGAACATATAAAAACAACTGAGTATCCCCTTTACAACAGTCTTTTCTTATTACATATTTTGAATTTTTATCTCTTTCACCGCACTGAATAATTCTTACAACATCAAGAGCCCCACTATCACAGAATAAATCCAGCAGACAGCATAAACAATAATATCTATTTGCAACATCTTTTCTTTCTTATTTAGAAAAAGAAATATACGTGGTACCAGCATAATAAAAACAGGCAATTGGCCAGTTCATAATATATTATTTTTTCTTATTATCTATATATCCTATGTATCTGTTCACAGGAAAAAGCAAATATAAAATCAAACAACAGGTTACACCATCGGACACCCAATTAATTTACAGTTCAATGTTTGCTCACGCTACTAGAGAAATCAAGGGCAAAACACCTCACAGCAGCTTGAGCTGTATCTGACCATTACTGTTTGGCAGCCAGCATCCTGAATGCCAGACGCAGACACGGGGCAGTCACAGCTTGCCTTTTGCTGTCTTGAGTTGATGATACCAACCTGGGACATTGTCTGGACTATTTCAATGACGTTAGAGTAGCTGGTTCCAGTGAATGTTAGCTTAGTTGTAACATTGAAATCCCCTTTTTCCATCCTGAGGTAGAGATTGCCTTTTGCTTCACTCATGTCATAATTTACCTTTTCAAGTTCCCATTAAATTAAAAAAGAAAGAAAGAAAGAAAAGAGTGAGAAAGAAAATAAACAAATATTGTGCTTGCATTCTTCACACAGTACGCTATATTATCGTCCTCAGGACCTAAGAGAGATCTGATTTGTCATTTCTCTCCTATCTTCACATTCTAGAAGGCACAGCTACAAAATAGTGTAAACTAAGTAACACACATAAGAAATTAGTTTTTTTGTCAGCAGAAGTAACTGTGCTGCATTTGACTGACAAATAACCCTGTTCATCTTGCTCACTTATCCTTGCCGTTCTATGTTTCTGCACTGCAAATAGCCAATATCCAGAACTGCTTTCTGCCCAGACTCTCTATTCTTAGTAGCCAGAATAACTGAAAATGTTCCTCAGAGTTTACTAGAAGTCATAATTAATGCAGATGTAAGGAAGTAGAGTCAAATGGAACAAATCCTTTCCAGTAGGGTGAGATTTAGCTTATTTGAAAACATCCTCAAGAACAATAAAAAGACACTAGTACTAGAAAAAATGCAGCTTGACTCCTAAAATATTAAGCAAGTCTAATTTGTAGTGATGTCTGTAGCAGTTATCTGGCGGATACTTACCTTAGAAGACAGTTCTGCTGCACTGGGGAAGTACCGCAGAAAGAAGGGATGAGTCTGGAGCGCTTTTATATTCAGCTCTTCACTAAAGGGAAGAAATGTATTTTTGTTCAACATTTCAGAAAGTCTACTCTCACTGACAGCACAGGTTCATCTGAATAATCACTTCTAAGTAATCACTAAAGTTTGTCACAGCTTTTAGAGTTACAAATGACAGTACCTTCCACTGAATGCTTTCCCAGCTCACATTTTTTGATGCTCTCATACAGAGGTAAAGGAGACCAAACAGCAGTGCCATCTCTGACCTCAGTGAAAAATCTGCGTATGCATCCCAGGGACAGAACATGGCCCACCAGCTCAGAAATTACTTTGTCTGGTAGTTTACTAGTTACAGTAAATGCATCAGCTTTTTACAGATGAGATAGGTATTTTGGAATCTGACTTTGCAAGCATTGTCATGGCTTCCAGACTTAAAATTTACAATTATTAGAGAGTTTAACAGAACTTACAAGACTTTTCAGGGCAAAGGTCTTTTGCTAGAAAAAATACCTGAAATACCCCAATGCTGAAAATATTACACCTCTTAAATACCCTCAAAACCCTACAGTTTTGTTTATATGCTATACCAAATATTTCTGTTTAGACACTGATTATCAGACACTTCTGAATAAAGAGTTACTCCATTCATTCTTACTGTCTTTAAAGAACTTTGAAAATTTTTAGAAGACAGAAAAAACTACAGATACAGCCATATTGATACCAACTTAGAAGAGTGAATCTCCTGAATTTTACAAGCTTCAAGTGTGCCAAAACTATTTAATAAGACTTAAGCAGCTATATCAAGTTAAGGTATGTTAGTAAGTACTTGTCTGGCTCAGACCTAGAGTTTTCTGAATTATTTCACTGTCTGCTACTTTGATGCTGTGGGAGGAGGCAAAAAGGTCTCTGCAGCCCTTTGTAAACTTCCTGAGTTATACAGACTGTTCGTTGTGACTATACATTTTATCAAAGATTGTTCTCCATTTCACCAGTGCTTTGGTGACTAAAACAGTAACTTTTTCCATGGAATCACAGTGGCCTAATGATATTTTTACAGTGCTCAGAATGACCCTTTTACCCTTGCTGGTCTTTTTTCCTACTGATGCTGAAGGAGAAGTTGGTGTTTTGTTCATAGATCAGCCTTAGAGCTCCTTCAATTTTGTTTTCAGTCAGAACCTCTTGAATTGTCATCTGAGGGGAGAAAAAAAAGAATAAACTAATTACATGCCATAACTTCTATCCAGAATTTCGCCTAAACTGAGCACTCTCTTGAGTGATTAAAACCATCACTTTGACTGAAGTTTATCTTTCAGACAGGCCTTCTAGATGCTCTCTAGACCTAAACCAAAAGCATCAAGAGATGTCTTTTTTTTTTTTGCTGTGAGTATGCTTCCACAGCTACTAATTTGAATTATTGAAAAATATTAGCTTTACTTTTAATGCACCTTTATTTGGTTTAAGTCTAGAGCCACTGGTTCTTGTTTATGTCTCCTCTACTCTTCTTTTTCATATACTGTAAAGAAACTACCTTGCCTTCTTTTTTGATTACACAGATGAAGCTCCACAAATCATTTACTGCAGGGTATTTTCTTCCTCCCACAGCTACTGGTTCCTCTACAGCTTTATCCTGAAATTGCTAAAGAATCCCTCTGGGGATGATGAGCACTGTCTCCCACACTTAAGTATCAACACACATTGTGTTTGCCAAAGTCTGTGGGAACAGAAATTCCTGAAGTCCCATGATTACACTCATACTTCACAAGAATAAAAGCACCTAAACAATTAGCATCTGTTTTAATTTTTTTCACTTCAATATTTAGAGAACAAAAGACATTTCACTAAAGATTAAGTGGGAAGAAGCAGAGGATTTATCTAATACCTTTTAATAAAATGTTGTCATTAAATATTCACTTGAAACACTGACACTTAATATGCAGGTTTAATATTGAGCTAATGTTTATTTTCAGAAAAGTCTACCTTTAATCTTGTATCCTAGCTACTTATCCTCTTATTTCAAGAGAAGGTGATGGATGACTTGGATGTGCTGTTCTGGGTACTACCCTCCAAAATGAAAGGAGACATTTCAACTAACACTTTTTTTTTCTAAAGGGATGAACATGTGTAGCCTTTGTTGATCCTATCAGGTAGTTGGGAATACAAATTTATTTCTGTTTATTCAACACCGAAACGTTATAGTTATCTATGCTATAAATGGTTTAACCAAGCCAAGGAATTCTCTAGGTATGAAGGACACTGATTTCTACCAAAAGTACTTTCTACTTCAGTAAGCTGTATCAGCTAGGAAATGACAGTAAATTAGTGCCTTACTGAAATGATTAATTAAAGGATACCTGCTGAGTTTCCTTGGAAACAGACCATTAGCTGTGTACTTAAGTTAAACTAGGATTCAGATAAACTGGGCCATGTCACTTCTCATCTGTAGTTGTATAAACCTGGACTAATTTCACTGAGGCCACTGGAAGTGCTCTGGATTCAGAGTAGGGTAACACAGATGACAACTCTAATCTAAACACAATCAAAGATCTACGATTTATTACCTTAAAAAAGAAGGGAAGTCCCAGATGATGTAGAAGTGATATTGAATGCTTCACCTCTGCCATGAATTCAAATATACCATAGAGCTGAAAGTCTGTGTCAACATCCATAGTCACAGTTAAATCTTTGTCATCATACTGGACTTCACAGATACTCTTGGCTTGGCTTTCTAAATAGCAAGAACAAAGTAGTGCCATTTTGAGGGGATTATTTTCAAGGAATTTCAGTACTGCCTGTGTAAAATCAATCCAGCCAGCTTTTGGGCTAAGACACTCATCATGACAAAGTCAGGATGACAAGAGATTTGGCCTGTGGTTGGAGTGCAGACTGTTTTGGATGTCCTTTAGCATACAAAGTCTTGAGTTAACACAGCTTGTGTACCCACGTACAAGTGTTAAGTGGCAAGTCAGTTCCCAACAGTAATGTATTTTTGCAGCTAGAGATTACTAGCCTTATACAGCCACCTGTAGCACTGGGCAGGTAGTGCTCATTTCTCTACAAGTGCTCCAAGCTGTTTTGACCTCTTCAGTTTTTGACTCCTTCAGTTCCAGCTACAGCAGACCAACACTGCTCAACAACATGACTTGGAAACCTTTCCCCAATTCTTCTACCAGATTGTTATATTTGAAATAGAAAATACAGACTGCTAAGAGACAAAAATGACACGAGATGAGAAACTCCGAAACTCTTTATGGAGAAGACAAAGTCACAGACGTGTATGCAATCACACAGTGACGGATCCAGAGGCTGCCCTGAAAGTCAATTGGAATTAAAAAAACCAGATGTAACGTAACTAATAACAGATGCAGTATAAGAATGACAGTTTTACTTACATACAGGAAAAAGCCCCTTTTTAGGTACTACCAGTAAATCTTAGTCAGTTTGCAGCTGTTAAAGGAATAGCTGAAACACCCTCAAAGAGCTATGGCAATGGTACAACAAGAAACCTACAAGGAACGGCAGGTACCTACCCGATTTCTGTAAACTGAGAATCAAGCTGATTGCCTTAGGGTAGCCAGCTGCCTGCAGTGCCTCACTACTATGTACACTTTGGCAAAAGATATCCACTTGCTGAGCAACATAATAGGAGTTTATTACGTATGTGATTGATGTTTCTCCAGCTGCAATGTGCATATATCTCTCTCGAGAAGTGTTTCTCCCTTGAAAAAACACATCTATCTAAAAAATGACATGTAGATGTAAGTTCTTGAAACAACACTTAAATACTATTTAAATACTATTTAATTTTAAAACAGAAGACAAATTGAAGTTCTCTCTAGTCTATACGTATGTCAAAAATCTACTCATTAACAAAAAAAATCTTAGTCTTTCATTAATCCTCTATGACTTTCCAGCATGAAGTCCATCCAATTTAATGAATTCCAAACCACACCAGCCTCAGTGATTTATGTCAAATACTCATTAGGTTCTCTTTTATCCTACAAAAACATGTCTCCCTTTATATAAAGGATCCTTGATCCACGCATACTGCCAGTATTTACCAGGTAGTAGGTACTCCAATACCTCCCTGAAAATAGCAAGCACCTAAAGAAGCATTTAATGTGTAAAATTCCCATTAAAGAACATAGGAGCAATATTCCAATTCCTGATGCAATGTGCTGAAACTATTCTCCTGTAGAGCTACAATATCAACAATACGGACTGTACTAACACTGATCAGAATAGAATAATCTGGTCCAGAAAGCAGTCAAAGAGAAATTTTCTACTTCAGTAGTTGAGGTTTTAGCCATCCACAGTTTTTAAATATCAAAAATCTCAGCTTCCATCCTGTACCTTACAAAACAGTAGTTTTGATACAAGCCATGGGCTATTACATTATAATAAAGGACATAATTTTAATGGAAAAAAAAAAAAGAACCTACCTGTAGAGATGATGGGACCCTGGCTTGTAGCAGCCATGGCCAAGTATGATGGAAATTCCCAGTTATGTTGGTACTTGTCTCAAAGTCCTGGATTTGTCCTTCGAGAACTGTTAGGTGACCACCATAATGTACTTTCATACTAAAGCTCTTGATCACTTTAAGGTTCAAGACAGCCTGTGTGCAACAAAGGTAAATTGTGAAAGGGGAGCTTTGTAAAAGGTAAAGCTCCTGTTAGTCACAATTCTTTCTTTGGTTCAGGCACTATCATCTCAAAGGTGTGTTCAAAAAATTAATCTTGTATAACAACATAGTTACAGATGCCCCTTTTATTTTTAAATTCAACATTTTAACACGTATTCTCCAGTATGGTCATGCCTTAACCCTATTCAAGCAGCTACATAATTAATAAAGAGCAAGTGTTGTGCTGTAGGCTTGTGTACCTCAGATAAAAAAATAAATATGCCAAGTAATCAGAGTCTGGGAGGAAAATACCATTTGGACTGTAAACCGTGCACTCGCATCGGCACTCACCTCTGTCTAGTCTATACAAGTCACAATGCAGATCTACCAGACAAACTAGGCTTATGAGCTAAAACGCACTGCCCTCCTTGTGCAGTGCATGCCGCAAGCTCAGCTGCGGCTTGCGCTGTTCACGCATAGGGAGCCAACCTCCAGCCCCCTATTGCTACAAAAAGTTCTGGTCCAGCAAGCTACTCTCCCAAGCCCTTGAGAACAAACTGAGCTTCTGGACTCTCCTCAAGAACAAAGTGAGCATCTGGACTTTCCCCAACCCTGAACTTTATGGGAAAAAAAAAAAGACAGAGAGAGAAAGAGAGCAGGAAGGAAAGGGAGGAGAGAGAAAAAGAAAATATAAATGTCTTTAAACCAGAAGCAGGCAGTACGACCTATGTATATTGGGAAAACACCCAAATTACAGTTCGCATGTGCTGCAGTGCACTTTCATGATGAATACTCCACCATACGTCTCATTACATATTGAAGGACAGAAGGCACTGCTCTCTCTGGCAGCTTCTTACTTACTTAAAGGTAAGGAAGGCCCAATTTAAGCAGGGTATAGGTAAGAAGAGCACTGGGTCTAGAAATAATTACAAATGAGAACAAAAGCCGAGGTGGTGTGACAACACAGACACCTTAAATCAGAAGGGTACTTTATTGAAAGTTAGATTGTATTTTAAAATGTTGAGAACAATCTTTCCCACCTGTACCTGTGACATTAGGTAGCTTGTTTATGGTTGTGGTTTGCTCCATTTGGGCTATATTTTGTAGCAATAAGCTTTTTCTCATGTGTAAATCTTGACTTTTAACTGAAGCAGTGTTATGAAGCAACTTTGAAATCTGTGCTATGATCTTATACAAGATGGTAAAACAGAACAGAACAGATTATAAAGATGTCAAAGTTAACAACTGAATGAGTAAAATCCTACTCTCATTGACAGAGACCCAAAAAATTCACCTAAATAGCAAATGCACGAAGTCACATTGACACCCTCTGCTCTTTGCTATCTGACTTCTACAGCTATTGCTTCCATCATGGCATGATTCCAGAGTAGATTCATGTCTCCCCTATCACTGATAACTTACCTGCAACTCAATCCTGTCTTTGACTTGCCAAGTCTTCAGTGCCTCTATGTTATGAGTAAGTTTGTAGTAAAGAGACACAACATCCAACTTATGGACAAAGCTCAGTTCTTCTGTAATCTGTTCAGTTCAAATAAAATATCACAAAAGTTAACTGTGGCACATCTCTGATATTGAGACTACTCTAATTAACTGTACTTATTGTACTAATTACAGCTTAAGAGTAAAATTATGAAAACTATGAAAAATTTATGGTGAAGAACTGTCTCATTTTTTTATAAGTCACAACTTTGTATTGTAACAGGGAATATGCTGCACCAAGTGAAGATAATTGATAAGAAAGTTTTGATATAGTTTGAAAACGGGAGTCATGGATCATTGCTGATGTCAAATTTGTTGCGAGAAGCGATTGCACAGGAGTGACTGAAAGATACGACCTTCATTTAATTAATTTAAAACCAAATCAGTCCCTGCAAAGTATTCCTATAAGGGCCTCATAATAGCTATTTCAAATGGAGAAACAGTATTTACCATATCAATTAGTTCACTTCAACCTCTATCTCACATCTTACTAATATGGAGGAGACACTTACTTGCTTGCTGTCCACACAGAAGTGAGTAAGTCTTTTATAGAAGTCCCCGTTTTTTTCTGATACCACATCAACTAACATCCTCATAGGAATGCCAATGTCAGCAGCTCCTTGGATGTTATGGGTTAACGACGCATCCAATTCTTGTCTTTCCTGTTAATATTTCACAGTGTATGTAGTAAAGGATGTCTAGAACCCAAAGCCTGTCGCGATACAAAGCTCAAAACAGGCGTTTAGCAAATCTGACTGTTCTACATTTAATACTAATGAAAGTAAATTGCACTGAAATTAGGGAAGTTACACTGGGAAAGAGAAAAATAATCAAGCCTAATAGATAGAATTAAAAAAAAATTAAGTGTATTTCAGCTAAGAGGGAAAAAGGTGTCAATGTTTCTCTCTGGTGGCAAAGAACTCCCGCTAGCTATCTGTTTCTCTAAGGCACAGAAATACCCAGAAATTACCAGTTACAGCAAGAAAGTGAATGATCACAAGGAAGAAGATACTTCTCTCTGCGTGTACTCTATTCTCCCGCACTGACGACATGACAAGAGAAGTCAAACTTGTAACTGTCAACAGGAAAGCAAGAGATTCAAAGCTTTTCCTGTGCTGTTGTCTTACTGAAGAAGCTAACAGCAGTGTCTCAATTAATCACTGCCTATTATTCTGCAATGTAAATCACAGTGATGACTGTAAATTACAATCCTTTTTCTTCCTGTGCATCACTGTATACTTTCACGATGAATGAAGAGTGTTATACTGGAGTACCTGTTGTATATCTGGAGTGAGATCAGCACTTGTGGGTTTGCATGTCTTATCATATTTGCCACATAATATAAGGAACATCAAATAGTACAATATAAAAAAAATACATGTATATATATACACACACACACACATAAAGAGCATAACAAGGAAATGATTCAGGAAGTGCCACAGTCTGTATCCTATTATCCTACAACATCTGTTTCACTGCACATTACAGATACCTGAGATTTTCAAAGACTTAATGTTTATTCTGGCATTTATTACTAAAGCTTGACTATTTGTTCCCAGCAAAATAGTTTAGAGTAAGTCACTCAGTACTTTGTACATGCAGTCTAATGGTCTGCAGCATACTTACATCAGCGACTCTTAGAATGAGGACTCCTTGTAATTTACTTTCATCAACGGTGATAAATGTCTGTGAATCTAGGTTCATTTTATCCACCAAAACATAGCCTGAACTGTCGATTTTTACTGGTGCTCCAAGATCCTGTACAAGCAAAAAAAAAGAAAAATATTCACCACTTTTACACTTACTGACAGATACACTATACACCTTGAACTTTTTATTCCTAATAGGTAGCTCCAACAGCACCTAGCTGTAAATCTAGCATATCCATGTTTCTGAAATTTTGACAGCTTTTTATTACATTTTACACATTTTGTCTTTTTTATTCTGAGTATGTATGACATATTTTGATAAGTGAGCACGCATAAACAGAACACAGATCCAACGTGGTAGCTCTTCCTGCACAAGTGAAAAGTCAATTTTCTATGCTTGGCATTGCTCCAGTGGCCCAAAGCATCCATAAATCCTGTGAAACCATACATGGATATACTATGGCAGCTCTGCTTTTGGAAGAGGGCAGGTGAATCTCGTCTTTGTAGATTCAGATTTACTCTGACCTGCATACTGAATCCACAGATTACTCTGTGACAACACCTCTCAAACTTTTCATACACTTCTCCTGTCCTTTCCATTCCTGCCTATATAGCACTGACTGGTAGGATGGGTGAGAGGCCAAGCACTGTGATATCAGAAGTTCCAACAGCAATACAAATTTTCAATAGGAAGAGTCCGTGCGGAGCCCAGCTAAATTTAGAACTGCTACTTCAGGAAATCCTGCTGCAGAATTTCTCCCCCTCCACCTACCTACAGTACAACAGTCCGGCCTCAGAAAACAAACTACGGGGCAAGAATTGAGGGCAAAAGTGCCATTTTTCAATCATCCACCAAAGGGAAAAGGAACTCAGCGTGTCATGCTAACTAGCTGAGAGAAGTCACAGCACGCTGCCGTTCTTCACTTGGGAAAGTGAAAGCCACCTTGCTCTCCAGTTCACAGCTCCTCCCAGGCAGCAATACTGTGAACTCCTTCAGAGATGAGGACTCCCAGAACATCTGATGCCAACCAGATCAGCTGTCCCAGACACATGGCTTCACTTCCTGTGCTTTGTATAGAAATGAGACCCTACTGCAAATGATGGCACATTCGTGTGATATTGAGTGACCTTCCACAGAACTCCAGATTTCACTGTATTTCACTACTGGCTAAATCTTCAACAAAGCAGTAACTTCTTTTTTCATCTTACTAGTTTCTGTTCAGACTCAGAGTCTATAGTGAGATTCCCACCAAACTCGAAGCTAAATCCCATTAATGAAACAAGAGATGTAATTTGGCTGTAATCGGTCAGGCACTGGAAATGGTAAGGGTCAGCGCAGGGACAACAGCCACAAGGAAATGGCTCACCAAGGCAGTCCAAACCATCTTGTTCGAAATGTCACTGTTTGTTTTTCAACTAAATTCCCCAAAATATTTCTCAACTGAGGTCTCACAAGAAATCGTAAGTGCTGTTTAACACTGGCTTTTTCACTATGTGTTCTCCACAATGGTCTTCATACATTTCATATCTATTTGAAGATGTTACCAATTTCAATTTTCTGCAAAGATGAGTGAAAATTTTCTGATCTGAAGATTATTTACCTTATAATTTTTAAACTATTTCAGAGTCTGGTTGTCAAACTGCTGAGAAACTGTAATTGCTGATAAAGCCAAAGACAACTTTGAATACTCATTTCTGAAGATTTAAACACTGCAGATTTCTCAACCATGCTTTTAAAAAAGTATGTCAGAGCTAGAACAAGCAAGTCCATTAAATGTAGGTACTGATTCATAGAAAACTTGGCTTATACCATACAAAAATTCAGCGAATGACTGGCTCCAAAAATAAGATGTAACATTAAAAGAAGAGAATGTTTTTCTTGTTTCTCTGCTACCATTGAAATCATTAGACTATTTTCTTTTGATTTTAGTAGGTTCAAAGATCCTGGTTTAGATGTATAAATTCAAGAGGAAAGCAAAAAAATTCTCTCCAATACCTGAATTTTTTGGCATTTGTTTTCTATAAACATTTTCCACTGAAGCTTCTTTTCAGGGTCAAAGTCACCGTTCATTTGAAGCTCACAAGCACCTGATTTCACTCCTATTCCAATATGATATTTTAACTGCTTTTGTGCAGCAACGGACAGCTTATTTTCCTTTGGAATTTCCTTCAGTTGAGGAAGGTCATGCCTGAATTGAACTTCCAGTGTAATCTTTGGCTTGCACTCTGCTCTCACTTCAAGACGGGCAGTCTTGCCTTCTGTTTCAAGGATACAGAGAAGTTCCGCTTGGCACTTGTCCTTCTGAATAGACCCTGTGATCCGTGACTGAGTTGGAATACTGAGATTCTATCAAGATACAAAAAAAAAATAATAATCCTTTAGACTATACATATGCTTTAAGACAAGTCAGTATTAAGTCTTTTTTCTTCTCCCTTTAGCATATGATAAAGGAGATTTTATGTTGGAATATCAAAGAAAAAACCTATAACCTCTGCACTGTTGTATTTCTGCCTTCCAACAGTAAGATGGCAATTTTGCCTGAATAATGTCTGAGGGAAGATTTTAGGACTGCCCTGCAGAATTTACAACTTCTGTATCCATATGAAGTTTTACATTTACAGTAATACAAAATGCCTAGTTCTTCAACGTGGCAAAGTTTACTGAACATCCTCTGCTTCATGCAGATCAAATTAATCTCTATCTTCAAACAAACTAACCCCCCAAAATAATAACAGGCCTAACAGACATTATTGCATGTGGTGTTACAGGATTATTTTTTTTAATACTAAAACTTCAAGCTTGTCTTGTGCAATTTACTAAATGAAACACTTCCTGTCATTCTTTCAAAGTACATGTAAAAAACACTGACAATTATGCTATTTCTAGTATTTAGGTGGTTTTTATTCCCTTTTCACTGCGGATGACACACACTTTCCTGTCATTTTTGTTTTATATTGCTACTGTAGTTGAAGAAGTTAAAACTGAGGAGTTAAAAGCAAAACATAAATGCCTATGAGCACCTGGAAATAACCCCTACATTTGCAATAGTTATTCTTTCTAACGTAGTCAGTGAGACTAGGTGGAAATACTAAAGAAATTTCACAATTTCTACTTTGATAAAAAAGACAGACCAGAAAATACATTTTCTGACAAATAGTTCAAATTAAAACTGCTGTTCAGCCTTAGAGGGCAGTCTCAGTCTGTGAAGGCAGCAAAGACTGAACTAATCTCAGTCTACTGAGAACATCTATGAACAGGATACATTAGGCGCTTTCTTTGCCTAATGCTGTAAGGCAGGTGTGCCTTTAGAGAGCTTTTCCAACAGTCAAACAATGTTATTTTAGCTAAAACCCTATATGGGCTGCATTTCATCCCAAATCTCTCTTTAAAAGCCTCCAAGAGCTACCTGCAGAAGCTGACATTCTGCTTCCGTTTCCAGTGTCCATTCAGCTTTATTCTGAATACGGAGATCTCCTCTAGCCTTAAGTTTGCATTTGCCAGCCTGCAGCAACAAAACGCCCTCAGTGGTGGAGTCTGTGGCTGCAGATAACAGGACAGAGTTTTCAAAAGGCAGCCCAAGCTGACTCAGCCAGGAAACTGAATGCCTGAGCATCCCTTGGAGCGTATACTCATGTTCGCAGGAGGTGTCTATCTGCACATCAACTGTTCTGCCATCACACTGGAGGTTCATTAACAAGCCAACATTGCAGATGTTCTGTTGAAATGAGCCCCCAAAGGCTACAGCATGAGGCAATCCCATCCTCTGCAACAGAAAAGATTACACTATATAAAGCACACAAGGTAATGCAACTGTATTCCTGATTTGTTTCTAATTAATGAGAAAGCATTTCTTCCTTCTGAACCAATATGCTTTTGGAAAGGACCACACAAGACAGCTTGTTTCCCAGAGAAATCAGAAATTTCTCTGTGAAACAAGAGAAAAAGAAACCAAATATAAATGGTACAGGGGAAAACAAAAGTTCCTACAAAAATCTTTTCCTAAATACTGTAGAAGAAAAATTTTCCAAAATTTCAAACAGAAAGGACATGCTTTTAATTAGATTCTAGGACAAAATAATTTTAATTAAAAAGATATTATTAACCAACTACTTTACGGCAATGGCAGTAACAACTACCATTGTATTACTCCTTATTCTCACCTTCAAATATATTCCCTCTGCAAGTGCTCTGACTCATTGCTCTGCCAGAACAACTTTAATGACCAAAACCGTCCTTTCCATAAGTAATTGTGTCAGGAGATAGCTCTCTGTGACTCACAATGATCCGAAATACACAAACTATCATGCCATACAGAAAACAATCTAGGCTTACCTCTAGACTGACACACTTGTTTCTAAAAGTAAGTACCCATTCTGTATCTGTTTCATTGCTTGCCAGGCTTACTTCTCCATCAGCTTTTAAACTGCAAGACCCAAGGACAATGCCAAGCATGCCCTTATACTTGTCACTTCTCATGGCTGACACCTTCACTTGGTTCTCTCTGGCAATTCCCAGAGACTGAAGCAAAGGCAAAGAATGCTGGAAGTCAACTTCTAAATGAGGCTGGGTATCAGTGGTGACATTGAGTTGCAGGCAGGCAAACATGTCATGAAAAGAAACGTGTCCAAAGGAGATGACAGTAAAGTTGCTGGTAAACATTGACCCATTCAGTGAAACTCTTGCTGGAGTCTGGAAAATTACAGGAAAAATTGTTGTCAAGTTTGTCTTCCTCTCAGGCCACACACTGTTTTTAAATGCTCATGTTACTAAAAGAGAACTATTTCTCTACTACCCTGACACATTTTTGTGACTCTTGCCTTTTGCCTGGTGTACACCTCTTATCTTCTGTATTACTTTTTTTGCTAGGTGCAAGCTCTTGTACTGAGCTCTTTAGATGCACAACCTGACAGTCTGCTGTAGGACACAGGAACATCGCCTTTAAAATTGCACCTGTTGGACCCATCCCCTATCTCTACTTTGTACTCTGCACTTGGTGCACAGCTGTCCACTACAGGTGTAAATCTGTATCACTTGAATGCAAGTTTGTTGACAATCCACTGCATGATGGTAAAACCGAGCGCAACCTTCCCTGTGGACTTGTACAATTTTTGATGGAGAAGTAATCTGATCTGTTTGAATCCGTGAATATCAAGGGAGTGAAAATATCTGAAAGTTTGTGCAAAACTTCCAGCTAACTCAAAACCATTTCTACACCTCTGACACCTTTCAGTACTTAAGATTCCCGTGGTGGTAGTTAAGACAGTATGTTGTTGACAGCACAGTTTATAAATTAAGCCTGTACCTCAAAATGACGAAATGTAATTGCTCCATTGCAAAGGCCAGAAAGTTGTTTGTTAGCAGATTCTCCACTGCAAGCAACCTATTGGCATTATCAACAAAGCACATTGAGAACATGAAGAGAGTGGTATTTCTATGTTTGGCATGGAAAATACCACAGTCACAAGTAGACAGTGTTTCAAACCGTGTCCCCCATTGCAGAAAGTGAAGTCCTTTCATACTGCTGTCCACTGTATGAAAACTACTGCCATTATTATTCACTCTGCTGTCAGTACCACTGCACCCACAAACAGCCACATGACCCCCCCTGCACACCCTGCCTTAGCAAGATGGAAAAGCTGGGACTGCATGTTACTGTCCCTGACATGACATCAACATTTTGTTACCCACCATGTCTTGAAAACCTGCTCTTTATTGCTAAGCAAAGAATTTTTAGGCTTTCTGTACTGGCCTCATTCGACAAAAATCTCTCTCCCTTCTGATCTGCCCTGCTAGTTGGCTCTCAAGTGGTACATCTGAACAGTTGAGAATGAACAGCAGAAAGCTACATCAAATACGCTATGTAGCAGGACTTTTACTAACCTCTAGCACACGTGGAACAATGTTGATCAGTCCTCCCACATCATGGTGAAGTGAAAGAGAAACTTCCATAGCACTGCCAGTGATTTTCTTCTCTATTTCAATTTTGAGCTGTTCCATCTCCACTGTGGTTGTTATCCCTGCAGCAATCTTCTTGGCGAAATTCTATACACAAAAGAAATCAAATCATGGAAAGCAACAAACAACAATACCCCAGCAACAAGTGGCAAAGGCACAGTCTTTTTCACCATGCTTAAATGTCACAGACTGTGTCAGGGCAGCAGCACTGGTAAAATAAAAGTGCAAGCTCATCCAAGTTGCTTCATTTCAAATAAAGATTTCCCTGTTATGCTAGACCTTCCAAATTATGTATACCAGTAATTCCTTCGGGCTCCACAACATGTTATGTGCATTCAGTACCCTGGAGGATTCCAGTCCTAAGGCACACGAGATAGAAGCAGTGAAACTAGTAGTAAGCAAGGCATGGGGAACTGTGTAGAGTTTTTCCTCCGCACATCTGTGTCTCACTGTACCACAGTGGCTGAACCCACCACAAATGTTAGTATGTTAGTATGTTAGTGACTCAAGCCTTCCATCATATGTTAGAACAAAGAAAATATTTGAACCTTTCTTTTATGGAAAGGTAATTTGAGATGCAAAAGAGCTATACATTGTTCACAGATCTATAGCTGAAATGCAGATAGAGAGAAGAGGGGCCAAGCAACACTGTACCAGGAAACACGATCCACAACGCCTCTGTGGGTAGAGACTTCCAAATGGAAAGCCACGCTAAAGTCTTCCACTCTTTAGCAGACATCCAAAGGATGACATTAGAACTAGTTAAATCCAGTACCAGATGCAGTACAGTACCTAGGCTTACTGACAATTACCTGATGGTTAAATAAATTAGGGCTGCTTGTCCACTTCCCATTTATAGGGGGAAATAAAATTGGACAAAACTCCTGTTCATATGCAGCAAAGCACTTCATGTAAATGGGAACTGAATGTAGCACTGCATTTAGTCTAGATTCAGCTCCAACACTTCAGATGACAGCTACACAGTATGACAAAAAGCCAGAAAACACCTTTCTTTCACACAGTAATTTAGTACATCTCAAAAATGCAGATGCTTTCGGAATGAAGTGCACAGGAATAACCTACAGTTACTAGAAATGGTTCTGCCAGAAATTAAATAATCACAAGCAGAACTCTTCTTACCTCATAATATCCAGCAGCTTCCACAATAAAAGGGATGCCATGTCTCTTTATCTTTGAGATGTTGTGCTTTAAACTCACAGATAGCTGGGATTTAGGAGGCTCAGTGGACAGCCTGTGACCTCCAAACACAGCAGTAATCCTTTCACTGCCACTCTGTAGGGCTATAGTGACGGTGTGATTTCTTGTGCCACAGTCACACACAGCAGTAAGAATGCCATCCAAGGGCAATCCTATCGATAGGGAAAGAAACAAAACCAATACAATACTTTTGGGTTGTCATTGTAAAATACAGAATTGTAAAATACAGAAAAGATGTATTACAGATTACGAGATGCCTTCTATAGTTTTTCATAAGAAAAGACAGACCATTTTTTAAAGTGCAATCATCCAGGTACCTGCACTTACTGATATTTATAGTAAGAAAGGACATTACCTACCACAAGAAAATCATATTTAAAAAGGATTGTTAAATTAAAATGTGGCATGCACTTTGGAAGTCAAGGATGTTTGATTTTCTTAATATAGGATATCTATCAATGGGCATTGTGTCCAACTCCAACAGTGAGCTGTTAGAAAGTTTCAAAACAAGGTTTCTTCAGTCCAACGGGACAAAGGCAATTTACCCATTCAAAATTGTTGATAACTTCAGTTCAGGAAAACCCTTGGTTTTGCTTAGGAAACAATGCTTGGCATATTTTAGTCTTAAGTGTGATTTATCCAATGACTTTCAATGTTTCAATTTGGTCCCAAATCAAAATAGGTATAAAAATATACTTAGAGGAACTGATCAGCATGCAGGAATACAGATGTACAAGAAAGAAGTAATTTACTCTGAAGTAGTTCGAAGAGTTTTTAAGTAGTTTTGTATCCATTTTATTTAAAAGAATGTTCTAAGACCTGATCACATTTTGTTCTGCTGTGAGCAAATGTAACTCATCTATTTCCACTGGTCTGCGCTCATTTAGGTAAACTGACCTTGATACCTTGTTATACAACACCATCAAGTCAGAGTATTCTTCATACCTGCATTTTTTAAAAAGCTGCTATTATGTGTGAAAGTCCCACTGACTCTGCTGTGCCCAGGACTCATGATATTAGAAAAATCTAAAGAAAGGGCTTCCTCGTCCACCTGGAAGCTAGCTAGCCCCCTTTGCATCTCTTTACTCAGTTCCAGATGTCCTTTCAGTTTTGCCTCCATTGGGATTGCCTGACTGCCATTCTGAAACATAGCAAAAGTGACATTGTGTACGGTGGTATTCCCAAACACATTTCTGTTCCTGAGATGGAGTCCATACAGTGTTTTGTTGACCATCACATTGATGTTACCTGTAATGGGCAGAAATTATTACTGTGGAGAGTGTCCTTTGGGACAGAAATAACCAGAATTTTATAAGCAACATATAAATTAACCATTAATTTAATACCAGGAAGAGGTAAAAGAATTTCCATTTATTTTAACAGGTATTTTAGCCAAATCTATAGAGTGAATCAGTTTATTGTTGAGAGACAGTTTCTCCACTAGAAGAAGTATCTGTGTTTAAAACAAATTACATAATAGTATTTCTGGCAGCTGTTTCTTGTTATTCACCAAGCTGCTTGTGCCTTCAGGCCACGGACTACACTGCACTGCCTTCTAAAGGAAAATTTACAAAAGGACTATGACCTATTAATTGTGTAACTCCAGGCTAAATAGTCCCTCTGAGTTCTGCAAACGCCCCTGACAGTTCAGAAGACCTGCATAAGAAAGATGCCACCCACTATTTCCTTCAATCAATGAAAATACGAAAATTATCAAACTGTGTTATTTCACTAAAAAATAGTTTCAACTCAATGACCAATGGTCTATTTTGCATGCTAAATACTCTCTTCTGCATTATATGCAGTTCAGTAAGGAATACATTAAGAAGCTTCCTTAGATAGCTGCAGCCTTGGGAGCAAAACGCAAAGTAAAAAAGTACCATCATGAATGTTGTTTTTGCACTTCAGGAATCCATTCAGAGAAAGAAGATGAGGTATGGCCTTTAATCCAGAAAATGTGTGTTGGACTCTTCCATTTAGGGATAAAATAAAACCAACTTTCTGCTCCCTGTCTCCCACGAAATCCACGTGAAGCCTATTTTCATTATGCTTCATCTCAGAAGATATCAAAAGTCTAAAAAGCCAGAGATAAAAATTGCTAGTAAGATCTTATCATTATGCTTAATTCATGACTGTCAAGACAAAGCCTCTCTCAGTCAAAGCAGGATCAATGAGAGCAGGATGCTCAGGAGAGAGTGGTCAGGTTTTGAGTATCACCAAGTATGGACACTCCATCGACTTTCTGGCTACTCGTTCCAGTGTCGTGAACCAGTGAATCAGATGCCTCGCAGTAAGTACATGCTATTCACCAGACATTTATAAAGCTACTCAGTACAGTCTCACAGATTGGCAGAATAGTTTTTCTTCAAATTTCTTGGGTGCTTTTGTTATGATTCTTAATAAAAGGAAAAGACAGAGTTGGACAGAGTTAGATAGAGTTGGAAATAAACTCTTCTGTCACAATATGAAATCTCTCTTCAGTGCCAATTTAAAAGCAGCATTGAGAATTCAGCTTAAAGAATAATTTCAAATGCCACCACCATTTGAGTTCGGTAAATGAACCAACAATTGTTTCTTTCTATCTCGGCCCTGAATTGAACAGTGTTGGAGAAACACAGCATAGCTTTTTAGGGAAACCTACTGGAGCAACAAGAAAGTCAATTTTCAGTGTTTCAAGTATAAGACTGAGACACAATTTTCACATTGCCTTCAACAAACTGTCCATTGAAATGTCTGACCTTCTAGACTCAGGTATACTACATAAAATACTTAGAAGTGAGGCAATCATATTTTCATATTGTTAGACATCCCTCCTAAGTATTGGAATCCTCTTGAAAGACTGATGATGAGTAAAATCTCAGTGAAAATACACTTGATGGAAAGAATTGAACTACTAATTCAGGGTAGTAAGATTCATTTAATCAGTCAGCGACTGAAGTCTGTACAAACTGCATCTTTTTAACAATTCCACAGAAATACTCAATCTTCTATTTTTTTCTCTTTTCTCTCTGTAAAATAAATCCCGAATAAATTGTCATTCCAGAAATTTTAAGTGTTCTATTTTACTTTCTGTGAAGTGAGCTGCAATAAATTGCTCTGTTAGACCCTAACCAAGTATTTAAATAAATTAATGTACTATTGGAAGCTCAGAACTGCAAGTAAATTGCAGAAACATATGAAACATCTTTCTTGAATCTTTTATCTTATTTTTTCTTTTACTAGTAAATCTAATGAGCTTCAACTAAATTGCAGTCTTTAACTCTGTCTCCTCATTGTTCTTATCCTATCCAACGCCGAAACTGCTAAACACTGGGGTCTCTACAAAAGCATCAACTCCTTCACTGCACACTTTTGCACCTGTGACATTTGAAAAATCAGCTGGAAGATACCTGAAACCCAGGAGAGTCAAATTTCTATCTCCCACCCCTGCCACCTCAGAGCTTTCCGCAATACTTAAATAATAAACACTAAGAAGTACCCTCTTCCACTGGCGTGGCTTGTAAATATTAGTTCCTTACTTCTCAGAGGACAAACTCAAATGGGGGAAAAAAAACAACTGCTGATCTAAATCCAATATAATAGTACCACCCATTCATTCAAGTTATCTGTTTATGAAGGCCTAGGAAAGCAACTAGAAAACATTAACATAACTTATTATACCAACCTATGAAACAAAGAGCAAAAATATTTCAGTAACAGGGATAACACATGAAATGGCATTTGCTCAGTAGCTTCTGCTGCAGCTGTATGAAAATAGTTATGTTTAAATATGTATCACAGAACACTTTTCAGCTCCATTAACCAAGATTCTGATTTCTCTACCTTGAAGGAAATATTTTGCCCATGATCTGGAACTGTATTGATTCTGGGTTTGTCAGGATTGTCTGATGGAGGAAAGCTCTCAATTCAACAACTCTGGCATTCTTCCTCTTTTCATTGTTTGTATCAACCTCCAGCATCAGCACGTCCCTTCCATTGGAATGAAGGTAAAGAGAGCCATTGAAATTGCTCTCACTGTATCTCTTAAGGGCTGCCTGGGCCTACACACAGAAAAAGAAGAACAGGACATTAAGGGTCTCAAATCATAATACAGAATACTGAGACATCAGTTTGAGGAATAAGACTGCACACAACAAGTTAGGTGTGGGAAAAAGGGGAGGGGGAGCAGCGCAGGGAAGGTGTTTTTATTTTTCATCATTGTTTCTCACCATCTAACTCTATTTTTATTTGGCAATAAATTAAATTAGTTTTGCCCAAGTTGAGTCCGTTTTTTCTGTGAAGGTAATGGGTAAGTGATCTCCCTGTCTTTACCTCAACTACCACACAGGACAAAGTTAATCCTAGAGAAGGAACCTTTGGCACTGGTAATAAAAGCTACAGACGACACCTGATTTTGCATATAAGCCTGCCACCAGGCTAGAGCTTTCAACAAAACATTATGAACTATGTTGAATTTTAAGTACAATTTAACTTGACTTTCAGAGTTTTCTTAATTTCAGCCAAAACACAAGCCACCTATTCCAACTGCATGTAGCCATCTAATGAGAATAAACTCTAACCATAAAAAGGTAACTGTTTCCCTAACAATTTATACCTCTTCACTACACTCACTGAAGTCTGTGATTTGACCAACTTTGTAGTATACACATACATTTGTGTTCCCATGTTTGAAAATAGCTTCAAAGCAATTTATAGCACAAAGTTAAAACAGCTCCCAGGCTGACATGTACTCCTAATGCATGCGACAAGCAAGAGACTCAACACAGGTTTGACTGCATCAACGGTAAAAGCCACAAGTTCAAGCAATGAGACTGTAACAATTGGGGAACTGACCTGTGAAGACACAGTCTTGTTGATGATGACTTTTACACTCACATTGTAGTCAAAGTGTTCCAGTTTAGTCTGCCTGGAAAACAGCTCCCCACTTAGGCCCATTGTTTGTGGAAACTCAAGCTATTTGACAAAGTTAAATGTAAACATAATTACTACATTCCCATTAATCAAATGGGAATCATGCATTCAAATCACATGTCTGAACTGTCAGCATGAAGTGGCAGATGTGTATAAGCAAATGTGTGTATAAAATTCTACAATTTTACCCAAGACACTGAAAATTAAACCAATACCTTTCAGCTAAAAAGGCATGAAAACTAAAGGGCAGTCTGTTTCTTACATGACATTATTGACACAGATTATGATTTGATCTGCTGAGATACCTAGGGTCTTTGTCAGGGCCAAAACTTTACTGAACTAGGAACTTTACAAGCATAAAACAATTATAATTCTAAGACAGTGCAGTAAAACAGCCACCAAGACATAAAAAATAAAACGCCACAAATGAAAACCATCGATACCTGGAATGAATGTGTCACATCCATTTGCAAAAGATGTCTAAAATCTGCCCCACTGGATTTGTCCTGATACCTCCCTAGAAAGCTGAAAACATCTTTCTTATTGACCTTCAAGGTAGTCTCAAGCCCATTCATCACCTATGTGTTAAGAATGTGAATGAGTGAATTGCACTGAATATTAAACCTGTATATTATGAAAGATGAGAAAAGTCATCCCTACATATTATGAAAAATGAAAGAGTTGCAAGATATAACGTTGTGACTCAGAATGAAAAATGAGCAAAGCAGGAAAAAAATAACTGCATTTGATAAGAAAGATTAATAGATACACCTAGATAAGGATGAGAACCCTGAATCCATTCCTTCCCAGTACCTGTTATTATTAATATTCATGCATAATAGTATTTTTAAATAATATATTAAGTACTATGATATTACGTATTATTATCATATATTACTACACAACAAATTATTATATATAATTATACAAAACATGGTGTTAGGGACACACCAACCAAATCATTGCCCTCTTTAACTTTTTGGTTGCAGCATTCCCATGGTAAGGAACTGAAGACCTATAGCAAATTAGGTCTGAAACGGCAATAAACTGGAAATAAATACATAATAAATCTCTCCTTCTAACTGAATTTAATAGGAAAGTTACTCACATTTTGGTGACTTTGAGTTAAAATGCATATTTCAACATCTTTGGGGAACAAACTGTAGTTATATGGATGAGTTAAGCCAGCACAAATCTAAAAAAAGTTTGAGAGGAAAGGCAAGAAACATAAGATATATACAGTAAGTCACTCATTTGCTGCCTTTTTTTCGTATAACAGAATAAAGTAAATTCTTGTATAACTCACATAGGGGTTTTCAGGTTGATAACCAAGTGTAAGAGTTTGAACTGTTTCCTCCACCCCATTTATCAAAACTTTTGTTTCCAATAAATAGTGCTTTTGCTTTTTGTCAACAGTAAATGTCTCCTGCAGAAGGAAGCTCTGCAGAATGGGCACTTTAAAAGGATGCCTGGAACAAAACAAGGAATAAGCAAAATATAAAAGATCTTAATAGATAACTAGAAAAAGAAATCATGCAGAGTTCAACTTGAACTCCAAAATTTTTAGTTGCAGATGCCATCAGGGTGTCAGGTACAGAAGTAAACCACATAGGAACAGGACCTTTAAGAAATTCCTAGAGCGTAATTACAACTTCATACAAACTACACACATTTACCAGAAATTCTGGTACAGTTTCCATGCTGAATTCAGGAAAGGCTTAGAAGAGCATGGGAGAGGGTGATGCTCTAAAATTCTGACACGCATAACCACTACATATTCTTTAAATACCTGCAAGGCCAAGACTTCATTTCAAATAGGGACATTGTCCAAAAGATTATGGCAGCTTTGAAAATCTCACTTATGAACCACATTTTATGCTTTCTGTAGAAACAATATCTGAATGCCAAGAATCCCATGCAACAGATGTTCAGCCACTACATAGTTATCAGAGTTACTAATTCAGTGTAATGTTTTATGCACTTTATTAAATATTTCTACACATTTACTTAGCTTGATATCTTGGAAAAATGCATTAGCTTTAATAAGCAGATATGGAACTGCCTTTATACATGTTAAGGTATCAGCTACAGCTCTTTGTTCTTCATTTTCATCATTTTTCCATTACTGAAAAGGCATCTTGCAGGTTTTTTAGCTATCTTCAGGATACACAGTAGATCCTAAGGGAGCCTCTGCACTCCTGTTGACCCTACTGTGCCTTAAGAAAGCTGAGATGTCCTCAGAGATGATCCAGATGTCTCAAGTCTGAACATAGATTTTTACCAAGGCCTTCAAGCTGTGTTTTGATAATGGGTAATGAAGAGAAAAATTTCAGACAGACAATTAGAAGCAGCACACTCATTCTCATGAGGAAATGGAATAATTTGTTATGTGTTTTAAGAGGGATACCTTTGGCTTTAGAATGGCTGTATTAATCCTAAGGACTAGGAAAAAAGATATCTAGATGGCACAGATGATCAGATCTGGATTTTGGAACTTCTCCTCACTTCAGAGTTTGGACACACCATAAATCCTGCTGTTTTCATGAAAGGAGGCTACATGGCCAATAGAGCTGCCAACAACACGTTGCCACGGCACACATGGCCTGTTGTATTTGACAACTTTGCTCACTATCCTTTCAAGAAAGAGGGCAAAAGCTAAGGGATGCAAAAACACCAGCCCATAAAGTCAGTGTGCTTGAGCAAGCCCAGAGAGCCAGATGGGAGGAAGCACAGGGTTTATGGCTACTTCATAAAGTCCTAAACGTTTCCCAGGAGCATCAGGACGCACACTAAATTTAGGCCAAAACATTCTTCAGAGACAGAAATAATGACTACTGAACCTGAAATTAAGGGTTCCACGTTTTTGGTAGAGCATCTTCTCCTTCTTCAGCTCCTCTATCTGACCTTCAAACTGCAGCACAACAGGCAGACTTTTAAAATCTTTCCACACAGTCTTCACAAAAAAGTTTGTCTTCTTAGGCTGCACTCAGAGCATGAGACCAGAAGAGGACAGGAAAATTGCATCAGATTTACTGCATTCATATTCAGGAACATCAATATAGAAACCACATTGTTCAACAGGCTGCAGCGAGGCTGTCCTTTCACAGATCAACCCCTTTCTGCTTCAGTTTAAATCCATTTATGTAGGATTAAAAGTGACATTAGTAGAAAACTCCCTTCAGCAGAAGACAAATGCCCTAAAATGTATCACTTGAGTGTAACCTGTTTGCACTATGAGCAAGCTTTAGCTCCCGTACGAGCACATTGACATACAAAAACTGATTGGATTTTGAAAGCATGGAATGCTACAACTAGAAAAACACTGTTTTAAGAAGTCCCGCACGGAACTGACCAAAGTAACTAATCCAAGTGTCCTTTTGGACAACAAACTGCGGATTACACTTCCTGCGCTACAGACATCAAGCAAAGCAAAAATGATTTTAAGGTTGGAAGGGATGTAGAGGCTAAAACAGCGTATAAACCCAGTCTGTTACTATGCTCACTAGCAGGCAAGATATTTTGATTCTCCAAGACAGTAGCATCTTCCACATCTGCCAAACATCTGCATCAAAACGTAAGTAATCACACCTACAGCTCTCTTTCTAGCCATGTAGTCTCTCTTTGTTCTCTCCTCCCTGACTTTCTGTCTGTAGTTGGCCTCCCAAACAGGCGAGAGGTACTCAAAACTGTACCACACAAGTCTTTGTTTGTTTTCTTTTAGAACCTAGTTTTACACTGCAGGTTGTCAAAACAGACAGAAACAGAAGCAGCCCTAGAAGTGTTTAAGTTTCAACACTAGTAATAGCATCTCTCAGGCAGATGGCAGACCTGAAAAACACAGTGCTGAATCAAAGAAATTGTATTTGTATTTCTTTCATACCATTGGCAGATTCTGATAGCTGCCTGTGAAGTTAAATTCCTGCTTTGTATTCTTTATCTTAAAGCAGAGATATTTGGCTCGTTCATTATTCTCCAAATGAATCTCACTTTTCACAAGCTGATTCCACAGAGATATCATTTCACTATAGCTATGCAGAACATTCCTCCCAAGACGATTAAATGTGGATGCCTGAAAAACAAAGATAGATACATTAGTCTGGCTGAGCTGTGACAGACAGAATCCTGCTGTGCCAACACTACAGCAGAGAAGTGAAAAGAACACATTTTCTTGGAGACAATCATTACAAGAACTATTAGAAATAGTGTGCCAGCTTTTCCATTATCTGAATTGGCATAAAGATCTCAAAGTTTATTTTATCCCTTCTACGCAAGGGAGAGAGAAAAAGCTAAATAGTTAAAAAGAAAATAGCTGACAAACATTTTTTTCTCATTCAAGGATGTTTTTCACAATCCTCCATACTGTGCCTGAACCAGCAGTGATGTAACGAGGGAAAGCTGCAGCTCAGAATAAAGAAACACCTTAAGCTAAAGATTTAGACAATTGCAGAGGATTCTAAAAAAAAAAAAAAGGCACAAATTCCAGGCTCTCCCCTCATTTATACAGAGGCAGATGAGAAGTTAAGCTCCTCCAAGACAAATCTACGCTTCACATAGGTTTATCATATTGCTTAATGCACAGCTACTGTGATGAAATCAGTTTTAAACCTCTGTGGCATAGCACAGTCTAAAATAAATTAGACTCAGGGCACACTGATTACATTCAGTGGTTATTTATGTATAGAAAGTGAAAGAATCCCAATAGAAAAGGCAGAAGACTACCACCTTGAGAATCTGCTACTGAATATTTTCTCACAGGTTTTATGGGAGACTGGAGTAATTCTCTAAGTCACAACAAAAGAAATAACTTTTCATTTCTCAGGATTGTTCCAAACCACTCAGCTATCCAGTACTCTAGCCTGCAAAAGGATTATCATTTCTCCTACTGAATCTGTTCATATTGCAGAATTACCTATAGATACTTCTTCATTTTGTAGAGATATAGTGGGCGCTACTTTTTATGAGTAGCAGCAAAAGCACCTCAGTAGCAAAGCTGATGTTCTGGAAGATCAGAACTCTAATATTAATGGAGCTCCAAATACTCATGGAGAATTTTTACAAACGGTGCCTATATCAAGAAGCAGCAAGTGCCCATGAACTACATGAGCAGGATACTCTCCAGGAAGAGGTGGGTTACATTCTTCTCAGGCAGAGGATGCGTTTAAATCTAATGCCTCAAATTTATTTGAATGTCGTAATGACCAGGCTCTTAATTTAGAAGTTTAGCTATTGTTCTTCCTACTTTTTAAATGAAAGACACTTTCAGCTCTTTCATATCACTAAGGATGAAGTTTTAAACATTTCTTACACGATGATCCAATTTTCCTGCTTCCTGAAACTGTTAGCTCATGGCAGGGACAGAGAGAGAACTTTAAAATAGTCATTATTATTTGTACACTCCTAGGCAGAACTCTGCCATCGTGTATTTGGGTTTTGTGCAGGGAGTGATTCCCGTTCCAAAGAGGGGCAGAGGTGTTGGCCCTAACATTTTTTCAAAGCTAAGAGACACCCACTGTACTGATTCGGCTGGCCCAGAGGAAGAATAGCTCATCGTTCAAGCACAAAAAACAGATGTACATAGGCATTTCAAGATCCTCTCTCATAACCTGGCACACACTGCATGAGTTTCTCAAACAAGCTACTCTACATAGCATGCTGAAAAAGCGTTATTCCAGTATGATGACAGTTCTGTTGGGTATCTATCACAAAGCTCTATATCATCAAAGCCATAAATTATAGGAAGCATCATGTTACTAACCTGCAGGTACGTGGTAGCTGGCGTGTAAATGTGAACTTTCCCTTCCTTTTCATTGCCTTGATCTTTGTAAAATAGTTCCACTACAAGATTCTTAATGGAGAGAGCTTTTCTAGTTGTCAGCTCCATAGTCAATAAATAAGTAGAATGCTGAAGCTGATGTAGTTTGTGAGCTGCATACAGATATAGCCATGGGGTGTCTATATTTAATCCACCTGGAGGGAACATATATTAAAGCTGGCAGATAAGTGAGATTTCAAGCTACCTGGATTCTAAATCAGCAATAAAGCTGATAAGATGCTGGGGTTTTGGAACAAGGCTAACTTCCAGGGTCTGTCTCTTCCAACCAGTATTTCTACAATTCTGACCCATGCAAAACCACCTCATAAAATCCCAGCAGCAAGTTTCAATGCCGCCTTTTCTAATCACAGACTGGAAACGGTTTGTGGTACTTCACCTTCCCACTTCTTCAGGCCACTTCCAGATGCGTCTTTCCACTGCAGCCCAGCCACAAATGGCACATGGTCATTATAGTGCACCTCCAAGTTAGTGCTGCTCTGCAAATAAACCTGAGAGCTGTGCGAGTGCTGCAGCTGCGTTCTGTAATTCACCTGTTTTTCCAGAACTTGCATGGTAAACTGGAAAACAAGTGAAGCAAATTTAAATAAAGACAGAATCCCGTCTTCAGAGCTGTCTAAGCTAACATACATACACATAGCAGCCCGAAGGTCACAGCTAGTGCCTCTGCTCTGCACATTTGCCATTCACTTCATAGCTTTTCAAGAATGATGACCAACTACAGATCGGGATTTCTTTAATACGCATTTGTTACATCTACTGAAGATTCAGAAATGAAAACTTCCACTCATTTTTAGATCATTTACTTTGTTGTGGAAAAAAAAAAAAGATCATAATTCTAGGTCAGTCTATGCTGGGATCACAGATAAATTCTAACAGGTATTACAGGTATTCCCTATGGAAATAGAATAATGACAACCTACCTGAGAAAACTATAACCTGTTCTAAGACAATAGCAAATAAGACCTGCAACTTCTAGGAAATTACACGAAATTTATAGGAATGGTTTCTGTAGCTTCTCTAAGAACTTTCTACATATAAACCAAAACATAACAGGGTAATAATTATTTTCTTTCTTTTTGTAGCCCATAGAACGTGCTTCAAAAGAAGGCATAAACCTCCTGTAAAGCTTATAATTATACTTTACTACATGGGAAAACTTTTTACTGATCCAGGGCAGAAATCAGTATACAAAAAAAAAAATATCCTACAAAAACCCAGGTCTGATCTTAGTTCAGCTATAGCATTCCATACTGACTTTCACCTAAATGCTGTCATATTCTGAGTTATTATAACCTGCACCCTCCTTCCACATTGTGTGAGTAAAGTAACTTTCATAAATGTCTGTAATCATTTTATATGCACAATCTCTGCAAAAAATTCAAAACACATTACACTCAAACGTTTTTAGTGTTTGAAAAAAACCCACATCTACCGGCTTTCTCTTGTTCATTTTAAATGTCAGTGATTTCTACGTGCCTGGGTAAAGACCTTACCAAACTCAAACTTATTAGGTATATCTGGATATCTGACTTACCAATACATAACACAGTTAGGAAAAACAAAAAGTCGTAATAAATAAATTAATCCCAAATTTTTTCTTAGTTTGAACTGATGGTCTTAATCTTCCAACAATCATGATTACCTCCATGAAATAGTTGACTAGAGATGAACTGGAACTATTCTTAAATGCTTGGCTGATCAGCAGTTTTTTCTTGTTGTTTATTTCATCCCAGTGTTTCCCATAGTTTACTTCCACCTGGGAGGAAAGCCAAGATGCACTCGCCTCATGTTTCAGGTGAACCTAAAGAATAGAAACATACCTTTTCCCTGTAAGCCATGCTTTCTATTTTATTCACTGATAATTAACTGCCTATAGAAATATTCCCAAGAAGCAAGGAAGACTAAAGCAGAACGGGTTGGAAATTTTCCAAAGAAACATCATGTTTCAGCAGAAGATACAAATTCAGTGTAAAATGCCCGAAACTTTTAGTCTATGTGCTGCTAGTCAAATTGCTTTTCTCAAAAGCTAAGGTAACTGGGTTCAGGTAACTCCTGATAGACTGCCCCACGTGGATTCACTGTGCAGCTGCAAAGCCTGCCAAGATCTTGCTTCAAGGGAAATCCTAACAGGTCTCAGCTTCAGTCCAAACTGGACCAAAAGCAAATCTGAAAGGACACAAAATTTTCCTTTAACTCAGAAGCTTATTTTTCAGCCAGCTCTCTGTTCTGCAGCAAATAACCAGTATTAATGGTCATTTGCCTTTAAATTAACCTTTGCCTTCAGGCAGTCTGTAAAGGAAGATATTTTCAACAGATCTGCTTTTCTGCATGAAAGGGGTCACACACACTGAAATTTCTAAGAAATTATACAAGTGTGAACCTGAAAATTAATGCAAAACACTGTAAAATGTTTTATTTTCCAGACATACAACTTCTCGTGAATAAGCAGAGTTCCTGACTTTTAGTTACAAGTAGCAGAAGATAAATCATAAACTTATTAATACTATTGTTTTAAATATAACAAAAATTTTCACAATAAACATTCTGCAGAAGTTCTGTGAATTAATACATTAAAAATCACATCACTGGACAGCTCCATCACAGCTGTAATGGACTGCATAAATTAGCAATTTGACTAGACACCTTTGTCTACACAGAAAGCAAAGAAAAAAGATGAGAAGAAAAAGACTGATCCAAAAATGGCATCTTGGCCATTGCTCTGTTCAAACTCCTCCGTATGGGAGTGACACAGGGGTACTCAGCACACAAGTGCTTTGGTCAGTATCTCTACCTTGTGATTATAGGTCGGAGCCTGCATACAGTGAAATTCATGCCCAATATCAAGTTTGTAGATGCTGTGTGCACCTGTCTCCACTTTAATCTTTTGCTGTGTACTGCATTCATGATGAAGATTTTTTGCCTCTCCTGTTGAGTTAAATCACAGAGTTAACCTATTCAAATAAATCAGAAGTAAACTTTCAAAATGTTAATAGCATAAATCTAGTTCTGGCTTCAAGGTTTGTATTTTTCAAGAACATCAAAATGAGATCTATTTTTACTGATATATACTTGTTGATTTACCCTAAGAATCCAAAGGAAAGCACACATTTAATAAACCTGCATTTAAGAACTGTGAGGTTGCATTTGCTAGAGAAAAGATTTACATCTATGAAAATACTATCACAGTAAAAAGTAAAAGACAAATTATGGGGTGTAGGTTTAAGTAAACTTTACCACTCCTATTGCTACATACTGTCTCTGAAGGTGCAACAAACTTCACATATACAATCATCCTGTAATGTTTATCATGATTAGCTACTACAAGTATTCAATACCCTGATATAATTGTGCTGATGTTCTCCTGCTTTGTCTAATAAAATTAACACACAGTTCATACATTGCAGCCAGGAGAACACAGCTGACTGTTTCCTAGAAACAGTCCCTCGTATTTTTAAGAGTACATATGCAATCATTCATTTTGTATAAACATGTGAGAACACAAATCAATTAGGAGCAATTCCCACCGAAAAGTGACTTTTAATCAAATGTTGAACACGCTTGTGAAAAGCACATCAAAAAAAATGAACAGTTTTTTGTATGCATACTCAAAGAGTAAAGTCTATCCAAGCGAAAAGACAAACTTGTCCTAGGTCTCAGATGACAGTTTAAAAATCAACCAAAATCTTTCTTGTTAAAGAGAGCATCCTCATCATACAGGCAAACAATTTACATAAAAATCAGACAAACAGAATGTTTTTACTTTCCCTCTTTTTCACTGTACCTAGGAGTCCATATTTTATCTTCAAACCATGAGACCATAAGCCCTCACATTGCTGGAGAAGACCAATGACACGAACTCCAAGAACACCTGGAAGGTAAGTCTCCCCTTCCAATGAGTATTGTCTCAGCTTATCATCAACCTTTTTCTCCAGAAATGCTACAAAAAGAGCGGAAGTGATTATGCAGTGGTACAACGTGAAGTTACTTTAGCTAGTAAAAGGAATACTACAGTGGTAAAAACACAAATGCATTCAGTTTCATCCTAACTGAGGAACCCCATGATGTACTCTTTGTGTAGTAAACAGAGCCGGATGTTCACTCTCTTTCTCCCACTACATACACAGCCTGTAGATCACACTTCTCAGATACTGCTTAAAGTTTAGCAAAATTAATCTAGTCAAAGCTGCTTCTAAATGGAAATAAATTCTAACACACTGATCTTTTCATAGACTAAGACCTAACATGAACACGTGGATATTTACTTCTACACTATGTCAGAGCAAGGTTGTGGCTTTGCAAGGTTGTCGCTTTGCAACAAAAGAACTGGTGCAGCCTAGTTCTCAGGAAATAAGAGCTTGAAATCAGACCAGAACTGGCAATCCATCTGAGAGCTAAGGATGGAGATTTCACCAAATTAGCATTCTTCATTCCTTAAAAGTTAGTTCTATTTGAAAATATTGGGTAATTCTATAACATTTCAATGTCTTTGCCACAGGGAGACTACAGTAAGAAACATTAACGAAAAAATGAGAGCCTTAAATTACTGGTTTATTCCACTGTATTAATTTACCTTTTATCAAACTGATGTCATACAAATAGTAAAGCCCTCTTTCTGATACTTCTATTTGCCTCTTAGTGTATTTGTGAGGAAAAAAAATATTCCAAGATTTTTAGATCAGATCTTAAGAGACATTTAGCTACATGTATGTGCCTCTGCACTGTTTTGTACTAAGAAAAGTGAAAACCAGAATATATTCTAAGAGCTGTTACTGTTTTGGCATTTTTTTTGTTAAGTGATCCCTTACATCTCATTTCTTCCACCAGTAATTAAGCAGTAACTAAAAACACACTTAGAAAAGAATTTATTTTATAATTCCTATTATTCTGAAATACATATTAGTACTAATTTATCAAGGCTAATAATTCTTAAAAGCAGTCTTACTGATTTGAAAGAACTTTAGAAATACATGTCCAAAACAAGGCAACCCTAGTAGCCAAGGGCTCCAGAATTTACGTGTATATGGCAAATACTTATTGTCCTCTAACCTGAAAGAAATGCAGCATCCTTCAATAAATTATTCAGGGATAGTGAAAAAGCTATCTTCTTGCCAAGTTGTTTAGTGATGTTTCCTGACAGAATGATAGGACTGCTTTGCTTTACCAGCTTTACCTCCAGTTGGATCATGTCCCTCTGCTCTCCACTTAGCATCTGCAAATCTGTCATTCCCTAGAATAAACAAACAGATAAAAAACCAAAAAACAACCCCACGCCACTCAACAGTACAAACTGATTAACATTTGAGAAAGGCATAGTATAGAATTGGGCATTTCGGAAGTGAGATGAGAGGAATAAGAAAAGAGATTTTTTTCTATACACCCAGCAAACACCCTTCCACCTCCCAAACCACAAAACTTGCTGTTAGTAAATAACAGGGAGGAAGGATGGATTTGTTTTTTCCAGTTATACAAAAATCACAGTGGTATGAGATGCTATTTCATTCACCTCCTGCTGGCTTCAGTAGTGACTGAAATCACTAAGAATGTTACAATACTGGGCCACAAAATAATATGGTGTTATTGAAAATACTTTCAGTCTCACACTGGTAATTAGATTTAGGTTGGACTAGATGCAACACTGATTATTGTTTGAGTTCATGGGAAACATCTAGAAAGTCTTTGCTGAAATATTACTCTAGAAAAAAAAAATCTGTTAAATAATGTGCTCACTGTAGGAAAATGCAGAGTGTTTGAAACCAACTGGAGGCCCACATAAGACATGGCAATCTGCTATGGGTATCAATTGCATAATGAAAAAAATGTACATATCCTGGAACATAAACAAAAATGTCAGTAGAGTTTCAGTGATAAACTCCCACCTGCATTTTTGTTTGCTTTTTCATTTCAGAGTTCAAACACTGGCATTCTCTTCCTTATTCACCAGTGCTTTAAAAAACCCCACAATTTCTGTGATATAAAGAACAGTATCTTATAGATTCTTACGTCTACAGAGTCCACAAAAGTGAAGAAATTAACCTGGACTTAACTCAGAGTCTTTACACATGGTCACAATAAGGGCCTGAAAAACCATGACTATGTGTGCACATAATGAGCCAAAGTCCACAGGAGTCAATGGATCTTCCTCTACTGACTTAACACTGGGAGCAACCCAAAAGTTTTGAGTACATCTGAATGTGAAAAAATTGCTTTAGATTACTTACAGAAGCCACGCCTTAAAAGTTTTTAAAACACAGTGATTTAGCACTGAGTCTGTCTCAAAAATATGTAATGAAGAGAACATGTAATTTCTCTGATGGATTGCTCGCAAAACTATTTATCAATATGTGTGGTTTTCACTGCCTTTCTTTTCTGTGCTTTTGTTTAAGTATTCATCCTAGTATGAGAGCTCATAACCTGAAAACATACCTTAATGTAATATACATCTCTGTCATCTACTATCAGTTCCAGGTGTCCAATTCGTGAATTTTTAGAAAGCTCAATTCTTCCTTGGAGAAAAATAAAACCATTTACTTTTTCTGGATGTATACTGATCAGTGATGTTTCATAAAACTGTACCCAAAATGATAGTTGCCACTGTTGTGAACAATATATTTACAAAATTAAACCATAATAAATATCAGAGCAAAGGAAAAAAATTAGGAACAGAATTTGCAAAGGCATTGAAGCATCCTCAGAATATACATTTCATTTTGAAAGGACGTTCTGAGAATACTAATTAAGAAGAGACAACAAAGCTGTCTCCAACAAACCAGCTTAGTTCTAGAAGTGATTTATACACTTCCTTTAGGCCTGTGCTAAAACTTGTAAGCTGTGTTGTGCTGTAGAGATACCTCATGAGCTCAGAACACTGTGCACGCAAAGCCTTGCACAGTGTAGGTAAATCTTCCATGCAATCCATTTGAAAATAACTGGGATTAAGAAAAAATAAATAAGAATATGGAGGGACACGTTCTAAATATGTGGGTTTGATCTATTATATTGTACAAAACAAAACACCATTTGTCTAGCATGTCAAAGAAGCTGAAATATATTGTCTATATTATTAAAGATCATATATTTATCAGTTTATATTTCATCAATGTGCTTGCTGATTTTGTTTTCTATGTTCCACTGCGATGGGAATGTTAATTTTTATTAGAATGCACAGCAGTATCACAGTCAGTACTTAATAGATTTGGCAACAAGAAATTTCGTATCAGAACTAACAAAATACAGCAAACTAAAATTCAGGAATAGTAAGGCCAGTCCAGCATATGTAAAAGATTACAGAACAATTCACTGTGTTCCTTATCCTTAACTTCACCTATACTGGTAACAACTTTTCTCTTTAATGCGAGTTTGTGAATCAGGTACTGAACTTCTGACTGTGCAAAATAGTCTTAATCAGGACGCAAAAACCACTGGGAAGGGGTGTTACCTAAAGCAGTAACTGAATGGCTATCACACAATAATGTAGTTTTAGCATTAGATTATTGACTGAACTATATTGATATTTCTCTGTTAATTCTAATCAAGTTCTTCTAACTGAAATTAACTGATGATCTGGTTCTTAGTTGAAAAACCTACCATCAATCTCGATTTTTTTCTTAGGTTGTATAAATTGAATTCTGAATTTTTTCTGTGGGACACTAAAATTTAGGTCAACACCAATATCCCTTTTCACAGCTGACTTTGGAGTCCCAATAAAGAAGTGAAAGACAGCTTCACTTGGGATCCATGAATTCTCCTGAAAGAAAGAAAGAACAACCACATTTGTAATTGGCCCAGCATTTACAAAATAAACAATCACACTGAGTTACACGATCATAGGCACCTTCACTGCCACAGTAATTTTTGACCTATCTGCTTTTCAAGACCTTCAGCAAGAAACTTCTTTTTGTCCAAGGCTGTATTTTCCATTCCCTATCCAGTGCTCGTCTTGGGGAAACATTCTATGAACACCCTGAATTTCACAGCATACTGACCTCCTCTTGAAATTATGCTGAATCCTGCCAAAACTTATGGAAAATAAGACCACACTTCCAGTTATAAATTTAAACTCTATAGCTCAGGCTTAAGTGAGCAGAATTTGGCAAGGCTGCCTTAAGCACTTACACTGTGGTGTCAGCCGTGGGATGTGGTACACAGCACCATGAAACTACAGTGGATGCCTTAAACTGGCAGTTTCAGCCTTGCCCTGCCTACAGACGTCAGACTCTCTGGCAAAGGAAAATGGCTGTTCCCCTTCCTGCTTTTATTAGAGGAAGTCAAAAAAACAAAATAATGAAGGGAAAGCTACTCTGCTTATTGCTCTTATCTCACTGCCATAGAGATACTAAGCAGTGTATGAATACAGTTAAAGCCCAAATTGTCTCCCGATAAAAAAAATACTTGGTCTGTGATAGAAGATAAGACTCCAGCCGCTCCCTGCGTTAAACACCTATACTATCATTTCAGAAAATGTCATAAATTCTTACTGTCCCCTGCAGAAGCTGAAAAGCATTCCTTCCCCAGGCTACCCCAAACAAACATATTAGAACAACTGACAGCGTTCTGGAGTGGAGTTCTATTCACTGGAACATAATTTCTGCTTTTAAACAAGGTATTCAACGTAAATTAATGATTTGGGTTTTGAGGTTTCTTTTGTCACAAAGAGAAACAAGTCATTGAAGTGAGTGAGGCCAGGCGGTTTAGTACCGGGCACCAAGTCAAAAATCCCAGTCTCTACTTCCAGATCTATCAGTCTTTTCTAACCAAAGCACTACCTAACCAAATGATTCGTGCGCACTGTTTTCTATACAGGAATAGTATGTACCTACTATCAGCATCAGTAAGTTGTTTTCAGCATATTTTCCCACTATAATGGGAATGGAAATAGTAGTAATAATGTAGAACTTGAACACCAGTTAAGTTGAATATACAGTACTGAGATATACCATTCTTTCATCAGCATAACAAAGCAAAACTAACGCCAAAGTAAAGCATGCCATAATGGTACCTGAGGAATATAGTTATACGCAGCTTCCACAACGTACTGGTGCAGGCCTCTGTCCCGCTTAGTTAACATGACAGCCACTCGCAAAGGTCCAGGAAGGGGGAAAACCAAACCACTGGCTGGGTCAGGATATGACATTTCAGAACACAGCTGCCAGCCAATAATCTCAGACACTGGTGAAAGACAACAGTTGAACATTCAGACAGAACAACAACCAAAGAAAACATGCAAATGAACACTGTATTGAAGACCTTTTAGAACTAATGTAAAAAAGAAATTATACTGAATAAAATTATCAGTTCGGGATATTTCAGAATGATTAAGCTTTCTAAGACAAACATAATAGCTAGACTCACCTTCCTCCCTAGTGCAAGATGTGGTTTCTGCATGGTCTTGGAAAACATCTGTATCTTCTGTCCCATCCACCATTGTGAAGTAGAGTTTAGAGCTACAACCAAGAATTCTAAACAGTCACTTAAAACCAATTACACTGAAGTTACAGCAATATTTAAACAAAATTCTCAGTTATATCTTCTCCCAGATGGGAAAAACAAGATGAAGTTCTCCTTCAGTAGTCTACACTTCTACTAACTAGCACTGATTTTTATCCAGTTTCCATGTTTAATCTGTCATTATCTCAAGATTCTTCTGCAGTTCTTCACAGTCAGTATTAGATATGATCAGTTCATTGTAACTCCACTCACTCTCTGGCTTCTAGACACTTTATTTTGTCCCCCCTTAGGCCACGGACATCAGTTTCATTCCAGTCTTGAAGTTCTTCCAGAACTTCAGTAAACTGCTTGTACAAGAATAGTAGTCTCTGCACTTGACTGGAGCAAGAGAGTTAATGCAGTATCTAATAGACCCTACAGTCAGTCTTTTGTTCAAATAATGCACAATACAGGTTTGTCATTATTTTGAATTTCACTCTGGTCTGTCATCCATCCTAGCTGACAGAAACATAATTCTATCAGTAAGCTTCCCAAAGTCCTAAGGGAATGGATAGTTTAAATGCAAAGTCCAGAGCCTTTTAGCTCTCTTCTGAGGCACATATCCTAGAGTTCCACAATGTCCCAAATCAACAATCCACATACTGCAAATACTTCATTCATCTGCTGTCATTTCTAGGAGGCATGCAGTTGACATGTCGTTTACAGTATGTGCCTTCTACTCGGACTTCTATCAAATCTGAGTCCAACAAAAAAAGAAAGCCAGCAGAAAAAAGAGCTAAAAAGCCTAGCTTGCATTAATACAAGTAATTAATTTGGTTTACATCTGACAGTTGTTGAGGTGGCATTTTATAATATAACCTTGACCTCACATGGTATGAGCACACCTCATTAGCATTATATTCCAAATTATTCCAGTGTTTTGCTAAATACCATCTGTAGAACCACTGCTAAGCTTTTCATCCACCACTTTTACACCCTGAACTAGATTCTTTGGACACTAAAGTTCCAGAAACAGCACTGATATTCAGTAGGAAATAACAGGGGGGGTATAAAAAAAAATCATTTACACCTTTTACCATAAGGCTTTGATTTGATTGTATGTTTTTATGGTAAAACAATGTAAAACACACAGAATAATTTCCCCTTCCTATTCTTCTGAATAGCAGATTCGGACTACAAGTCAGACTGAAACAGTTTGTTTTTTGAAAAAAATGTATTTCTGCTCTAGTACTGAGCCTGCCAGTTAAGTTCTGATGCAAGCAAGTTATCACAGTTACTCTATTAGGAACACGTACTTGGTTAATCTTACCTGAGATTAATTATCTCCATAGATTCTTCTGGAGTATTCAAGAAAACTTTGAACTCTTGCCCCTTTTTTACCTGGATTCCCCCATCAAGACTAGTAGACGTCCTCATTCCTGCTAACCAGCTTAGGCTAGATTGTCCCAGAGTCCCCACAGTTCCCATTTTGACAGAAAGCTGGACAACTGCACTGTTGAAAGAGTCATACACATTTTTTTAAGAAAAGCACTTTCTTTTTAAAGCACCTAATTTAAACCATAGGCTGCTCATCCTCTTCAATAAATACATAGCATTTGATGCTGTAATGTGATATATTCTAACATTAAAATAATGACAACTGTTTCGTCTCAGGAAATCATTGAAAAAAATTTATTTACACAGACATACACTTTCTAAAATGAATTATAGTTTTACTATATCTTCCAAGTAAGGGATTTCAACTTAGACTTCAGCATGAAATATCAGAAAAGGGAAAGCGATTAGGATTGAGTATCATGGTGTAACTTTTATCTCTGTCTGTACAGCACTTAGTGAAGTTTAGTAAATGTATTCAGAATGTATAAAAAGCTACAATAGCCAGGTAAGGAAATACAGGGTTAAATTACCCACTGGTTTGTAGATCTCTAAGCTGTAACTGCATGTCTGATCCTGACAAAAATCCAAAATGCCATCCCTTTAACAGGTAAAGCATTCAAAATATCATCTGCATGCAAGCATTTCAGAATTTGATTTACAGATAGGGAGGAATGGTCAGCTTAAAACAGTACTGGAAAAGCACAGCAACAGAGATCAAAATCAGACAGGCAGGATAGGAAACCACTGCTGTCCTTACAGCATTGCAACTATTCAGCAATATAAGGCTGATGACTGCTTGAGTTCTTCAGGAATCTCCAAACTGATTACAACAGACATTCACATCAGGAATTGCTACTTGACAACAGGAATACATGAAAGTGACATATTTGCAACAGTTATTACCTTGGCTTGATATATCCATTTAGAAAGAAATCTGACTGTTGTTTGAAATCCGCATCCCCTTTGATTTTTATGTTGATTGCCGCTGAGGCATTGACTGCCAGCTGAACAGGAAAGCCTGAAATTGCTGGAAACTGCAATTCTTCAGTGGCCAAACTCAGCCTTTTATTAAACTGGACCTCTTGCCCCTGTGGTGAAAAAACCCAAACAAAGAAAAACTGGAATTTTATTTTGCATAATAAAACCACCATTCAAGATATAACTATCCCCTACAGTTGTCTGCTGTGAAGGTGTTTTTAACTGAGGTGATTTGGCAAATAAGGTAGAAAGAAGCCCAAAGCCTGCATCTGGCCAGGGCATGAGTTAGACACTACTCCCATCCCAGTTAAAGAAATAATTATTTTTCATTTAAGCATGGACAGATTTGAATGAGAAAAGCAAGAGATAACGAACCATCAGACAACAGAACAAGTCCTTGTCTAATGTACTGAATGCTGTTTAAACTCAATATATACTGGTGTCTTTTAGAGTTCAATTTAGAGAAATAATAAGTAATACTTTGTATCTTTTCCATATCTGTCAGAGAGTAGCTTCTCAAGGCATTTATTTCAAATAGAAAAAAAGGTTCCTTTTACCTTCAGAAGTTTGACAGCCAACTCAGCCAGATTTAAAGAATAATGTTTCATTTGTTTTCGTAAATCTTCACAATCCAAGAAGCTAAGTTCATTTCCAAAGATTTTGATGCTTAGCTCACATTTCAGCACCTCCTTTCTCACCGTTCTCTCAGTGAACTGACATGTGATAAAGAAATAAATCAGGAAGAGAATTATATTTGTATTAATTTCCTTTCAAACTCATAATAAACAACTTGTCAGTGCAGACTATATTATTAGTAGACAGACACTAGACCCCTTTATAAATATTTCAAGACAACTTACGACATTGGATTAGAATCACAGAATCATAGAATGGTTTGGATTGGAAGGGACCTTAGAGATCACCTAGTTCCAATCCCCCTGCCATGGGCAGGGACACCACCCACTAGACCAGGTTGCTCAAAGCCCCATCCAGCCTGGCCTTGAACACTTCCAGGGATGGGGCATCCACGACTTCCATGGGCAACCTGTTCCAGTGCCTCACCACCCTCACTGTAAAGAGGGTACCCATTCTTTCCAGCTAAACTTTAGCTCCATATCACACAAGCTTTCACGATGAATACAGGCAATGTCTAGTCCCAAGATGACTGGGCAAAAGGAGAAGTATAGTAATACATACCCACAAACAAATGATGCTTTGAAAAATACAATCTCAATTAATACAACATTATAGATGCCATGATTGCTAAGTAAACTGCTAAGAATTTAAAAACTTACAATTTCCCTCTTTATGAATCAATACAAGAGCAACACAACATGAACATAAGCTTACACTGTAAGAAGAAACTCTAAGAAGATGAGTCCCAAGAAGAAGGATGGTCTAAAACTAAATAAATCATGGGCCGAAGCTCTCCATATAATACATCAACAGTTAAAGTCAGTTCCCAAAGCCAAAGTGTTATATACGGAGAACACAGCTCTCTCCAAACATGGGTAAATTCACAAAGGGCCAATGTAATATCTGACATCAAACTGAGCAGTCACATCGCAAACAGCAGGACTCAGGAACTTAACATCAAGCAGCTGTTTACAGTGCTGCAGAAGTGAAGTCAATAGACAAAAGAACATCAGTACAAAGAGGACCAGAGCTCAAAATAATAAGAGGAAGCCCAAAACACAGGCCACATACTCCCCTGGCTGAGTCATTGTTTTGAGACAATAAAACAATCTGAAAAACTGAGTATCTGGCTCTTTGTTGCTTTATATTTTATGCAGCTGTTAAGTTCTCTGCAAGCAAGTGGAACAAGTTACATATGCTTTATGCAAAGGAGTCACAGTAATACACAACAGTTGTCCAATGCTATATGAGGCCCTAAGTTTTAACAAGGGAACGCCATCAATTTTTCCAAGATATACAGAGTCAGTTACCTTCTTGACTAACTCACTCATCTTACTGTACTTTCTACCAGGACAATTCTGGTTATCTTTTTGCAACTTTGGCTTGCCAGACTTGGTCGCAAGATGATCAGCAGGGCTGTACTGCTTTGAACTCATCTTCCTCTGCTTGACTTTTTCTGTTGTCTCCACTGGGTTTTCTGATTTGTGTTTTCTTTCGTTACTGTTTGCAAAAAAATAGTCACTGAAAGTAGCAGATTTCTGCCCAAAAATCTTCTGTACAAGAGCTTCAGCATTCTCTAATCGTACACCAACCTAGGGGAAAGCATACAGCATTGAAAAGCCTGACAAGGAGATGCATAAGCCATATCAGTTCTATAGCCAGAAATTAAAAAAATACATCCAGATGCAACCATTAGGTTTTTCTGCAAAGAAAGATTTGCCACACAAGATCCCAATGGTCTACAAAGTTTAATATCCTGCCTCATGCAGCATCCAATATGGGATATTTTAGTACTAAACCTTTACAGTAAAAAAGTTTGTTGGTTATGTGAAGCTGAGTACAAAATAAAAACCATTTTTCATTCAGGTATTGGTTCATTTACACCATGATGAGACAGCTTAAGCTACTGTTATTTTAGCATGTTACAAACAGAATTTTGGTTGGAAAACAATAACGCATCCTTTTAATGCTCCTGAAATAAGATTCTGTTTGGAAGCTTGACTAAAATAGTATTACTAACATGTATAAATCCAGAGTATTTGACACTGAAAAAAAAATTTTGTTCCTTTGCAAGCTTAAATTCGAGATTTGAAGGCTACATTAAATTCTTCCTTTCACATACACAATTTTACCTGCAACGAAAAGTCCATACACCAAACATTGCTTTCTCTTGGAGGCATAGTAGAGACACAACTAAAGATGATGAGGCTGCTGGCAAGCCATCTAAATATCCCAAGCATTGGATGCTCAATGGGACTAACACAGTGACTTCAGCTAGGTATATATGACTATCTCCTGTGTTAAAGGAACAGTGTACCCAAGCCAATCCATTTTCCACTGGAAGTCAACCAGAGGAATCTTACTATCCTAAACAGGAGCTAGACCAGTGTCTCAGAAAGCACTGACTTTTATCTTTCATTTGAATCAACAATAAGAGCTGAATATAACTCACTTGGCCAGTGTATGGTACTATCAGAGTCAAAGTTGGTTTATTATGACTAAGTCCATTACACAAAGGAGTCATCAGTCTGAGGCAACTTTGCTGTAGCAGTGAAAAGCACACTTTGCTAAACAAACTAATGGGAAAATAGAAAATAGTTCTCTTTACTTCAATACACCGAGTGTCCCTTGAGAAGAGGGATTTAAAAAAAAAAAGTCCATAAACTTGCCTCCAGTAGATTTATAGCCTGACCCATAATGTGAACAGTCAAATTTGTCATGACTGATCGCGGTAGAAAAGACGCAGGAGAAAAGATCACTGATGCTTCCATATTTGCACCTGCACCAGCTGCAACAGAAAAATATCAGATGTCTGTCATTTGGAGATCAGCTATTCTCACATACTTTGCAAGTCTGACCAATCTTTGGGAAACTGCAACTTTGCTCATGAAGAAGATGGTGAATAAAACATTAAGTCAATAGGTGAAATTATTTAAGTTTTTAGTATAGCAAAGGTTTTAACGGACATGACTGAAAGCCTATTATCTAACCAGCACTAAAAGAAGAGCATTTACAATACATATTGTACACAATTGCACTGGAAGAGATGGACAGAAAATCAAAACATTACTCTGAAAAACATTATCTAGCACTTTTGCCAAAAACAAATGATGAACAGATAGCAAAACAGGAAGGAACTAGTCTGAATCTTTTCTTATACCAAGGAAAGCACATGAATCAGAAGAAAAAAAATACATCCTGATCCCCTGTCGCTACAGAGGAAGCTCACTAAGGAAGGAATCAAAGCTTGATGTTCACAAAAATAATCTTAAAAGTTCACTGGATCTTATTCTCTTTCACAAAAGTCAAAGTTGCATGTTATCTGGCTTACTGGAATTACTTTTGATATACTCCAATTTAGGTCAGAGCAGAATCAAGCCTACATATATCTGGGTACTATTAAGTCATTAGAATTAAAATTTTGTGGAGCAAGATGTAAAAGACCAGAAAAACCATGTGGGATTTTAATAATCCATATGCTACCAGCCATTAAGTTCTGAAACTCCACATACCTGAGTGGAATGTGACATCAGAATATGAGGAGTATTTCCATGTCTCCCGGTCAAAATCTCTGCTAAGGATTTCATCGGGAATAGAATCTCGAAGATGCTCCTTCAACGGATCATCCGTCTCCAGAAGCTGAGAAAGATGACTCCAAACAAAGGAGCCCACTTAAATTAAACAAAGAAAAGCATTTGGAAATTAGAGAAAAATTATAACACTTAAAAACTGATACAGGGCACCCTTTTTATTTATTTATACCAGAATTAATCCTAAACCATTCCTCTGACCAGAACAGAATTCATTCACTTTCAGTACCATTAAAATCAGTCTGATGCATCTACTTTTACCACGGTCAATTTACTTAAATACTGTCTTATTCCTTCCAATATGCATGTGAGAGGCCATTCACTCCCTAGTTCCATTTACACCTCTCAGCTAACCCACGCAGGCAAAGAGGTAACATTAACCTACTTATTTACTGTTTGCAAAGGATCTTCTATAGTAAATTCAAAGGAATGCTGAAAAAAAAAAAAAAAAAAAGATACAACTCTAATACAGACATTAGAGGCAGGCTGTGCAGCTCAAATAACATTGGACTGTTTCTGTTCCTTCTTCAAAGAACAGATGCAGCAGAATTATTCAAAAGGTGGTCTTATTTGGCAGCATCACTCATTCTGTTCTTGAAAAATCCATGACCCAGTGTACTGAAACATTAAAAAAGTCTGGGATAGACAGCAGACACATGAAAATCTTAAAACAAGTTAAAAACGATGAACAGGAATAAAAAAAGCCTTTTAAAGGAAAGTATTAAGCAACTTTAAATATAGGAAGGTGTATTGATCAGATACCCTACATGAATACTGGCAATATTGTTGGACTAAATGCGGCATCTAAAAATTAGTGTGTGCTCCATGGTTCCATAAGTACTTGTTTCTCAAAAGTCTATTATATTAATTATTTAGCTGTTACATCAACGAAATTCAAAGGAATGAAATTAACAAAATTCATGCGTACTACTTTAAATTGTTTAAAACATATAACATTATGGATGGACTTGCAGAGCTGCTTCATAAATCAGACAATTTATTTCTTCTGCATGGAGCTACAGGGAGAAGAGTCACTGAGGGTACACCCACCTTGACAGTATTTTGTAGGCCAATGGAATTTCTCTCTATTTGAACTCTAAACAGAGGGGAACAAGTCCCCTCCAAACCACAAGCCACATCATCAGGTGAAAACAATGCTGAGCCTGAACTCATAATCGCTGCAGGATATACTGGTCTGGACATAACATCCTGATAAAATGGATACACAGCTTGAAGTTCAGAGCTGGCCAGGATCCAGACACATCTGAGTGCAGAGCCTGCTTTCATCTGACTGCAAACAATCTTACAGATACACCTTTCATGTTTGCTCCTTCTTGACAGATTTAAAAGCAAAGGTATTGTCTAGAGGCATTCTTTGTTGAATGTGGTGAACTATTTAGAAAAAATCCCTCCTTCACCCCAAATATGGGATGAGCTTAAACATCTGTGTACTCTGGTTGGAAAGAGCTGAGAGGATTCTGCATTCTCTTATATATGTACAGTTCCAGTTCATACTAGCCCAAACTAGCTTCTCCTTCATATAAGCTACTTAAGTAAAACAAGTATTTTTAAACATAGCATAGAAGATTTTCTACTCAGCATCAGTTCTCAATTCAGTCTCTCACGTCAGTAATCTGGCTCAGATCAGACAATAATTGATCATTGAGCCACAGAGGCAGGAAGCATAAATCAAAACAAACTATCAATAATTTAGAAATTATTCGAACCTTCTCTCTAAATGATTGCTACACTGTTGGCCAGGTATTATACGTTTGGATATATGATTAATACCCCTCACAAAATTCTTTTCACAACATTCCTAACATAACATGTCCCAGTTTTCACAGTTTGCTTTTGCCCTGTGTTATAAACGGTTTCTTGATGTCATTTGTTTGCCATTAGATCCACAGTTTGAGAACTGTCATCCTTAGAGGATTTTCAGTTGACCTGAAGAATCACTTCTGGCACAGTGATGAAGCAGCACCTCCCACTAAGCCCTGATACTAATTGCAGGAAGCCTTAGAGTTCCTAAGTATCTTAAAATCATCTAAAAGAAAATCAACAGGCTTTCTTTGCAGTCTTCAGATCTGCTTCGTTTCTGTCTAATGCAATCTCTAAAATACTTTGATCAATATTAACATCATATCAAAACTGATGTAAAATAACTGCAAAAGAGGACAGCACCAAAGAAAGACCATGGTAGTAAGTTCTTTTAATAAATAACTGTATTATATCAAGTAAACAAATAGTAAATATAGAATTTAGGAGCATGGAAAATGTAATTAAGAAATAGCTTACTTTATAACTGCAGCTTGCAAAATTTTTTCTGCTACTTGCTTCTTTCTCAACTTAATAAAATGTAATTTGCAGTTATCCATTTGTATTTCTAATGCACTAAACATCAAATGCATTCCATGCATCTCTTTCTCAAGAGCATTCAGCTAACGAAATGCTGCCAGTAGAGGGAACTAATTCTATGAAGAGTACTCCTCACTGACTATTGCTAAAATAACAGTATCGCAATTCCAATACATCATGTGGCAATCATACAAACAATCTTTTAAAAACAACCTACAAATTATTAAAATTAAATAAAAATTGATATAGGTTGGTATCATTACACCTGTAAAGCAAATGTTACACTGAAGTATCATTTAGGAATGTGTAAGACTTCAGTAGTTCCTTGGCTAACCTTGACTGGATGTTTCTTTCTGCAAAGTCTTTTGTACTTGTTTAAATAACTCTTCATGTGGACATTTCATTGCTATATAATAAGCAGCAATCCTTACTTCCACATCTTCACTGTGTGCTTGATACAGCTGAACTAATGCAGCATTCTAAGAGAAAAAGGTAAAAAGATAACCAAAAAAGAAAAAGACAATTATGATTTTTTCTCCTAAAACACCTCATGTCTGCGCTTCCAGGTATAGGTAGGTTTTTATTTCTGAAAGAGATAGCTATTGCTTTCTACCCAACAAAGTCAATTCACGCAACAAGTACACAAATGCATGTACATATTCTCTATACTACCTTATCCACAACTTTCCAGAAGAAACTGTCATTATGACCCGAAGCCTCTATTGACTTATACAGGACTGTCTGCAACACAGAGCCTCACTTGCTAGCACAGCTGTTATTTATGGTTTTATTTCCATCACAGGAGAGAGTTATTCTGTTCTATTTCACACATGTGCCACAGCTAATACACAGACAATGGCTACATTTTTGTTAACAGGCCATTAAGATCATTACTTCTGGTCTCAAAGGGCAGGAGTGTAACAAATTTATTCTGTTCAGTATTTCACAAGAATCCACAAATACATGTTGTCCGGTGAACTGCTAGGAATCAAGACATTGGTGACTGATTCTAGTACCGTTTCTATCAGCATGTAACACCCCCAGTCCACCCAGAGGGTATCAGTTTAGCCACCAATGATGGGGTATATGAGAACATACATATTTCATACTTCAACAGGTCTAAGGAGCAACACTGAGCTTCATAATTACAGAACAAGCAGATTATGCCAACCTATGCAGCAATTAAATTTTAAAACGCCATAGAAAATGTTTCTCCAGGTGTAAGCCCATGCAGAACCTCTTGTTCTTCTGGAGCAGGACTGCCAGCTTTGCCTAGGCTAGCACTCCTGGCTTTGCCATTCTTTTTAGTATCAAGCTACTTGAGATAAACAAGTTTTGTGCTTTCTTCTATGAATCCATTAACAAAATGTTCTAACTATGACAGCATATTGCCAATCACAAGAAGCTTCTCACATTAATACTTAGCATTTCAGAGAATGATACAGTGGAACAGACTACAGGAAATAACAAGTACTGTGGGTTTTCAGCCATAACCCACACAGACATAAGCCACCCAACTACAGTAACTTTCTAAGAAGTCATAAATGTTAACCTCAGTCACTGGATGTGTTACCTCAACTACAGGACTATCATAGGTCCATTTATCAGGGTTGTCCTACCAACCTCTCCAACAGCAGAGGAGCAATGCTGGAAGACAAGTTAACACTTGTTCCTTATTTGCTTGCATGTTGCATAACTATTCCAGAAAGTTAAAACCTGGGGATAGCGCCAGGAAGACATCAGTCACCTGCTGGCAATAAATCACTCACCCTGACAGAACAGGGAATGCGCCTGAAGGCCTGGACAGCAGCTAGACGAATTTCGATCGGATTAGTTTTCAGGGAAGCACACAAGCTCAAAACAGGAGCTAACGAAGCTGCTGCCAGTCCCGCATTTCCAATGGCTTTTAACACCAGTTGCATCTGTAAATACAAAGTAAGGTAAAATAACAAGTTCTCCACATGTTGTCAGCTGTACAGGAAATTTTATTGCATTAACATTTGCTGTAAAAATTCTGTTTAAAATGATTGCTGATCATTTGGGAGGGTTACTGCAGCCCCTATTGTACCAGCTACACTCTCTGGCTATAGCATGAGAACAAGACTCACAGGAATACGGATGGCTGTTCTAATGTCATGTAGCACTTGTAAGTAAAATCTGGCTTAGACCTGGTGGAATAGAAAAGCATTTAAAAAAATCCTGCATTGCAATGGAAAAGCAGAAGTCATGGATTTGATGTACAGTAAAAGTTTTTCAAGTACTTGGATATTTTTTCCCTTTTGATCACAGATATTTTGACCTTTAAGTGATCCAGCATGGAGTTCTGGACATAACAACCAACTGAAAACAGTAATTTGTCAACAGATGCCATAATGCTACCAGTTTACTTTTCTAAACATACAGGAATCCTGTACAACTTCAGAACCCAGAAAGCATATTACTGCTGGCAATCAATGGATTTTTAATGACAAGCTCTGTACTAAAGTTTAGAGAAGAGGGACTTCACTGAAATATGGTGCCTGATTTTCCTTTTACTGACAATCCCCTAGAAACAACTATAATGAAGCCAGCACAGTTAAAATGTTCAAAAACCTTCCACAAATGTTTAGGTCAAAGACTCCCATTCACTGTTGGTTTGGGACATCAGATGGGAAGTTTCACCTATTCTGCTCTGCGTATTTACTAAAGTTATCAAAGGTACCTCTCCCACACATCTGTACACTCACTGCTACCTGTTGAGCTTCAAGAGGCTGCTCTTCATTCATCAGACAATCATGTTTCATTGTTAAGTTACAGAACAATTTTCAAGAAGTTAATGAGTCTTGGACAGTCTTTCTCACTGTGCCCCTCTTCATCAGTTTCCTGTTTTGACTTACTAATCTCTTGGCTAATTTTAGTCAGATTTTTTTGGAAGACAAAAAGGTATTAGAAAAAGCTAAGTTTTCATGAAAACATGCAATTGGGTGGGTGTACTGATTTTGGCTGGGATGGAGTTAATTTTCTTCATAGCAAGCCATATCGTGCTGTGTTTTAGATCTGTGACCAAAGCACTGTTGGTAACACAATGAAGTTCTAGCTATTGTTGAGCTGTGCTTGCACAGCATCGATGCTCCCTCTGTTTCTTATACCACCCAGCGAGCAGGCTGGGTGTGTGTAAGAGTCTGAGAGGGGACACAGCCAGGACTGCTGACCTGAATTTACCGAAGAAATATTCCAAACCATATGGCATCGTTCTCAGCAACAAAACTGTGTCTGTGGAGAGAGTGGGGGTGGTTCCAAGGTATCCACTGCTCAGGATCAGGCTGGGCATCAGTCTACTGGTGGTGAGCAATTGCTTTTGCATTCACTTACTAAACTGTATTTATCTCAACCAACAAGTTTCCTCAATTTTGCCCTTTCAATTCCCTCCCCTAATCCCAGCAGGGGGAGTAAGCAAGTGGCTGTGTGGTGTTTAGCTGCCTAACTGGGCTGATCCACCACAACGAGCCACGAAATTAGTGCCCTTCCCCACAAAGAAAGATTGCAATATAAACTGAATAGACATTTGTTTCTTTTTGTCAACTGCTGGCAAACTGGCATCCAGTCCAGCAGCACAATCCTAGCCTGGAACTACCCATATGGCACTCTTCTTGCCCAGCCGGCAGCAAGGGGTGCAAGAAGCAGCAGGAAGAGAGCAGATGCTCAGGTGAACATACCAATCCCACTGACAACCAATTAGAGACACTGAAATAAAAGCTTCTATTCAAAATCTCACTCCACATCCATCATTAACAACTTAAGGGCTGTTTAGATTTCTTAAAATACTTCTTTCTAAGGGCTCAGTAGAAACCAGTGACGCATCTCTGAGACACGAGAACACTCACCAGTGTGGGGCTGCCTCTTTCCAATGGAAAGCACAGATCTTAAAAGATACATTATCTGTTCCAATTTTTTCTAATGCAAGTAATGTATCCCCAAACCATGTAAAATCCCAATTCTACGAAAATGAACTAGGTAACTTCATACAGCACCGAGTAAGAAACTGAAAACATACATAGAAACTACGATTCTATGGCTTACAGGAAGACATAGAAGCTCAGCAATTAGCTTCTTTTTGCTTTTTTTATGAAAAATCTGTTCAAGGCTCCCAATACATAAAATCTGGTTTTTTTAAGTTATTCCTTCAATAAATAGGGTAATAATTAAAAGTGAACAGATTGCTCACATTACATGAAGAAAAATACAAATCTCATGTGTTTATCTTGCACATTGGAAAATTAAGCAGACACAAATATATGAGATTAACTTAATTCTTGGGCTGTTACTGCTATCTGATACACTGTCACCAGTATCTCTATTTTCTAAGCATGATAAGGAAGAACTGATACATAGCTCATCAAACAGAACCTAAAAAGATATTCCTTCAGCAGCAAGTGTTAATTAAAGATGAAAAGCCCCAGAACTGTGACAGGATTACTCCTAACTCAAGATCACACAAAGCAACTAAGAACAATTTGCCTCTCCTATTAGTCTCCCAATATCATGACTGACTTATGGTCAGTAACACTGCAACTCAGCAGAACTTATTAGCCAGCAATAACACAGATAACACTGCACATGAATTTGAGTCGACAAAGGAATAGGAAACTTTCATCAACATGCCATTTTACAGGGGAGTGATGGGTGCTTTTCATACTGACAAACAGCATGAAATTTGCTACATCAGAAGACCCAAGACTTCCTTATTTAGATACCCAAGAAAACCCATGCTTATAGGTTGTGCTTGTTGATTACAAAATTTTATCTGCCCATCCTACCAAAGAATATTCATTTACAAAGCTTGTATTCATGGCTTTCAGGAAATCCCCCAAATGTCATTTTCATCAAACAAGTTCTAGATCATAAAGGGAATAGGAAAGTAAAGCATTATATCATATGCTTCTGTATGACTGATACCTCGCTGAGTCGTTCTGAATCTTGCACAGAACAGTTTCCTCCCAAAAATTTCCCAAGAGTCCTCATCACACTCTGCACAGCAGGTACACCATCACAGGAGTTGTAAGCTGAACAAAACCTATGTAAGAGAGCAGTTACTCCTAAGAAGCAGCCCTGGCTTGCTCCCGGTGACTTCAGCAAAGGCTGTAAACAAGCACAAAAAGAACAGGGTATTTCAGAAATGTCATTCTCAAAATTACTGCAAGACACCACAGAAAATAAATGTATCAAAACATTTACATATTAAAACTCAATCTGAACAATGGATATTTTCAAACAGCCCTCAAAGGATTTAAACAAACAAAAAAGGACAAATCCTGCAGAGTTTTAGGGGAAAATTCTTCCACCTTCATACGTAAACATACAGGCTAATTAGTGTCAACGTGATATAGAACTCAGTTCTTTTGAAAAGAACTCATGCCCTGCATGGCTAGGAAGGAGTGTGAAAGCAAAACAAAACTATTTTCCAAGACCCTCAAAATAACTAAATCCTCATCAGTTTCTCCTCAATACTTAGCAAAAAACAGTCCCACCTCAATATTTAGCAAAAAGCACTGACAGTTCAGTAAGTCACAGGCAGTTTACCCATTTTTAGAATGAAATGAGTTTTTCTGTCCTATAAACCTCCAAATTTCAAATTTCTGTATCCTCTGAAGCAAGCCTGTTACTGTTGAAAATCCCAACACTTCAACCAAGTGAACTCAAGATGAATTACTTAACACAAATGTTGTAGAAAGCCTGCTAACACTGAGAGCTGTTTTTTGTAATCCTGATGTGACTGGGAACAGCAAGTTGTGATACACTCCACAAGATTCTCCATGGCTGATCAATGGTTCATTAGCACACACACCAAGCAGGCATAGCATTTTACTTAATTAAAAAAATATTCTTAATGCCTTATTTAAGCTATGAGACTATCTATGATTTTACTACCCAGAACACTGCGGCTTCACAAAAAAACCCACAGCAAGTTCAACTTCAGACTCTAAGAGCAGGACAGATTACACTGTATAAACCCAGCAGAACAACAGATCTTTAAGGGAACTATACTACAAACGGAGCCAGTATTACTCTGCATACAATTAACTTAGTTAAGGAAAAACGTCAAAAGCTGCAATAGCACTGCATATACAAAGGACTGAAATGTCTCCAGGTGCTAAATATAAAGCTTGTAATGGACCAAACTGGAGAATAAAGCTCTCTATCCAAAACAGGGAGTAACTGCAACAGCATCATTCTCCTCACACTGACCTGACTTTGAACCTCAAAACTAATTAGCCCAAAGCAGACTCTGGAGTCCACAGTATAGCTCACAGTCTTTAGGCTACACATGTAAATCAAGCTCCTGTGACCAAACATGACTGCATCCTCTTTTGGAATCAAGGCTAGTATAGCCAGTAGTTTTAATGCTAAAATCAACTGGACAGAGAGAGTTTTGTACAAATCTGCGAAAAAGACTAATACTGTAAAATATAAAAGTTATGAGGCAGCTAGACTGACGATAATTAAAAAAGAAAAAACAACATCCACTCACAGCAAGAGATTCGATCATGCCTGAGGTAGGTTTAGGAATGAATGAAAATGACCAGAAGAAATATTCCACTTTGTCTTCCTCGACTTCTCCAGAAGCTATAATTTCTTTCATTAGGACAACACATGCCTCTGTAGCACAAGATGGGAGAGCATCTATTAGCGGCTGCCTGCAACACAAGAAAAAGTACAGCAAATCTAAAATGACCAGAATACTCAACTGTCAAATAACAAACACATTGAGGTTGGGCTTCTTTCAGAGCAAGGAAAAGTCCACTGTCTTAGCAAATGCCAGATTCCATAGAAATCAATATTATGCTTTGGTTTAGTGACCTTACGGAATTATGCCTCAGCTAAGATGTAGTAAGTGTGTTGGTGTTTCAAGAAATGTATGTAACCAGGCCTTTAAGAAAATGTTCAGTTGCTTTCTCTGCAAATGAAGCCAAAACATATCCCAAGTTTGAACTGTAAAGACTGATGTACCTTACTTATTTTTTTATTAAGGTGGGGTTTTTTTCTTTAATTTCACCAATAACAAATGAAGTTACTAAAACTGAATTGACTAGCTTTTACTTCCTGTGCTTCTTTACATCTTACCTAAGTGGAAGGGTTACACCAGCAGGACAGACAATACAAAGTTCAGTTATTAAGAGCCCCTGTGTAAATATTCTGTACCTACTTCCTGTACTGGTGGATGGACACTTTTGCATTATCTAAGAAGCAGTTAAACTAAACTGGGTAAAAGCACTTACATCAGAGTAAGTAAGTAGTCTGCATGGGATTCTTTTTACCTCCTAAAGTTCATAACCTTGTCCTGAGTAAAATTAGTTGAAAGTTAATATAGAAAGAGACAGAGTAGTTTACATTCCTTTCTAATATTTAAGAATATTAGCATGACTATTTGTCAAAAGTTGAGAATAAACCTAAGCCAAAACAAAATTTGCTCCTTTTGCAAAAAGATATTGTTACAAACATAAAACCTGACATTAGATTAATTTCAAAGAGGCTGATGACATTTCATACTGAAACCAAGTAAAAAACTTGTTTCTTTGTTTACACTTTTCAGAATACTGGTTTCAGAGGGAGAAAAAGTTGCATTGATTTTAATAATACTGGATTAGTATTTCTGAAAGTCTCCAACTATTGGATCAGAATATTCCTGACTGCAGAGGAGTGGGAGCCTTGATTTTTAAAGCTGCAGTTCAATGATGGGTATAAACCATCCTGAGATCAGGCTGCTACTGGAAGATATGGCTCCACCACATCCACACTTCCAGCCTAACGTTTGCCTCCTCTTCCCCTGGAATACTAAGGGCACTGAAGATACCGATCCAGGTAAGCTTTTTCATAACAAATGGCAGTAAATGCTTAAAACTAGCAGCACTGATTTCCACCTAAGCCATGACTCAAGTTTCCTGTTCATGTTGTTCCTGGAACAGGAAGTCTGTCTGTGGGAATAGGCATGGACAGGAAAGTCTCTTGTGTACACAGTGTTCATTCAGTAAGAATATTATCCTTCTGTCACATAAATAAGATCTGCAATACACATTCTTTCTTTAAAGTGCTCCAAATTTAATTCCAACATTTGGATTTAAAACATTAATCTATTTTAAATATTTACAAAACATTTCTTTCCTATATATGTATTTTTAAATGTAATTACTAAAGGCACCTTACCAGTTGTCTCTGCATTTAAATGAAGATCTTTGCCATACTGCTTTTAAGGCCTCAAGAGAAAGATATCGAAGCTCAAACACAAGAGTCATGAAAAGGTCTGCAGTCTGTAAGAGAGCACAACAAATGTAGTATTACAACTGTGCAGAAACACAAGCGACTTTGGATTATACCAGCATTGCCATTGATTTACAATGTAACCTGAGAGTAAAACCCCCTCCCTTCCCTGTGTCCCTATCTTCCTCCCCTCCCTTGCTTTTCAGGCTGCAAACATGTAAGGAGAAAGGCTTTCACTAAGGATGTCAGTAAGTCCCTCAAGCAACAGTGCTCCAGGACCACTATGCACACCACTAGCATACAAATGAATAACAAACCAAAATGCAGCACTGCGGTTACAATCCAGAAGAGAAGGCCATAATCTCAGAGTTTGTAGAGCAGGATCCTGATTTATGACCAGAACTGCTGACATAGCCTTAACACAAAATGAAACAAAAGGCAAGGTAACTTCACATTAATTATAAGTTTATGAGAAAGATCATTTAACTGAGGTTTGGACAATGCTTCAAGGTTTTGCTTGAGTACTTCTGGTGCCGTGTGAAAATATTCCATTTTACCGGGGAAAAGCCCAAGCATAACTGCTCTTACCTCTGCAGGAAGCATGGGCTTAGTTAAAAGTGTAGTAGCAGAAGAGCTCTTCTCGCTGGCTAAGCTGAATTGCTACAACATACAGCAGCTATTTTACCTGCAGTACATTATCACACACACTTCTCAGTTTAAATAAATTCTAGCCTTTCATTCACAAGCTGCCCCTGTCTATTTAATAATTTATTTGCATGTGCACAGCTGAAAGAAATTAACAGCAATTCAGAGCAGACCCACGCTTTTCTGTTACATGAAGTAGCTACCTGTACTAGACTTCACATTCAAGTATTTTTCAGAAACTACTGTCTCGAGGTACTCTTGGATGCGTGTTATGTTACCAGCAATAATTTTTATTTTCAAAAAAGTGATGCTGGAAATCAAATTAATCAAATATTGAATTGAGCTGAACATATTATCAAGATGATAGAAGCCTTTCTATTTTTATGGAGCACAAACGTTTCAGCATCATCCTTACTCAAACCAGGCTCTGTGTTACCTACCCAGCCTATCCTCTGCTGAGAAAGGATGATCTTTTCCCCTCTATTTTCATTTGCACATACACTATTCATCACATTGTTATTTTGGCCTCAGTAGAAGATTTTTGGAAAATGGTATTTTCAAGGATAAACAGCCTGTAGAGGCTCAGAGTTCCTCTGAGACCTGTTCAAAAGTTCAAGAAGGGAGACAGGTCTCATTACTTGAAAAATTAACAGAATGTTAAATACTGCAGCTTGCATGTTCATTTTAACCTAAATTCATAATGCACAAGTTTTAATTGTGGTCCATGTCATACAGATTCACTTCAACTCTTTACCCGCTTCAGATGTGAAAGCCTTAGACATAGGACGACTGCTCTGGTTCCAAAGAAAACATTTTTCTTTACGTAGAAATCATACAAACAAAGTCTAATTCCACTAAGTAACATTTCCAAAGGTCTGGGGAGAGACCTACTTTGACTTCCTGACCTTCCTTCCAGGAGCTGCTTCCAAAAGCAATGAAAAATTGGAATAACTCAGTGCCAGCATCTGATTTTAATTTAAGACTGCCAAGACATTTTCAGTAAACGAAGCTGTCTTTCAGTAAGAAGATGGAGTAATTTCTTACCATGTTGTTTGATAGGCTGAGGGAATAATTTGTCAGATCCAATACAAACATTATTTGTTTTTGTTCTTTTGAAGTTTCCCTTCTTTTTAGAAATAGTATATTAATTTCATCAAATTGAAATTTATTCTCATACATGAAGCCCTACCTAGGTATTAATTCAAATAACATTTATAATTCCATAGCTAAAATTCAGTTAGTTCCACAAGTATTTCATTCCATTATATACCATATCATCATTACCTCTAAGGCCTATTTTAAAAAGAAATTACCAAATCCTGCAGATTATGGAGCTAGTGAAACAGATTACATTTCATGGCCTATAAAATATTCAGAGAACTGTATTTAATTAAATTATTTTAAAGGATTTGTGAAATACAGGCATTATGTGCATTTTTACACACGCAGATATATTATGGACAGCATGATTGGGGAGTTTCACAGATATTATCAAAAGGAGCTGTGGTTGCAGTTTCTGGTGAGTTCAGGTAAATTCATCAGCTGAAGGCCACAGCACCATTCAAGATAAAGTTTCCAGACTGATATATTTCCAGGTGATATAATTTTAGACTGTAGAATGACTTTATTCTGCTTCACACCTGCTGACCAGACAAGTTTCATCTGATAACTCAGTGCCAAATTTCACAGAGAAACAGCTATTTTTACTTCCTAATAATAAAGCTTCAGAAAGAACTGTCTGGTCAGGTGGGCTGTTGTTATTTTTTAAGGTAGGTTGCACTGAAATTGAGCTGTCAGATAAACAATAACCTCACTGTAAATGCCTCTATTTGTAGTATCGTAATAACAAACTACATGCAGATTTGGCTCCCATTCCCACCCCTAAATGAAACATAAGGAAGCGTGGCTTTTATTCAACATAGAAGCTTGCTTTTCCTTCTATCTGCAGACATACTGTAGCTTTATTTAAAAAATAAAACTCCTCTGAAAGTATAAACATGGTACAGTTTAGATTGGAAGATAAAGTAGCAAAATGCCTCCCAATAAAAGTGTTTCTATCTATGATATATACAAACACTTACACTTTGAAAGCTTGACACCTTATTTGCTGCCAAGTATAAGCCATATAATCACAAGGAAGGTTGCTTTGAAAATGTGTTCAATTAACATCTTTGTTTCTGCCTACCAATTTATGTTCTCAATAAAAGTCCTCTCCAGTAAATTTAGTATACATCTTCGGAATTACATAGCTGTCTCTTCTGTACAGATTTTCTAGTTTTCAGCTGTCTGATTTGTTTTTTCAACTATACCTATTTTAAAGAACAAGTGATTTCCTTAAATTGAAGGCCAAGCGTGAAATCAGATGGAGATGCAACACTCTTGTCCCTGAAGTCTACTGGTTGAACAGCTACGGTTATTCACTCCCTTCCATGGCGTAACTTCATTTCCTCCTGATCCTCATCAGTTCTTTCATATTTGGTTTCCTACCTTGCCAGTGAACCTTATTTCACCCTCATTTTAAGGAAGGATGCCATTGTGCCTGGTCATGGACCAGGTTCAAGTTACCTAACAGGCCACTCCCAGTACATCTTGTAAGGCTTTCCAATTCAAAGCAAAGACTTCTGTTCCTGGTAAAGTTATTACTATAGTCATACAGAAAAAGAACAGTTGAATTTCAAAAACCAAAATTATCCATGTAACTACAGTATCTTAACACACCTTGATAATCAGAATATTTTCCTTACCTGGGAAGTACTGTTATACCCCCTACACCCCCAAGTTAGAAACACGCAAACCTTAACACTCAACCAGGTAGTAATTAGCAATTAGAATGTCAGACTGGGGTGCAGGAGTCAAGCAGAGTGAATCTGACATACTCTTGCCCACACTGCTTAATGCATATGCAGACACATTCACTACCAATCCAGCATCAAAATCCAGACAGCCAAATGTAAATGCAGCCCCCAACAGAAGCTGGGTGACAGGCTTCCTTCAAGCCTCTCTCAAGCGAGGGTCCCTCCTTCCCATCCCTTTGACCATTCTTTGTCAGTATGCAGCTTGTTCACTTAATGGTCCATTAGCTAATCTACACCTGCATTGAAATTCAATCTTGTCTCATAATAGCGTTAAAAAATTAAACAACTTTGCTTCCTTGGAAATGACACAGTCTCCACCCCCATTTTCTCATCCCTTCACTGTTTTCCCTGGAGTTGGGGATTTTCCCTTCCATTTATTCTTGGTTTTGTCTCCTGAAAGATACGCATAATCTTGCCTCATTCAGAGTCAAACAGTAAGGGGACAAACAAGCTACACATGCATAACAGCAGAGCTGTCTCCCAAGCAACGCTGTGGGCATTCCCATAACTTCTTTCCTGGCCCAAAGGACATTTTATCAGCTGGAATGAGGGATAATAAAGATCCCCTTTGAAATGTCTTGTCAAACAGAAGGAACACCCTGGAACACTGAAAATGGCTGACAACCAATCAAACCCTGTGCCGGGATAAGAATATGATGAATAATTCACCTCTTTTTTAGGCAGTGGCAAAGACAGCAGCCACTTGTGCTAATCTTAGTAATTTACAAAACAGATTTCCCACACATGAAGCCAGTGGGCCTCTTTGGAGACAGAAGTGACATCCCACTGTTACTGGGAAAAAATCATCTATCATTCTCTCAAAGACATTGAATTATGGCTGTTCAAAAGAAGGTAGGATTTAGAGAAAGTTTCTCAGGTCCACTGCAATAATTTCTTTTTTCAACATTTTCCAAGCAGTATGTAGCCCTCTAGTCTGTTCCTAAATGCCATTACATACTGCTGTTACAATGACTGCCACATAGAATTAAGCATTATTGTACCCAAAAAGGCTGCTTTTATTTTACATTAGCAAGAACCATTATGTTTATGGCTCTGTAGCTCTCCATAGCCCCAATCTCCCTAGCGTGCAGCTAAAAAAGATGGCAGACTTGCTTTTAACTCATAGAAAGAAATCTTCAGAAAGGCCAACTGCTGCTTTTTCTGATGCCCTGTGCTGAGGTCTTTGTCAGGCTGTGATACAAGTTCAGATTATGATCACCATTTAACAGGTTGGGAGTAACTGCTAGGGTTGTAATTTATATTAGCTGACTGAAGCTGCCCACTTCAGTTGTGACTGTGATTCTTCTCCACCCTGTGCCTAAAGTCTCACGACACATTACACAAACACCTACTTCTGCTCACTGATCACAGCTAAAGCTAAGAGAAATGTGAATATACATAGTATACTGATTTCTAAAGAGGTACCACTGGCCTGCAGAGCAGTAATCCAGCAGTGCGCTTCTCCAGTCCCCATAAAGCCATTCCCCAGCATCTGTTTTCCACCCAGGGAAGAGACAGGCAAGCTTTTGTTCTTTGACATGGCACTTAACCTGGACAAAGAAAGAGGAAGTGCCTTCTTCTAAGCTAGGTCTGAAGCTTTTTGTTAACATCACTTGTACCTATGTGCATTTACAGGAGAGATCACAGCCCTATTGCACAAGAAATAACCTTACTCCAAAGCATGAACAATCTAACGCAACAACATCAGAGGACAGGAACCATATCAGGAATGAGCTAACTAAACTCATCAGTCACAAATTCATGGAGGCACCAAGGTCCAGTTCAATGTTCTCCCCACTACCATGAATGATTTAGAATAACACACTTCTGTTTTCTAATTTACACACTTCTGTTTTCTATTTTCAAATTTACATTTTTCCCCCATTGTTCTATATAGGAATGTCATTATTAGCAGGAACCACTGCATCTGAAGGATAACGAGATATGAAGTGCCCTCTCTTTTAGGTCACTGCCCTCAGTTCATCTTGGGTCAGCAATAATTAAACACCATCATCTGTTGATCCTTCTGTGTTGCATATAGCAGGTGTTCTTGATAATCTCTGAATTTCACAGAAGACAAGGATCTTAATTTCAAAGACAGTGACAAATACTAACTGATCCAGCTGCTGCCAGTATCAACAAATATTACAAGACTTGAGTGAGCTAAGGAGACAGGCAGACCCTCATCTAGAATGATGGTCATCACAGAAAAAAATTAAGCCACTGCATGTTCCACATGACCAGAATATTCCACCCTATTTTAGCAGCATTCACCAGAGAAAATGGTTTAGGTGAGAAGAGATTCCCTCTGGACTCAAGTAAACATGACGGTTATTACTAGAATTCATCAGAAGCACATGGAACTAATCAGCCAAGATCCAGAGGCAAGGCTTTCATGTGCAAACTGTTTTGAGGGGTGAGGCAATGGGAGGAGAACTGCAAAGTCTAATAAACTTGGAAACAACAGCACAACCAGGGGTAGTATACCACACTAAAGCTATAGAAAAGGGGTTTTAGAATTAGGCATCGAAACCATCAGTGATAACCCAAACCAGATGCTTTTTGTTTGTTTGTTTTTCCATGGCAAAAGAAAAGTTAGGAACATTTTCTTTCAGGTTCATTTAGAATACAGTTCAAAATTGCTCTTGCAAACACTCAGGGGCCATATGATGCTTTGACTCTTCTTTTCAGCTTGATTTACTGTTTACGTAGGAAAAGGACACTTGAAAGCATTTTATCTTTCTATAATTCCACATAAAAAAATTCCCAAAACAATGGAAGGCTTCAGTATTTCAGAACTGCTGTCCTCCTAGTCACGTCTTATCTGTGTAGGAGAACTCTCAGATCACAAAGGGCCTTACAAGGAAATGGAAGTTATGTGTAAAAGCTTACCTCAAAACTCGCACTATGTGCTAAGCAAAGCTTCCACAGTAGTTCAGTCACTTTCCCTCCTGTGACTTCCCTCTCAGTTTCTTCCCTTTCATAGAGCATGCTGGTCACATACAGATCCTTGGAGTCCACTGGACAGACACAAGGAAAAATCAGGTATCTGTTGGTTGCTGGCCATTTGCTATGGTTAACCCTAAATGCTAGACGAAAATTTCTCCCCAAGCCTTTATTTCTACATGTAAGAATCTCTCCAGTCTCAGTAAAGCCAAGGAATGAATATGAAGGCCTGCAGTCAGGTTGAATTTAAGAACACAACAGAATAAAGGCCTAAAGACAAGTGTGACCTGAAAGAAAGAGTCAGAGAAACAAAAGAAAGAAGACACATATGAAACAAGTCACACTTTCCATCAATATGCCTCTTAGAATATCTCTGCTACTTCACTACCGTCACCCTTTCCAATTCCATCTAATCATTCACTCAGTCCCACACTTCAACCTCACAAAAACTCAACAGGAGATCCAGGTGCCAAGAAAAATAAATGGCTTGGCTCTTAACCTCTTCCTGTGGAAAAATCTTGTCATCTTATGTCGGCATAACTATAAACAAAGAGTGCCCTGGAAATGCGGATTTTCCTTTTAAAAAAAATGCAACATTATTTAGAAGTGGACAAAAAAATAATACAAAGTGGTTCTCAACATTTAGAGGTCGACTTTAAAATTCTTCCTCAGGCAAGCTTCCCATTAACTTCAGTAAAATCATTCTAAGGAAAAGCACACAGAGCAAAGAAGCAGCACAAACTGAAACCACTGTCAAACATAGCATGTGCTCAGGACTTGCAATTATTTAGGCTCCATCTGTACACAAACTAAGAATTGTCCACAGACACCAGAAGGCTGCTGCTCTGCATACAAGCAGGCTAGGTATATAAAGGAGGTAAAAAGGAGTTGGCCATTATGGAAGTCACTTTTGGAGACCCACCCAGGTTTGTTATAGCAGGTCCCAACTCCCAAAGAAGGGTCAGCTCTCAGTAGCTCTGCCTGTAAAAGCATCCCCTTTCACATCATTTAATATATTAAAGGAAATATCAGGTGCAAAGAGTTTTCATAGGCAAGACACAGCCAAGACTTTTCTAAGAAATAAATTTACTTTAGCAGAAACAGCCATGTTACCTTTGTTGTACCGTGTCTCTGTTTCCACTTGAAAGAGTTTCAGTGAAGACTGTGTCTGTGTCTTTGCCCCACTGCTCTTCTGAGGGAACAGCGTAACAAGGTTGGACTCAGTACATTTGGCCTCCGCCAGGATTCCATCTCTAATGCTCTGAACACATTCCAGTTTGGAGGACAGGATCTGCTCCTCGGACTGAGAAGAACAGATACTTCAGGTAAAGTCTTGATGACCTATGTCAGCCTGCCCAATCCTTTCTCTCCCAACTTCACAGAGAACTCCAGTTCTGTGATACAGTGTGAAGTCTCTTGCCTAGACCTTTGACAGCACTCAGCCTGTGGAGGTTAATACGCTCTTTATTTTCAGTCTAATTTTTCCACCAATGAAATGCAACTGCTAACTTTCAGTGTCAAATGGTCTCAATTCATTTCAGTTCACAAAACATCAGTGTTATGCCAATTTTTTTGGTCAGCAGAGTTGAGAAAAGCAAAAGGCTGGTAAAATACGATCAGTTAGTACAATAAAAGAAACAAGTAATATGCACCTAGTAAACATGGCACAAGATACAAACATTGACTGTATTTGCCATGAACAGTAGAAAGCTGTTGGGGAACAGCTGAACAGCGACTATATTCACCATTTTTTGCTAAGCATTTAATTTTGGGCAGACACAAGTATAATTGAGCATAAATGACTATTCAAAATGTTTTCATTTACATTTTGACTCTTCAAAGAAATGAAAAGGCCCCGTGGAAGAATGAGTGTCATCACCCAACACTTACCGGCACATGAGGAAGAGCAACAGACTGCATGGAAGTAAAACCAGAATACCGATGAGAGCAGAGGTTTAAGTCCCTTGTCTTCATACGAATAGAACCTTTTCGCTGGTATCTTGTTGGGCATACGCCCAGAACATCCACCTAGTAACAAACGTACAGTCACACATACAATACAAGCAGGTATTATGGGCTACTACAATTAATTTTAATGATTGCTTTGTTGTAATAACAATTCACCAGACACTTAAATTCTCCGTTGCAGGACACTGGCTTCACCACAAAAGACATGTAAAAGTAAGTAATTTTAAAGACCTTGGTGAAACTTTATAATAGCTATGGTTTCTTAATCTGTTTACCTCCACTGTGTTATTCTGAATCAGATCATTTACAGATGTACACTTTTTCATTTAAGATTTTGTGGGTTTGCAGGGAAGCATTAAGTCAGAAGAGCATTTCTACTCAGAAGAAATGTAATTACATATAGGTGTCCCAAGCCTTACTGCAGAACACCTATTTAAGCACTGACACGTAGAAATAGCATGAGAATGAGGTAGTGCACATCATGCTGAAGGTCAGTCTAAAGACTGCTCTTCACAAGAGAAGTGCAGCTGTTGAGGTATCTCAGCTGCACTCACGCAAACACACAGGTGACAGAGGGGTACTCTGGACTATTATTTCAGTGTAACACAGCCAAACTTGAGCTAAAGTATTAAAAAAAAAACAACCTGCCAAGAGCTCTAAGAAGCCTGATCTTAAAGCCTCCTGAAATTAACAAAAAAAGTCATGATGAATAATCATGAATAATTAATATTGTATTTTCTCCAGAGAACAGGTAAATCACAAGCCCTCTCAATCAAAGGAGAGTCAGGGAGAATCTCCATCCCTTACTGGATGTGGGGGGAAACATTGCGACCAAGGATGCGGAGAAGGCTGAGATACTTAATGCCTTCTTTGCCTCCATCTTCAGTAGTCGGACCAGCTACCCCCAGGGTGTTCAGCCTCCTGGGCTGGAAGATAAGGATGGAGAGCAGCAGGAGGAAGTAGTTAACGATTTGCTTATGCACCTAGGCACGCATAAGTCTATGGGGCCAGATGGGATTCACCCAAGGGTACTCAGGGAGCTGGCAGGAGAGCTCACCAAGCCTC
>JAOXNO010000070.1:11968001-11992346 GCA_028565335.1 Limnodromus scolopaceus | reverse complement strand
TTGTTTAATATTTTTATTGATGATCTAGATAAGGGGATTGAGTGCACCCTCAGTAAGTTTGCAGATGACACCAAACTGGGCGGGAGTGCTGATCTGCTTGAGGGTTGGAAGGCTCTACAGAGGGATCTGGACAGGTTGGATCAATGGGCCAATGGGATGAGGTTTAATAAGGCCAAGTGCCGGGTCCTGCATTTCAGTGACAACAACCCCAAGCAACGCTACAGACTTGGGGAAGAGTGGCTGGAAAGCGGCCCAGCAGAAAAGAACGTGGGGGTGTTGGTGGAAGCCAGCTTAACATGAGCCAGCAGTGTGCCCAGGTGGCCAACGGCATCCTGGCCTGTATCACCAATAGCGTGGCCAGCAGGAGTAGGGAAGTGCTGGTGCCTCTGTATTCGGCACTGGTGAGGCCTCACCTCGAGGGCTGTGTTCAGTTCTGGGCCCCTCACTACAGGAAGCACATTGAGCTGCTGGAGCATGTCCAGAGGAGAGCCACCAAGCTGGTGAGAGGTCTAGAAAACAAGTCATATGAGGAGAGGCTGAGGGAACTGGGCATGTTTAGTTTGGAGAAGAGGAGGCTGAGGGGGGAACCTCATTGCCCTCTACAACTACCTGAAAGGAGGTTGTAGAGAGGTGGGTGTTGGCCTGTTCTCTCAAATGAATAATGGCAGGACCAGAGGAAATGGTCTGAAGCTGCAGCAGGGGAGGTTTAGATTAGATACTAGGAAGAATTACTTTACTGAGAGAGAGGTCAGGCACTGGAACAGCCTGCCCAGGGAGATGGTGGAGTCACCATCCCTGGAGGTATTTAAGAAACATGTAGACGTGGCACTTCAGAGCATGCTCTAATGCCTGAGATTGTTGGTTTTTGTCTCTCTGTGGGTGGGTGTGGTGTGTGGGTGTGTTGATTTGGGGTGTGGGTTGCTTTTTTTTTGGGTCTGTTTTTTTTTTGTTGTTGTTGTTTGGTTGGGGTTTTTTTGTGGTTGGACTCGATGATCTCAAAGGTCCCTTCCAACCATGAATAATCCGTGATTCTGTGTTACAACTCCTCAGAGAACTCTGCAACACATGTCTTTTCCTCAGGTAACCAAGTAGTGGATTCCAACTCTCAACAAGAAAGCAAATTATAGATAATTTCACAACATTCACTACAAAAACCAATCAGATGACCACCACTGCCTGCTGACCAGTCACCAAGTGGCAAAAGCCTTTAGTTATTTAAAAAGAGAATAGATTCTATGTGTACAAGGACTAACAGCCACCCTAGAGCATGAGTCTACCAGTCATCTCACCTCTTCAACGACTGCACTAGCAGTGGACGCTTGTGATGTCTGCAGGACACTGAGAATGCCTCGCTTTATGTTCAGTGCCCAGGTCTGTTCACCCCTCACAGGACAGAGCTTCAGAACTTTCCCATCGTGGAAAGAAAAATGAAGAGGATGCTGTTCTAGTATTTCCCTGCAATAAAACAGTTTATAGTTTTTTGTTTCAAACTGTGGCTGCAAGTCTGTTTTTGACATTAGACTCAGATTTTCTGAACAGAGCCGTTCCTCCACATTGGATCTATCTTATTCAGTATCTTCATTCTTTATAGCAAGCCTCTACTCTTCATGAATTGACCCTGATGCTAAGAGCCCTTAAAAGAAAACAAACAAAAAAACCCTATCAAGATAATCACAGCATCTTCAACATGACTGTAACACTTAATAAAGCCAACTCCTGGTACATTCTTTATAAGTAATTTTACTTAATGGCAATGATTCTTGTCTAAAGTACGAGAGAAATTTCATTTTATGATTCAGGGTGCCTTTAGAATTGGTAAGCATGTCTCAGTTGCAAAGCAGCTGCATGCAGTCTATTATTCCTCTTCAGCTGTGATACATGCAACCTGGTTTCCAATCAACCTGTATCTTCCTGCTCTGCTAGGTGTATATACTTGGGCTATATCCCAAAGTTATCCCCCAGTCTCTATTGTCAGTCCACTCCCTGATTTCTTTTGCTATCCCAGATTGAGAGTACAGTGTTTTCTACTTTTACAAAAGATCACTTTTTAACATTGATTTTCACTCCTAATATAATGCACTTCAATTTATTTCCCCTCTAAATGGGGAAAAATAAGCCATCGAAAGAAAGAAATCTGTGTCAGCTCCCATCCAGGGAGATACACAGTTCATCTGCACATTAACTGTGGAACTGACTGTTCATCTAACCAACTGTGTCACAAATACAATGTAAGAAAAAAACTTTAATGCACCAACACCTGGATAAAGTCTTTCCAGGAGAAAAGACTGTGCGCATGGGATAAGGGTTTCTGAACTCCTAGGCAACTGTGGTTGCTTTTGCTACTATCTGTGGAAATTACATGCGTGTTCAGAGGACAAGCTAGACCACTGTATATTCACAATAGGCTGAGGCAAATGCTAATAAGGTTCACTCGTCTGAGTAATTATTTTCAACAGCCAAGCTTGACTGAATGCTTTCTTTGCTATTTCTATTTTTTGGCTTCTCTGCAAAGAACAAAACACAACTGCTTTTACCTCTATGAAAATCCTACAAATAACTTCACAGAAGATGTGCCTGTACTCTGATTTGAACTCTGAGACCACTACCCGTACTGTGGAACACAAAGCACTTCCTTATGAATATAAAAATCAATGCATTTACTCCAAACTTGATCTTTTTGACCCTTTGAATTGAGTCAATTACCTCAGTTCTCAGTGTCATTTAAAGGCTGAGAATCCAAGTGGCAGGACAAAGAGGAAGATTACAACACTGAGCTTAATCAGACAACAGAACTGGGTTTTTCTGACAACACAAGAAGCATCAGCTCTCTGGGAAAATACCAGACCTCCACAGTTTGAAGAGACCTTTTTGTACTGGCAGCTTCACTAGAGTCTATACTTTTGCAAGTCAGAGGGAAACACTCTGACATTAAGTTATGAATGAGCTACTAAAAACAAAAACATAAAAGGAACAAAATTACATTAGACAAATACATGCAGTTTAAATATCCTGGAAGAAAATACCCAACGTTTTGCATGGTGAGAAAGCTCCAAACCAAGAACTTCCAAAATGTACTTCAAAACTCAAGAGTCTGAACAACTGCCACTTTGAGAACTAGTGAGCTGCTAGCTGGCTAGAGGCCTGATAATTTACCCAGAATAATTTTAATCGTCTACTCTCCAAATGATTTTACATACAAAGGGATGAAAATTAGGTTCAAAACAACCTTTTTAGACCAAATGCCCCTTATTTTGCTGATGGTGCTCATATCGTGATCCTTACTTGTAAAAAAAAAAAAAAAAAAAACAACAAAAAACCAACAAAAACTAAAATTAAACAGAGTATGAGAGTATGAAACAGAATGAACAATGACCAGTGAAGCTGCTGCTAAGCCATATAGCTTCAAAAAACCCAAGAACTAGACCAGATTAGTTTTTCTACCTTAGACGGTCCGTTTCCTTCAGAGGCTCCTGTCTGGATACAAGACTTCTCTTAATCTGCACAGCTTGCACCTAGGATGAAAGATTATAGAGCAACAAACATCATTGTCAATAGAAACTTGTCAATTTTGTCACATAAGGATATCTACATAGAATATCACAGACTGAGAAAAAAGGCTTAGTGCTGCAAGCAACACAACCACCACTACAACCTCTTCAGCTTGCATATCTGAGATGGTTTACAGAAATTTCTTCTATAATTAAGTTTCACTCACTATTAAATACATTTTATACAGCACTATAATCTCTCTTTCATTTCCAAGCCAGAAGCAATCATCTACTCTGGGGTAAAGTAGAAGCCTGGATAAACATTAAGTCCTTTCTACTCCAGTTGAGAAGCAAAATGACTATACATCTTAGTTAACTCCTGAGACTGTACCTGGTAAAGTTCTCAGCATCCAGTAGACATTTCATAGCTTACTTTTACTGAACTGAGAGGAGAAAATGCATACTTAAGTTAATCATGAAATTTCCTAAAGTACTTGCAGTTTGGCTGTTTGTGGTAAGGAAGAACTGTTCTCAAATGGTAGATGAAAAATGCTGGTGCTCTGCCCCATTTTAAGTACAGCACAGACTGCAACTGTTAGTAATTTTGTTTCTTAGTATCTTCTATTTTTTATTTTTTTTATAAAGAAAGCATTCAAGTACATATTGTTTTGAATATCTGAGATTCCTCAGAGTATCTCTGAGGAAGGCTCAAATTAAGATAAAGTGCTAGAAATTGGGGAATCCAGCCACCTATATTGGAAGGCGGAAGACTGATTCCATCTGAAGACAGTACCCAAATTCTCATTTTTCATGTAAAATCATGGGACCCCTGACCAGTTAATTTTATCCATATGGCCATGTTAGGACACGGACAATTATCCTATTCTTTGTTGGCCTCATGTATATGTGTATATAGTACACACATGTCTCTCACAGAACCCATGAGTTATCCCCTCTGTTAACCTGAAGGAAAACCAAGGCAGATGAGAGAAGTTTATTTTTCATGCTCCCCCTGCGGAAGCACTGTAGTTCTCAAACTGGCCTACCGCAGGGCTCACCCCAGGAAAAGGTCTGCAATTTGAAACTGGTCTGTTGCTCTTGCCACTGAGAGAGAGATCTCCTGTTGAGATCAAGGGAGTGTTACAAGACTGAATTTTACACTGGGCTAGGAATGGCACCAATCCAGCACATTATACAAGTTTCTCAAGTTCTATTAAAACACTTGCCATTTTAAAATTATACTACAGATATGAAAGTGCTTAAAAATAAACGAAGTTCCTTTCAAAGGGACTAGCTTCATCTCCGGTTCCACACTTCACGTGACAAAAAGTGAAACTGTGGTGCCACTTAGCACAGAAAACAATGATTTGTTTAACCTACCATTTAAAACTAGCAAATACTTAATTTGAAGCCGTGCTGCCTCTAAGCAATTCTGCAACTCTAATTAGGAGATCCAGAATTGAACTGGCTTTTAATTACATGAAAAACAAATGTTTTAAATGTAGCAATAACCCCAAAGAAAGACACAGTTCCACATCAGCTCATCCCAATCACTCAGATGATTATGACAATACTCACTTTCAAAACCATCTGGCAATTCCCCAGCACCTCAATGATCACTGTGCTCTCCAGAGAGATGCCACTGCTTTTGTAAATACTTCCCTGCAGGAATGTGTTGGTGACAGCTGAATACCTGTAGCTGTATCTAGCTTTTCTCGGGAAGTATGACGCACTGTGTCCTAGGAAACAAACCAAAAAATGCTTTTTTAGTTTATTAGGCTTCCCTGTCGCCCTATTTTTTCCCCACTTTTTAATCTTTTGGACACTGAAATCAGCTAAAAAAAGGGATGGATATTCCGAATATTCCTTTCCCACTTGAACGTACAATCGAAAGAACTGGGTTTCCGAAAGCAGTCTGTATGCTAGCGATATCTCCTGTATGGAAGGTGAAAAGAATTCCTCTCTCTCCTATGCACATAACCTCACAATTTCCATTGAGGAAGGAATCTAACTTCCAAGAGCAGATAAGGAAGTCACTGCATTTACAGCATGATGCTCTTTTAATACCTTTCAGAGAGCAGCAAATCAGGACCTTTGCAACATGATGAAAAAGATGAAAAAGATCTGCTGATGCATTCAGTGCTTTTCATGCCCATGCTATGAGCTACACATATGCAGGCAAAGTAAATGATGTGGTTTTTAAGTAAAGAACTTTGGTTCTGAAGGCTTGCCTCAAAAGATCCAGGCTGAGGAAAAGAAAGCATGAGAAGACAATGATTATTTATATTTGTATGAAGACATTGTAAGACTTGGCAAGTGTCCATGGGTAGCACTGTCTTCTAGTGGATATAATGTAAAATACCCTTGTGTGTGCTACATGGTCTCTATTCCTCTAATCGAATGAGATTCTTTTCCAGACCAGGTCATAAGAATTATCCCTGAAAGGAGGAGAAGGAGGATGTAACAAATACAGTGTCCCTAAAAGATAAGACATCATGATATGACCTCCACTGGGACCATGAAGTGCAGAAAAGGGAAAATGCAAATAAAATACTCTCCCTTCCCTCAGACGAAGAACACAATGCCTAGGAAAAATGACCACTGTGGCTCCCATAATACAGAGCTTCTTTTTCTCTGCCTCACAACGGCACTGCAACACTCGAGCACTTTCAATGACAAAGCACACAGAGATGAAGCAATGTTGAACAAATGAAGGGTCTCCATGCCTCACTGTCTAGTAGGCAGCTAAGAAGCCAGGACAAGAACTCCTTGGGAGCACAACATCCATGTGCTCCTCTTGCTGGTACACTGAGAAGTACTTTTGTACATTCAGGCACCTGCTGGTAATGTAAATGAGACCTAAGTTATAAATTACACCTCAAGCCAACAAACCTTTCCAGGTCAGCTCAATATCCTGTCTTCCCATCTGTTCCTGCATTACAGAATGTAAGCTTTGTGCCTGCTTACTGAAGGAGAAGTCTTTCCTCATGCCTGTTTCAGTATGAAAGGAGATAACACTGGGTGCTACTGGAAAAAAAAGATACATAGCTGGGTTCTGCCCAGCACTGGTTCAGCACTGTGCTTAGCTCCAATGTCTATGAGTTTTCTGAGTCCACACAATGGAAACTTCAGGCAGATCTGGACCTGATAAAGCTTAGGGGAACTTCTCTGCTACTTCCACGTATGCTGCTCACTCAGGACAAGTATCGTTCCTCCAAGAACACAACATCCCTCCTGAAGAAAAGGAATTTTTCAAATCCCTCCTTCCTTATCACATACAAGGCCTGAACACAGTCTCGTTTTACTCACCTACACACTCCGCAAAACAGGAAGCTCCATAATTTAAACTCTCCAAGGATCCTGCAATGATAATAGAAAAGCACTGAAAATTTTTGCACAGCTCAGGACAGACCCACTGCTTTTCCATTACCATGAAATAACTGAAACCCTCGAAAAAAAAAAAAATCCATGAGAGTTTTGCTACCAAGTATACAGGAACAAGACTGCTCTCGTCCCTTTCCCCACATCTATACCACGCAAGCACATACATAAAGGAATGACATGACTTAGTGTATTCATGGTGGTAGGTATGGAAATACAATACCATGGATTACCAAGAAAATTAAAAGAAGGGGTTATTAATCCAAGAAAGAAATACACATTTTATACACCACACTTCTTCACATTCATAGGCTTTTAATTTTATTACAGTTAGGGAAAATTTCTAATTAGCTAAGATTTTTATTGCACATCACCACTCAAGAAATCATAAGTATTAAAGCAGAACAAGAGCAAGCTTTACTGCCCAAGAAAGACTTTTCCAGCACCATCACACTAAGGAACACTTAAACATCACAACTCAAGGGTGGCAATTGGTTAAGACATCCTTTAACAACGGATAGCCTGTTCTCCAACATGACTTTCATGCAGACTTTGACAGGGAAGGGATGCAGAACACACTTACTTATGGAACTTCTTCAAATTCAGATTGGCATGAACAGGGGAAACAGTTGAGGCTGCAACGTACAGAGCCTCCACTCCTCTTCATTCTGTGCACGCTCATCTGCACAGTAAACTAGTAAGACTCTCATTCTAATGCTCTGACACTGAATGACATTAAATAAGCCTGGCAGAATCACATTCATCAGTTATTGCAAGCACTGCTAGAAAACATAAAAGCCTATGATGAATTGTAAGAAAAAAAATCATTTTTCACAGAGAAGTTAAGCAACAGTGAAGTTTTCAGGGTATCTATTTCCTGTGCATCCCTTGCCTCTACAAGCATGATGACTGGGCACTCAAAGGGCTAGGCTTTTGAGCACATGAAACATTGCAGATTTCTTTCACCTCTGACATCCCAATTTTTTGAGAACTTCTCTGATAAACTGGAGGTGAATTACGGAAATTTTCAGAGAGGAGCCCCATGATGGACGCATGTGAAATGCACATTGCAGGACATGCCTTGCACTCCCTGGCACTCAACTAAACAAGTTACCCCAAGTCCTAGATATTGATGAGAATATGCACATGGCAAAATCAGTCAGATCCCAGCTGTCCACATGCACCGCAGTGATACAGGAGGAACAGCCAAAATCAAATATGTGATCTTGCTGACTTCAGTACACAGCATTTGTATGTACCACAGTGAAAGGAAATGCTACTCTATTAATAAATCATGTATTACATGATTTAATTCGTATTAAAAGCATTCAGTCCTAACTTGCCATTACTGATAAATCTTTCTTAAAAACAACTCCCACAACAAGTTCAGTAGGAAGTATAATCACCCCAACCTCTATGCTCAACTATATGCCAATGAATCTCCCTGTTAAGCAGTAATAAACATCCCTGTGTTGCTCAGCTTTGTTTCTCCCCAGACACAGAAGTCAAAAGACCCTCTTTATTCTGGTTCTGTACTTTTGGATGTTTTATATGTGCTATATGCCTGAAGGAAATGCTTTTGTCAAATGGCAAAATTTAAAAGCCCGTGTTTATATTACTTATCGGAACCATATTTTCCCTTGTCTTTATGCCTTTTTTTTGAAATATCAAAATTATTGGCAGGAAGAAAGAAGGGAATTCATGGGTTTGGAACAAAAATAAGAAAGTGTTTGTTTCTTTAGCACCCACTCAAGCTTATATACATTTTTATTCCCAAGTTAGAATATAAGTTTCTAGAGAGCAGAATTACATTTTTCTTGAAAAGGTTTTACTTCCACATTTATGTTTTCTTCCCAACAAATACTCCTTTTTATTTTGCACAATTAATTCTCTCTACAGAACTTCAGATTTTACCTTTAAAAAGTTACAAATAACGTGCTATTTTCAAGCAGACTTGGTCTAGTGCTACAGATAAGTGCAAAACTAGAATGCTTTCTAGCATAGAGAGACCAGGACATGTAACATAGTAAAATTATCACTCAACCATTAATTTTTATAAATATACCTATCTATATATAAAACATATGTATTCGTTTTAACATTCCAAACACACTGCACTTGGAGAGAAAGAAAAACACTTCTCAGTTTCTTGGAGGTGGGGAAGTGGGGAGGAGGAATCATCCTTAAGTATGTAGTGGGCGCAGTAAGAAAGTGGACCAGGCTATCAAGCTCACCCTTTTCTTTTGAACAGTAGAAAAAGGTAGTGGTAAGTTAAGAGCTTCTAACAAAGAAACCAGTACAACTTATTGAAGAACTTTAAAATAAATATGTAAGACAAACTGGGAAAATTCACCTCTGTTATGTAGCATCAGATTTTTCAGATGCTGAGCACTCCTCTCCAGCACCACATTTAAGAGCTCTCTCAGCTCCTGTGTGGATGTCCAAAGGCTGTGCTAAGAATTTTTAAACGTGCTTATCACAGACAGATAGTGTGGCTGAGCACACTGGACAATCAGGCACTTTGTTAACTTTGTGAAGGTGCCTAAATCAAGAGTTTCTGCTCTTTGTTCTTTTCACATTTAAAATTTTCTTCCATAATTTATTTTGGCTCTAGGAACAGCATGCACTTACTTCTTTTCAGTTGAAAAGAGTAACAAAGGACCACACCGTTGACATTTCATGATCTATTTGTGCTTTACAGAATCCCTCATCTGCCAAATACCAAAGTGAGCACAATTTTAGAACATGGTACTAACATGTTATTTTCAGGTGAGATAATTAATTGACTTGCACAATCTCACTGTTTCTGTTGCTTTCGCTAGTAACACTAAAGGAAGATGCACTATTTAACTGCACTCTTTATAAGCAGGGAGCCCTCCCACCTGCCCAGTACCACCCAGAGAGCTCAGTGAAGCGCATTGCTACACTGCACTGAAAATAAAGACAAAGCTGCTACAAGAATTACTGCAAACCTGCAAGTAGTAACACAATTTACAACATCTCAGAAGTTTTGCTAGCGGGATCACTCCTTAACAGAAGTATTTTCCATTGAGAGAAATCAATCTTAGGAGAGGAAAAAGTTTCTTCTACTTACTCCCTGAAGTTCCTGCCACAACAGCACAGAGTAAAATGATGGTGTGCAGCCCCATGGCCATCGAAATCACCTCCTCAGCCCAGAAGTTAACAAAACCACATCAGTTCTCCTCTCAAAGGCACCTCCGAGCAAGGCAGTGAAAGAAAATATCCTTCACAAAGCAGGAGCTCACTATTTCAACTCCCCTCGTCCAGCCAGAGGAGGGGCTCTGGCAGGGCAGCCTGCAGAGGGGAGGGTGTGCGCGTGTAGTAAGGGGAGAGACAAACATACATAAACATTTATCCAATCTCTAACAGCATTTCAGCCTTTTTACAAAAAAAAAAATAAAAAAATAAAAAAAATGGAGAGAAGCTAACCTATTAGAAATTCCACAAAACTGCAAGGAAAATAAATTAAGTATACAGCATCACAACAAAGCAAATGCTCAGAACAATTCCTCACAGTAAGTTTAAATAAAGAAATAATTTTTAAAATGACCCTAACAATTGTCTCCTGATGATTAATCAACCAAAAAGCACACCGGATGAAAGCAAAAGCTTTGGGGACGAATGCAGGTTTCATACAGTGGCTTAGATTTCCTATGATCAAGCCGAAGAAGCAACTGAGAAAGCCTTCTTCCATCTCCCCTGTGATTTTTCAGAATATTTTCATTTTGAGAGATTTCATTATGGAGATCTTGCGACTTACTGGGTTGGTCATTTTCATCTGCCGAGTTCCTCAGTCTTGTATTCATTCTGATTCATTTTAAGATTACAGCTTATCTGGGCATAGTACATGCTTCGTAAATCATCCTGCAGTCATTCAGCTCTTGGCCAACTATCAGCAATACGGATAGAAGCAGGTAAGTTAATAGCTGGGCATGAATATAAAAGCAGGATGAATTTACTGGAAAATTGCTATATTGTGACAATTCTTTACTTGAATCACTATTATTGCCCATTCTCCACAGTAGTCTGATAGTCTGACTTTTAACTGTTTATATAGTAAGATTTTTCAACATATTTCACATAGCTATTGCAAAATATCATAAAAGCATAAAACTTTTACTGTATTCAGTGGGAATACCAAAATTGGAATTACAGGGAATTTCTGCCTCATCGTGACACTCATAAGAACCACACAGCCAAGTAACAACAAATTACAAGCAGTGTTTGTGTGCTGAGCATTTGTAGCCCTATCCCCACATTAACAAAATTGGCACTTTACAGGAAGTTTTCCACTTAGTTTATGTTAGCCTCATGTATGGCACCAGTGTCCAGAGTCAGCAGAGTACATAAACAGGTGCTTAATTTTAAGCATAAGCCACCCCAAAAATCAAGCATGTGCTTAAATCTAAATGCTTTCTTGGAACAAGGCTGTTTTATTAGTCATTTCATCCCCTACTCAAACACCAGATATGGTGATAACAGATATAAAATAATTACATTTTCTTGTTCAGTTACATTTTTAATTTTTCACCCAGAATAATTCATGCAGGACAGAGGCAGCTCCTCTCCCACAAGGAAGGAGCTTTAGGAAAGAGGGTGACCAGGAATGGTTGTATGAACTCTGCTGAGAGACAGTCTGTGCCCTAAGTCCCTGAAACAAAGCAGGGTCTAACCACATGGATCAAATCTGTCAGCTCCGTTCACAAGACTGCGGCACACCAGATCTGTGGATGCCTCAGAACTGCTGTGTGTGTGCAGACCAACAACACTGCACACGTCTTGTCACACGGGGAGAGACAGTCTTTCCAAGAGGTTACACAACAGGCATCACACTCCGAAAATCAGACTCTTCTGATGATCTTTTCGATAAGGTGCCAGTGTCTAGTAAAAGACGTGGTTTATAGCTTTAAGACAAATATTTAGCTACAGATACTAGCATTTCAATCACAATTTCTAGAGTAATGACATTTTCATGCAAAAATAGCTGGTGTGTGCTAGAAGGGTTCTCTTCAAGGATCAGCAAACAAACTTTCTCAAAAGATTCAAGAGGGAGCAACAGTTTTCATTTCTAAACACTGGTCATTAATGCAATTATATATACACAGGCAGTATCGTTAGATGTAAAGGATCACATAAAGGCAGATGCACAACACATGCTTGAGCAGAGTTAAGAGAAATTCAAATATCTGTAAGAACAGAGCAGCAGCAATTCAGAACCTTCCATCAGAAGTGACCAGTGATCCCAGTGTCTGAGAACTGGACAGGTCCAGCTTCAAACATCAGCATGACCAGAGTGAAGGTAAGACTCTCCCTTTCTGATACCAAACTGAGGATCAACAGCCAGGAATAACACCGGGAGCCACAGACTGAATACTGACACAGAAGATTTATGCAAAATAACAGATATGGTGAATTTCTACGTAAAAACATTAATTACAGAATGCGTTACATGTCAACCCACAGGTCAGTCTCGCATCCAAGCTCTGATTCAGACTGTGAGCCCGAGGTATGTTATATATGGAAAGGCCTGCTGGAACAGAGAAGCTCAAGGATTTGGGCTTTGGCTTGGAGAAAGAAAATAGAATTCAGCGCTACCTGGTAACTGCATCTAATTTTCTACTTTGTTCCCACTGTCTTGCTCTGTTTTTTCAGGTACAGCTGTAAATCACACTTTCCAAAATAATCGAATTTGCATTTTAATTTCACGCTTTAACTTTGCGGCTTCCCAGTTCTTATGGAAGAAACTATATTAATAAAACCAAATAAAAATATCTTACTGCAGGTGTATAAGCACACACAAGAATTTATAAATCTGAGCTTGCTTCAATCTTGACAATTTCATACACTAAAGAACAAAAAAACTCACACATGAAACTCCAGGGCTTTTTTGTCAAAAATATTTCAAATAGCTTTTTTCAGTATATCACAGATTTGGGGCCCTTTTCATTGAAACTTCTACGCTAGAAATTAAATGTCTGACTTGCAACAGACTCTTAAATGCATGCTGAAACCAAATCTTTAAAATAAACCACAACATAACATTAGTGTCCTGTGCACTTAACTAATTTCACTCATTTGAGTGAGCTGGTATGTTCAAGATACAGTCCAACACTGAAAAACAAGCTCAACATGTTTTAAGTGCTTTTTTCCCCTACCTCCCCCCAGGTGAGATTTTTCTGAAAAAAATTAAACCACAACCCCCAAAACAGGCAAAGAACTTCCCAAAGAGAAATATCCACTATGGTGCTGCCCTAGATAATCTTAGAATATTGGAGAAAATCAGGCACATGTGCTGCAAAGACACTGGCTTAATGACACACAGGAGATCAATAGTGGCGGTAAGTCTGAAAAAAGTATTCATTCATTTTAATGGATATTGTACTCAAGGTTGCAAAATTAATTTAAGCAAAAATACCATCTAGCAGACAACAGAGTAAGGATGCCCTTGGGATCTGGAAACTCTACATCAGTATTGCCAAGAAAACCTATGCTTTAACAAGGCCTCACAAGGTCTTTTAAATTAATATGACTATAAAGGTCCCCTTTAACCCCAACAGCCAGAGGCAGGTGCAAAGTGCCCCGGGCCCTGCCCCAAAATGGCGCCTCCAAGCGGCAGCACCTGCACGCGCCGCCCCAGAGATGGCGGCAGGGGCTGCTGCAGCCCCCTGAGCCCCCAGCGCCCGCCCGCTGACCTGTTCTTACAACTGCTCGCTCTCTTGACAGATTTTACCAGTTCTGCACCCCAAAATGAGCCCCGACGAGAGCCCCGCCGCACCTACCGCCGCCGGAGCAGGCCCGCAGCCGGGAGAGGCCCTCACAGAACGGATCGCTTCCCAGAGCAGGGCTTCGGGGAAAGGGTTCCAAAGACATTATTTCTCGGGGGGGGGGAAGCCCCCAAACGGAGAAGCACTTTGAGACACGTACATTTTTCAGGCCGTTTGATAAGAGGAAGCGAAGCGACCAAGGGGCGAAGAGGCCTTCCCCCGGGCTCTGGCAGCGCACGGCGGCGGCCCCGCTCCACACAAGCTCCTCGACGGGCCGACCCCCGTGGTGGCCCTCACCTGGCGCCGGGAAAGCCGAGAGACCTGCTGTGGGAAGGAGACGGGAAGGCCGCGCTGGGGCTGTGGCGGCGCGGCCCGGGACGGGACGGAGCCCCCCCGGCCGCCCTTCCACACGGGCCGCAGCCCCCGGCCCTGCCCCGAGCCGCAGCGAGGACCGGGCGGTGCTGTAGCCCCCGCGGAACCGGCCGCTGAAAGCACCAAAAATGGGGATCTCGACCACCTGGGAACTTTCGTACAACGAGGTGCCGAGAGACAAGGCGAGGCGGACCGGGCAGGCTCTGCCACCCCCCCCCATCCCGCTGAGGCCAGGAGAAAGGGCGTCAGAGGCTTCGAGGAACAGGAGCTGGAAACTGATCTGGGCTCGTGCCTCCCTCCGCCCCCCCAGTGCTTTTGGGTAGTCCCTTTGTCACGTGCGCGTGCCCCAGGGCTCTGGATCCTGGGGCAGTCTCTGCCCTGCGCCTCCTGAGCCGCGGCACCGCCTGCCTCCGACGGGACAGGGAAGACCATCGAGCCCAACCACACACCTAACGCTGCCGAAACCACCACTAAACCATGTCCCTCAGCCCCACGCCTACCCGTCTTTTAAATACCTCCAGGGAGGGTGGCCCAACCGCTTCCCTGGGCAGCCTGTTCCGATGCCTGATAGCCCTTTTGAGGAAGAAATTTTTCCTAATATCCAATCTGAACCTCCCCTGGTGCAACCTGAGGCCACTTCCTCTTGTCCTATCACCTGTGACTTGGGAGAAGCGACCGACCCCCTCTCACTACACCCTCCTTTCAGGCAGTTGCAGAGAGCAACAAGGCCTCCCCTCAGACTCTTTTTCTCCAGGCTGAACAGTCCCGGCTCCCTCAGCTGCTCCTCATAAGACTTGTGCTCCAGACCCCTCTAGCAATAAAGCAATAATTCTCTAATAATCCTCTGGAGCTCATTGAAGTGGCACTTCCCCCCCGCCTTTTTTCTTATTTTGGTTGCAAAGACCAAGATGTTGCATGAAGCAAAACATCCAACCACAAAAGGACTTTCAAAAAGCCTCCTACTCACTCTTGGTCTATTCTAGACTTGTGCTCAACTACTTTTAGTATCTCCAAACCACACAGCCACCTGTCCAAACAGACACTAGATTTTGAGATTGTTACAAACATTTTATTCTTTTTTTCTAAATAAAATCAATTATAAGTGGTAATAAGAAGCACTTCCTTTGAAATCAGCAGGTTTCAGAACCTGCACCTTTTGGTGCCCTGATTTGAGAAAGTAGTAAGATGCTCATCAGAGAGTTCATTTGTGTACTGGATTCACGTCCAGCACATCATATACACGGGTATTCACCTCACAAAAATACATTAAAAGCCATCCTAAAGATAATTAATTTGTATCACATTGCAGGATCTTATAAAGAAAATAGGAACACAAAGTTTAATTTGCAATAAAATACAATTCACTTGAACTATAAACACTTCACACCTTTGTACACAGTGCTTCTACTTCTCAGTTTGTATTCCCAGTATGACAGTGTGTACTCTATTACTCACCTTTTGCTGCTCCGTTATGAAGAATAATTACCTGGGTTTGAGTACACAAATCACAACTCGTTTCTTCAAAAAAGAACTCATGGTTAGACTGCCAGAAGTGCTTTCACAAACATTGCAATAACTAGCAGCTTCCTGAAACCACTCTGCTCTTGCTTCACAACTCCCTTTTGTAAGGCTATCAGCTGCTTTTTACTTGTTTTAACAGCTTTTATTTTTGATCCTCTTTCCATGACAAAACAAATCTTATTTCCTTCTGGCTCAAGCCTCATCAGAATTAATTAAGTTTGAACATTGCGCAACTTCTGTCAATTAAAAATAAAGTTGAATGGAAATAATACTGTCAAAGCGTAACAGAAAGCAACATCATCGTGGAAAGTTAATGAAGGTGGGAGTAGGGGAAGGCTTCACCCAAAATTCTCCTTCAAGGCTGGAGGATTTCAGATGGCCTACGCCCCTTCCTTGGCTATTTGTGGAAACCACACAAGCACATGACATCAACACCCCACTTCTGTATCTATGGAAAGAGGAAAAACTATTCGTTCATGACTCTACTTGCTTATTAACAAATTAACCAAAGAGTTGCTTAATAAAAATAGTAAGTATCAATGCATTAGAACAAAATTGTTTAAGGTATTAATCTTGCCTTCCTGTATTTTCTGTGCCTAAGAAAGAAAAAGAAAGAAAAAAGTGTTTCAGACATTAAAAAAGCAGGGTATTCTCACGTGATTAATAGGGATTCTTTCCAATTGAGCATCATGCTATTTGAGATCTATTCTCTCTCTGCTGGTCACTGGTATGTAAAAGCCTATCCATATCTATGTGTTTGTTTAGTTGTACTGCAAGTGAAAGGTTTACCCAAAGGAGTTTTAACTGAAAAAAATATTTAAAGGGCCCAAGTTGCAGGAAACCAACACACTTTCAGATGTGGCTTTTTGTGTAAACAGTTGGTTTGCAGGCCAGAAAATGCCATTTATCAGAGACCCGGCCCAAGTGAAACATTGAAAAATTTCACCTTATATGTCTTGACTTAATTTTAACATTTCTGCCATTCCTGTGTTTGGAAACATTCCAAATGTTATAGTTTTCTGATTACAAGCACTAGATACAAAAGACAAAGTTTTTATTTTAAATATTATCAGTTGTAAAAACAAACAGTAACTTCAACGTAATCAAACACAATGCACTTTCACACAAAGCAAGTTATATCCTGCATTTGTCTGTCTAAAATAAGTTTAACAAAGCAAGTTACTTTGGCACATTCTGTAGATAATTCCATACACAAGAGAACAAACACAGGCTTTGTATTTAAGGAAATTTAAGTATAGAAGGGGCAGCAGAAACTTTTGCAGAATGCTTAATTAGATGGAATAGCTGCCAACACTATGTCTCCTATTCTCAATCCATACAGGGGATTTAAAGACATGCAATGGACTGTGCCCATAAAACAAAAGAAAGAAAACCCCACATAATTTTTTTTTTGGGCAGCGTCCTCCTGCATTCTGGTGCCACCACCTCAGATTTTCCAACCATCACTTTGTAGGGAAAAGGGGACCTAAGGGAGTAAAAATTTGAAGACTTACCAAATTAATATACAGCAGAATTGTCCAGACCAGACTGACATGGGTACTAAAACAACTAAAAATCCTCTCCACCATGCAAGCAAACATCAAGTTTGGGAACAGCGCATGCTTCACTGCTGCCTCCTCTCTTGCTCTGATGATAAACTGACAAGAACTAGATTTGCTGTGAAATCCAGTGGGGGGAAATACTCCTCGACAGTAAGGCTTGTGACTTGTGTAGGTTAGATGCCTGTGGCATCACAGCAGAACATTCCACGGAGCTTCACCCAGCCCTTCAGGAGCACAGAAAGTGTTAGAGTGCTGCGGAAGCAGGCACACACAAGATAGTACCACATCATCAACGGGAAAGCTACAAAACTACCGACTTTTTACCTTCTTCATTCTCTTGCCAGTTAGCAGCTACTGATGTAAATTCTTATGGTACAGGGAGACATGATCAGAAAGCTTTTCCAAATGCATAAGAAAGCTCTTAAACCACTTGCAGATGGACCCACAATCAGCAGCAGTTTACAAAAACTAATTAACACCAGGCCTAGAGGTTGTATTTGTGATCCATAAAACTCCTGGATTACGAATAAGAAGTGTTGAAAGACTTTTCGAAAGTTAACATATCAAATATTTACAGAAGGCACATTCAGCAAGAACAGTAAATGCAATAATTTTTATTCGTATTTATTTTAGCCTTTTACTTTTACAGAGATTAATACAGTGTTAGCATCATAGCCTTGTTTAATCACCTATCTGCCTTTTCTAGACAGGTACCATTCAAATGCATCAAGATGGTATTTAGACCAAGTCTGCTGCTTATGACATGGTAAAATACTTCAACTTTTAGAGCCTCGTTCCCTAATTTTTTGTGATCATCATCTTAAATAAGCACATCCATCTTAAGTTTCTGAAAACAAAACTTCTCTTTCATTTAGAAAAATCATTTATAAAAAATAATCCGAGTACAAGTCTAAAATGATCATGAGAGAAACTTCTTAACAAACATGTTACTTTCTTAATGAAGAAACAGTAATTAACAAACAGATCAACAACTAAAAGCTCAGGTCCTGTATCTGTGTTTTACAGGTGGAATTCAAGCCTTAAGGTAAGGCTGAGCTCTGTTTATGATTTATCAGTTGACTTATGTAAAGATACAAGGAAGTTTTCCAATGCTCCAAGGCTCCACTGGGCTGGAGAAAACATTTCACAGACTCATAAAGCAGCAGTAAAAAGAACCCAACCAACCAAAATCCACTGAAATATCTATTAAAAATTCCTGTACAAAAATCTTTACTGCAGAGCAGAGATATGACTGGACTTGAAACTGGCAAGGAAATTCAGGTACTAGATTGAATCACCATTGATGCACAATAACCTGAGTTGTCCATTTGGTAAATCAGCTTCCATGAAGGAAGAAGCCTTTAGTTTTGGTTCTCTTTCAACTACGAAAGTTTTAAAGTGAATTTTAGTGCTCATGAAAAGATGCCAACAAATCAATTCTTTTGTCAAAGTGGGGCACCTGTCTCAGAGGCAAGCAGGTCCCTGCCAGTTTGTAAACAGTGCTGTTGCAAAGCATCAACATCGACCATGAGACTATTATATGGGTCTCCACAGACATTCTCCTCTTGGTCTGTGCCGAGACTGTAAGCAAGCACATCAGTGTGCAACATCATTGAGACAAGATCAACTGAAGAACATCACCAACCTGTTTTGCATAAAGCAGAAATGGAAAAAATTTAGTTGCTATCAGCTGGTGCTGGACTGAGTGGCCCATAAAGATTACATATATTTTTTACAGACCTAAAATCAGAATCTGCTCAAGCAAATTCTTATTCAAACAATCTAGCAATAAACATTACTTTTGATTGGTTTCCAGTGACAGAATGCATAGAAACAACCAGAAGTCTTCGTGAAGCTTCAGAAAGGTCTTGTAGAGGTGCCAACCAACTTCATCAATCAATTATCAGTGTTCAAACACTGCCTATAAGCGTTTGTAAGAACCAATAAGAGCTCCACATTTCGGACAGGTGTGATCCACATCCTTTAGGGCATCAATGCAGAAGGGAATTAAGCAGCAGCCAGCTATACACCTGCAAAGAAAAACAAACAAACAATCTGTGTTACACAAGAAGGTAAAAATATATTTCCTACAAAAGCCATCAGTAAAACTGGTGCCATGAAGCTATAGGAGGAACACACATGGCTATGGAGCACATCACTCTAGTGTACTAGAGCTGCTTTAAGGTCATGTAAGACTTAAATGCAGATGTAGGCCATTCAAACCATAAAGGGTCAGGTCCCAGACAGAACAAGGAAGCAACAAACTTGAGAGCTTCATTATTCCTTAGAGCTCTAAAAGGTCATGTAAAAAGAGAGAAATAAAGTGCAAATTGGAAACAACCTACCCCAGCAGGCAGAGGCCACCACATGACAGCCAAGTCAAAGCTCCGGAGTCATACGAGAGACGTGTCACTATCATCTGGTTACAGGAGGGGCAGCACATCTGAATTGGGCGGTCATAAAATACTACTGGTTGCTGCACATACACTGTCTGAACTGTAACTGAGCAGAGAAATATGCTGTTTACTCAATGGATAAATGAGGAAAAAAGGATAGTTAATCAACTTCCTCTGATCTAGAACCAGCTATTACTCTGAAATATTTGAGGCTCAGAGCAATGAAATGCACAACAATAAAGAGAAATCACCACAGTATTTCCTAATGCAGAAACACACTGTTAAGAATAAGGCTGCATTAGAAACTGCAAAAAGACAAATTATGTTATTGATACTAGTTCACACTGAAGGATTCAGAAGAATTTATTCACCTCATTCCCTTTGAAAATATTTTCTGGAAGGTAGGGAACACCGGCGAACCATAATCTTTCATCTTCTGCACATCACCTATCACACACAGCCACTTGATACCTCCTTAACATGAGGTAGGGCAGAGTTTTTGAGGCTTACCGGGGTTATTCACTGCTGCAGGCTGTCCTGTGTATGGGGGAGGGTTCATTCCCTTCCCATCTGGTTTCTGGCCATGTTCTGGGACAGGATACGGGTGAGGATAGCTCACATTGATTCCTATCGTTTCCTCATAAGAAGGTGGTGCAGATGGGGCAGGGACACCACTTGGAGCAGACATTGTATCTAAAATATAATATAGAGAAAATTATAACAAAAGACATTGAGGGCAAGTGACAACTAATTAGGCTCTACTCAGACAGAAAGCAAGAAGATAAATAGAGTAAAATGCACCTTTTACAGGCATAAAATTTATTGACTGGTATTTGTTTCTGATAGTATTAACCTTGATTTTGTTGTTGTTGTTACTTCTTTCCCTCTTCCTTCTCACAGGGTAGTTTTTGCACTTTTTGCCACCACCAATTCTTCTTTTATAAGTTAAAAATTCTACAACAGGGACACAAGGTATCTTTATTAGTATACTAAGTTATCTAGCAGTTTCTCCCAATTCTCCGAGAATAGTATTTTAGATCCCTCTCATTCTCCTGGAAGAAAATAATCAAACAGCAACTACCACGTGGCCTATCATACTAACTAACATGTGCCTGTTTTGTGGTGAAGCTCAAATACTTAAAAAAGACTATATATCTCTGCTGTTATTTGGAATTTTTAAAAAAGTTTACATTGAAGGAAGAAGAAACCCCAAACAATTAACTACGTCCAACTCAAAGCTTCTACAACTCTCTAATATGCCTAAGATTGCCAATTTTTCTGCTTACCAAAGTTTCAATGAGTTTGTGAATGCAACTTTCCTCCACCGATTGTTATTTCATAACAGAGTATAAGAATGCTAACCACTACTTTTTTCCAAAGTGGAAAGAAATGACTGTGATTTCAATACAGACTTCCTCTCTTTCTCCCTGCCTACCCACTTCCGATTCTCTGCCCACCAATTCCTTTGTTGAACAAACTCTCACAGCATGAATGCTGATTAAGCATCTCCCTTTTTCTCTTCCTCCTAAGGACCATCCGACAGCTCCCCAAGAACCACACTCCATTCTCTGTTGGTGCACATTAGATCCCTCTGTATACATGCAAGCCATTTCATTCAGTACCATCTGGGAGGAGCAACCTGTATTTGGATTATTAATTCCATATTCTTATAGTAATATAGAAGTTATAATTAATCATAGCACTAGTATGAATAAAAGGAGTACCATAAATTGCACTGATAAGTGGGAAAAGAAAACAAAGTACGTTAAGAAAAAAAAAATACAACAATATAGCATTACTTTCAAAGCTTGTTGCTTTGAAAAACAGCAGCTTGCTGGATATATGCAGTGTCTTGTGGTGTGAGACACCAGCCATCCTAAGCCCAACTATTCCCATCACTGCTCATATCACATCTTGGGAGACCACCACATTGCATAGTAATACCAGGACCTAAACATACACAACTTAGCTAACTTGGTAGTCACATGCTTCAGAGAAGTACTTGCAAGGTTCACAGCCCAACTTCCTTTTCTACCTTATACCAAAATGACACCTCCTCCCAAAAATAAACCAAAGAGGAATGTGGTTAAGTGCAGACATGAGCTGACTGAAGGCTGAACATTAAAGATCGAAGTTCAGATCTGGTTAAACTCTCAAGGCCAACCAATGAACAATCCTTTACCTCACAAGCTACACTGTGGATTTTTACAATCCAGGAAATATGCTTTAACTTGTTGCCCAATATGCAGAGTCACTATACAGAGGAACAAACAAAAGAAGAGTGAAGAATCAAAGAGTAACATCATCTGTGAAGACCTTGCTGGCTTTCCGGCCCAGAAGACAAGGTGGGAAGAGGGATGGCACCACACCAAAAAACCCAAGAATCTCACCCTAAAACCTGGCTACTCCTTAAAATTGCCTTTGGGGAATTTAGTTCCCGAGTAAATGAAAGATCAGAATTTCTTCCACACTGAAATCCATACATACACACAGCAGACAGTGGAGGAACAAGAGTCAGTGGAATACCAACCTACAGCTCTTGCACAACGACCTAGAGCACAACAGTTTCTCCCACAGTGGCCTGAATATTCCTTTTACTTTTAAGCTGGAAAGATTACTTTATCAGAGAATTTAGTATTCCAAAGGAGAGAAAACTATTGTGAACTGTGCATCTACAACCACCTTCTCCCAGATTACCTCATCCTATTCTGTTCATGTGTGCGGATGAATTCCAGAACTCATTTGCTCTTTTCAGTATACTGTAGTGCTTAAAAGCACCAGTTTAATGACCAAATGCATCAACAAGATTAATCGCAAGAAAGACCGTAGCTAGTTTGTGCACAGATCTGGAACTTTTCCACTGAAAAAAAAGATCTTCTCATCACCATTTCAAGATATTTGTGTAACAGCTACCCTGAGGTCAAAGCATCCTGGACTTCTACATTAACACATACAGGCCTGTAGCTATGGAAGAACTGCCTAATAAACACCCCTTTTCCTTTGGTCTCCTAAAATCTGGCTTTTTGTACTGTTTAAAACACATGCCTTTCTACCTATCACCCAATAAATATATCAGTTCTTCTGAATGAAGAATGTGGACACTTTGGAAGCCAGACAGCAGAGAGGGACCCAGCAGATCTACCAGACCAGAAGCTGAAAATAAGCTGACAGTGCCATGAAAACAGCACACACCGTGCAGGGGTGTGTAAGCAAAACCAGTATCTGTATGACAGCTGAAAGAGTTCAGCTGATCTGTGAAAGTCCCCATGGGAGTACAGTATCTAAGAAACAAATGGGTGAACGGCGAACAGATTCCAAAGAAAAGCACCAAGAATAATCAAAGGCTAGAAAAGAGGACTTCAGAGTAAAAGCCAAAGAAATTGAGTTTCCTTAGTTTCAAAAGGCCAGAAAGAATACTGAAGGCAGACATATAGCAATGAAGAAGAACTAAACAAACTCCTCTGAGTGTAAACTTGAAGGAAAATTGTAAGAAAAACTTTAAATTGATGAGCTTTACCCTCTATTAATAAGGCACTAGATAAACTGGCAAGTGTTGTGACACCTTCCCTCCTGAAAGTTTTAAGTTACGTATCAGAAATCATGTCATTCAGCATCAGGTGAATTAGAGAACCTCTTCACATCCCTTCCAACTTAGTTTTCCGTTATTTCAACACTTGCTTTTGAAAATAAATGCAATGCCTTTTAATTTTAAACACCTGCTTTTCTGTATGTTTCAAAAGTGAGATACTACATCTTCTGAAGAAGGTAAGGCCCAATCCTGAACAAACTGCTTGCAAACCACCCTCCTGCCCCTAGAGATCATTGCAAGACTGGTCTAGAACCAACTGAAAATCACCTTAAGGCACTACTAGACTTTGCATAGTTTCCATTTGCACTTTGCTCCCTGCAAATAGGTACAGAGCAGCTTAGAACTTTAACCACAGTATGTTTTACAGATACATTCTTATATAAAATAGTACGGATACAGACATGTTTGGGAAGAGCAACTAATGCATAATGGCTGATTCCAAAGAGGAGAAAAGATTAATATTACAAACCAACCCCAAATCATATAAAAAGTGATACAGAATCTTAAGCCTCCATATAGGATAGGGAAGACTTGAATTTCTAACACCTTAAACTGTACCCAGCTACTTAAGAAACAGCAGCAATTTACTAACTGAAAGATAAACAGGCACAAAGGCAAGTTGATGGCAGAAACAGAAACTGAACTCACAAGTTTTATCTTCTTAAAGCAGACTCTCGAATGCTGCTCCCAAATAATTCAAAAGGGAAGACTGCTCGGTGACAGGTACCTGGCTGCAAGAAAAGACAAAGGATAAGACGGGTAACAGGGAAGTCAAATACACCAAAAAGTTATCCAGAGGTAGCAAATATGCAAACCATTATTAGGCAACATGAAAGCTATCTCAAACCAGGATATGCAAACACTGGAAGACCAACAAGCACACTAAATGCAAGACTGGGCCTTTTACGCTGATACATAAGTTTCCATTCACATCTGGAAGTTTCAGATCCAAACACCATTAAGCACAGGGAAGAAGTGAGCAATTCTAGCTTCTGTTCCCACACTCTCACTACTGATTTGCTTTGAGTCTTTAGAAATGCATGTGGTCAGACAACAACCCCCACATCATTCTTCTGCTCTTCATAAAAAATCTCTTGTATTCCAGGTGCACAACAGTAAGGTGGACATTGACTCACCATGCCCAGCTGCACTCTGACTTTGGGCAGATGAGTCACAAGTCACAGATGATAGGACAAGGGGTAATGGCTTCAAGTTGCGCCAGGGGAGGTTCAGGTTAGATATTAGGAAATA
>JAOXNO010000070.1:11914724-11957533 GCA_028565335.1 Limnodromus scolopaceus | reverse complement strand
GATCTGGGGAGAAGAAGGGGGTTCATTGAGCAGCATTCAGTCCTTCCTATGAGTTTAGCATTTGAATCTGAGAGCAGAGCTAGACTTGGAGGTGAATACATTTTCATCATTACCAAAAAACCACATGTATATTATGATCTTTTTCTCAGGAGCAGAATGTGAGTAATTTTGGCTTTGGTGCCCCAGCTTAACTAAAATTGGAATAATTGTTCGCTTTGTAACTAAATCACCTTCCCCAGGTGTCTATGAGCAGCTTAGAAACCACAGAAGAGAGAAGCCACAACTGAACACGTCTCCCAGGGTGAAATAAGACATGACCTTCAGCTGAAAGCCTTCTTACTCCAAGTGTAAAGCTCTCCCGTGTGTTTTGCTTACATCTACTCAGAGTCTGGCTTGTGCTACAGCTTTTACTCCTCCTTGGGGACCCCAGAAACATTGCTCCCTTCTGCCCTACCACTGTTTCCACCAGATGTCCAAATACAGCAGGCACTCAGCGTCCATTTACCAGCGCATGAGCATATTTCCTCTCACTACCTTTCCTCCTTCCCGCCTGCCGCACCATTCACCAGTTCCTCCCCTTCCAGTCCTTTGCTGGCTGGCACTGGGTTAAAGAAGCATCAGCTTTAGCCAGTCTGTGGCTGGCCAGGCCACCGCAGCATCCCCGAGCTGCAGCCGGCCTGGGCAAACCCCGCACAGCTTCCCTGGAGCGGCCACAGGAGTTCTCTTCCCACCATAGACCAAGTGACGGGTGGGCACACGGGCAGCACCTGCTCACTGCACGCTGGAAATCAAGATAAATCTTTATTATTCTCTGCCCCCCTCCCCGTGAGCTGTGTACCTATTAGAATATTTTTGTTCTGAAGATTATAATTTGTTTAAAAAAAAAAAAAAATCATAATAGAAGAAAAAAGGCCAGATGGCTGTTTCAGAAGCTTGAAGTCACTCCAGATGCAGAATGCTCTGTCTCCTGCCCGGTGTCAGGATGTGCCAGGCAGCCCCACCCGCTGTGTGTGGCTGTTACGTGTGTCCCCACCCTGCTGAGTCACCGGTGGGGCTGCCGACAGCGTCACCCAAATGGAAATGTACATGGAATATTGCCTGCGTTGCGTCATCACACTCATCGCGTGTATTGTATTACACAACACCAGCAGATGTCAGTTTAGCCCCAAAAATGAACGCACACCAGATTTATTAGCTCCTGCTTTTACAACAGTGAAGTTTCCACCAAAGAAGCAAAATGACGTTTAGCAGCTGCTGTACGTTTAAAAGCCTATTAGTCATATTTTACATACTGCAATATGCCCTCAATAAGTAAACCTTAGTGTCAACTTATTTGTCTCCTGCCTGGAAATCATAGGACTTGCACACATACAATTTATTTATTTTTTCAGTCATTTTTCATATACTGTTTAATTGAGGCTAGAAAAGAATTTCTATGAGTTTTGATCATTTCAATAATAGTAGATACGTAAAGAGAGTCATGCTAGAATACAGTTTCAAACCAGTAGTCAATGTATATACACAGACAGGCAGAGAAAGCAAGGCAGATATATTGTCACATAATCTGAAAGAATGTTTGTTTTTTCCCCCTACTGTTGCAATGAACTTTGATTCAAGTTGCAAAGCAAACAGAACAAGAACTCCAACACAATTTGAGCACTTAGTGCAAGCAAAATACAGCCAGTCATTTTGGTATTGCAATTGCCAGTCAATTTCCTGATCTACAGTAACAGATAAAATTTAAGCCACTCATACGTTTGCTTTCACAATATAAATATTTTAAAAGAGAAACAGGCAAGCTTGATGGGGTTAAGAAGCAAAAAGGAAAAAAAAGAAAAAAAGACTACCAGTACAAGAAGTGTAAATCAATATTCTCTTCTACAGGTCCAGGGTCCAAATGAAGACGTTCTGCCGCCTCTCCAGCTAACAGCAGCTAATCTTCAAGGGAGATCTCTTCTCTGACTAGCCAAGCTACCATGTGATGTGAGCTTTGAGGTTCACACTTCAGGCCTCAAAGCTGAAAGCATGACACGCATCCCACATTTCAGTGTGACGTGCACATTCACATTGCTGAGATGTCCTCAAAGCACTGATCATACTTACCTGTCGTGAGCCAGGCACACAGTTTGCCCAGATGAGATGCAGTTACCTAAGCAGCTCCTCGACATCAGACCAGAGCATGGAAACAGGAATCTTGCATATCCCTACTAAAGCACCAACAGCACCCCTGTTAGCACCTGGTAATTACAGCTATTCTGCCTGAGGTTCTGAATGCAAAACACTTGTGGCAGAATACAGGGTCCCCTCAACTAATTCTACGGGGTTTTATACAATGCTTTTAATCTTTGGCACTCCAGGTGTTTTTTGACCAGGAAGGAAAAAGTGTCATTTACTTTTGTTTTTTAAGTATGTTCTCATTTAGGTTGGATCCAGGGCTTAGACTTTTGGTAAAACAAAGACTGGGACAGCATATTAGCCGATTTGATAAATATTAAAAAATAAAAAAAATATCTGCCAAATGCTTCATGAGTCAAAGTAATGAAGGATAGGCAAGAGCTACATTTTGAAGGAATAATCTTACCACATAATAATTATGTCTACTCTAAGTTAACTCAATTAACTTTAGTTCAGGAGAAATTAATTTCAACTTCTACGTGGTCCTCTCCAAGCCTGTTGGGCAAAGGAGCAATAGCTAAAGGAACCACTTGAGCCTCGAGGTTTTGTTGAGCTCAGGGTTTGGGCTTTCATCAGCTTCCAAACCTGCTCTACGGTAACTTCAGCACTTTCTGATCGTACGGTGCAGACAGCTTCGGTTTTATTCTCTAAGCTAATTTTAACAGTGAGTGCACATAAAACTGTCTGCAGTAATGGAAACTAAGTACTACCATAGTATACTTCCTCTCATGTACTACTACAGAAATACGAATCACAACATACTTCAGAGCTAACAATGCAATAATTAACAGTTTGCAGAGATGGGCCTAGATAACACCGCTGTATTGTTTCTGCTTGGGTGAGCACTAGCCCTGGTCAATATAAACAACTAAATGGACACGTGCAGTTATCAAAGAGTTTGACATTATATGTGCCAAATTCATTTGAAAGTACAGTGCAGTTTGCTTGTGTGAAACAAAAGCAGAGCCTAGGTTTCAGGGCCACCAGGAAGTGGGTTAGCTTGAATGTTGCTTTCCAAACACCTGGCTTTTAAAAAAAGCTGTGATAGGGGGCTTTGCAATGTCCGTTAATAATTTCAACTTATCCCAAATAAATTCCCTGTGTGACAGAGGGGACAGGGGAAAAAAAAAAGAAGAAAAAAAAGAGAACAGAGAGCCCACAAATACACCCTCCATTTCAGAAACTACTTTGTGAAGATAAAAACCCCGTGACTGACTGCATCATTGCCTAAGTTCATGTTTCAAAAGAAAACTATTGCTTTACACCAATATGGAACTGGGGGGGGGGAACCCAAGAGAAACCCTCATGACAGCTGAATAATGACTTCAAGGCAGCTCTCGGATACATGCTGCCTTACATAAAACCATTTTCTTTCTCTGTTCCCATTTTCTTCCAGTGTCTTTTACATTTCCCCCAGAGATCTAACCCCCCTGGGTGCTGGAAACCGATGGGACGAAAAGTGTGAACACTCCAAAAGTTATGACCATTAAGGAAAAAAAGACTTCTTTCATCTGCAAGTTGGTAATATGTGGGGTAATATGCTTGTGGAAGACTGGAATATTAATGGATTTGTTATGTGAAACAGAATTAGAATATCAAGTCTGAAACTGCAAATGATCTCCCCAGATTGCAATTGGTTGACAGAATTTCTAAATTAATCCAAACCTAAATATTAATAATTGTCCTTCTTTTGGTATTGCTTCCTTCTTAACTACCAACTCTCATAGTATTATTTGATTATCGTAACAGCTATTAACAGCTGCCAGATTGTAAAACACTATTTCACACTAAAGGAAAACATTTGAGTATGTAAATCATATCATCGCCCCTAGAGATCAACACAGCAGTGTGGTGTCAAAAGAGGTAATGATACATTTATTTTTCCCAGAACACTTGGCAACTTCATGTAAAGAATTACAAGGAGAATAACCATTTGCTGCCAGTAATGGTTCTCCTAGTGTTATCAACAAAAAAAAATGGTTATGATAGAAAAGCTTCACATTTAAAAATGCCAGATCTGTCCTGATTAAGTCATCCATTTTTTGACGGATTCTCTAATAATGCCATCAGAAAACAGAGAGGAAAATTATGATTCTCCAACCGTCTACCCCTCAAATTCATCTTCCACTCCCTTGACAGGATACAGGAACGATATGATTTAAAAAATAAAGCTGCCTGGATATGTTTCCTACAGACAGAACTGAAGCACAGTTTCAACTGCTGTGATGCCATTACTGAACAAAGCGGTGCAAAAATCCCCTTCACAGCCTTCCCCCAGAATAATGCCTGACCTACTGTTTGGCCAAGCTGTGGTATAATCTTGTCTGTGAACCAGCTTTGCAGCCTCATGTTGTATCTGACCACTGAAACCACTGATCTAAATCTTACATTTAAGCTTTCCATTGTTTTACTTAAGACATCAGCTAGACTTATTTTAATTAACTACTTTGATCTAACTCTGTGGATCTGAAGAGAATAAGGAATGATACAGTAGTCCCTTGTGCATAATTTTGACATAGTAATCTTTCACACAGCTGTCATCTGGACACCAAAACCCAACCTAGTTGAGATATAGGCAAGAAATACAGAAATATAGATAAAGATTAAGACCCTATTGCTAAAACTTATAGTTATCCAATAAGGCTTTCCTTAAGGCCTCAAAAATCTTGCCTGAAACTCTGTTCCCAGCATCACCCACACATACTGTATGTGCCAAGCTGGAGGCCAATGAGTATTTGTTTTCTTACGCTTCTCTCACTTCATGCCACAAAGATTTGAACTTACCAGTAGTAATACTTGCTGCAGTTCTGGCAACTGTAAAGTTATTGCTATTGAATTCTGTCTTGGTTTATTACCTCTAGTTGTTATAACTTACGTTCCATGATTTAAGAATAGCTTTGACATAATGTTTAATATTTCAGTTCCCCACCTCTGGCAGGATTGCTTTCATTAAAGGCACTTTAGTGAACCTCTCAAGTCCTCATATAAATTAAATGGTTAACAGGCTCAGCTGGGAAGGTTTCGGTTCCTGTTCCAGAAACTCAGATACTAACATACCATATCTTGTCACTTGCTATGGCCTGTCTGCAGTAAGCAGCAAACCAGGAAGCTTATCACGTGGGGACAAATCCAGCACAAGTGTTAAAGCTACAGAGCTAAAACAGCGATAGCAATGTGAGTATTAATACCCATTTACCAAAATGATGACTAATTATGGTGAAATGCAATTTCATCATCCATTGCTACACATGAAGAAAGCACTTCACCAAATTTGCTGGCAGCCTTGAATGGCTTGTTACATATGGACACCAAATGTTCAGGACACTCCTCAGTTGAAATGAATCCTCTGTCTTTTCAGACTAATCCTTAGTGACAAGCAAGACAATCGGTAAACAATTGAATGTCCTTGCAGACAAACGCTAGTGATAAACGTAAGTGAACTAGAAACCCTCACATGATGGTTGAAAGCACTTGGGGATTTTGAGAGCTGGCTGATCTGCTGTACGCATAGATTCTGTAAGTCTTGGTTGTATGCGCAGCTCGTCCTGAATGTGCCCTGAAGAAAAATCATGTGATCTGTGCCACAACCAGAACAGAATCTTCAGTAACTAAAAATAAACTGTTTCTGAGCAATTCATGGCTCAGTTTAGATCAGCTCATAAATAACTTTTCAGCACTGGTCAGCAAACACAGATCCTTAGGATTACCACAAGATGCATGACCTCGTTTATTGTCATATGGATGGGCAATGTTAGTATCTTCAAATACTTGCAACACACGTTTTGTTCCCAAATGTTTGTTCAGTAAGTCATGTGTTTTCTTACCAGGTACACTCCCCACATTGTATATCTCATCAGTAGAACCATCTCACCCAGCCTCTTTGCCATGTGCTTGGTAGCTTTCAGTACTTCAGTGGTACCTGGCAATACTGGGGGACAAATCTATTAAGCAGAAGCTGCTTACTACTCTGTAGCACTATAATTCTGTTCTGTGTGAATGGTGGGAAAGCTTATAAATCATCCACCTTTCCAGTATCCCTTAATGGCCAATTAACAAGAACTATCTACTCTAAAGCTAGAAATGGCTCTGCCTACCTGCAGAATAGACAGAGCTAACAGCACAAGGAACATTAAAGTTTCTTTAATTAGCATGTGATTGACAGTACTTTGTTTGTCCAGCAATTTTTATTAATGAAATCAAATTTAAATTACGGTCTTTTTTAATACATAAGATTGCTTCTAATTGAGTTCAAAATAGATTTTAAGTCAGATCAATTGATTTGAGGTTTTTCCTATTAGAATTGTACTTTAAAGCTAACAGCAAAAACTTCACCTTCATAGCCATTTTGTTACATACTTGTTTTTGGAAACATTTATCATAAGGTTCCTTTATTTTAAGTTTTAGAAGAAACAGGCAGTTGACTATCTCTAAAGGGCTTTTCCAAGACAAGATCTGTTGAACTCTGATCTCTGCATGAAAAAGGAAATGATCTCATTCAGCAAGCATAATATTTTGACAAATGTTGGGGGGGTGCCTTCCCTGTAAAACAAATCCTTATCACTTTTGGAAAGGGCTTTTCAGTCACTAAAGAATGTCTTGAGAATTGCCACTTGCTTTCTACCAAGAAAGAATCAAATGAACTAGTACGGGTCAACAAAGATAATAGATACATTAATTTCAGATAAACAAATATTTGTACAAGTTGCTTGTCTCTCTAATAAGAATAATATTTTTCCTTCATTCTTGAAGCAAGGAAATTTCTAAAATTATTTTCTTTTTATTATTATTGGCATGTAGCAACTATGCTACTTTGACAGATATTTCTCAGAATTATTTCTGCTTTGCTCCCAGATGAACAATTCTAGGTCATTGATTTAATCTTAGGCAAGAAGAAAACTGCAAATAATTTTATGTTTGATAGTTTTACAAGTGGTAACAAGAGAGTCACATCTTAGCAAAATTAATTCAGCTTCCTCAAAAGTAAGGGAACCAAACAAACTCAAGTAACTTCAATTCCAAAATCAGCGTCCAAGAAGAGGGATTGTTTGCATTGAGCTACAGATATGTACTATTTTACATGTTGCACAACTAAGCAATTTTATAATACAAAAAATATCATGATCTTTAAATATTTGTCTCAAGGATTCAGACATAATGTGACTTGTCCACAAGATGGCATATGCTGTGGCCAAGAGGAACTGACAAAGCAAAGGGCTTTGCAACATCTATGAGACAAAAAAAAGCTTAAATGTAATTTCCTTCATTTCGTTATCCTTCTAGACAAGCTCAGAAGAAAATTTGTCTCTAATTATTTTCATCATTTGCTTATATAATCTAAAAATCTGCTTGCCTCAGAGCTAAGCAGAGACTTCAGTTCACATGGAAAACAGAAAGTGTCTGTCATCCAGGGGAACCAGCTTTTCTCTTTGAGATTTCAGGTGTCTGTAATTGAGCTAATTCATACACAGGAAGCAAAGGCATTGCAGGGAGCAGGATTATAACCTTGCCAAATGTCTTTTTTTAATCAGTGTCTGTCTCGCTGCCTAAGAGAAGCTGGGAAGAACGGGAAGAGAAAGAGTGTAGGGCTCTGAAAGGACTGACCAAAGCCCAAAAAGCTCAGAATGAAGATGACATAGTTTCATAGAAAGATGAAACTAAGAACAGTCTAGAAGAATTTATCCCTACACATATGATAACCAAAAAGGCATCAAATTCTCAGACCTCTCAGTAGGTCTGTTCAGATTAAAAATAAAACAAAATACAGACAGCCCCACCCCGCATCCTGCCATAGTTGCTGCCAGAAATAGAAACATTAAATGAATACAACCGACCCATCTGTCCCTTTTGGATCTCATAGTTATATTTGACTATACTTTTTGAGATAAAGTTTGCACAGAGAGATGACATTCTTCCATTAGACTCACCTGTGAAGTTCATTTTCAAGACTATATGCTTGTCTTTAGATGAGGTGCTACACGCCTTATAGTCGCTTTGTTTATGTCAGCCTATTAAAAGGACTTACCACTCTGCAAACTTGACCTTGTTTCCACCTGTCATTACTTTAGCACTACTAATGCTATGGACAGCATTGCACTTTTTTTTCCCTTTCTTTTTGATTTCCTTCCTTTTTTTTCTTTTTTTTTTTTTTTAAGTGAAATCGCTACCGTTTAGGACAGTTTCCAAGTCACAAATAAAGCTGAAACCATCATAGGCATATGACTGTGTCCTTTTCACACCAGACATGGAGCAGTGTTTCCCAGCTGAGCTCAGAAGCACTGGCACCAAGCGGCTGAAACCTAAATGTTCTGACAGATACACTTACCAAGCTGCCAGTGTCTTGCAGGTTTGCTGTTACTGCAACGTAAGTATTTTCCACTTTTTTCTTACAATGATCAAATTACAATCAAACCCCCCTTAACATCCACCCTCCAGCCTTCCTCAGTTTGTTGATATTTATACATATCCTTAACAAAACTGAAAACACCCAAAACCTTTCTAACACTGACATCATGTTTCTATTCAAGGTTTAATTCTGGGTCAATACTGCCTCCTCCACCAGCTCCAGCTGAAGTTTTAAGCAGAAATCTGCTGGCGATAGACTGTTCAAAGTGAAAGAAGAGGGTTTCAGTAATGCCAGCAAGGGCATCTCTCAACTCAGCATGGCAACACTCACTAGCTACAGTGGACAAACATACGTCAGTGCTCTGAGCTGTGAACTAGCTAACAGTGAGTGTGAAACGGAAATCACTTAGAAGAAATTTATTTTAACGTTAACAGCTCTATAGAACTTGTGAAAGTGCCCAGCAGTGCTATAAGAGAAACAGGCACTAAAGGCACTTTTTTGACATTTAAGCTAAAGAGACTATGGAAACTTGGGGCTAAATTTACAAAAGGTTAAGGCTCTTTGAAAGAGTGAAGCAATATTAGTGCTCACAACTATCAGTCTCTCCTCCAACTCCTACTTTGCACCCCTATGCTTTATTCTTTCTTAAGGAAAGCTTTCTTCATCACGCATCAGGTCTGCTTACAGGCTTGGGGAAAACAAGAACAACTGAACACACCCAACAACATGTATTTGACAATAAGCAAGCTTTGTGAGGGGACAGCTAATTAAGTAGGATAAAACAGTAGCAGTCAGAATATCCAAGTTTAGCTTCCTACTTCCTTTACTGAATTGCTCTATAACAGCAAGTAATTCCACTGCACAGTACTACCACTGACAAAACAAGATTAGCTGCCTTTACTCAGAGAGCCCACAAAGCTGACCCCCAGCAAATTACATGGGAAAGCTATTTCCACAGCTGCAAGACGAGTTGAATCGATACGATAAGACCGTGGAAGTTCTTCTGTTGCGGATGATTATTATGGGACTGTGTTTTGAGCAAATGTAATGGACAGCCCATTATTTATTACTGTGTTTCATGACAAACAAGAGGGGAAAAAGATCAATTTAAAAATCACTTGGGTGCAGAAGTGGAAGTTACACCAATTGTTCCTTAAAATTAAAAAAAAAACAGAACCAAGCCACCCTGCCCCCAAGTCCCCTAACAACTATATCATACACACATTATATATATAAAATATAATCTGCATTAGTTATTTGAGCTCTAAAGTGACAGCTATGTATCCACACAATGTCTCCTCTCCATGTCAAACACAGACAGATTTACACAGTGTGCAATGGAAAATCCCCATCAGAAAAATCTTTTACTCAGGCACACAAGATTCTCTTTGGTATTCCATCTTATATGAAGTTATATTGCTCCATGAAGTTACTAGTGACTGTCAGCAACAGTATCAGTATGCTGCCTATCCTGAGAACTTGGAAAATAAGATGAAAAGTTTCTCTAGCAAACCAGGCTTTTTATTTTCTCTTCTATAAATCAGTATGCATGGACCTATAACTGTATATGATGCTATTAACACATTCTCTATTAATTTATTTCCAAGCTGGAATATGCCTACTTGGTTCCAGAACATCCAAACCATTCAATGTTCAGCCATTCTTGATTAGTTCAGACACTGGGTTTAGATACCCAGGAGAAAGGCAGAAATGTCAGCTACAAGAGCAGACTGGAAGAGCAATGTTAAATCAGTGTGAAATAAGCATCTCATTTCCCCATGTAAAAGAAATAACGGCAATGCTGCACACTTTTTCATTAAATGTCAGTCTGTCGATATTTTTCAGATTAGGTAGGAATATGAAAAATTCATAAGAAAATGGAATTAAAATGGACAAACTGGTGAAACTCCTGCAGACACATTTAATTTCTATTCTCAGTGTCCTACCATGACAATTCTAAGAAACTACAGCATATCTTTTTACTATAGTAATGAATCAACTTACAGATTCTGCATGCAAGGCATAGACCAAAATAATGTATTTATTCCAGTTCTTTCAAGTCTATTCCCACAGAACATCTTTTGCTTTAGGATTGTTGCCATCCCCAAATGCTTATGAAGCAAAAATGGTTGAGAGCTCCATCTGGTATTCAGAGATGGTACTATATAATACGGTTTGGGTTTAGGTCAGACTTTATTACAGATTGTTAGTTTTTCTTGGGGGTAAAGGAATGGGTGTCATATAATGTGAATGAATTAGTTATGGTGGAGAAAAAAAATTTTTTTAGAAGTGTTTTTTAAACTAAATTAGCAGGAATCATGTTTTCTTAACACTATGCCTTGTGGCTTTCCTGAAGAAAGGGCTCTGTACAACAGACTGGGATCAGAAATGTTTCTACCTGTAGCAGCTTCTGCCAGGTCTTATTGTTGCTACAGCATGGAAAGAATCAGGCTTTTGGTTTTTTTCCAATTTGATAGCTGGAACGCAGGAACTCAGTGTCTTGGGAATTATTTTAAAAATTGCACAAGATACATTCTTTGGGGATGATGACCAAGAATCTCCAAACACTTTGTACACATAAAGCTCAATTACAGACATCTCTGAAAGTGATAAAGTTATAGAGGTTTCAGACTCAACTCTCTAGAGATACTCAAAGAGACAGGGTTGAAACGTGCAACTGCAGCTGGTAGTGCAACACCCTTCTGATGGTTGGTTATTATATTATGGTACACAAATAGAGGACAAGAAGGAAAAATAAGGTTAGATATTACAAAATTATTACTTTCCTCTCCATACCAGAATTTAATTTTAGTAGTCCTAACAGCATACCGAAACTTTCAAAGGAAGCCATCAACTTTCAATGCTGCAAGTCTCAGCTTAAAAATCACAAGGAAAAGAAGAATATATTTTCACTGATTTAATAACAGATACGAATTTACTCCAAAGAGTCTTACTAATTTCCCAAATTCAGATAAATGAGATTGCAGAAGATTTTGAGATGCCGACCAGCCCGAGTTCTACCATAGTCAGGGTTTTACAGGATTAGTCTATCAGAAGGGAACTATGTTGTAGAGCAGGAGACAGCTGGCATGGATCAGGAAGAATCTATTCACCTGGTATCATTTACTTCCCCCAGCCCTGTAGGTAGAAGATGGATGCAGATGTCAAATATTGCATAGATTCAAAGATTTTCCTTTTTTTTTTAAGAAGCACTGACCAGTTTTGTGTTAGAATAGGAGGGGATGAAATTACTTACTAACAATCACACTGCTGTGTTAACAGGCTGCTGCTGCACTATTTTAATTTGATAGCAACATCCCTACATTGAGGCTAGAATTTATAGTGCCCCGGTGTTAGAACTGAAGCTGCAATATCATCCTTCTGGAAATGAGGCTGTGTGTTCAACCATACATTATTATTCTGGGAACCACTGACCTGAAAATAAAGAAAAAAAAAAAAAAAGCTTGTCTTCGCTTCAGTACAAGCACACTAGATGCTTTTAGCTGTGGTTATCTGAAGCACTTAGGAAATCTCAGTGCAACTGAAAAAACTCTCTTTCTTCAGCAAGAGTTGCATTGAATTCTCAATTATACAGCAAAAACTGGATGGGTGCTAACAACCCTGCCAGGACTGTAACTGACAACACTTTAGTTGCAATTCTGCTCTTTCAGCAGCTATGTGAAAGCAAACTTGGAAATAAAAATGATTCATTGAAAACTACAGGCTATATTAGTTAAAGATGCCCTCTTTGGGTTTCCAGGATAATGCAAACAGGCTTCACAGGTAACAATTAGAAATTATCACACCATCTCTTTTCACTTGATTTAGATAAAATTAGCATCTGAGAAATACGATAATACAGAAAGATATAGCTCCAGCACTTCATCGGGACAATCTGTATAAGAATCCTACAGAAAGACTCAAGCGTCAGCTTTTAGCTCTTCTTTCAGCCATTTATATGCAACATAAGGTTAGATGTTCTTTTAAGTGAAAGGCCAGGGTGCTGCTAGCAGCTAACCCCCCGGAAGATTACTAAAGGTCACAACAAAAGTGTGAGATCAGCACTAAAAGAAATGGGTGAAAGATTCTTGGAAAGCACACTACTTGGCCAGAAAGTTGGGATTCCTCTGCTTTTCTCATCCTTAAGAGATGTATTTCTGTGAGCACCACCGTACCTCCTGACCCTTACCACGCTGCTGAAGTTGGGCAGGGCACAAGTGCCCTGGATGATACTACCTCTTGGGAGTACTCCACGTAGCCTCAGACTTCACAAGAAGAACGTGGCAGCACAATCCACAGCAGCAGCTTTCTGTGAGTTTAGAGGAATAGCCCACAGGCAACTTGTAGCCAGCTGGAAAAGCAGACAAGAGGTACTTAAACACATCTTTGGTGTTGTAGTAGCCTTTGGAAAGCCTTAGACAGCAAGAGAAATTGTGAAAGTACACTTTTCTCCAGTGAAAATGCCGGTTACTCAAGTCAGCAAGATATCTGTGGTTGTCTTTCTCACAACACGTGTCTACCTTTTGTATGAAGGAACCGGAGCGGTAGTAAGCCACTTGCTTCTATCCCAGAGAAAGAGGCCATACGAAGGATGTTATGATATATGTTAAGACAGTCTGGTTGAGCGTTATATTAAGTAAAACAGCACCCTGCTACTCCCCTTTCCTTCCATATTCCCTCGGCGTTCTCATGAAATGAGACTGCCTCTGTCTGTTAAAGACACCCAGAAACAGCTTTCTAGATGTTTGCTGTCTGTCTGGTCATTTCCTCTCTGCTGTTATACAGACTGTGCACCATTTCTTATCTTCTGTGGTCTATGTCAGAGCATGCTTCTGCTGCAACATGCTGTTGTTGGAGGTCTAGTTACTTGGTGCCAGACCATGGGATAAGTAACAGAAGGAGCTGCATCTGTAAAAAATCCAAGTGACCATGTCACTGCCAGAAAGTACAACAGTTGTGAAGTTGCCTGGCTGCTTGTTTCACAATGAAAAGTGAACTCTGCTCAGTGCCAGAGCCTGGATTGCGTGCTCCCCTGTCCTCTCATTAGATTGTAACCTGTGTGCTGGTAAGCAAGCTTATTGTGTCCCTGACCACCAGCTATACAGGATCTGTAAATTTTTGCCACTCTGGCTGCAAGGTCACACAGCCCAGATGAGCCAGTGTACCTGGCCCTTGTCCATGCAGCAATAAATATTTTTAACTCTGTGCAAGATTGCAAACAAGACAGATGCACCTGCAGCCTGGGTTGGAAAGCTAACTGAGCCTTTTTACCATCTTCCCAAAAAAACCCACCAAAACAGCAAACAGCAACACCTTCAATACATTCAGTGTTTTCAGTAGGTGATATAATTTAAACAGATTCTTGTCTCTGTTGAAGAGAAGTAATTATTAATGATTAAGGACCATCAGCACATACACAGCTGTAGATTCTCCTGCCTATTTTATTTTGTATGAATTCCCAAATCATGGCAGTGCTGCATGCAGTTACACTCAGCTCCTTGACAGCTCATTGCCATGTTTTAAACTCAGCTCCACTTTCTAAGAGTTTTCTTAGAACTGATTTTTCTTCTTAGGTGGAAAATGAGATTCCTTTACCCAAGATCCAGGTTTTTCAGGCTCACCAAAAAAAAAGTTCCAAGAAAAGGCAAAACTCCATTTTATAATATCCACCTATAGAGTTATCTTTGCATTTGAAATGTAACTTCCCAAAATAAAGACATGCAAAATGCTAACTATAGACATCAAAGATTTATTTTGACAGACAATATTTCAATGGATTCCTAGAACTATTTCCTTCCTGCACATATGAGTTTGAAAATGGATTTCTACATCCTTTCCAAGTTGTATGGTGTGTAATTTTCCCCCAGCTGCAAGAGCTCTTTGTAGCGACCCACATCTATTAGCTTGCTAGAAAATAGTATTCTCTTCCATATCACCTGTGCTTTTAATTTTTTTTTTTTATTTTTAAACTTTTACAAATAGATTCTTTCCAGATGATACAAGCTATTCCCTATATGTAAGCTCAGGTATCATTTTCTTCCTTTCACCTCCATCAGGATGGCAGAACTACCATCACCTTCTTTTCATTTATCTCCTTTATCACCTAGACACAAGTGTATGACAGCTACTAGTAACTAGAGTATAACAATAAAAAGTTAACTTAATTCCATGTAATCCTTTGCTTCCACCATACACAAGATATTATTCCCACTCCTGACAAGACCTTTCATCAATTCCTCATCCTTCAGTCATCTTTCCTCCTCCACCTCGTGTTCCCATGCCATGCCACCTCTGGAACCACAGCAGCTCTTCTCTGACCTCTGCCCCATGGGACACAGTCCTGCTGGCTGCAGGGTCCGCATGAGGAGAGCTGTGGGAACCAAGGGTGGGACAGACTCTGGCCCTACAACCTTGTCTCACTTTGCCTCACCGCACCACTCATATATTCCCATGATGTAGGGCCTGCCTGAAAACCCACAAGGTACTGTTCTTACTTCAAACCATCAAACATGTTTAGAGGTGAATTTATACTTCCAAGGATCCCTGCTGACAACACGATTGTCGCAGGTTGTTTGTTAAAGAACCTACTTGCAGAAAATTACTGTGCAGCTCTGACAGCTCCTCAATCATCTTTCTCAAAGTGACACTAAACACATTAGAGTTCAATACCTGTTTTAAGGCCATAAAAGAATATATATAACAAAAAAAGAAGAAAAAGTAAACACATGAAGGCATTTTAGACCATCAGTAATACAGAATGTTATCCTCCTAGGCAGTGAAAGTGGCTGAAACTCATCAGCTACCTCTAAATAATTCAGAATGCTGTTTGACCACACATCTAAGATCAGTGTTAATTTGTACTCTTGCTTTCCTCTTGAGTAATGTATAACTGAACATTGATTAATTCAACGATTAATCTCAAGAAGAGATAAAGTAAATAATTTGAAGTGGGATGTCACAAGTGGGTTTAAGCATGGTAGCATGCAGTCACTTACCAATGAAATTCAATTTCAGCTTATTTTAAGCTTTTACTTAGATTCACCCTAGACTGTGTACAAAAATCTTCCTCCTTCTTTCCCTTTAGAAATTGACAGGGCAATCTGGACACTGCATCCATAGATACAGCAATTTGGAGAAGCTTTATTGTAAAGGGGTATTACAAATGTGTGTTCTCATAAACTAAGCTTTTTATCCAAAAGAGGAAAAAATAAAGTTTTGCCAATATTTTGAACCTTGAAATTATTATTGGATGTACCTGGCAACAATAGCAGATGAAGGAGAGTTCACCAATTAAAACGATGATGATAAAGATGTTAATCAAAAAGGCAGGTTTTATCCAAGGAAATACAAGAAAGGGGTAAGAAACCTCAGGGTCAAAAAAACATTTGCCTTTACAGATCACAGATTATTTTGCAATTTAGGAAAGAATTTGCTTATCACGCACAGATGGATGCTTACTAAACCCATGTCATAGTGAACAGAGTGGATGAAGCCCATATATCAAAAGTAATGGAAATAACATTTCATCACAGATCTTAATACAGGTAAGCTTTACACTCCTGTGGTAAGTCCTCAAACAAACGACTACAGGAGACATATTCTGAGTCCTGAAAAGAGAACACAGCATTCTGTGAGAATTTGTTCACACTTCCACAAATACCATACCTCTGCCTGCGACAGAACAGCAGAGTAAAAACATCTTAAATTCTTAAAAGATGGGCTATAAATATTTTTTTCATAGCACACTGTTACCTTTCCCATGTTACTGAGAAATCTTCCCAATCACAATGCTTTTGTAAGTACAGTACACATCCCCTGGGTCTCATCTCCAGTTCCTGTGTGCATCTAACACGCTCCCTGTATCCCAAGCTGTAGCAGAATACTGGAGTCTGTTCAGCCACCCCCCAAGACAAACATCCTGCGCTTGCCCAGCTCTCCCAGGGCTGCTGGGCTGGGCAGCTCTTAGAGTGAATGACATAATGGTCTGCAGCTGAAAGGATCCCTTTGAAACAAGCTCTTTTTTTTCAGAGCCTATTTACTCTGATCCAGCTCATCTGGAAAAGAAGAGATAATACAAAGTTCCCACTACTCTCCCATGAATTGCTTGAGTTATTGAAGTCCTGGTCATGACAACAAAATGGACTGCATAATTTTAGGTGTTATGATTGCATATATTAAAATATTTTCTTTTTAATCACAGGAAGAACTAGGGAGAAAGTTTCAGAGTTGAAAGCAGATGTCTATTCATTTTCTTTCTAGGGTGTGTAATTCCCCATCAAACATGGCTAGAGAATGCCTTGCAGCCAGTAGCACCAAGACACACATTGAGTTTGTAGTTCATGTAAGCAGAGAACAGGGTAGTTTGTATCTAGGACATAATTGCTCAGCAACGTTTTAAATAACATTCAAAAACCTTCAATAAAGTGAAAACTAGGCTTTATGTATTAAAACCCTATTTAGACTCAGAATTCCAGAGAAGTGTAGTCTCTTCTAAATTTAACAAAACAATTGCAAAGATCCTTCCTCTGAATACTTTAGAGTAGGTACATCAAATTTCAGCCCTCCTTTGCTTTCCTCCCACAGGAGGAAACATTGGATTGAATGAGCTGTGCTAGCAAGTCCCAGGGCAGCACCCTCCAGGACCTACAGGTGCATGGCTGAGTCAACACTACAGCAGAGCTATTATATCCTGTCCTTTTCACCTGCCTCACTGATAGCAACATGGCATGAGCAATCTCTGTTGTCATTAGTAGTGGTAACAACATACACTGGCTAAAAATCAGTCTAGAAAAGCAACATCTGGTACAAAGGTTCGCTTGGTATTAGGAATACTTGACAAAATTATTTAAAAGAGCTTCAAAGCCCTGAAGAATTGTCTCTTCTCATACCCATAGCATTCAGTTGACACTTCCAAATACAAAACCAAAACACTACAGATAAATCTTGTATGCCTCTCCATTGTGTTCTATACAGGTATACTGATTGTATAAAGGTAAATACTTTTCCCTTTCCAGATTTTTAATCTTAAAACAAAAGCTTTCATATGCAGTTTCTGAATATAAGAGCTAGTGAATAATACTCCATGAAAAAGTCCAACAAAATATTTGAAGACAAAAGGAAGAACTACACTTCCAAACCCAGTACCCAAACTTAAATAGCTAAAATAATCTCTTCCTGTTACCCAGTCTAAGTGCCTGGTGACTGTAGGATATTAGTAGCATGGCCTTTTCAGCGATGTCCCTAACATAAAACCAAAAGATAGCACTACAGCCTGGACCGTAGATGAGAGAAATCAATTTAAGCCTCACAGGAATGATAAAAAATAAATCAGGTTATTTGTATAAATACACTTTTCAGTTATGACCTGAAAACATTTTTCGTTCTGCCCAAAATAGCTAGGCAGTACGGTATATGATAAAATCACAAAGTCACATTATGGGCTAAGTGCATTTTTTAATTTAGAGAAATTACCCGAGCTTTTTATAAAGCAGGCTGATGCCTTTCTGGTGTCATTCCCCATTGTTAAGTTACAAAAAACAGCACTCTATAAAGTACTGGTATAAGTACAGGCAATTGTATAAAGTACTAGTATTTATTTATCTACTAGCAAAAATCCAATGGTAACGGCATGTCTCTGCTTCCCCTTCTCAGTCAGTTCAAGTACCTGTTCAGTCAGAACGAACTATTCCATCCTCCTTCCACAGAAATTAGCACTGACAGTGGCCACAGCGCTCACACAGTGCCAGCACGTGGAACTCGGGCAACGCACTGAAAATAGTAGCGAGTCTTTGGCATAAGCCTTAAACACTGGTATACTTCTCTGTTTAGTTGATTGCAGACTTTATCTTTGCTACTGTTATTTTTAAGCACTATTAGCTGCAGAAGCCACAGCAAATCAGGTAATCAGCTTCAACTGTTTTAGACCTCTATTCATCCCACACAGTTTCAGGCATCTGAGGTGTTAATACAGTCACTTGCATCGTATAAAATAGATGCCCATTGACAAGCTTAGCCCTAGCAAGTGCTCAGCTTTGTAATTTGTGATTTTTTTAAACACACTCTCTGTACTTAAACATTTTCTTTAATAAAGGACAGAGGCTATTCTTTTCTACAGCAGTTCTATCATTTGCAGTTAGAACTTACGGCATCACTGAAACTGGTATGTTTGGAAAGTACTTAAGTCTGTGCTCCAATCAAGTACAGGTAAAAAGTGCCCTAAAGAGAGCACACCCATGCCTTAAGCTCAGACCACAGTCTGCTTCAGTTCTAAGAAACTTATGGGAAGAATCTGAGCGTGTCTGCAAAGAAACGAAAGAAGACAGATGACTTTTGCATTGATTCACTCACTAGAATCATACTGCTAGTTTCACTGCTGCCAGACTGCAGAGATGACTTAACCACAGGTCTTGTATTGTGAGTTGGCACTTATCTGGCACCTCCTCATCCTGTTAGAAAAAGGAGATGCAATTTGAAAACAAGTTGTTGTTGAATGTGCTAGGCTGAATTAGGCTGCATTCTGGTGTATGCTTAGATCTGAGGACTTGCTCACACAAGAAAGTTACCGAGTTTAAACTGCAGTTCCAATAAACATAAAATGAGTCATATCGAATCCAGTTAAATCACTGGAAATCACTTCAAGGATAGTAATTTCATTACCCCAGATTGTCTCATTGCAGTTCAGCCACTACAGATGCTCACGGTTGAAAATGAAAAGCTGCTTCAGACTCTTCTCAAAAATGAATTTCAGTATGATTTGGGCTGTTTGAAAGTTCTATTTACTCTAAGCTACAGATGTCCATATACATTGTTGTACTCTAAATGCTCAAAAATTACAACCTGAACAGGTATAAACAGCTTGTTCCCGGTAATAACCAAAATTGTTACTGGTACTTTTTCATTAAGAGCTTCCAGTCTTTCTGACAACACTGGCTTATACACATCTAGTGAGGCTGTGTCATTTGACTTACAGACATTCAGTATTTCCATTTACTGTGAAAGTGGAACTTTGCACGTGTCAGTAAGACACGAGTACAGAGACCTACATACAACATCATCAACTGAAGGAATCCCTGCTAAAATAGGAGAATGTGGTAAAAAGTATCACAGAAATGGACACAGTTAATATGACATTAAAATCTACATATAGATCGCAAAGGGGTAAACACAGCTTGAAGAGTGGGGATAAAGCAGTGATAAGGGACATGGTGTAGGGGATGACTTTGTAGAGTAGGGTAGATGGTTGGACTCAATGATCCCAAGGGTCTCTTCCAACCTGGACAATTCTATGATTCTATGATTCTATATCTATCCTGCTTCTGCCACATAGAAAAGCGAAGCGTTAGACGTCCAGCCCACACAGATTCTTTCTTCTGAAGTAGCAAAGCCCCCAAAGGCTTCTGTATGAAAATGTTCCAGGCTCCAGTTGCTGCAGCAGCAGCATTGTACAGCCAGCCATCTCTCCTCTCCATTCCTGTAGATTCCCCTCTTTCTGCAATTTTCTCCATATTTGCTTGCCTCTTTCTCAGTCATATCACTTCATCTTGTTGTTAAATTTTCACTATGCTTGGTTCTTATTTGGTTCTGATGCCTTTTCATTATTTTCAAACTCAATGTGCTGGATCCAGCAGAGGCTAAAAGGAGTAGTGAGTACGTCCTTCCTTGTACCAGTGCCTTTGCAATGCTCATAGCATATTGTGTCAGGATTCTTTTGTCTCGTCATTCCTTCCAGAAGTGAAGACACACATTCTGCCTGATCACATCAGTGTAAATCAGGCTCTGCTAGTGCAGATTTACATCAGCATCAAAGAACTTGGCTTCACATTCCTTCATGCACTTTCCAGACTCCTCTTTTTTGTTGATAGCAACTGTATAATTCATGGTCTTCCAGCAGGAGTAATACAAGGCATACAGACTTCAATAAAAGATTTCAAAAAGCTTTAGGTACATAGTGTATTGCCTATTGTAAGAAACTCAGAATGCCTTAGTCTTTTAAATTGTTCCTGATTACATGTTTGCCTTACAGAAGTGGAGGTCAAATCTAGTTTTGATGCTTATGCAGGGCTCATACATACGTCCAACTGAATTGTTTACAAAGGTGGGTCTCTCTCAGGAAGTACAAAACCATGTTTAGAGGCTACCTGAGTTGTGCCCAAGGCTTTCAAGACCTCAGTAAGACTGAAAAAGACCTGCCTATGTTTCCCTTCCTTGTGCAGCTGTCTTTGTAGGGCTCATGCAGGACAGCAGCTGCCTGTCCCCCAACACCCCCAGGAATTGTTAGAGAATGAGGGCAGGAGCATCCTGGAGCTCAGCACTGACTAATGGGAGGAAATGCATACTGGTAACGTAAGTGTCTTCTGCCATTAGAGAAGGGTTAAATAACTTACCCAACTGCAGTCTCTTAGACAGCATTAATCAAAAAATTAAACAAATAACTATTTAGGAGCCAACAAAGCATTTTCCCCAACTGTGGTATATATACAGAGGATTTGTACTTTACAAAAGATGGCAAGAAAGAAGCAGCACAGTAGCAGGTCTGACCGAAGGAATGGGTGTAACAGAGGAGGTCTGACATCACACAGAGGTGTGAAACAGGCCTAAAACTGTAATGTGGAATAATTACAGATCAAAGGAATTCAACTGTAACATACATGACAGGATCATAAATTCGGAAGTGAGCAAATTGTGTCTTTCTCCAGTATTAGACAGGATCGTGCACATTCCTTAAGCCCCAAAGAATTTCATCCCAGAACGGGCAGGAAGGGTGGAATCCTTTATGTGGCCTCCAAAGCACCTGGAGACACTTTGGGAATTGAAGGGAAATATATAAATGTAAGTTATTTCCCCTGTTTAAGGATTTGACATTCATCAACTCTCACATCATATCAATTTGCACTTAAATTCCTTAAGCACCTTTAAATTCTCTGACAGAAAGACAGCATGGAGAAAGAGGGCAGCAGAGTAAAGTTGGAGGTCTAGAAGAAATGGGATCACTTTCAAAAACACTTCAGTGAGAGCTTTAAACTCCTCTACTTTATATCCAAAATGAATAAAAAATGGCGACTGAATGAAAATAGAAGGAAATGGAAAAAAAAGGTGACTAAATATATAGTGTACTAATTTTGTTCCTTATCTGACAAATTATATCTTCTATTGGGCCATAATGAAATCTGAAGTTAAATGACAAGCTTTATTCATGCTGCCAAGATCCTAATGAGCTGCATTCCCAGCTTTCTGAATGAGGAATGAGATTCCTTTCCCATAGAAAATGCTGGGGAGTGGAGGGGCAGCAGGGACGACGCAGCAGTGGCAGAAGGGCTGTGTGAGCTGCAGCACTGGCCAGGGAATTCAGAAGGCAGCGGAAAAGGAACATTGTTTCCCTGACAAAAGAGGCAGTTATAATCACAGAAGACTCACAAGCGAGGAGTAGACATCCCCACACCAAATGCACAATACTCCATTTATTCTTCTTGAAGAAATGAACTGCTTTCACCCAGACGTGAAACAAACACTGGATTCCCTACAAGAAAAGCTTAGTGTATGTCAAAGCCTACATCATTGCACCGCTGATAACAAGCCTTGAAGTATCAAAAGGGACATATCTTTTATTTTGTTGATAAATTGCAGGACCATTTCACTTCCTATATAAAATGGTGAACAGGACTTTGTTTACACACACACACACATCCACAGAGACTGGTACGCTGTGTCACCTGAACTCCACAGAGAACTGGCCAAATGTTACAGGAAAAGTTCAGATCCATCACTATCATGGTAAAACCTCTTCTCTGTAGAGGTCTCCTTCAATTGTATAAAATATGGCCCTAGAAAGAAGAGTTGAGGAATAACATCCATAGAAATTACAAATGAAGGAGGTCTCTTTCCTAATGTTCTGTAGGTCATTTCCAATAAAGCCTACAACAGCAACAATAAATCCTGTAGGAATTATTTTGAAGATGCGCATCTCTGGTTCATAAAAAGCTTTCTACACCACATCATGAATTAACTAGTATCAGCATTAAATTGTAGTCTATGGTAGTATAGTAACTCCTGCTGGAAAATCTGCATCATGCAGTTCAGTTGCTAATCAGATCTTCAGTTTAATAAAACTGTTTCCATTTAATGTTAATCACATTTACAATTTGCTGCTGACAGAGTTTCCAATTGCTCTTAGTAAAGGCCTTCTGGACACTGGGGGATTGCACATTCAGTTCTTGATCTGATCCTACTTTGTGCTCCGTCATACAATGGACCACTTAAATAATTATTTTTAAATCATTCTGTGACTATTCAGCTGGAGGTCTATATCACAGGCTAAAGGGAAATTGGATACCCTTTGGATACTGATGCAAGACCAAGAATTCTATTTACTAGCAAAAACATTTATGGAAAGTGAATTTCAGAGCAATTGCAGCATGGTGACAATCTGTGGGTGATCATTTAAATCACTGAGGTACCACCACAGGATTCTTAATTAAGCAGTAGTGCCTAAATGTAGAGATTGTGATTGGAAAATTGGAGAAATAGCTCGGAGCTATTTCAAGATTGCAGAAACTTTGAATATATACAAATGCATTACAGAAGTAAATAAATAAACATTAATTCTGTGCAAAAAGTCACTAAATTGGGAATAATTTTCTAAAATCTTTGCATTTGTAACTCTGCAAAACTGTGGCATGAGTTTTCCCCTTACACAAGAATTATGTGATGAATAGAACAAACACATCTCTCTTCTGATAAGGGCACATTTGAATTCAGAAGTATTTCTTGCACTTTGTGCTTGAAAATGTATGACAAAAGCAGAAATTAGCCATGGAATGTTGCTAAGAACTTGCATAAAATACCAAATTTATCCATGCCTTCCTTACTAAACCTGGTGATACTTGATGCACTTAAAGAAAAGCTTTATGCTTTGGCATGCATTCAGGCTTTGGATATAAAAGTCCTGTGTCAGCAATGAAATAATCTTCTACCTTATTTTTCCAATTCAGCCTTCTACAGTGGTTTATCACAAACACATAATTGCACATGACCAATCCTTTGAAATCAGTGAGAGTGCTAAGATTTCAACAGGATTGTTAGCCTATTTATCTCTGTCTTGCATACAAATTTATGAAAAAATTAGAGTTTATTCATGCAAGAGCCTTAAATTTTGCTATTAAGACACTGAATGTCCTTATTCCTCATAATTGCAAATGTACCACTCCCCCCCCCCTCCAAATACTGGAATTAATTTTGCCCTCAGCTGTAACTATTCAGTTTCCACATATTATAGCTGCAGTTAGAACTGCCTTGTTTTGCTCCACTGAACTGAGTGCTAAACCAGCAATTCAGCTCAATCACAATGTGCACTAAAACAGGCCCTCGGTCTTCACTACCTATTGAAAAGAGAGGCTAGGAAATGGGGTCTTGCACCTCTTGGGTAACTATCTCTGCACGAGCTCCTGCATGACAGCTCAGGTCTTCAGCTTGATGCTATAATGGCAAGAGTATTAGCAAAGAGATTATATTAGAGACAGCCTGCCTCAGAATTTCTTCAAAATGCTTTGAAAAAATTACTGAAGAACTTGTATTCCCTGCACTCTGCTGTTTGACCCGTTGAGATATGATGATATCCTTACGTTTGTGGAGGGTTTGGTTTTTTTTTAAATTTCTTGCCATGCAAGAAGCCTTAGAAGCCTCTTACTAAGTATAGGTGAAGTTGACAGGGCTTTCTCTCTCTCTCCTTTAATGCTGTTTTATTCTGACAAAGTACTTTCAGTGCCTGTCAGAAGAAAAGTCCTCACACACACTGAAAACCACCAAAATATGTAAAACAGAATGCTAATGTGATCTTAAAGAGATAAACAAAATCTTGTGAGCACAGAGGGATTACACTACACTAGCTGTGAGTTTTTCATGCTTTAGAAGTTACTTCATTGCCACAGAACTACTCAGGATTTCCTCTCTTGAGAACCAGCCAAATCTACAGTTACAGCCAGTATCAGACTTACCACTAGAAAGATGCAGCTAAACACACCGTCCTTCCTTCAGCACCCCTGACGCAGTGAAGACTTGTGTAGTGCATCAGGATGGGTCCAAGGTAACAGTGCCACCTGAACTGATTGTGTTCCCCATGTTACACCAGAGTGGCTGCAAATTAGAACCTGGAGACAAGGGTGGGCTGCTGCTGTTCCTAAGGTACAGCTTACTGCGGTTTGAGTGACCACCATTTATTTAAACAAAATTAAAGGAAGAGGAAATAAAACTAATTAATTTTGAGGTTCATTAGAAGTATACTGTGGAAAACTCTCAAATCATTGGCATAAGAACTCCATTTTAATGTGTCATGTAGAGAAACTGATATCAGACAGGAAAATACTGGATGAAGTTATGATTGGAGGATGAGAGACAAGAATCTTTAAGATCCCAGGACCACACAAAACCAGAAAAGTGAGAGCATTTAAAAAAAATTCTTTGAGTTCATTGCATAAGGTCCTCTGCCATGCCAGTAGTTATGTAGAGCTGACACTATCTTTCATTTCAGAAAGTTTATGCAATAAGATCTAAAAATTCTGAACAGGAGCTATTACAGAAGAATTTTCTGTGAAATCCTGAAGTATGTAGACAGACAACAGTTGACAGGGACTGATCCAGTGCAAGACCACTATTTTCATCTACCTGTACAGTGTAAGGTGAATCCATTCCCTTATCTCCATTTCCCCTTCTCTGCTATGAAAGAGTGACAGAAGGTGATCACTTAAGGATGCTTTTCAAAGAAAACACAAGAGTCTAGCAAGCAGCTTCCTCAAAGTCAAACTACCACATATGGAACCTTAAAAGCTTACAGGGAAGGAGAGGGAGGGCAGGGAAGAGAAAAAAGAAAAAAAGATTTAAAGGAAAAAGAAAAAAAGACAAACTAACTCCTCTTTGGAGTTATGCCATTTTCTTACAAAGCAGTAATGTGGCACACTGATAAGATAAGGCAGAAAAAAGTATAGCTGAAATTCTGCTAGAAATTCTGGGGGTGGATCTCCTTAACTTAGGGCACTTCCCTCATGCTTATTTGGCCATGCTGCATTAACCATCAAAGTGGGAGATGTGCATCTGCTGAAGAGCTTGCAGAGCCAAACTCCTGCAAAGCTTTTGGCAGGGTAGCATTAATTCGAGAGGAATATCTTTTCTTGGCTTCTTGTGTACACAGACCTTTAGCTTAACAATAGTTCAGCTTCAGTTAGGGACGCAGACAGGGGAAATCACAGTTACGAGCTCAGTCAACTCAAACCCTGCCCAAACCACGCAGCACGAAAACCTCTGAAAACTCCCTGGTTTGGATTTCCATCTCTCCCTGCCTTGTCACTGGCTGAAAGTACCAAAAAGAGAAGATTTCTAGTTTAGTACCACCATCCATGTACCACACAGTCCTCTTGGTTTGAAAATGCTGACTGTGCTGCTCTGCTGTTCACCCTCCCCTGCCTGTCAAGACAATTTTTGATAGACTAATGAACACTTGGCCAATCTTTCTGCCTTCTGTCCCTTCCCCTACCCGCTCACACAGTATCTGCTTTCACAGTAACCAGAGTAAGCAGAGACATTTTTATGCTCTCTTGTAATGAAAATAAAATCTTGGTCTATTCATCCAGCTACCACTAACCCATTTCCCTTAAGCATCTGTAGAGATTTCAGCAGCACAGTGCATTTGTACTGTGTGCTGTTCATTTTTCATTTACTCTTGTGCCTTTGATTTGCCTACAGCTGTCTGATCACAACACAGATGACATTAAATTCATTAAGTATTCAGAAAAGCTTTTTTCCTCTGGGATGACAAAAGCCTCATTTCTAGTGCAAGTTTAACGTGCTCTGTAGTCTGAAGACAAGCTGTGTGTATTTCCTTGTGCATCCATAAAGGGTGCAGCCAAGAGGCTGAACTCAAAATCAAGAACATGAACAAGGTTTGTCTCACTGTCTCCCACTCAAAATCAAGAACATGAACAAGGTTTGTCTCGCTGTCTCCCACTTGGGTTCTGTGCTTTAGAAATAAGCCATAATAGTACATGAATGGCATATATTTGCTCTGTTGGTAGCCAAGACTTACTTTCCTGGAAGGTGAATAGTATCTTGGGGGTGTTTTCTGTGTATGGCCTTATGGCTTATACAATATTGCCGTATCAGCACAGAATCTTTTGAAATGGACCCAAAATCAGCATATCAAAACATTTCTCTACAGTAATATTCCACATGACAACTATTAACCACTCCCTTTGCTGTCACAGATGCATGCAGACACTACTGGACACATGCCAGAGACATTCATGAATCACAAGATCACTTAGGTTAAAAAAGACCCTTAAGATCATCAAGTCCAAATGAAGACACTTACATGCACTGTGGAATATGTAAACATCTCTCAATCTAAACTCTCTCCTCCAGTCAAACCATAAGCCCATTGAAACTCAGGTGGAAGGAAAGTAAAAAAGAATTTTCTCCCTACATATGACATCCCCGAGAATTCTTCATTAGGCCCTCTTCTGGGGAGAAATGAACAAAATATAATTGACACTAGTATTCTAGGAAGTACCAGTCACTCATCTATATATGTCTATGTTTATATATAGATACATATAAACAGTGTAGGTGCCCCTTAGTTTTGTTATGCTAACATAGCTTGTAGGTATTCTAACATAACAAAACCAAGGGGGAGCTACACTGTCAGAGCCCAGATAATCCCAGTTATGTGTTAGTTTACTCCTGTTTCCAGTCCTAGGTCCCTCTATAAGAAACCCTGATGTGAAATAAAAGATATTTCTCTCTTTACTTGGCTCTGATGTCTGGATCAAAATGATTCTATGATTCTATGACACTAAAGACACGAGGACACCAAGTGGCTGACTGTCAGGGCTTACTTGGGACGTGGGTCTCAAAGCACAATATCACAGTAAACACTACAACTCAGGCCAAACACTCTGTAGTTCACTCTAGAGTGCAAAATCTCTGTCAATGCTATAGCTACAAGTGTAAGAAATTGCTTTGTTAAAAAAAAACAAAACATCAAAAACCTCACAGAAGTTCTAATACTATGTGCCCACAGGTGGCCTTAGGTCTGTAGTTAAAGCAGCAAAATAGGCTCTGCTAACACATAAGTATTAAGGTCTCGAAGTTTCCACTACGGCTGCTTAGCTTCCACTATCTACTTCAGAGAGAAATGACAATTGAGGCTTGGAGTGTTCATACTGCAAATACTAGTTTGGATTCCCTGGCCCCACCATCTCCAAATACATTGGCAAAACATGAATTCTTACACAAAAATCCTACAATATGTAACAGAAGATGTAACACATTTGTATCACGTTTTAAAGATAAATACAGTATCTATCAGTCAACAAGTACAATATTAAGTCAAGAAGTCCCTTAAATAATGTGGAGCTCCAGCACAAAATATTACTATTGTTACTTCTTTTTTATTCTGTCAAGATACCCAAGGCAAAGCAGGTCACAGGAAACCTTGTGACTTGAGGTATTAGTCATAGCTTTATTCGGGGAAATCACATATTTGATCTCTGCACAGCAGATGACCAGGCTGCACGACTGTTTTTTTTCTGATGAAGTGGGGGTGGGTGGCTGTTATAATAGCAGATGATCGCTGCCTGAAATAAGACAAAGGAAATAGGTCTATGAATCTTTTGTTCTCTGCTACTGGGTCAGAGACTGGTTTTCCTTTTGATGCTTCTTACCAGTAGGGGGATAAGGGCTTATTTGAAGGTATGTTAATGTCTTAGAGTAAGGCACATGTGTTGTTAAACTTGCAGTAAGATTTACCTCACACATAGTTCTAACACAGCAAGCACTAACTTTGCCCAGGTGCAGCCTGAGATGTTTGCTTTCATGTGAGAGAATGGACAATGATGTTTGTAGGAATCCTGACTGCCTTCAGATCACAAAAGATTAAGCAACAGCAGGAATGAAGACGTGTTTGCATATTCTATTAACTGCTAATATCCTGCCAGGAGGCAACATACTAACAATAATTCTTTGGCATGATGAGAGTCACTGGGATTTAACGAGGATCAGTAACTGCAAATGGCAAAGCCGTGCTGTGGAAGCGAGAGTAATATTTTTAGAGATTATCTCAAAGTTACTAGCAAAGTTTCAAAGAAGAGGCTTTCTTTTAATGTGAGACTGTGGAAATTTGTACCCAAGCAACCAGAAATTTTTGAACATGAGTATTTTCTGTTCCAAAAGTTTCCCAAATGCTTCTGGTTGGGGAGAAAGAATGTTCTCCAGCACACCCATTGGAAGCGCAACCAATCTGTCCGGCAGCTATTGCTCATCTGCTGTGAATGTGAGAGTGACTGGTAACCTCCACGCACGAAACCTACGTCTGCACATGGATTAATTAATTAATTGGCAAGACTGGTAATTGAATTAAATCACTCTTCTTCTGCTGCTGGAGCATATGATATCAATTTCATACAAAGTGCAAAGGAATTGCAGATCCTCAGCAATCGTATTTAGACACTATTTATTCAGGTATAAGTGAGGGCTGGGGTGAATTCAATCTGGAGAAAATCTGACTAGTATCCTGGTGGTGTTCCTTTGGTAACAGTAATCTCAGTAATCTGGCACTGGCACAACATCAGATTTGTTTTAGTCTGAGACTGACACCTTTGGAAGCCATTCGAGCTTGCAATCTGATTTCCAACCAATATTTGTTAAGATAATGTTTGCTATCCCCCACATGTGCTGCCTTGTTGCTAAGCATCCTAGTGAGATGCAAAAGACTAATTGTAATGGTAAGGTGCTTTCTGCAGTGCTGTGTTAACTTTTTTTTTTAATACTTTATTTTTTAATACTTTTGAAGTCAATACACCTAGGTGGATACAACAGCTTTTAGTTCATTTGCTAAAGGAATTCAAACTGTTTATTTTATATCATATTTGCTGAACACTGACTGCTCCTTTGCCAAATTTACCCATGATGGATGGCTACTGAAGAAATAACTAGGTTTTTTAGGAATCAGTATTATATATAAAATAATGCTCAGTTCTTTTTGTGTATCTTTAGCAACTTCTCCATCTGGTCTGTTCTTTTGTTTCCTCATGCATATGATTTTATTTTTAAATACAGCAGTGAACATTCTCCATTCACAGCTGACCTTAGCTTACATTAATTGTCATATAAATGAATATCATATTTTAGTGGTCTCAGTCACTGTCAGATCCACGTTGTGCTTTATTTAATGTTTCTCTTAATCTAGCACAGGACTACTAGTCCTTTTCTCCAGACTAAACAACCCCAGTTCCCTCAGCTGCTCCTCATAAGACTTGTGCTCTAGACCCTTCGCTGCCCTTCTCTGGACATGCTCCAGCACCTCAATGTCTTTCCTGTAGTGAGGGGCCCAAAACTGAACACAGCGTTTGAGGTGGGGCCTCACCAGTGCTGAGTACAGAGGGGCAGGCACGTCCCTAGTTGTGCTGACCACCCTATTTCTGATAAAAGCCAGGATGCTATTGGCATCTGCTTCTATTAGAACCAGTGTTAGGCCAGGCCTGTTCAAATTGACTATCCCAACGTGCAGTGCCACAGCATGGAGGGGTGAGTGACAGGGCACCCAAACGCACAAGTACGGACTGAGCCGGCTGCTGCCGTGCAGAGGCAGGGACAGGAGGGTCCCTGGGAGGCAGCAGTTCAGAAGCCAGAGCAATGTCACTGTCACTCAGGGCTAAGGCTGGTCAGCTATGTCGTCCTTCAGCCAAAAGACACATGGATTAAACCAACACAGCTGTGAGATAATCCCAAAAATAAGTAGCAAGCCAATCTGAAGAAACTCAGATTATAATTCAGAATCTTAAAGCCTAAACTAAGTGTGCAAGTGGTACAAATTCTCTCTTTCAGAAAACCTAACTGGAAGCAAACATAGGAACAATTTCATGTGTTCTTACGTACATTAACTTAAATCAGATGACTTTTTATTCCTTCTAGACATGACAGCTGCAAAATATGACTTTATTTTATAATTCAGTTCCATCAGTCAGTCTATGCCTGGTCTCCGTTAAGGAATCATAATTCAGGACAGATATCAGAGTTAAGCAAGATTCAGCATTTTTCACAGAGCTGCCAGTAGTTCATATCACAAGTGCTTAATCTGTCTCCTCAATTGCTTCTGTGCCCCCTTATGGTACATAGGAAAATGCTGTTTATTCCAAAATCTTAATTATACAATTTCCACCTTGGTTTAATATAAGCAAAGTTAACATAAAACTAATAATAAGAAGTGCATAATAATTTTATTATATTTCATAACTACACAAAAAGTTTTTCCTCTGAGATTAGTCATGTAAGTGTATCTTCAGGGAGAAAAGGTTCTGCAATCAAAATTCCCTCTTATGGGGTAAAAATTTAAATCTTGCTAAATTATTCCAACTGCATATTATTAATCTTTCTCTGAACATTAGACCAGTGAGTGCTGCACTACATTAAGCCATTCATAGTAACAGAATCTAGTTTCCTTCAGTTGCATAATCAGAATAAGGAGTCTAATTTCCATACTATAACACCGTTTTTTTTTCTCCCTCGTGCCTGCTACCATCCTTGGTTCAGACTTCAGCTTTATCACAGCTGCTGCAGCAGGCAGGGGCAGTTTCAGAGTTGCACAGTTCTTGCTGCTGTTGTGGGGGTGCTTCAAGATGAAGAGAGGAAGTAGATAACTCAGCAATTCAAATTATACACAATAACTTTGATTTCTATACCCCCTTTGCATTAAGAAGGCACCACAGCCACCAAGCTTATCCTGATTACAAGAAGACATTTTTTCTTCTAAAACCATTCTTGATCGTTCTCCAGAAAAGCACTAGCAGCTGCCCTTTTCTAATAGCTTTTGAAGGCAAGGTGAGAAAGCAGTAAATTATTTTCAGATGATCTATTTACCATGGGCATTTAAAAGAGAAATGCAAAACTAGTCTCAAGGCACTCACTTTACGCTTCTATATTAAAGACCTTTAATACTATTCTGAGTAATTTCTGCGTTGTGCAATGCCAATATACAATCACCTATAGTGTGCATGGAGGGCTATTAGACTGGTCACACCCTTGCATTTATTTAATCCATGTTACATTTTCTGAACCAGATTTTTCTGCTGAATAACAAATCATTACAGTGAAAAAAATGTAGTTGCAGCAGTAAAAACTTCAACCATCTCTATCCTCACTGTGGATGTACTTGCTGTAGCACAGAGCAAAACATCAAGTACCATCTCCATATGTAGGTGAGGCAACCGGTCCCCTGATGTTTGAAAGGTGACAGTAAACTACAAAACCCAGAAACCACTCATTCCGCATTTTAGCGTCTACAAACTACAGACCCTCCTAACGCTCCTTTTTATCTTTGCAATCTATTCATTGCTTACATAGCTGGAAACTAAGTATATTTTAATCTGCAAAATCTTTCTTTTAGATGCTTACATACATTACATTAATGAGGGACACAATAGGAAATGGAATAAAAAATTTAGAAAATGCTATATATAGGATACTGTGCTGGTTATGAGATTGCTGGATGCAAATCAAGGCCATTCTTAGATTACTTGCAGCATGGTTTTTTTCCTTAAAAAAATACTCAGTATTGTGTGATTTACTGTCTACATTATTGATTCAATGAAACCGCAAACTGCCATCTGTTACGATTCACAATGCATTCCTGAGGATGATTGAGTAATTGAGACTGATAGCAGTGTTGTCAACACTGGAGAAAAGTACAGCTTGAGCCCTGGTTAGAATAGTACATCTTACTGAAGATAGTATGTCTGACAGTGTAACATTCTGCAAAGGAACTTTTAACTTTTTTCAAAATTAGGATTTTTATTCCTGGAGGATTTGGCATGGCTCAATTTCCTCCTTTGGTACACTCTGACAGTTATCTAGTTAAGACTTTTCAGAATATTTGATATTCACAGTACATCCCTCTGAATTTCACACATACTCCAAAACATTTCTTCCTAAAGCACTGATACAAAGGCTGAAAAATAACCCTTTCTGTTATTGGTTTTCTGGAAGAAGATAATTTTGACTATTTTCTTTTCTTTTTTGTCCTGCGTAAAGGAGGCAGATATCTGTGGGCCCTGTAATCTTTGCAGTAACCCCAGAATGTTCATGCAAATATAGGAAGAAGCAACAAACTCAAGGGGAAGAGTATCTTAAAACTGCTAAGAACTAGTGTCAGAACTTCGCTGTTTTGATTTCAGACATTGCGATAATGTGCTGCTCATGGCATTGATGCAAGTGCCAGATAGTAAAAATATGCAGGACAGAGGGAAAAAAAAAAAATTAGTCTTCCAGTCAAATAGACAATCCTAGTACTGCCTTAGGCAGTCAGCGTGACGGCAGTGCAGGCACGTCACCCTGGGCTGACAGGGTACTGCAGGCTTGAGCTGGTCCCTGTACCATTTACTATTTATCTTCAAGAAGCAGATTTTGTCAGTAGTTTTAAGACTCGTTGAGTACAGAAAATCTCTCTCTGCAAGTGGAACAAGCACATTAACAAAGAATGAGGAAAAGCAATTACAGTTTAAATTAAAAATTATTGCAATCATGTCAAGATTTTTAGGAAGAAACTAAGACAATTATTTTACCCAGTGCGAAATGCATGTTTCACAACGCTAAGGAGACAAATGATAATTTATTTTTTTTGCTGGCTTTACATTTTTCTCCACAGAATAGTGGATTAAAAGAAACAAGTAAAACAAACACCTTATCTTCCACCATACAAGATGGCAAAAGTGGCACTGGCTGCATACAGATGCTGCATTAACACGGTTGCACCAAAGTTCAGCTCAGCTTTTGGTGGAAATGGGGGACAGACCTGGAAAAGTGAAGAATATTCTTCAAGAAACTGGACATTTACAATGTTACATGTAATTATCTCACCAGAATGTGTGCACATGCACTTTATATGAAGAAGATTCAAGCGCTCAGCAGCAGAGCTATTACTAGTAATTACATATTCAATGCAGTAGAGGAAAATGTCTAATACAAAGTCTTTCGGCATGATTTGATCTGCTGCATTCCTACAAAGGTTTCTTCACGGAAGTAAAGCAATGCCAAAAAGTTAGTTATTTTAAGCTGTGTGAGTGCGAAGCATACTTTCACAACCTTTCCCCATCCTTTGTGAGATATCACTATCTGCTTTACATTATCTGAAATTAGCTGCCACTTGGGAGCCATAAAGAGCTATCAATTACTTTTTCTCTCTTGTATTAAATGAGCTGTGGTTCTTCGTATTAGTTGAGGAGTAAGTTTATCAATGCACTGGTTTCAAGATGGCTCCTATTTATACCTTATGAACAATAACCTGGCTATGACAGTTTGGATGCAAAAATCTTGCTAGTGTCATACAAGCTGATACCATAGTGCACCAGCACTTTTGACATCTACTCTTCATTTCTAAAAGTTTTGGCTGAAATCTGATGTTCAGCATTGCTTCACACTGATCTTGGACATTTAGAGTGGAGATGAAGGCTCTTCAGACTCAGAGTGCGCATTTATCTGTATACCAGGCATACTGATTACACCATGTCCCAAAACAGCCTCCAAATATTTCATAAAGTTTTCCACAGGCATTTAAAGCAGAGGCCCGTTCTGTATCTCCCTTGGTAAGTCCAAAAGTCCACTTGGGGAGCATTTGCACCAGTAGCACCATCACAGGCGTCTGTCAAGTTAACTTTTTAAAAGCAATAAACAAGACAATGGATCCATGAGCACCATTTTAAAAACGGAGGCCTCATTTAAATGAAAATGTACTTTAAAATTCTGTTAATGGAAAAATGTTGAAAATCTACACAAAAGTGCTTTTGCTGTAGATATCATACAGTGGACTTAATTTTTAATTTTTCTTCCACATCTGGAAAAATTAAACCTCATAAATGAAGCTTCAACAAGCTGAGCAGATCTTTTCTGACCTTTAAAAAAAATTGGCAAGTTGTTTAAAAGCGTTAATTATCCTCAGTCATGCCATAAATAGAAAGGAACAGATGAAGACACTGTCCCTTTAGGCACTGACTGGAAAGCAGAGTGCAGGGCTGATGTTCTTTTCCCACAAAAAGGAAACTACACAATGATAGCACCAAAATTATATTTCAAACTTTCCCTGTGGTTTAAAAGACTCTAGACTTCATCACACGGCAAAAATAGAACAAATATATTGATTCTACTGCCTAATCCCCTCTGGTACTAAACTTCTGATTCCTGTACAAAGCAGGGCCAGGCAAGTTCTAGGCACCTTCCGCAGACTGAACACTTTCTTATCAAGTTCTATAGAGCAGAAAATGCAAATCCATTCTGCTGCCTGGGATATTTTAAGCAGCAGATAAGGAGAGGGAAGAGAATAAAAATAGCTATATTATCATAGTCCTTGAAAGGCTAAAGTGACATACAGCAGCCTTTAAAATGTTCTGTAGATAAATGAAGAAAATTAAATCTTTTACTCCTCCACAACTATGTTTTAGGTGGGTTTTTTTTGTTTTGCTGAATATTTTAGGGTTAGTCTGGCCAGCAATGCATTTCACAGCAAAGTTAATTCCTTTACACTTGCAGAGTCCAAATTCACATCAATCTTGGTGCTTTTCCAGGAATCCCATAGAAAAGGCAGACTTTTTCATATGTCACATGGACAACATGTCTGCACTAGATTCCTTGTTGTTCCTTCCCCTTTCTTTCTCCCACCCTCCTCTCCCCTTCATCAAGGTTAAAGGTAGTGGTGATTGTCTTCAGTCACAGGCTGATTAATAACGTTTCAGATCTGCTCTTTCCCCATATTAATGCAGATTGTATCTAGAGTTCTGATCTGATGTGATTGATTGAGAGCTATACTTTGCAAATAATTTGTCAGCTCTAATACAGTATTTTAGATACTTGTCATCAAGAGAGAGTCTTTCTTACAAATGTGTAAAATCAGATATTAAACCTAGGTGTAGATGTTCCCTAAAAATACAAATAAATCATTCTTATGTGAAAATATCAGTATCTGTTGAGACTGCAAAATTAAGGTTTAGTTTGGAACTGGTCCAGGCAAAATAAATCTTTACAACTGAAGGATAATGTGACAGCAGAGGCAAATTTTAGCATTAGCAACCAAGTACGTTCTTCTCTGGAAATTACAGAATTTTAGATCTAATACAAGTTCTTATTGCTCTGGCCTTCTCAATACAATACCTACATTTGGAATTAAACATTATACAGAAAAGAGGGGGAAGGGGAAAAACAGCTAATCTTTGTGATATAGTGTTCAAAAAAGCAAATTCATTATTATATCATCTAAAAGATGGAATTAAAAAACACTTTCTTGGCAAAAAAACCCAGCAGAATTATAGAACTATGCTTGAAATTTACACTAAATTTCCTAGTTTATCTTTAATTATGTACGCATTTCCAGAGGCCAGCAGATCATTATAGAGTGGCTTAATTAAAACCTCTCCATTGATTGAGTGCATGAAGCTCTATGTAACACAATATCTGTACTGGTAGAGCCAATACAGTTTGACCTACCATCTCTGTATAGGGTAGATGGAATACAACCAAAAAGCACATTAGAACAACACAGCTCAATAAATATTGGATTTCAAGTCCAATCCAGTTCCCTTCTTTCACCACGTAGTCCAACAAAACTGAAATTTAATTCACTTAAAAACAAATAAAATGATGCATTATAAAGGGGAATATTTTACAAATATAAATGCACTCCACTGAGGACTGAACAATCTTCACAACTATTTGGATGATATTTTTTCCTCTAATCACACTGGTTTGTAATTCCTGCAGGCAGGATTATAATAACAAAAAGCTGATCATTATAATACATTTATTGAGATCTGCTGGTCATTGAGGAATAAGAGTATTTTGGAGTTCAGAATAACTTAGATTATTCACATCTTACATTATGTAGCCATAAAAGCTTGTCTTCTTAGACTGTCTATGAAGTCAGCATTTCAGTTTCAAGACATACTTAACGTACAGAAGGAACATCAGGCCCTTGTTTCTTGAAATTACTGATAAAGCAGTAGGAATACACCTTTCACGTTTCATGCTGCTGTTATATTGTTGGATTGACAAGACAAAACCAGTAAACCTCTACTTAGTACTTTTTATCTGAAAGTTTGAAAATAAACATGCTAGTTGTTTTTTTTTAATAGAGCACTTGACATATTTCTAATTGCTGTGTAAATAAATACACTGGTGTATTAACACCTCACGATAACTCCAGGAAAGGGCAACACTGGTGGACAATCTGATTTAAACTAAACCCATGGATGGACACATACAGATTGTGGTAGAGACAGAACAGAAGACATGTTCTGCCTAAGTGTTAGCCAAGAGATACGCCTCCCACAGAACCAAACTGGGGTTCCTTGCCATTTGCCACACGTATAAGAGAGTCAAGTTAAAACATCAAGTTGATGCATCAGAAGTCATTTTTTTTGGACAGTTATTTGTGAACCAGCCCCATTTAGGTTATGCTTTCTGGAAATATTTAATAAGAGAATAATTCAATTGGAAAATGTGCAAACTAGTACACATCCAAATGAAGAGAAATGACCTACTTTCACTTTTATTTCAGGCCCCAAGGAAGGATTATAATGTTCTAGCAACAATATGCCATGAACAACTATCTTTCCCCTCTGCTTATACAGTCCTGCTTTTTTTAGTTCAATTTAATGCTTTCAAAGGTCATGGCTTAGATCCCAGAAGCAAAGTTGCCTCTAACTTTTTAATTCCTGAGGAAATATACTACTCTCCAAATCATCTCCCTTCTCTCTCCCCAGCGTACATAACTATTTGTCCTAACTGCATGTTAGAGGACTGACTGGCCATTACTGTACTGCTGAGACTCAGAATCCCTGTGCAGTCCAGAACAGAGCAATGCCTAATCACCAGCTCCTTGTACGGAAATAAAGAACGTTACTTCTTTTATCCCCTGCCCTATCTCCTGCTATCTACTCATACCTACCATAGATTATGTCAGTTAAAATGTGTTCATAAAGGCTCAGCCATCAACTGATTAAGATTCATTTGAGACTGGTCGCCTTAGCAGAGCCAGACACATTATTCTTTGAGGGCATCTTAAGTGAACCCAGATTGAGCCTCGGCATTATTCCACTGCCTTTGCTAAAGCCACAACGTGGGTTACAGTTTAGCTGAATTGAAAAGCATATTACTAACAAGTGTTGAAGAAAACTGTCTGTAATTAATACTGGCTCACACCTACACATGGTGCGAAGGTTTGCATTATGAAGAAATACTGTATCTCCTGTTTGCTTTGGTAAAAACAGACACTTTACAAGAGTCATAGTACTATCGTAATCAAATAAACATGGAAATTATGTCTTGCCACTTTTATTTTTGCTTAACTGTTACATAGATGCCACTGTAAAAACAGAGGAATAACTAGTGTACACTAAAACTCTTGAACTTCCCAAGAACTTGTGGTCAGCAAAAGTTTTTCAAGTGGATTTAAATAGTATCTAATATAGTTAATCTAGCCTCATATCTACTTGATAATTTACGGTTTTGTCAAATTTTTTGAACAGAACTAATTAAGATAATGCAGCACAAAACCTCTCATTATCATACTTTGGTGTAACAAAAGTGTCCAGAAAAATCCTAAGTTCTTAGAAGACTCAGACCAGAAATAACATCCAGATACTCTGAGATATATTTTTCTAGCCAGACTTTCCTGCTTATAATTTCATACTTCTATACTACATTTCTGCCTTTCTGATGATGGTGTACACATTGCAAAGCAGCTGCTTTTCCTAGGGCAAATCAGCTCCACTTGAAGATCTCCCCCCTCCGCCTTTTCTTTAATAACTTTTGGTCTTATTTTAATAAGGATAGAAAAATCCTTCACTGTAAAAATTCTACAGAGGGGAAAGAAAAAAACATTTTTGAAGGATACATTAAACAAAAGAGATACATAGAACAGTTTTGTGGAAAGAAAAAGTGTTTGATTACTTTTCTATATTCATTTTTCATTCTGTTTTACACCAGAGAGCTTTGATCATGACAAACTGAATCCAGTTGGCTCAGCAAAAAGAAACAAGGCATTAATAAATACCAAATTCAGAGGAAAATCTTCTGGCTTTAAAGACAATATTTTATTTGTTGGCAATCAATGCTTTTGCATTGGTCATCCTTTCTTTTTTGGTAAAAGTAGCTAATTTGTATACATGTTAAATCAATTAGATTGCTGACTATTATTCAGTAGAAAATTATCAAGGCACTCCCACTCCTGTGGTGGACTGGCTGGCACTAGCCACTGAGAAGAAAGGTCAAGCTTAAATTGATTTATCTCCTGGGGAAAAAAAAAACGTAAGGAAAGGGAGATGAAATGCTGGTAAACAAGTTTTCTTCAATACTCCCTGTACACCACCAGTACTGCTTGGACATTCAAGCCCAGATGTTGCCTTTATTCCCTTCAGCAAGCCCTGTTACAGCCCCAGAGGAAACTGCATAATATTTTATGTGTATTGATAAAAGAATGAAACTGATTAATAAGGTCTAAAGGAATGTGCAGTTTTTTTCCTTTAACAACTCAACCCTTTTCTGGACTGACCTATGCGCATTGATTTTTTTCTTTGCAATCAATTTCATTTTAAATTGCTTCTAGCAGTTATTTTGTTGCTATAGGAGCTTCCACAGTTTCTCTGGGCTACACTGATGTGCAGTTCATCTATTTATTCAGCTTCTCTTAAGCCCATGACATTGAAATCACCTCAGTCCAAATGTTTTTTAATTTCTCTTACTTTCTTTGCCTGGCCCCTTGCATGCAAGCACTATAAAAACCTCCCATGCACAGTGGTCTTATTACATTCTGGACTTTTCCTGGTTTATTTACTGAGTTCTTCTTTACTTGTGTTTTTTCCTGTATTACATTATGGGTATAATCAAAACTCTTCATACTACTGACTTCCTTCAACAACACTTTTTACTCTGGTAGTTTTTAACCTATTCAGTCAAAAATTGCTTCAAACATCTTTTTTCTGGTTCTCCTACCTGGAATGAATCTTCATTCTCTAAAACCTTATTTTGAACTCATATTCTCAAATTACATGCTCCTACCTCTTATCTGCCAGTGGTTCATATTCAGTTGTAGAGCAAGAATCACTGTTCACCTCTGCAGTCTGGTGTTTTCCTTTCTTTTGTCCATCATGAACAGGAAGGATTCATACAAAATTCTGCTATTAAATATCATCAGACATTTACTTAAAATTCTACCATGTGTCTTTAAAAACCAGCCAATTGATCTATATAGTTGCTGCTGTTGCATTCAGATCACTGCCTGTTATATTAATCTTTCTTTCCTGGTCACCCTCTGCTATCGCCTGCCTTCAAGAAGAAGTTGGGGGCAGTCATGAGTTTTTCTGTCCAGCACCCAGGATTCATGTCTGAACCTGTTGAAGCTGCCAGAAAGCCAGTACATTGCAAGCGCTGGTACTGTTGGTTGGTTACTGTGTACCAGCTGAGGACAGTCATATTCTCTTTCTCCCCAAAACAAAGACTTGTTGATTTTCAGAAACAGTTTCCTGATACACATTATCTGTTTCTAAAAATAATCTTCTTTTTCAATCTAAACAAAATCTGCCTTTTTAATTCAAAACCTAATATTTTTGGTCAACATCTTTGCAGAAACAATTCAACCAGTTCCAATAATCCTGTATGCAATGAAAGCCCTAAGTACATAATACAGAGATAATTAAGAAACAAAAGATTGCGCTGTAATAAGACCAGCTGAAGTACTTATCAAGAGCAAACAAAAGTAGAAAATCCATTTCATGCCACTTAAAGCTTTTGCAGCCTTCATAACACTACGACTAGTTCCTCATTATTTTTCTATTCATAAGATCTTTCTCTAAACTAAGAAAATGAGTAAAACTCTGTCCTGGTTTGAGGTAAAACAGAACGAATTTTTTTTTTAGTAGTGTTACCTTTCAGCGAAGCCTCTTCTGAAACTCTCTGAAATTAACGGCATATTTTTAAGACAGTAGTCCACTTCCAGAGTGATAAGACCTGATGTTTATAATTTATGCCAAGGAATGGTATGCAGAGAGGCTCCCGCTTATACTTATTGCCATAACAACCAGCTCAGCTGACTTGTCATGTGCCCCGTTGGAGGGTCAGAAGCAGAAAAGCACAGAGGGGTCACACCTGCACGGAGGAGGGGACAGGACAGGGGACCCAAAACTGACCAATGGGGTATTCCATCCCATCGGCATCATGCTCAGTATAAAAGCTGAGGGATCAAAGGGTCCTCTTCCTTCAATGGCCGGCGTCCAAAGAGGACTCTGTATATCTGTCTTTGATCCCGATCCATGCGTTCCTGAACTCAGATCCAGAATCCAGTTCTGTCTGTCACTGAGTCCAGTCTGGGACTTTCTCAGTGCCTGCTGGTGATGTGATCATGATCATGGGAGTTTGATATGGTTTTGCATATATTGTATATATTTCATTATTTTCTTTTTATTATTTTATTAATATTTTCATTAAATTAGTTTAGTTTCTTTTTAAACTCATAAGTGTCTTTTCTCTCTCATCCTTCTGTCCCTGAAGGGAGATGCTCTCCCTTCTCTGAAGGGGACAGAAGTAAAAAAGAGCATCTGTCATTCTTTTTAGTGACCAACCCAGCCCAAACCACATCAAACTCTTAATGGGAAAGAATATAACGTGTGACTTTTGATACACTATTTAGCAGGACAGAATAACTCTGTTATTGCCTCTTTGTACAGAAGAAATTCATATTAGAACAAACAAGATGTGATTTTGACCAGAATTTCAAACCAGTTTCTCCTTCTGCCTTTATAACTAACTCGAGAAACACTTGACGGTGTTTGAACTCTTGTTCAAACCTGCAAATTTTGCACATAAATGTATATTTGAGTTCCAAGGAGGGAGCCAAATCAGTTAAATGCTCAGTAATAAATGCAGAGTTATTGACAACATTAGTGTTTGTATACATGTGGCTTGATGAAGCCCTTTACATGTGCATGCAAAGGAGGCAGGGTAATGAGCCAGAACATGTGCCATATTGAACTGCCAGTATTTCACCCTTGACTTATTTCTTGTACAAAGGAAAAGAAAGCATGAATCTTGCTTCCTCCCTTGAGGTTGTCAGCACACTATTAACCTGAGAACCTTTTAAAATCAGCAATCAAATGGTTAGTCTAGAACAAAACAAGGAAACATCTGTCAAAATAATAGCTGCAATACCCGCTCTTTGAAATTAATTAGCAAACTTCTGGAAACCTATCGAATCCATTATCCTTTGCTGTTCTGCATTCTTTTAAATGATCATAGTAAGTAAGATTAATCAAAATTTAAGGGTCTGCAGTGGATATACTAACTGGAGATAGGCCGCTTGCTCTCACAGAGCTAGGTATAGAGCTCTGACATGCTACTAAGGTAAAACACTTCATGCGACTGTGAGAGCGGCCAAAACCAACAACAGATGCACAAGAATCAACAATCCCAAGTTGCAGCAAGGAAAATTTCTGTTAAATCATTAAAAAGAACTCTTCACGTACAGGGTGGAACACTGGAACATATATCAGTGGCTGTGCAATCTCCAGCCTGGAAGACATTCAAAATGCAATGGATGAGGAAGGCCTTGAGCAATTTACTCTAATCTTGAAATAAGCCCTGCTTTCAGAGGTGGGCTGGGACTAGAGACCTTCCAAACTGCCTTCCAATCTGATTCTGCTGTATGTCTGTGACTGAGTAAGGGAAACACCTCCTCTATTTGATTTATGATACACTTTTATGTGCTTTAGAATGAAATTTGTCTTTATAATCACTTCTTACTGTCTATTCATCCAGCCAGTGATAGACTATAGACTACAGACCCATCTTCCTTTTCTGCAGTTCTGTTGCTTCTTAGATGCTTCCTGTTTGCACATGTTTATAGCAAAGTTTTTAAAGTGCTGTGACAGATGTCTTGATTTCTACTATTTACACAAGTGAACAGAAGCTGATTTTAGTGAAATAACAGAGGTAAGGTTATCACAAGAGAGGTGAATATATATTCACAGCCCTAGGGGCTACTCACACACTGAACAAGCACACAAGTATTACAATCCCTGCATTGGCACAAAGACTGTCTCAGCTGCCTCCACTGAGACCAGCCTCAGAAGTATAATTTAATTTCTTTGTCTACTTAGTCTATACATTCTTTGCTGACATTATTGAGAAGTATGGGAATTAATGTCTGCTGTAATGCAGTGCTTCTTTTCTGCTTGTAATTTAGAATCACAGAATCATAGAATAGTTAGAATTGGAC
>JAOXNO010000070.1:11859470-11908591 GCA_028565335.1 Limnodromus scolopaceus | reverse complement strand
TTGGATATTAGGAATAAGTTCTTTACAATGAGGGTGGTGGAGCACTGGAACAGGTTGCCCAGGGAGGTGGTTGAGGCACCTTCCCTGGAGACATTCAAGGTGAGGCTCGACGAGGCCCTGGGCAACCTGGTCTAGTTGGGGACGTCCCTGCTGACTGTGGGGGGGTCAGACTAGATGACCTTTGAAGGTCCCCCCCGGCCCAGATGATTCTATGATTCTGTGATTCTAAGCAACCCTCAACTGTTAGTTAACTGAACGTATGGCTCCTCTATAGTTCAGCTGTTGGGAGCTTTTTAAAGCATTCTGTCAAGTCCAGGATATAGATTAAAGTTTTTATAAGCTTAGTTCTTGTCACATTTTTTTTCCAAATGTTTTTACGTGGGCCATGGTGATCAGGCAAGCCACACATTGGCTTATTGTCTGAAACTGATACCTAGTTATTAAAAATAAAATCTCCTTTTTCTTTTGTTATAAATTAGACTTCCCAAACACATTAATATTTATTTTTATGCATATTATTCATGAATAGACAAACAATATTTTCTAGTGCCTCTATTAGATATGTCACATGCCAGCTAGGTTTCTGTTTACTGACTCCATAAAAAAAATAGCATTCTTGCAGAGACTTCAAACATAGATTTACAAACTCCAGACTCAGATTCAGATGGCAGTGTACGACACAGTACATTCATATGAATGAAATGGCTCACTGATATAATCCTACAGAACCAAACCCTCTCCATTTCTGGAGTTGCTGACTTCTCTCAACTTCCCAGGCAGCCACTGGGACCTCCAGGTGCTCAGATTTTCTAGAAATCCACCCCACTGCAACACAACTCCAAACCACAACACATCCCTGTTCTGCGTGACATCAGACACACATTCCAGTTACTTGACCTCAGTTAAAAGAATCATCCTAGCCATTGCCATTTCTACCTCTTGGAAGCAAGTTATTTTTCTGCTCTGTCCTATCAGAGCATAAAAATAACACTGAATTCTCTCACATGCTACTAAAAAGACTGAAAGAGAATGATTAAATTTATGGAAAGTAATTCGCTCTGTAGCAAATGTATGTCTTGATTTCCACAACATGGCAGGCCTGAATGCTTGCAGAATTAGGAAAGAAAATGCTAACATAAACAGAGAGGAAATTAAAAGATAAGTGTGTGTGGAGGGAAATACAACTTATTGTTTTATTTTCACCACTGTTACTTAAACAAAATTGAAACACAAAGAAGCTGTGCAATCTGTATATTTCTAAAATGTGCAATAGGATTCAAAATGAATAGTGTCAGATTACTATCACGGGGAATGAACTCGTGTGCTGCTGTGCCTAACAGATATGGTAGATGGCTGACATCAAAAGCAGAAACACAGTAAAAACATAGCACTTATGTGCTGGATGAAAAATGATTAATTTACAATTCTGCAGCTTTGAACTTCCTGACTCTCTTTGAACTGTCAGTTTTCAAAATGCTTTCCAGAGTGCTGCTTTTATTTAGGCTATCCTCTCTGCACTGAACACAGAGTGCAGAAGTGCTTTGACTTTTCTCTGAAACATGCCTCTGCTGGGAGGTGTGGGGACAGAAGAGATGTCAAATTGTTCTAAAGGGTCTGTACCAGCTCAGGAAATGCCAAAAGGCCACTTCAGACAGTTCTGCAACCTTTTTATCCTGACAGCCCTGAGAAAAAAAGCCAATTCAAGAACCTTAAATTCAAAATTTTCTTTCTACCCTTCTCTTTATGTGAATAATTGCTTTTTCTCACCACTACTCGCTAGTCTGTAGTTGCCTGCACAGTCAGCCCAAACTAAGTGTATATTTTTTAACCACCTTCTTTTCTCAGATTCAGCCACTTTCTAATACATAAATTCTTTGGAGCGGGGACTATATTTACAGCATAATTTGTACAATGTTTAGCATGCTGGAGTACTGATCTGGTCAATGACACTTCAGATTATTTTTTTTACACACACCATACCTAATGCTTGAGATATCAAATTTAACTCCCTTTGAATCCCAAAGTATTTTTTTTCACTTAAATAGCTAAAATTACTTGTTCAAATTGGAATCTCTAAAACATTTCACTTAAAACCTGAGTATCATTTCTATAAAAACCAATGGAGTTCTCTGTATTTAGCATTTGTCAGGCAGCTTACAAACTATTCATTTATGGCTGCCTTTACCACTTATAAGTAAACCCACAGCCATCTAAGTTTGGACTAATACGAGATATATACACAATTTCACTAGCAATAACTCCCCTGAGTAGTTGTGCTGAATTGCACAGTTAATATGCACAATCAAGAACATTCATGTTATTTAAACTTTATATATGCTGTATGTTGAAAGTAATTAGCTATTATTTTTTTGGAAAAAGTTGGTGCTTTTATTTTTTTCCATCTACAACTTGTCTGGAAATTTCACAGAAATGGTATAAATTTCTCAGAATTCACACTTCCTACAAGAAAGGTACAGTGTGATTTCTTCTTTGAGTGACTGCTATGAAATAAATGTTTAAAGTTTAACATAAGTTACCAGCTTCAAAATGTACATACAGTTACCCTGGGAAAGCCTTACTAAGACCATGGTATGTTTTGCATATGCAGTGAATTTGCTTTTCCTCACTGATGATGCACACTGACAAGATTATTTACAGAGTCACATACCGATACCTCACATGTATCTACCAGACAGTATCACAGACAAATGGGGATCTGCTTTCAGTATGACACTCTTGAAGAAACAGATTATAAAAAGGGTTATTTTGGACCATGACATTCATCTACACTTCAGTTTCCCTTTATGAATTCCCTCATTTGGGGTTTATAACCATGTTTGTCTCCAAACTCCTGTAGCAAAATCTAGGAAGTTTCTCCCTGCTGCTTTGCTGGAGGAAGTAAAAGAAATAGAGCTACTCTCATACTGTAATAATCACTTCAAAAAGGGAAAAACCTACCTAGTGCCAGTGCTGTAGCTTTCTGTTGAATTGTACCTACAGCTACACAGTTCTGCTGTATTTAATAAAATCATAATGAGAAACAGTGCCAACCAGCTTTGCTCATTTGGCATTTCCTGCCATTATTTTACTGTCTCCTCCCCAGAGAACAGGAGATTAAACGATGAACAAAGGCTCTTGATGAATATAACACATTTGAATCTAATCTCTTGAAACAGAAATATTAATTGCTAGTACTTCTACCATTAAAGCTAAAACAAAGTGCATGCTGTTACAGTCACTATAGCCAGATAATAGAAGGAGACTCAGGATTGCTGGTTGACCACAAGGTTTCAAAAAGAATGAATTTTTAAATGCAAAATGATGGAATTTAAAAAGTTATAATCCATTTAACATTTTTATTCATCTATGTGTACCAACAGAATTCCTGTCTTCGTTTCAATCTTTCTTTGAAAACAACTTCCTTTGCATTTATTACCTGACTTTTAAAGAGGTATTGCATATTTTAAAAGTGGCACAAGGAATTGGTATAGCTGCCTCTTTTTACATCCAAATGGAGTCTAACTAATTTTGGTATAAATCCAAAAACATTCCTAAACCAGGGTGCAGGACATAAAAATCCAGCTATTTTTCTGATGACATACAAAACCAAACTGCTAAATGCACTTGAACAGCAAAAATGGAGGCAAGGTTCCCCCCCCCAGATCCTCTCATGCCAAATGAGTAACAAAATTGCCTGCACAGTGAATCCTTTACCTGTTCACCGGAGTTTGAATCTCCTGCTACCTGTAACCAATTCACGTTCTCATCTTTTTCCTGTCTTTGATTTCTGAAAAGGGATCCAAGCAAATGGCCACCTCCAAGCAGGCATGGGCAATAGTTGGAGTGAAGGGCTGGAAAGGAAGCAAAAAAAGAATTTAAGCTATATATAAGGACAGCAACAACTGTGCTACTTGCCCAGTATACTAGAAGGGTCATAAGGAGTGCTTACCTACCTTGTGGCTTAATTCCACCTAATGATTACAAGCAGACCTTATCATTATTGCAGACATGACTTGGTTTGTTTTGAAAACAGATTCACAAAACTAAAAGATGTATCACACATCTGACACATGATGTGGGAGCTTCTCCTACATTTCCCAGACCATGATACTGGTGGATCCCAAAGGGAGCTTAACTACTCTTGGTCTTATGATAGCTTCACTTCTTGGACCTCTTCATTCCTGGATATGTCACCACTTCAAAAACTGGTGAAATGCAGAGGTACCTGGAAATAGCTGAGTTATTTCAAGTTCCTGTAACAGCACAGAGCTAAAGCTTCCCACAGAGAAGCTTGGCCACCTCTAACAGTCAGCACAAAGTAAAGGCAAGCTCGCTGCTATGGGAGATGGCAGTTGGGAGTCTTGTGTTAAGATGTATTATGTAAAAAAAACAGTTGTTATCTATATTTGCATGGGTCATGTCATGCACTGTCTTTCACACAGTGAGAAGAAATTATTAGTTCCATTTTTCAGACTAAGGCACAGTAACGAAAGCCTCATGGGACTTAGTAGCAGTTAGGCACCTAACATCTCTTCGGGGTAATGAAATACTTCAGTGACTATGTGCTAGGTCACACTGAGGCAGAACAGGGAAATAAGTGTCCTGACCCGTTTCTGCAGTTAATGGCACACTCTGTGTTTCTACAAGTTCATGTTCCGGTGAAGTACTCTTTTATAAAAGACTCATTGATAGTAGAGATTATTACAACCATTTGAAATGGTACTTCAGGACACATCTTTTGTCATGCAACATACACAGATCTTCTGTTTATATCCATAATTTATTCCCCCCTCGACCTTTCCGAATTACAAATGGAACCACTTATAAAACGGGACCTTCAGATATGAAAACCTGTAACTCAGTAAATCCAAATGAGGACTGTGACCTTACTGCAATAAGGAAACTGCCCATTCTGTCTATGTCTGTAGCTAAACACAATCTGTCTTAATACATGCCTACACCATGCCCATATTTTTCAGGACTCTTACACCAACTTCAGTGACATTATATAACTGTATTATACCATGACCAGTTCTCTGCCTACTTCACAGGCTTCTGTATGCAGTTAATTTTATTCTACCACATAATGAAACAATTTCTTCTAAAAAACCTTCTGAGTTTTGCCTCTGGTCACACTTAAAGGAAAAGCATCTTAGCAGACTTATAGTAGATTAATTGTATTAATCGTTCAGCTGGGCAAATGAAAATATTTAATACATTTATATTAAATTCTGTGTTTCTGCTTCAAGAACTAAAGTGAATTACTCAGCAGCTGAACTGTTTTAACAGAAGGTACAAAAATATATTAAATGTCTAATCTCAGACACAGTAACATTTACAGGCTTCTAATCCACTATTTGTTGGTTTTTTGCATCCCTCTGTATGTAAGTTTAAAAGCCAGTATTCACTCCTCTTCAGTATATTAACATATGGCAATTCCATTTCTGTAAGTGCTAGTGCATAAATAATTAATCTGCCATTAAAATATAAGCTCTCTCAGAAGAACTGAATATTTTATTGAGACTTCATACACAAAAAGAAATGCAGCAACAGAGAAAGACATCTCATTCTAACTTACAAAGCTAGAAAAATATCCATAGCCATCAGACACATTTGGTCAAGTATTGTTTGGCTACAGGTGTCTTCAAGAAGGTTTTTTTCAGTATATTAGAGAGACAGCACTTTATGTAATCTGATAAAAGTTATTAAATTCTCCTAGAAACAAGGTTAACAAATATAAATGTGAATTTTCCTAAAACAGACACAAAACCTGTCCCTGAACAACACCTGAAGATAATGAAAAAAGAAATGGGTAATTCTTCCTATATTTACAATTTTGCAGCTTGAAAAAAAGTTTTGTTTATCTTCATTTACACAATATCCAAACAAGATGAAGAGGTGTTTACCATAATTGCAAACTGATTTGTCCTGTAAAGTGCTATGCTACAGAGAGGAGTGATGGAACAGGACAGAAAACATCACCTGTGTCTTTCCAGTACAGATCAGTACAGTGTTTGCAAACACTAAGTATAGGGAACAGGAAAATTTTGTAGCTATATAGGTAATATTGCCTCACTAGTTTGCATAAGAGTGACAAGTTCAAAAAATAACACTGTGTAAAAAATTCCACTATTTTGCCAGAAAGGTTTTCTTGTTGTGTATTGCAGGCTCTGCTCAGTCCAAAAATGTCTCTCTCGTCAAATTCAGCTTCCTCACAGCTATTTCTTACTGCAGGGAGTAGATCACATTTAGAAGCCTTGGTAATATCACCAGTAGCTTAACTTTCAGAAAGCCTCCTAGACGTGCCCCATTTCCAGACCCATGTTCTCTAGTCTGCCTTGAAAATACCCCTAGAAGGTTATGCTTTGGGAAGCTTATGCTTTTGTGTGTGTTTTACTGAGAAATTCAGACTGCTAAAAAAAAAATTCTCTGTGCAGTTTGCCCTCATGTCAGAAACTGCAGGTGGAACACAAGAAATGAATGCAGTTTCAGCTGGCAAATTTCTCTTCCTCTGAAGATCACATTCAACGTGAATTGCACTGAAACAGCTTCTATGGTTTCAACCACAACTTTCTGAAGCAAATGCTGGCAAAACCCTTCAAATGCTAAGTATTGTTTTGAATATAAATATTTTCCAAAAATAGGTAGTGAACTGCTGATACAATTTCTGCCAATGCATCAGTTCTAATATTCACTCAAAAGAATGGAATCATCTTGTGCAAAGACTGGGAAGTTCCCAATCTAGCCTAGCAAGCATTTCTTGACTTTGCCATTCCAAGAAGGATAAGCTATTTTTATTCATTCTACATAACAGCAATTTCCATTGTACTTAAAGATTTTGGTCTTCTAGGCCAATTAATTTCTCAGATTGACAGTTACTCATCTGCAGCTGCAGGTGTACACATAATGTGGCTGAGGGCTAGACACTTTCTTCTTCATATCTATCACATCCTGAACAACAGGGCAAGATCTCTGCAGGATTAGACCTTCCAGCTTTCACAATGAAATCTTGCTCTGGCAGTCAGTCAATATGGCAGGGAATGCAAAGATCCTTCCTCAGAGACAGCAGATGCCAGATTTGTCAGCAAACTGTGAAGCTACTTGAAATAACTTAATGCTGCAGCAGTGTTTCTCCACCTTCACTATTTTACATTGTGTTGTTACCTCCCTGTAGTCCCTCTTTCCACCGATTCTTTACCCTTGATTCACTCATTGCATATATATAGTAACCTCTGCACTGGTATAGTTCATGCAATTCCTTTCTCTCACATATGAAACCTGTTCATAAGGAACACATCAAGAGCAGAAAATGGAGGTATCGTATAAGGTATTTTTCAGAAGAGATGGGGGTTTTGTGGGGGATCCTCAACTGAAGAGCCTAACGAATGCTTCCATTTACAATAATAGGGCGGATGATTCAATTTTAAAACTGTGCCCTAAGCTGATTCAGCAACAACCAAAAAGGCTGAGCCAAGATGGACTTGAAGTGCCAGGTTCTTGATCTCTGATTCTGCTGTTAAATGTACCTAGTAATTTGGTGTCCTAATTACAGGTCTTTCTGGTTTTTTACAGCTATTCTTTGCCTGCTAAAAGGGAAAGGAGAGGCAAACACTGGGAGGAGGGGGAAATGTAGTATCTACAAAGAATGAAAACTGCTTAGGTTTATTGGCATGATTAAGTCACTTTAGAACGTACTGGGAAATTAAAGAGGGTAACCCTCTCCCTCCACCCCCTCAATTAAGCACAGGAATACATTTAGTCTGCCCTGAAAAGAGTGGAACAGATCAGGATCAAGACTTCTCCTACAAAAGAGCTCAATTGAACCAAAAAGAGTTCAATTACACCATTTGATAAACGTTCTATAAAGAAATATAAATAAGTTATAATTATCACTGGAACTGTGTAGCATCTACTTTATGGCTTTGCAAGCTATAATAGTATATAATCATACTATCTATGGTCTTCACTTTGTTTCCCTCCTGCCTTCCACTATGAAACAGAAGTGACAGCACTTAGGGGAGCATACAATGTCTGATGAAACTACATATTATCTCAAATACAACACTCTCACACTTGTGCCCCTAACCAGCATCCCCCCAGGTCCCCATCTGCCCCGGGCACAGCTCCACAGCCAGGTGCAGGCAATGGTACACTAGCTCTTCTCACGCTCCAGGGCTCCCAGCCAGTTCTGACTGTGCTGCCCTGCGCTGTTACTGTGCATAAATGGCTCCCCCACCAGAAGACCATCACGATTCACAAGCTCAGAACCTAGATAAATCTAATATGTGACTGTCTCCACTTGACACCATGTCTTCTGCCACCTTTATTTCTCAAGTCCTGGAAGGCTTGAACAGGTGAATTCCTCAAAAGTTTCAGCCTTTTTTTCATCTTCTAGGATGGTGCACTGCACAGCATGGGGACGTAAGTGTTTAAAGCTTCCTCCTTCATGCTGCTAAGGAATCTTTTTGCTGTACCTTTACTTAAACATTGCTCCAAGCTTTCAATTTGCAGTTTGGATTTGTAGAGCACTGCACATGCCACCTGAAGAAGCATCACGTCAAAGTATCTTTACCTGAAGAAAATTGTGCTGAATGGGAGCAAGCAGTGACCTGGAAAGATGCAGAACTGAGTGAGTAAAAAACCCACTGCTCCTCAGTTAAACAAGCTTTGAATCCTTTCTCCCGTTTGCATGGACATCATCACTTTAGCCTCATAAAGTCATAGCAAAGATTCTGGCTAAGTAAAGGCAAAAAGAAAAAGAAAAAACAGATTTATACCAGATAACTTTAAATGTAGACTTCACGGGAAGATGCTCACATGACTTCTACTTAGCAATTTGCCTTTTCAGTACAGTATATTACCTAACTTAAGAGTGTGGGCCACAGTTTCTGTCACTGGTGGCTCCTATGTAGACAGAGACAGGTGGTGGTGTTTATTTTTACTAGGCTATGTATCATGTAATCAGGTTTGGTTTTGCTTAAGTAAAAGGATAGGTCTGGAGGAAAGGAGGAGAAAAAATTAAAATCCCTAAAAACACATATATGATCAACAGTGATCTAATAAAATAGGAAAGGGAATTCTAAAAAAATCTCATCTGTGGGTTTGTATCCATCAATTTGGCTGCAAAAACCCCAGAATTCTGTCTAATTCTAGGGTCTACTGATTATGGTAGAACTGCACGCTGATGCACACGGAAAAGGGAGCTTGAGCACAGAGTCCAAGTATTGTCCAGCTGGTGCCAAAACTCACTGCTCTGCCAATTTTTAGTGTGAATACAGGATGTGCCTAACTTAACACAGTCCACTGCACTGCTAGCTTAGAAGAAGTGAGTATTAAGTGTTCAGTTTTACCACAGTCTGAGAATGAGTGTGAACTGTTAATGTTTGGTGGCAACAATCTAACACTGTGTGGCTGCTGGACACAAATGCAGGAACTGCACTAAGCCCTGCTGTAGACAGCTAATGTCAAGCAGGAGGTGCTACTTCCACTATAAATCCATCTGTATTCACACATTTTTAAAAACAGACTAGCAAATTTAATCTTGACAGCTACCAGAACATGTGAAGAGCTTTTGCAATCTTGCTGTTAATCTTCCGAAAGTGTGACAATCACTGTTTTACTTAAAATCAGTGTAGGCAAGGATTCCACTTTTCTCACCTTTCTGACACATGCAAAATTGTTTGCAAAGAAAATAGTTAACTTATTTCAGGGAACACAAGCAGTCTGCACTGGAACAACAGTGTTTCTGCCAGGAACATACAGGTCTGCAGAGACAGGATCTAATGCAAAGAAAAGGAACAGCCTAAAGAACAAATGAACTGTCTTTCTAGAAGTTACCAGACCATGCCAACAGATCCCTATATAGATATAGGTAAGACTTTTGAACACAATCCAAGGAAATGTGACCGAAACAGACCAGCAATGAAACCAATGTCATCACCTAGTAGCCTAGCAGTGACACAGCTGCTACCTCACCTGCAGGCACTCACACTACACTTGGGTCAAATACCTTCAAGGATGGAGGTCTATATCATCAGAGTAGCCTACTCGCTCCCAACCAACAAAAAAGACAAAACACTATCTATTGATTTCTTGCAATTCTTTTTTTTCTTCAGACAGGTTATCCTCCAACTATGGTCCAGGCCCAAATCTGCCTGAAGTCAACTGTTAGCCTTATTTTACAGAATGAGCAGCCTGTAAATAGTGCTGCCAGATCCAGGTAAGAGGAAAGCTTATGTATGAGTCTGATTTGCTGTTCTGCTGTTTCTTTATCTCTGTTTTTGACAGCTTGTCCAATAATTCCTAATATAGGTTTGTTCTCTAAGAAGGAAAATCTTATCATTGACTGAAACTTAAGCGGTTTCAGACACTGCTTGAAAAGGTTTTTTGAATTCCCTGTGCAAGAGTATATTTAGTAAAATATTACCCTGAACAGAAATTCACTGAGCCTTGAAATTCCTTGTAGTAGTTAGACACCAATGCCTGATACTGAAATTGAGAACAACTTGGTTCACATTTGATTGAAGACTAGGGTCTTTGGAAAAATTTAGTTTAGCAGCTCAATTTAGAATTGTGGTCTCTTGCTACCGTCTCAGCCTTTCTGATATATAGTCCTTTCTTTAAGCCCAAGCCCTTGGAGAGACAAGAATCCCAGTTTTCATTATTTTTAATGTAGTCTTCCAATCTTCCTGGTTATAAAGGAAATTTTGAAAATGTATTCAAGCAAGCTCTTTAAATGGAAGGAAATAACCCAATTTATTTTTTTTTTTTCTGGCATTTTTAACCCCTCTCTAGGGGCATTTGGCAAGAACATACCGACTCATGGGTTTCTAAGGTTAGCAGCACAAACTGAAATACACTCATGTGGAATACATAAAGAAAGCTGGAGATGGATTGTCTAGTTCCTGGCAACTTTTGAAGTTATTTGGAACAGTACTGGTCAAGAAAATCATTAGCTTTCTGAAAAAAAAAAAAACCTAGAGGAAAAAGTCAGAGTAAAGGGCCCATAAAAAATGAAAGGAAAAGTCAGAGGTTCTGAACAAACTACTTTAACTGTTACATGCTGTAGGTTAGTGGCCAAAACAGTTATATACAGGCTTTTTTGTTATCTTCAAATCTAAGAATGGTTTACAGAATCTTGACTCATCTACTTTGTGATTCCAGCTTCTTCCAACCTGCAGAGCCTGCAGTGTAGGAAGGCTGTGTCTTAGTACTACTCAGACTAGAGGTACCAGGGTTTATAAGACTGGTTACATTATTACAAGACCTAAAATGCTTATTAATCCAGAGTGTGAAACTAAGTTTCCAAGATGCTTCCAAAAGGATGGGAAGAACTGACAGCCATTGAGAACAGCATCCCTGGGAGCATTTCAGCCCTCATTTCCTCAGCAAGAGAGTGGGTAGATAAAGCTGTTGGAGTAGGTGCTTAACCAGAAAGAGAAGAAAAAAATTGCTGCAAGGTGTTTACAGCTTTTCCTAAACTAAGCCATCATTTTTTCAGCTCTTAGTGGGATAATACAAATCTTTACCTGAGTCTGAGAAATTAAGATGGGGCATACACTGAAGCTGAATTCCTCATCTTAAAGGTCAATCAAAAGGCTTGCTTGGGCCTGCTGCTCTTAACAGGAATACCTTAGCTAGGCTAAGAACATTTATAATAAAAGATTTTGAGCATATTTTCTTCATCAACAATTTGCTATCGTTACCACATCCCTTATGTTGTTCATCCCCTACAACTCAGCATTTCAGTAGCATGCACAGTTCTAAAGCATTTAAGACTCATCATTACAGTTCAAATAATAAAGGATAAATAATATTCTACGTATTTATGGGAAAATGGAAATCGGGAGATTTGGGTTCGGTTGCTAGATCTAGCACAGGTTTCCTATGTGTCCCAGGACAATTTGCTTATACAAAACTATTCAAGTGTTGCTGGGGAAGTCACAAACCTACAGTAGGCCTGGCTTCTAAACCAAACCCCTTAGTACCATGTACTTTTTTCAGAAGCACTGAATATCTACAACTTCTATATGTTTCTGCCATTGCATTCAGCATGTCTAGCATACATTCCTACACAGAAAGTTGGGCCCACAATCGGTGGAACTTCAAAACTGTAAGCTCATACCCATCTGGGTTTTATCATCTGTAGCAACTTTGTCTCACCCAACACAGAGAGAACAATATTAAGCTATTTAACGCTGGTGATTACGAGCACTGAGAAGCTTTAATAGTTCTATAGAAATACAGTGTTGATATACCAACATACACATCAGCTATCCATAATGTGTTCAAGCAATTTAAAAGTAAGTGAATACCAAATGCACTCTGCACATAATCCTAGGCAATATATTTAACCATACTTTTATAAATGTTTTTTTAAAGCAAATAGGTACAGGAAACTGTAACTACCAGGAAAGTAATGCATAAAGAAGCGGAGGTTTTGTATGTTCATATAGTTTATGGGAACATCAAATAAAACCAAACTTGCTAAGGTAAACAAATGTGGAGCTGAGTGGAGAACACTGTAACAAATGAACTTCTTATTCTGATATTTCCATTCAGCATGCAAAAGAAACAAAATGTCCAGAAGACTGACTTGCATGATAATATTACTAAGGTCTACAGTATCATATTGGAAGACTTTGATTTCATCAATTTATCATGGGAAATGTGTTGAAAGACTCAGAGAAAAGCTGGTGACTTAAGAATTATTACTATAAGGTTACTTCAGACCATGTGCTTGTGTGACATGCAATGTAATTGTCCTGGATTTTAAGCAATTAAATGGAACATGGCTGAATGTGACATGAGATGCAGAAAAGCTTGCAATGCTTATGTATCAATACATACTGAGCAGTAATCCCTGCTCAAGGGCAATGAGTGTAATTTTTCTGCAAGTTTAAGGAGTCATCAGGGTTAGAAACTTAAAGCAGGAGAAGGCTGTAAAGTGAACATTGTAGCTCTGAGAAAATATGACAAGGTCAGAGAAATTAATTTTCCTGTTGGGGCAACTGAACAATTCTTCCTCTGCAAGCCAGGCGATCTGGCAGGCTGGCCCTTGTTCTCCCTCACCATCCACTCTGTTCCCTCTTTTCCTCTAGTTGGTACCTGGATTCACAGGACAGAGAGGAACAGACAAGTTCTACTTTAACCTTTGAGATAGTTAAAATGCATGACTGTATTGCACATGCTCTGATTTTGACAAGGTGTGAGTTTTATCTATGGATATGCCTTTGATGGAAGACTGAGCTGAAATAAATTAATTACCCTTAAATTTGCACATCTAATTTTCCTGATCACCCTCTCCCAGACAAGCTGATTCTAACCTCAAGAGGCAGTGCTTGAAAGCACTGGACAAGGCCTGACCATATATAACAGGACTAGGGCTGGTACCGCTGCACTCCTAAAGCCCCATAAGCACAACAGATGAGATGATGCAGTTAATTACAGAAGACATGGAATTATGAGGAGTCTGAGCATAAAGGAAAGCAATAGAAAATGGATATTCAGTCGGCCTACGTGTCTGAGAGATCTCACTAACTGCCTTGTCTGGTGTCTTCCTATCACAGAATAAACACCTTCCTATTCTTGGCACATCTACGGTATGGATGTCTACAGGTGACACTCTGGAAGTCAGATTTCCATTTACAAGGCTTTTTTATAGTAACTCAGCAGTAAGAAACAGGTCTCTAGAATGATCTGTTTACATTTCTGCCCAGCTTCCTGTAAAAAGGAAGACATCAGTTGTGTCTAGGAGGCTTTCCAAGTGTCTTGAAATTAGCTGGAAACCTGGTGTAAGTGCTGTGTTGGGTCTGTGATAATCTTTCATGTCACTTCCAATTCGATTCTTTTTAGGACTGGCTGTCAGAATCTGCTCTGCCACAAGCTAAAGGTAAAACCACTGAATTCCCTTGTGTCTCTAGGTAATACACTGATTTCTGTTCCAAAAAGTTCTCGGCTTTGTTTGTTTTGAATAACCCAATATAGCATTTGGGTGGCTGAAGAGCTGTATAATATGGATTTCCCCAACTGTTTCTTTCACGCTTTCCAACCCTCTGAACTGTACTGCCTGCTAGTCTGGAGATCACACTCATATTCTCTAGTGTTTTGACCCACTATCTGCATTTCATTCCTATCAGCCATCTGAGCACAGTGTAGATCTCTCAGCTAAAGCTGTTAATCTGTGTTTAGTAAATAATGCCCCATTAAATTCCTGAGTAACATGCTCTAGCTCTAGCTCTAGGCAATCCTGCTTCAGCAGGGGAGTTGGACTAGATGATCTCTATGGTCCCTTCCAACTCTAAAAATTCAGTGAAATTCAGTGAAATAATCAGAAAATACATGGCTGGATCATATAGCAGAGGAAACACAGAAAGAGCATTTCAGGCCTGTCTGCATCATAAAAGGCTGGAATACCAAGTTCATCAAAGCTGTTAATTTAATTTTTTCCTTTATACTATTCAAGAGTAATAGCCAGGTTAAATGCATCTTTGAAACATATACAGGAACACCAATGGGCTGAATATGCTCTGCACTACTATATAGGCTTGAGTAACAGCTAATAATCTGAACAAAACACTGAAAAGCAATTTAGGCTATTAATACAATCTAAGATATATATGTACACGTGCAGCTTATCTGGCTACACATTGACACTCCAGCAAAGAGAAGTAACCTGTTACTACTTGAATGGAAATATGAGGTACAAATTAACTCACTGGTCACAGCCCTACCCAAACATGTAATAAGAAAAAAACTCCAAGGGAAACCATACACTATATAAAACAAAACTGTGCGGGTACGATGCACTAATAACAAGTAAAATAGACAGGGCTATCATGTTTGGGATAATCTGCACAAGTTTCTGGGGTGATACTGTCACTGTTTCCCAGCACTCTGTATTCTCCTTTAGCTTTTTAAGCATTTTTCTTGTCCTTCAGATTGCCTGTTCTGTTTTTCCTGCTAATCTCCTCACCATAGAGTTCTTGACTTTTCACAAGCCTAAAGGAATTAAGGGAATTGCCCTGTATTCATAAATAACCGCTCCCTCCAGCAGCACCATTCACTGTATGTTCTGTTATCCGATTTGCAATATCCTACAAGCCCTAGTACAGCATGTTGTCTTTGCTAGCACTTGGCCAGTGCCATAGGCAGCTGCTAGCACGGGAACAAATACAGTGTCTAACTCTGGAGATGTCTAGGCTGTCCAGACTATCCATTGTTAGTGTAGCTGCAATAACGAATAATAGCAGAGAAACTTCACAGGGAAGTCTAGTAGAGATGAAACTCTTCAAGAGACACAGAGCTCTCTGAAATGGAGAGTGGGTATTCAGGCAGGTTGGAAAAGCATCTAGGGAATAGACAGGAATAAGAGAAATGTCTTCATCATACTTAAAGGATAACAAACTTTTCAATATAATAAAGTGATCTGATTTCTTACAGCAATTAGTATCTCCTTCAAAGAATATGTACTTCCAATTTTGGAATTCTGAAATACAGTGAAAGCAAAAAGTTAAAATATTTCCTACAGAAGTTGCCTTCCAGGGAATAACTGCTGACTGGAGACCTCAGCATAAGGAATACCATATAGGTTTTATTTTACAGAACAATGCAATACTGTTTTGAAGTCTTAACGCATTCACCCTGGTGAATCTGCAGGGCACTTTGTATGGTAAGAAAGATATCTTGTCATTAATGACTAATGACTGGTGGGTAATCCTGCAGCGCAGTCCCTTTATCTGACAGGACTGCACACATGGATGACTTGCAGCAAGATTACCCTAGCATGGTTGCTAGGTGGCAAATGCAGTGCCTAAAAAACATTTGATGCTGACAGCTACTGTGAACTGTTTTGTAGGGAACAGCTTTACCCTTGCATTGATTCTGCTGCAAAAAAGGATTTTCTAAAGTAGAGCTGTTCAAAACAAAAACATCACAAAAATCAAATTTACACTTAACTTTTGCCATATATTACTTATCCTGCATTTCTCAAAAGAAAGAGTTACAAAATCAGAATTTTCTAAAAGCTGAGTGAACAAGAGAACTAGGTCACTAGAGAAAAGGCTGTTCGGCTCTTTGCCCACAGATCAGGCCTGGATCACAGGCACTCACAACTCTGCCTGCCCTGAACTTTGGAGGGAGTTGGCACTGCTCTTAGCTGATGAAATAAGGATGTAAAATTTTACTTGCAAAACAGTTAAGTACAAATGTACACTTCTTATGCACTGCTTGCTATGCAGGGCTAACACCTTGAATTCCTTTGCCTTCAAACCCCCTCTCCCCTAAGGATTTGCATATGTTGGTAACTACAGTGCAGCACCTCTCTCTGCCTAGATTCACACGTTGAACATGGGTAGCCTTGCAGCTTTCTGGCTGTCTTCAGGAGATGTGGTACACCACACAGTGATGGGTCAACCATTCACTACAGCTGACTTCCACAGAACACCCTCTAAGGCCCTGACTAAACTGGTCACAGAATACTACCAATAATTATAATGTAGCAAAAGTCCCATGCTCTGACATTTAGGATTTAACACAACATAATGCAGCTACTGCAGAGCAGAATAAGTTCAAATCATGTCCAGATACAGATTTTCAGAGGGAGAGTGCACCAAATCCTAAAAAGGAGATAAAGATGTCTTTACTTCAGACTTGAAACAATGGAAGTAAAAGGAAGAGGGGAGAGTTACAGACAGATTAAGCTTCAGGAATGCGAAGGAGAATGAAGGTCTTTGCACAAACAGCATCAGAACAGCTTATGGCTCAGCTTCTAGTATAGTGAGTAACTGCTGGTATTCAGGAAATCAATCTGAAGATCTTAATTGCAACTAAAAGAATTACTCATAATCAGACAACTATATTTTGTAATCTTTCCTACTAATAGATAAAATAGCTACTCTATATATTAAATATTGCCTATGTTAAATGTTCCGATTGTTCTGATGCAATATTCCTGTTCTGGGTTTCATAGATTGTGGGTTGCCTTCCAGGATCCCAGAGGAATAAACAACAATGTCCAGGCAAAATTTACCAGGAAACTTGCAGAAAAAATTGTTGACCAGAGCTATCAAGGGATTAGATGGAGCTGTCTGAACTGATTTGTCAATTTGGGTTTAAGTTTCCAGATCATTTCCACCTTCCCTGTTTACATCACTCAAAACCCATTTTATCTCTAAATCACCCCTAGCCTCTCTACTAATATCTGGCAGTTGCAATCATTAAGTGCAGTAGCAAATGTTTTCATTACATTTCTATTCTTTTTTAGGTATCAGCCGTACAGTGTTTTCTGGTTTTCTGTAACTGCTGACACGTCCAGTTTGAACTGTTTACTGTGATTCACTTTCAGGAGTGCTATTAAAATTCGAAGTATAAGGCAAGATGCACAAATGTTGAAATAACAAGGGATTTCTTTTTCTCTTGGCTACAGTAGGGCAAGTTCAAACTAGACTTCATCTGGCGAGTTGTTCCACTGCAAGGCAATCTGTCACAATAAATGCAATACACTGGTGTAAACTATGATTTGCCTTACACTCTTTCAGGAAGCACTTGCTGTAAAAAGCAGAACTATGGTGATAAAATCTAATATGACTGTCAAGAAGTTACTAAACATTTGACTACTCAGCTTCAAAACAATATCACTCCAACATGAATTTCTAGCTCTATGTGAATGTAGCTGAAGTACATCATGAAGCATATGGACTAAATAGCTTATTCCACTCTGTATGATGAAAAAGAAAAAAATATGTTTTAAACATGCAAATTAACAATCTAAACAGATTTTTCTTTGGCTTTTGAATTTTTTAAATCTATACACCTCCTTTTTTCTGGAAAAGGTGTGGATAAGAAGAACACAATGAGGAAGTCCTTAAAGAAGACTCCCTAGGAAATCTCTATAGAGAAAAGAAAGAAGAGAAAGCCTGAAATTCAGAAGTACTGTAAGCCTCTGTGAGCTTTGAAGAGAAAGGAATTAATAGATTAAAGTTATGGCCAAATAACTAAGAAGCAAAACCAGAAAAAAAATGCATTTTAATTTCTTGGAGGAAGGATGGGGTGGTGGTGTCACATTTGCTGATCTTAAAATCCTGATAAATCCATCATGATGGTTATTATCTAGTAAAAGGAGGGTAAAGTCCTTTCCTCTTTATGTATTTCCATACTATTCTGTAGTAGTTCATGCAGTCAGCTCTTCCAGAAAGTAGCTCAACTTGCCCATTTATCAGGAAATGTTTCTTCATTAAAAATTAAAAAAACTAAACAAACAAACAAACAAAAAAAAAACCCCAAACAACCACACACTTAATGGTTAGCAATTTTTAAAGACATTTTTTTAATTTTGGTCCCCACTCCTCTGGAGTATCTGCAGGCTATGAAGGAGGCTAAACTCTTGCTGATTGAATTATACCCATTTTTGTAGTCCTCAAGTTTTATACTAAGAAACTAGTGAGAAGCTGATTGCAGACTGTTTGTCCTACAAAAAAAAGAGATTGCTTTACCAAAGTAAGAGTGTACTCTGGGTCACACTACTGATGACAGAAGGAAATAGGAGTGTGCTAGGCTCATCAAGAAGGGGAAAGGGCTGCTACATATAGGAACATAAAATATGTGGTCTTTTTCCATGGATGAAGGAAGGAACTGAAATAAAAACTTTTTGGATCTGCCTCCAGACTTGGAACAGGGAATAGCTTTGTTGCATATGTCTTTGTGATAAAGTTAAATTGAAGGAAATGCTGAACAGCTCTACCAAATGTGGTTTTCAAATGTATATCAAGGAATCTATTTTTCAGCATAACAGAGTTACCTGTAGTGTTAAGCAAACACTGTTTCTGCAAAGTGAAGTTTATTATACTGCCAGAAACTCTCACTCCTCCTGTCTCCCACAGACAGTTTCTGCAATGTAATTACAAAGCAGCATTTGATTTTGCTAAAATCTGTAGGGTGTCATGTTTAAAATAGCATGTTTTAAAAAACTGTTGGATTCAAAGTAATAACCTGAAAGGACAAGAATCCGTCTCTATACACCAAGATACACTGAGTGAGCCTGAGATGGTGGCACTATCACCAGATGCCTTTTCTCAGTGGGCTTCATAACTTTGGCATAAAGCTTTATAAATAACAGCTGCAGAAGGCAAATGCCTGCTACCTTGCTCATCAGCCTTCAGATACAAAACCAGCCTCCAAAGCATGGGACAAAGATGTTTCAATATAGCAAAAGACAAGAAACTCCTCTTGTTGCATATTTTGAAGCAGTAGAAGTAAATAGGAGATAGCTGTGTTGCAGCAAAATAAAGATGAGACTTTTCTGTGTTAGTATGATGTGTAGCACTGTTTTCACCTTTCTAATTATCATCTCTGTAATTACATATAAAAGCCGCTCTTTCAAGACAGAAGGCAAAGCATGCAAACAGAAACACCTCTTGTCCCAAGTCAGGTTCTGTGCCAAAAAGGGCTTCAGCCTTCAGAAGCCTGAAGCTAAGCTTATGCTCAAATGAGTTTTAAACAATCCTTTTTTCCTGGCCCAGATCCACAGTCTGTCATCATGAAGTGCCACTTGCAAGACAAATCAGAATAAGAGAATTTGTCATTGCCATTACAGCTGTCACGTAAGAACTATCTTTTGATGGTTTTCTTTTAAGTATGTAAGGTGGGTATTCCTGAAAGTGGAATTAATGAAGTGAATTGATTCTACTACTCAGATATACAGTGAGCCTATTCTCACACTAATCTTAAAAGTGCTTTTACACTTTGTGAGTCATAGCAAAACGAGAATAAGGTGCAGGAATATATAGGTATAATTACAAATGGATATTCAGAACTTCACAGGATAACCAATGGTGTTACTTTGTAATGACTGCCAAACACTTTAAAATAAAACAACCTGCTCATTTCCTTATTCTCAGGAATATGACTTGTCTTCGTTTTCTTACCACTGGAGTGCAAACACACCACATTCTCTGAATGTGATGGAAAGTGAAAATAGTAGTATGAGCTGAATCTGTCTGATAATTTCATTATCCTTGTTTGTTTCCTAGAGAACTGGAAATTAGTTTCCTTCACTATGGACAAATACTCAGCCTTGGGCCTCAGAATTTTTTTTTCCACTTGCTGTCTAGTGCACTAAGGATGCAATGACATTATGTCACTCAGTAGCTTTAGCTTCGTGGGCATGAAAAAAATGCCCCAAGTTTAGTGGACATGATACAGCAAGAAAACATATACAGACAACTTTCTAATATACTAAGGAGGTCAATCAATATGTTGTGTGTCAAACAGCTGAAAGGTGAAAAAAACAACCTCAGGCTTTCAGCCAACAGCTGGAGCTGTGGAGATCTCAGCTTCATCCGTGTCTGAGTGCAAAAACCAACAGATGCTTTCTTAAGCATAGGGCTATGAGAAACTGGTAGGGTTCCACAGCAGAAGAATACAAGGAAAGCTTCTGGGGCATGTACAGCATGCCTTGGTAGAGGAAGCAAGACTTGCTTTACTATTACCCTGCGAGTTTTATAAAACTTTTGAAAATTAAATTTTGACCTGGACAGACTCTTCATATATTTACATTCCTTTTCATGTGCAGAGCTGGATTAATAATTTCTCATTCCCTTCTTTGAGGTGAAATAAGAAATGATAAAACTTACTTGCCCAAGCTGCTGAAGAGATTCAGTTTGGTCCTCTTTTTTCTGTGATATGCGCTCTCCATTGAGCCTGTAAGTAAAGGTGCAAGTTGTCACTTATACTCCTTTGAGTAGAGATAGTGGTATTTTTTCCTCTTTAACAATCCCTCTATAGACTTGCAAAACAGCTATTTCTAAGGAATAGTTAAAACACACATAAAAAAATGTTCCATGTGGACAAATCTATTTCCCCAATACAATTTCTAGGATGCAAAGATGATTACTGAAGACATTTTGCAGCAAGAAGTGCTACAAAACTACAGCAAATTGAACAAGTATTATAGGTGTAAAATATATTTGTTGCATATTTTTTGTCTTTCCAAGTGGAAATGGAGGAAGTAAGTGGTTTATTTTACTATTTGCTATTTCAGAAGTAATACAATGAACATCTCTTATTAAAGGAACAAATATTGGCAGTAAACATTCAAAATTTAAAGTTAACAGATATACAAAGAATATACTTAGAGGACACGTGGTGTAACTGACAGAAGGAAACTCCAAAAAGAGGTACATTTAAAATAGCCTCATTATCTATCTGAAAGCTGTTGAAAGACAAGGAGTGTGAGATGTGAATTTGCAACAATGGAAGCAATTTATCTCTAACAAAATAAAAATAAGCAAATCTTAATCTGATCATTAATTCCTCTGGTGGTGGAATAGTCCTGGAAGAGAAAGCAAAGAAACTCTATAATTAGTAACTCTTAAAATCAATATTGCTGGAAAGTATGCTAGAGGTCAGAGTAGCTCCAGCAGAGATCAGGGTGACTGTGACAATGATTACAACTGAACCCAGAATTCTTCTTGCAGATAATTCCCAGTGAAGCCAATAACCATATGTAATGGTTTAAAATGTTGAGTGCTGTGATATGAAAGCATCAAAGCTAGAGGGTATTCTTTAAATTATAGTATAAAATTCAGAAAATTGTTAAATCTGTTTACATACATTATGAATATTGAGGAAATATCTTATTGATAAACATTTTTTTTTCCCTAGGAAGAGAAAAATATACTCTATACTAGCATGTTGCATGTTCACAGTTGTACATTACTCGTGCACAGCTAAGGAGCAATAGTAACTAAATGAGAGGAAACTCTCAATTTTTCATCCCTAGCACAACTGAAGAGCATGTTACTTAATTACTTTAACTGAATCTGCCAGTATGCTTCACAAGCTCCTGGTAAAGTATAAAGTGGGCTCTTTCTGCTTCCCAGATGAAAGGATCAGAGGTGACTGGGGCTTTGCCCCTCCTATAAGCCTTAGGCATTAACTGGGGACAGGTGAAGGTGGCAAATTAAGAGAAGTTTTTAAGCAATTCTGAAGGATTAACAGCCCTGTAATTTCTGCACAGAAAACTGGAAATTTCCCATGCTGTAAGTCTGCACAGATCAAGCAGCCCATTTGCAAAGATAAGAAAATGATGTAAATGAACCCGCTTTGTTCCCTGTGCATTTTACTAAATATGAGTTACAAAATCACTATAAAAGATTTATCAAAGGCAAAAAGTTTTCAAATTATGCCAGAAGAGATTGCTGGTCTTCTCTTAAGGTTGTGCTGTTACTGGATGGCTTTTACCAGTTAGCTCTGTTGTAATTGCATTCATGCCTTTTGTACAAAAGGGCGTGACCCTTCTCACTGAAGTGGATGAGGACACTCATATACAGTGGAGTCTATAGCCATGGTTATGTAAGTAAAACGGGCATCGCTGTAGAGATTCAAATATCTAAATGGGATTTAGACTTCTTATTAAAGTACTGGCCCAAAGGCTACCTCCGCATCTGCTCACTTGACAGAAAGGTAAGTTACTGCTATGGCCAACATTGCTTTGCCAGACAATCCAGACCATTAGTTACTAACAGTGAAAGCAACCCAGTGTTGGGGCTTGGCCTTCCACTTCCTTTCAAAAAAGATTCTGGACTTTTAAAGATATGTTTAGTAGTACTTTATTGTCTCTTCTACAGTGGCTGATGCATAAAGACAATAGAAACTGATGCACTCATTAGATCCAAAGCTTAACTAAAACATTAATTTTACATTAAACAATGAGTTTTATAAAATGTTGTTAATTGGCTGTGGTATCTCAGGTATCCCATGCACCAACAAAGCTACAAGATGGTCCGCTCAGGGCAATCTGTACTATGAGACAGCTTCTCTACTAATGCTGCAAACTGGCTAGGTAGGATTAGGGAGCAGTCCGCAAGTGCCTGTTATTTTAGGAAAGCCACTGGAGACACCAAATTGTGTGAATGGAGCCGTGCAGCTTCCAGGAGAAAGACAGCTCCTGTCTGGATGGCTTCAAAGCGAGCAGTGCAAGTGAGGCATCTGTCTGGGTACTGGGCCGTATTTAGCTTTTCACTGAATGAGAACAGTGCTTTTAGGATTGCCACAGGATCAGGGTGGACACTGCATGAATGCAAGGAAAGATTACTTTTACTCTCTAGAAAACCATGCATGATATAAACAAGCATCTATATTGTAAAACAAGTATTTGTATAAAGTCATGTTAACTTCTGAACTTGATCTTCTGTCACAGTCTATTCCCTCAAAACTTTTGCCAGAATCCTCTTAAGACTTTGGATGAACCTCAAACGAGTTGGGACCTGTTTAACCAGCAACTATACCACATCAGAGGAGACACTCCGTCATCTTTTTCTCTCTGGCATCAGTAAGGGCCAACTTCAGCAGAAAGGTGAAGAAACCCTGCACTGGACAATTTTGTAATTCATTTACATAGTTACTGTACCACCACGGGTTGAATTACTAAAAAGAGTGGACAAACTGGGAATGAGACAGATGACCTTTGAGAGTCAGGCAGGCCTGCCCACTGCCTGCCCGAGCCCCCCGGCAGGAAGGCCCGGCCTGGGCCGGCCGGTGACCCTCAGTGCTCACCAAGCCCCACGGCGGCTCTGTAGTGGCCTTGGCGGTATGGGCGGGGCGGGGAGCCGAGCGAGGGCCTCTTACGGTACCAAGGCGGTAACCGAGGGGGTTTTACCCTCGTAGAGGCCGGCGAGAAGAGCGCCGGGGCCAGACCAGAAACCTCCAGCATCCTCCGTCCCTTCGCGGGGGCGGCTACAAGGGCTGCCCGGCGCGCTCTGCTCCCTCACGCCCCTGCGGCGGCCGAGGGCGGCAGCGGGGGGGGCGCGCCCCCTCAAGGGAGCCCTTTACCTCAGCTTCACCTTCCTCGGGCCCCCGGCCCCGCTCTCCGAGACCCACCAACCCCTGTAGGCGGCCCACGGCCTCTGTCAGGATACGAGCAGGGAGAGGAAGACTGAGCCCGCCGCCGCCCCGCCCGTCAGCTGTTGCTGGCTGGGCCCTGCGCGCCGGGCGCTGATTGGCCGCCGCGCGGCGCCGCCCGGCCCTCGATATAAGGCGGCGCGGGCGGGGAAAGGGGCCGTTGCGCCCGCGGTGGCGTCTGTGGGAGCGCGCGCGGTGGTGCGGTGTGTGGCGGCAGCGGAGCCGTGACGGACGGTGAGCGGCTGGGGCGGGGGGCGCGGCGGGGTCGGGCCCTTAGCCCCGGCGGGGGACTGGGCTGGGCGCCGTGCAGGGCCCAGGCGAAGCGGGGGAGGGTTGAGCAGCGGGAGGGGGTCGCCTGTGCTCCCACACACACCCACCGGGCTGGGGCCGCCCCCTCCCGGGCGCCGCTCTTTGTGTCTACAGGGGCCCTGAGGGAGGGGTCCTCTCCTGCCTTGCCGCGGAGCTGAGGCGGCGGGGGGCGGGTAGGCCTCGGCGGAGCCCGGCCCGTCACAAGGCGATACCTCACGGTTCGGCGGCGGTGTGGGCCCTGCCGACCCAACTGGGCCCCTCTCTGCCGGAGGAGTTCGTCCGCGCCGCCGAGCTCCGTGTGCGGTGTGGGGGAGCCCGGACCGCGCACGGGGCTCGGCGGCGCTGACAGCCCCGGAACTGATGGTGGGGCGAGTTGCTCGAAAGGAATCCCCTATCCTTCCTCTGAGCAGTGGGCCGTTACCGGTCTGTCCCGCGCCCTTCCTCTTCCTGTCACCGCAGGCAGGTGCGGGCATCTGTCAGTAAGATGTGGGTCTTGACTAAGACCCGAAGAGCTCGGAACAAGTTGGTAAGCCAAAACGGTATGGGATCCTCTTTCTCTTCCCTCCCGTACCGGGAGCTGAGGGTTAGACATCATTGTGTAACCCTGGAGAGCTAAGAGCGAGAAGGGGCTCGGGATACGGAGCGTCTTGAGACCAAGTGTGATCTCTCTCCGCAGGGGAGGAGTGAGGAGGAAGACTTGTCAGGCAAGATCCCAAACCAGTCTGACCTTTGTTTTTCCAGTGAGCCGATTCTGAAACTCTGAGTAGAGGACTCCTAGCCTGAGCTGCTTTGTGCAGGTATGTGACAGACTTCTGTGGTGCTTGTGGTCTGAAGATTTGAGCTGAATATAAAAACTGCTTAGATATCAGAAAGGTATCAGAAAGGTATAGGCACTATCTAGTTGCCATTAGGGAAGGCCATTTAAAAAAAAAAAACCAACCAAACCACACACTTGGAAAACTACCTTTACTGTGTAAATAGGAATTTTTTTATCATCAGACTTAATGTTGCTGTCCCAGCAATTTTTCTAATGTATCAAGAATGGAGCTCTGCCACAGGATATACACAGCATGTTGTTTCTGATAAGAGGGTCACTTCTGACATTCAGTTATCTTATCAGGACAGACCTCTCATTAGAGCTCCATGCAGATGTGACACTGACAAATGTAAATCTAAAGTGTGACAGGTGCTTTGCCTGTCATGTAGTTGCCTCTGAAGCAAACATGGTCTTAGCACTAGAAACCTGCTTCTAGTTCTGCATAAACTGGCTGGCTTGCCCGATGGGCAGTTACAGCGTAAACCTACTCCACTCGCTGTGCTACTGAGAAGGTCTGTCTGCTCCTGGAATTGTGTCCCTGTGTCTGGGAAACTTCCTAGACAGCTGCTCTCCCTTCTCTTCATCTTACTGTCTCCTGTAAAATTTTAACTTCTATGTGGTTTAGCATGGTATAAAGCTTTAAAAGTAATTCTTGATTAAATGTAAGGTAGTACTGCACCTTATGTGGAAACTTACCTGCTGTTCCAGTTAAGGCTGTTACGTATCAGTTTTCATTCTAGTAACAGTTGCTTGAATTTTAAGTTGTTGGAAGACTGTCCGTAACTAATTAGCCACGAAAGGCCTTTTTTAGCTGCCTTTCCTGCTCTTTTATTCCTCATCATAAGGGTTGGGAGGAGTAGATTTGCATTGAAGGCTTCTACGAAATAGCTCCCTGCTTCTAAAACAGCCTCTGGCCAAGCCCCAGGTTCTGCAAGGTAACTTGGCTTTATCAGAAGGAGGTGGCATTAACTGGACTTAATTAACAGCAATCCCACTTTTTTTTGGAAGTGGTGAAGCCTGAGCACTTGAGTGCTCCCAGAACTGTAAAGGCCTAACTTTCTGTGGCTGGGTAGTGCAGGTGCTGTATGCCCTTGTGTGCCAGTGATAGAACTACAGCTCTGATTTACCCAGGTTTTTCCCTCATCTTCCACTGGCAGTAACGATGCTCTTGTGATAAATGTGCAGCGTTCCTCAAAGGTAATTTAACTGGTGCATAAAGAAAAAGCATTTTTTCACAATTAGTGTGAACATTAGCATGTAGTGCAAGCTGTTGTTACTTTGTCTCTTAAAGGTCTTGACATACAGGCTTTTTAACCAAGCAGTCTTTTTTTTTTTTTTTTTAATTTTTAAGCTGAAGGTCATTCTAGTAGTTTTATTCTCATTTTCCTTTGCCCTGCTCCATGCAACTTGCTTCAGGTGAAATACTGTAATGGAAAGTATACCTCCCCCCCTCAAAAATGTAATGTAATCAGGTTGCATCAAGAAGCCCTTTTCTAGCTTCTGTTTGGAAGCTAGATGTAATACTTGTACCTTAAACACAACTGCTTGAGGACTTTGGTATAGTTGTGTGAGCTATACTAGATTTCCTTTTGAAGTCTCTTCCTGTAGCTTTGGCTTCTATGGTAGCAATATTTCTTTTCACAAAACATGCCTGCGGGCATTAACGATAGTGAACTTAGAAGCAGAATGCCTATAATCATGAAAAACTTGATTTGGAAACTAATGCCAGCCTTGCATTGAATTTGTCCCCTAGCAGCCTTCTGCAATTTAAATTGCCTTTCTGTTTGTCCTTTACTTACAGTTTCTGAATTGGATAATAAAACTTCACAATTGAAGTCCTAAGTAGAAGCTGGTATTAGGCAAAAAAGAAAAACAGAAGAAACAGTTATTTATGGAAAAATGGCTTATAGCTGATGTTTTCACTGCTTGATTGCTAGAAGAATGGAGAGAGGCTATTTGCAGTTCCTACCAGTGAATCTGACTAATCTTGCTAATGAGCAAATAAGCTTAGATGCTTGCTTGATAGCAAATGTGGTGGGAGGGGATATAGCACTAAAAGTGCGACCAAGTATATATGGATGGTATTAGCAATCCCTTTGAAGATCAGGAATTTACAGCTTTTAATATCTTACAGTAAAAGTGATAAATGAACTCAGTGCTGCTCCTGGTGCGCCTATGGACTTTTTTAGCTCAGGTGTGCTTTAAAGGAAAAGTGAGTCTGAAAGCTAGTTGTAATCTCCTTTAGATCACTTTAAGGGGATCTACAGAATGCAGTATTTCTCTCATCCCAAAGTGGATTTTGAAGGCAGCTTAATCTTGCTTTCAATCAGTTGCTGGTGGAAAGCATAGCGAGGTTGGAGTTATGCATCTAGAAAACAACACAAACCAAAGGCCTCAAGAGTAGTTCTTACTAGTATAGTTACAACATGCAAATGTACTGTGCTAAGGGTAGAATTAAGGCTGCAGGAGAGCTTTAGCCCTAGCTATACAGTGACCTAAAGCCAGGAAAGTAGCAGCATGAGCTAGCAACAACACCGTAGCTTTCAGTGCCAGAACACTGCAGGTATTTGAAACAAAACTATCCAAGGCTAATAAAATAATGGTGCTACCAACCCGGTTACTATCATGCGCCATTAACTAGCTGTTTGTACCATTGTTAATCTGTACAGATGCTTAATACCTGACTTTCTATAGGGTGCTGGCTCCAGACATGTTGAGTGGGAAGGAGAAGAGGACATGCCTGCAGAAGGAATGGTGTCTACACTTTATCTGAGATGTGAATAGATCTGCTTTGAGAAAGTGACCTTGAATTTTATCTAGCTGTTCTTTTCCTAGAACATGAATGTCCATGGAATAATCTTTCCAAAGATTAGGAGGCTTGTTTTTGTCTACAGCTCTTAGTGTTAACTATGCTAAAGTGCAAAGATGTGTCGAGCTTTCCAAATAGAAGCTAGAAAGGGCTTCCTGATGCAACCTGATTATCTTGGCAGTGTTATTGAGAGAACGTGCTCATTTCTCTGCCTAGAGAAAGGGAATTTACTGGGCAGTACCTCCAGAGGTAGTTGTTCTTTTCTGTCCTAGTGTTCAAACTGATGCAGATCCTTTGAATTTTTAATCAATTCAAAAAGCATTCAGAATTTTAAAGGTAAAAATCTATGGATTTGGCCAGGAAAAATGTTTTAAGAGGAATATGCAAGTGGCTGTGTTGCACTCAAATTTGAACTGGAAATTGTTTAATAAGGGTAAATCAGTCTTGTGTATCCTGGAGGTCCTAGTTCTGAATCTCTAACACTTCCTACCTGGCCATATCGAAGCAAAATCACTTGAGACACAGGAGAGCCTATCCCAGCTAGAAGTAACCTTCTAGTGTAAACAGAGTGAGCATTCCTGGCTAACATCCTGCCTCAAAGACAGGTCCTGCAACTTTCTGTTCTATCTACTACTGTTAACATCTCAGTTGTCTTAAAGAGCTCTGCAAGTTAGTTGGTGATAATAAATACCAATGACCCCTTAGACTGGAAGGATAGGTCTGGTAATATTCTTATGTGCAAAACTAGGAGCAAGGCTTCTACAAGAAAAGATGATCTCCCAGTTGTTAAATCTGTCCTTTAGTAAGGGATTTGTGTGAATTTATTCTAGAAGGAGCTGTCATGACTAAGCTGAGTTGACTTGCTAGAGCAGAGGATAAAGGAACGGAGCCGTCATACCCAGAGTAATTGGCATGTTCTTCCTGGCCAGCTCTGCACCTTGAAACTCTCTACTAATGCTCTTGACTCTCATCTGCTGTAAAACATCGTATGTTCTGGAAGCACCAGCTGTGTGGGAGTTGCCAGTGACTGAAGTCACCCACTCATCAGTGCATGTAGGCCTGCAAGGTTTTTCCCAGTGCCTTCTGAAAATAAGACTGATGGAGACTTGGGTCTGATCTTTGTATAGTTTAGTATCAAGACTTTTCCAAAAGGTGGAAGTAGGGGTTAAATTGCCTCACAACTTCAAGCAAGTAGTAGCAGTGTTATTCAGCAGTAATTGTGGTGTTTAACAGGAGTATCCAAGAACAGTAAATAAGAATTAAGAATGTACTATGCAGCTCTTCACACAAGGATTGCAAAAAAATGTCTCATACCTCCTCTGAATTGCTCCTGTGCGTGCTTTATTCAGAAAAAGCACCTTTGCAAACAGTGGACTTTCTGGTCCAGATGTACTTCTCAGGATCCCCAAAGAAATGGGAGTGGCAAGAACCCAGTGTGTAATGTGGTAAGAGAAAGTTTCATCTCAAGACAGAGGTCTGCACCCTTGAAGAGTTTCTCACTCAAATAGGAACTTGGAGACCTGCCTGTGTCTGCCAGGTCAAACGGAGACCATTGCAGTCTGCAGCTGTTAAAAAGGGGGAGGGAGAAATACATTATCTTTCAGTCCAGATAGGTGTTAGGTCTGTGTAACAAAGGACCTACATCTAGCTCTTGCTTTCAGACTTGTTTCTTAAGACTGCTAGCACATGTCTGTGCCTTGCTAGCTATTATGCTGAGGTCTAAAAACAGCTTGCCAAAACATCTTGGCCATATAGGGGATGGTGGTGTCCAAAGATTCCTACCTTGTACAGCTGATGCTGTCTGCTCACTTGAAGTCTGGCAGAGGGGTAGCATTTGCAATGCTAGTTTCCAGTATTAAAATCTATTTCCTAGGTGACAGTAACTGTTTATTCTCATGTAAGGTTATGTGCTGCACCAAACTGCTGTAGAGAAACAGAGCTAGTAGGTGGTCATTGCTGCTAGCAATTGTGCAAGCTGCAGAAGAGGGCTTAACGTGGGCACGCAGTGCTGTCATGAGAAGCAAGGTAAACCGTCTTTTATGCTGATGCTGTAGTGTTGTGGTTAGATCAAACAGTGCTGCAGTTCAGACATGCCCTGCGGAAAATGAGCTACATGAAAGTCATTCTTAATCACCTTCAGCTGATCACCCTGTGTTGAGTAAGCATTGCAGAACCAAGATGATCATGACAAAAATAATACACCTCTCTGGCTGAGGGGGTGGGGTGTAGTTACTGTTTTCTTTCTTGGGCAAAATTGGGTCTGCAGGACTTGACTGTTTGTGCCAGGTACACTACAAGCTATTGGCTGTCACTTACAGGGCTGGAAATGTAGCCAGTGTGGGAGTTAGTTGTGTGACACTGGAGCCTAATGACACTCATGCCGATCTTTGGCGGATGCGTCCTTGCTGAAATGGCTGTGTGGCAGTGGGCATGGGTCTGCTGTTCCATGATATGTTAGGGAATAAACTTAGTCTCTAACTGGAGTTCTGTTAGTAAAGATACTGCACTGTAATTGCCCCGACTCTTTCATATTGGAATGCTGGTGAGAATTCAAGTGCAGTGCATAACACTCACAATAACCTAATGGTTCTGGCTCAGGGCTGGCCAAGACTGACTTCTGAGGGGTTGGTATGGAGATGCTGCTGTTGCAGCTGAGAGACAGCAACAAGAAAGATCCTTTCCTGGAAAGGTATTTGGCCCTCTATAGACTGGCACTTATGGCAGCCAGGAGATACTCCTGTTATTCCACTGCCAGCCAGTGGCTATGTGTCAGGTGAAATGCAGACACTGTTGTGCACTTGCAGCCGACCATGAGCTTCTACCTGAAACTGTAGTATTGAGCCCTGATACCTACAGCAGTACAGAGGTGAGGTATGGTCCTGGGTAGGATTGGCTCTGGTCTCAATTAAAGCCTTCCATGAGTTTGTCTAGTTAAAGAGCTAGGGTAGTAAGAAAGAAAAGGTAATGAATGTCTTACATTATGTCCCAGCTGAAGTGGAGCTACCTACTTTGTAAACAATAACTTTGACATTTAAGACAAGGCTCACATGATCCCTGAAATAGTATTGTGAATTTAGAAGTGGAAATAGCAAAAGACAACATTCCCTGTGCATCTTTGTCCTGCCCAAACTCTGCAGCGGACTGAGGAAGTCTTGGAGCTTTTCCTTCCTCCCACTTTCCTGCCTGCTGCCTCCCTTCCAATTTCAGCTGCGGCCCTAACACACCACCTGGCTCTTGTGGTTTGAAAGCCATTAAGAGGAGCAAAAGCTTAAAATAATCATCTTCCCCTTGTGTTTCGTTAGTCTTCAATAAATCCAGTTCTACCTGCCTCTTACAAAAAAGAAAAAGCATATAAAGCAACATCTGTTATTTTTTTATCAGCTAAATGACCAACCAATTAATTACCATGTAGTCAACTCTTATGAACAGACCAGTGTTTCAGTCAGACTTATAGTAATGCATTAGCATTGCAATTACCTTTGCAACTAGGTTATCAGTCCTGGAACTGTTAGTATGTAAGAAGGATGTTTGTAAATTAAATTTTTAAAATGACCAGACTTTTGACTCTCATATGTACTGTTTAGGAAAACTAAAGGTAGCTGAATTGCCACCTTGTCACGGATTTGAGAGCTCACCCATGATTTAGCATTTGTATTAAACAGTTTTTAAATCTCTCTATACAAACCTGTGTAACTTCATGTAGTCTACTGTGTCTGTCTTGTCTCATCTTCTGTCTCCTAGGAAAAATTGTTACCTCGTCACAGGCTGACCATGTGCTATCTTGACAAGCATGTCAAGAGTTAAAATAAATTTAGCTTTCATTTTCTTTAGTTTGATGTAGAAACCTGCATCATCAAAGCCAGGTTGTTGAAGAAATAGCTTAAAATGAGCAGAACTGTAGGAGTGGGAGAAGCCCAAAGCACCGCATGCAAGAGGCTCACGTGCCATTGTAAAGAATCCCAACCATGAATATTATGTTGCTGAATATAGTAAAACTGTTCATTAAGTGTCTATTTTTTCTACTGCAGGAGTTTGAGGATGCAGCAAGCCTGATAGTGAGGACAGAAGAATCTCCTTAAAGAAGTCTCACAATCTGAAATACTGACCATGTCTATTATGGATCACAGCCCCACCACGGGAGTAGTGACTGTTATTGTTATTTTGATTGCTATTGCGGCTCTTGGTGCCTTGATACTGGGCTGCTGGTGTTACCTGCGTCTGCAGAGGATCAGCCAGTCTGAAGATGAGGAAAGCATTGTGGGTGAAGGAGAAACTAAAGAGCCCTTTCTTCTGGTGCAGTACTCTGCTAAAGGACCCTGTGTAGAAAGGAAAGCTAAGCTAACTCCAAATGGCACAGAAGTACATAGCTAACTTGGAGCAACACATGTATAGGGACTATGCTTATGATGTGTGTAACCAGCAGAAGAATCTCTATACTGTGAAGAACCTGGTCACATGCATGCTACTCATCAGAAAACACCGTGATGAGGATTAAATAAGCTTTGTTTGCAACTGCATGCACTGAGAAGTTGCACTTTGCATCAACTGTGTATCCTAATTCCTCTATGACAGGAGCTAAGTCACCTGGTGTAATGATGTCCATTGCCGGCAATGGACACAGGGATATATTGGTGTGAAGAGACTACTAACGTTTTCTGTTACTTGAATGTCTAGCTGAGCCTATTTTGATGGAGCTACTACTGTAATGTGAACTACTTTACAACTGTGAACTGTAAATAGGCTGCTAGAAGCTTTTTGCTTTGTGTTCCATAGCATATGGGAATAATATGATGCAACTGTACATAACACACAAAGGGACTCCTGAACCACAACTGTAGATGGGATTCCAGACCTTCAAATCTGCGGTTAAAGCTTGCTTCTGCTACTAACTTGAGTGCACAGCCATAAAGTCAGAACTCCTACTCTCAACAGTTTATTGGACTGATGCAGAATACTTCCTTTGAAAAGAAGGTATAAGCCTTCAGGAGCATGTTGAGGGAGGAAGCATGGGAGCTGTAAGAAAGGATTTCCTTTAGTTGCAGCTAGGTAGGTTAAGCTTTTGACTGCTAGAACTGAGTTCTGCAGGGAAACTGCCATTTTGATGGGTTCCAACCTGGAAACTAATGATGGATACTGCATCCTCAGGGATGGTCCAGAAGGTTTCCAGGAGTTTGAAATGGCAGTAGAGCAGGCTTTTCTCTTCTGTAGGTCTGCATGCTGAAACTGCAGAAGTGGTTACTTATTAAAACTTGCGTAAGTGCAACTAGTATGAACTTTTTGTAGAACCCGTTTGTGTACTTAGCAGTTAGGGTATGTGTAAACAGCCTGTTGTAAAAAGGCATTTTAGTCTACAGACAAATGATCAAGTTTAGAATTCAGTTAATGTATCTTGTAGATAACTCTCTTGATTGAACTGTACTACTACAAGATAAGTTTCAGTCTTTCCTACGAAAACAAATGTTGATATGAGGAAGGGAGATTGGTCAGTTTGTAAAAGCTTTTAGCTAGCAATGGTGAAGTCCTTTTTCAAATAAGGACATCCCTTCTATTTCCTGCTCTCTGCTATAGTTCAGCTGTAAGAACTGTAAAAAGGTGTGTTCAAGGGGGAGTTCTGGACCTCAAAGATTTGGAGGGGCAGAAAGGGGAGGAAAAGGAACAACACCGAGCCACTGATAACAGCTTACATATTCTAAAACTCTTAGGGTAGGCACACAAGCTCTGAGGCCACTCACCTGTTGTCTATGACTTCATACATAGCTTCCTGTACCTACTGAAATTTTTAAACACTCAATTGCCTAGGAGAAATAAAGCTACTGTAAAACTGTTCCCTGAAGTCCAAGTTCTTGAGCTCTATAGGAAGCATTAGATTTGCTTCTTGTACCTGTATGTATGGAATAACTAAGTAACATAGGCCTAGGAAGCTGGCTTGAGAATTTTAACTATATGCAGGACAATAATGGCCCAGTCAGTAAAGCACTGTCCCTTTCTTCTACAGTAAGAGCTTGATTTGCATTGTTAGTGCTATGATTTTTTTTTTTTTTAATTGAAGGCTACAATTTGAAGCAAAATTAATGCTGTCAATAGCAAAAAGCTCCTGCTGTTGCCTTTTGAATCCAATATTGGTGTACAGCCGATGGAGAGCTGTTCTTACCCTGGCACATACCTTTTTAAAGATAGTAGTCTCATGAGACTTGCATGTATAGCCAGACTCATACACTTAAACTACTGTATTCTAGACCTCTTACAAATCAAGGAGAGAAGGATTAATTCAGTAAGACTTTAGTTTTCAGTAGAGAACAGTTCACACGTGGCTCTTGCAGGTTTCAAGACAGAGAACTGGTATACAAAAGTGATACAAAGTGCTGAAGTTCTAGAACAGAACAGTTGTAGCAAGATGACTTTGTCCATTCAAGTTTACTGATTACACAAATGAAATATTTCTATTTTAATTCAGCAAAGAGAATGCAGTGTAAAGGGCAAACTTCAGAAATTATGGAAAAGTATAAATCAAAGGTCTAATTTCTCTTCTAGCAGCTGTAAGAAAAAGCCAGTGAAAAATAACTGGTCCTTAGTCAGAGGTGCTTCACGCTGCTGCCCCTAAAAATCAACATCTTTAATTTAAATGGATAGGTGTTTGCAAGTTAGTGCAATAGTAAAGTGCAGAAAGTGTTTTCCATTTTCCTCGTCTCTTTAGACATGGGCATCTCATAAGTTGTTCAAGTATACAAAAAATATTCCATTTAATTTTTCTTTTTCTAGATCACATGGGGGAAGTCTTTATTTACAATGAATTTCAATAAAATTTGCATAAATACCTACCCAATACTGTATCATTTGATTTTGTGTAAGCAATCATTCTGTCCTGTTTCCACTACTGTGCTCTGTCTCTATGGTATCAATACTATCAATCCTTTTTTCATCTAATGTGGCAATAGCTGTTGAAACTGATACGTCATTATCTTCAGAAAGCGTTTGCTCTGACTGAAGGGATTGTTTCATTTCATCTTTGCTCTGTAGCTTTCCGTCCCTTGACGCCACAAGGATTCTCAGTAAAGTATTCTCTTTAAGGAGGTTTTCTGATGCATCAGCTAATTCTTGAAGCTTTTCAGCCATTTCTAATAATTCTTGATTCTTCTGGTCGTATGTGGCCTGTAACTGCTCACTGTGGAGCTGCAGAGTCTTGTGCTGCTTTTCCAGTGTGTGTTTTTGCTGCTGTAGTCTATGTTCTTCTCTCCTAGCTTCAGAAAGCTGTGCTTCAAGCTGGTCGTGGGCCTGATGAAGGGCACTGATTTCTGATCTTAATTGCTGAATTTCTCTCTCTAAGTGGGAGATGTGTCCTTGCTGTAGAACTGCCTCTTTCTGTAGGCATTCTTTGGTACAGGGCTCTGATGAAGAAAGACTTGAGTGATGTAAAATAAATTTAAGGAGATTAGGAAGGTTAACTGCAAAGTCTTCAGGGAACTTCACACTTTGTTCCTTCCTAGAAAGAAATAACAAATTAATGTTAAAACATGCAGGATAAGCAATGATAATTTTGTCTAAGCATCTGCTCTTCAACTCTAACTTGGTATTTTGTTTTTTATCAAGAGCAGGTAATAGAGTAGCTAAGAGAAACCTGAACTCATGGAGTAAGTTCAGTATTTTCTTTGATGAAGCCTTTTACCTGTGTGCTGTAAGCACCTCTGCACTGGGTTGGTATTTGTTTGAGAGCAAAGTTTTCTGTCAAATTTCAGAAAAAAAAAAGTTTATTCTTTAAAAAAAGTATTCCAATTATGGGTTATGAGCTTGACGTATGTATGGTAGCGTCACTGTTGGGCAGGTGTGATCAGAGCATACTGATACTAACATTTGTTAGTAAGCTGAAGGAGAGCATTTATGTGCACCTAATTCTACATACATTGTTAGAAATTAAGTCAAGATGTATAAAGGTATCTGATGGGAAATGACCATTTTGAGCATATATATGTTATTCTGGAAGAAGTAGCTTAATGTGTTCCAACATCAGAAGGGTGTTGCAAGAAGTGGAAAAATACAGTTTGCTTTTAAACAGTAAGCAGTCACTTTAGTCAGAAGCAAAGCCCTTTTGCTGTCAAAAAACCAAATCCTTTTACTTGTTCCTCTTACTTCTTTGACTTTATACCACTGAAATGATCAAGGAATGAAACCAAACTTTTTTTTCCCCCTGAAGCTTGCTATGTGGCTGTGAATACTAAGCCCAGCATATGAAGAGGTAGGCCCACTGCTTTTTGCAACAGCATGAACCGTTACTCCTAAACTGACAAGACAGTCCAAGCCACTTGAAGATGAACAAGTACCAAATTTCTTCCTCAAGACTACTAACCACCAAAAGACACCCACAGCCTCCAGCTGTGTCAAATGTTTAAATTATTGCCCTTTTTGGACCATGTACATGCTTCTATCACAAAATGTAGGAGGCTAAACTCTCCTCTGAGCTCTAGACATGCACTAACTCTTAACCTCCTTCTTCTGAACCAGTTAGGTCTTCAGCCTTTCACTGAGCACGTTCAGTGTAAGGTGAGTTTGCTGCCTCCTGACTTGCAGAAGAAAAGCTTAGTTACTTCCCTTCGGTTGCTAAATTCATAAGCATATTAATAGTATGTAGCATACAATCAGACATGGTTTAATTGTATCAGAAAAAGGACATAGGATAAACCCAAACAAGAATTATTTCAAAGCAAGAAAGCCAGATTCAAGTATAACACCTGATGCCTGAAAGTTCACCACTGCTGCTCCTGTAGACACACCATGGACAACTCGTATGTCCCTACGTGTGACGCTGTTTCTGAATTGCTTACACTGCACATCTGAAACAGGGCAGTTACTAGTTACCAATTACAGTTGCCTCAAAAATGCTGTGAAATCCAACTCATTAGCACATGGGATATAAACATATGCTAACTTCATTTCGTGAGAACTATTTATTGTATTTCAGGTAGAAGACAGATACTATATTTTATCAATAATTCAAGAAATTCAGATGAGGCTCCTGTTCATTAAAATTAAGCTATTTCTGGAAGTGTAAGCAACATGGGCTTTTTTTCCCTTGCAGACTTCTGGTGATCAATCAAGTTACTCTTGTAATTACCATCAGCAGTTCCTCAGATGACAATCAGCTCACACCCAAGTTTAATGACTCATGACATGATTTAGGCAAAAAATGGTCTAGACTAAGACAAAATTGACTTATTATACAGTGGTAATATTTTAGTGGTAACATTCATCATCCATTCTTATTCAAAAAAGACAGTATGTATCAGGAGATCTAAAAGGCTATTTAAAACAAAAAGAAAACCAAAATATTAACAGCATGTGGTGGACTGAGAATGGACTTAATTTGCAAAAACTGTCTCATAAGGCAAATACATAAGGAGCTGCACAGAAAGCCTTAATGAGGCACCTTTATATCCAAAATTAATATATGACTACTCTAGTAGTGCTACTGATACTACAAATTCTACAAAACCTACTTTTCTTGATTACCTAGATGCAGCAAAATATAAAACACACTGAAGAGGAAAAGCAAGAGAGAAAACAATGACTAGAGGTAAGGTACCTTTATGAAACCAATTGGAACATTACAAAATCAATCTTACTAAAACTATTAAGGCTGTCACTCCAGAGACAGTTTTTGTTGTTTTTTCTTTTTAAATTAGAATATGCATGAAGTAAGAATGCAGATATGGAAATGAATTACTGTTTGGATTTTTCCCTCTACTAAGACATGTAACAAGATAATTATTATAACTCAGTAAAATGGATGTTAAAAACCACAGGGAAAAGAATTACATTACCTCTGATGAGGAAAAAATAAAATGGTTGGGAGACGGTCTGTCATAAATTCCCATGGAAGGTCATTTCGAGTAATATCAATTCTGTTAAGAAAAGACATGCTGTTGAAAAGAACAAGCAGATGAACAATCTGTATTTTCTTGTAAAACGCCATTTTAGGGAATGGGAAGAAGGAAATGCAAGTTATCTGTGAAAGTAAATCTAAATGTGCTATGTCAAAAATATGTTGTGTATATGAGTCAGCAGAATTAATTACCAATACTCAAGATGATTAATCTCAGTTTAACAAATATATGTGGGTTTTTTTTTAGTAGTAAAATATGTGAAGTATTTCAACTGCTCTCACTTAGCAATTAAATTCCACAGCCACTCATTATGTACATATCTTCATTATGTACACACCTTCCTTCTCTGAAACAACCAGATCTGCCTACCAGTTTCAATGCTAGACTGAAGTTTTTTTCTATTCAAGAATTTGTTCCTCAAGTACAACTCCACGAATACTTTCCCCTCAAGCAGTTTCAGGAGTAAATGAATTTGCTTCTTCCAAGGACAAACACATTCTTAAGGCACAATTTTTTTTCTAAAGCTCTATGTAGAAAGGAACACAAGATTTTGTGCACTTGTTCAATGCTTGTTATGTTTTTCTCTGTATTTTTAGGTTTTCTTCGATTACAAATAAAGTTCTTATTAATGACAACTTTATTATAGAAAAAAAACCCCACAGACCATCACATCAGTAACACTGAAACAAAAATAATAGAACAAATGAGAGAACCTCAAAGCCAGGAAGGAGAATTGGTGCGGATTTGAGAGTAGCATTACATCTGCAGCCATAAAGCCGCAATTATAAACAGGTGATAACTCCAGATTTTTAACTGAATTTTCTTCCTATACATCTCATGCTGCCTTCTGGAGTAAGTTCATTCAGAATGAAACAAGGATGCAGTCAGAGCAGATGTTGTAAGTATTGATGAATTATCAAATACACACACACAAGAGGTTTAGGTTGCACATTAAAAACCATGGAAACACCAAACAAAACCATATATTTTTATATATTTATAAATATATATATATATATATATTACACACATGCATAAATATATATAAAAACATTTGTCTATAAACTAGTTTTGGCTGGGATAGAGTTATTTTTCTTCATAGTAGCTTGTATGGCGCTATGTTTCAGGTTTGTGATGAAAACAGCGTTGATAACACACGAATGCTTTGGTTACTGCTCAACAGAGCATCAACAGCCCTTCCACAGTATCAAGGCCGCCTCTGCTTGTCACTCTGCCCCCACAGTGGATGCTTTGAGGGATGGGGACACAACCAGGCAGATGATCTGATCTAACCAAAGAGCTATTGCATACCATATAATGTCTTGCTTAGCAAAACGAGGGGGCTTTAGGAGGGTTATCCATCTTTTACTTGGGAACCATCTGGGCATCAGTCTACCTATAGCAGGTGGTGAGCGACTGCCTTTGCATCACTCGTTTTGCTTTCTTCGCTCTCCTTCCACTTATCCTTTACTTATAAAACAATTAATTTTGTTTTGTTTTATCTTGACCTCCAAGTTTTCTTGGTTTTATTCTTCCTTTCCTCTTCTCCCATCCCTTTGGGGATGAAGGAGGAAAATTAGCACGTAGCTGCCCCACCAGGGTTAGGCAAATTATGTATTTTTGTGGGTTATCTCAAACCATTTCTCAAGTACAGTACTACAGGATATAATTATTTGCTACAAATTACCAGAGAGAGGGGTAATAATTATTTTCTACTGCTATTTTATTGATTTGCTTCCTGAAATTAGGAAGCTTCAAGGTTAATTGCACTGTTTAAAATTCATTTTAATTAAACTGCATAACTACTGCAGTGAGACTGAAACCCATCAAATTTATACAGAGGAAAACAAAATAATGCATTCAAAGAGAAATGAAGCAGATGACATTCATATCTACTATTGCAAGATTGTAAAGAGAAAAAATGTAATTATCTCCTAGGCTGATGACCTCAATGAACTTACATCATTCTTGAAAGATGAAATTAGAATCTTTTTTACCTTGCCACGGTGAAATTATCTGGAGGCAAAAGCCGAGCAAGTTGAATAAAGATGTGATTAAGAGAAGCACAGAATCCACACCACTGTGCATAATAGAGCAGCAAGACATTCTGCAAAATTAAAACGGAGAAGAGTTTGATTATCTATTGTAGTTAATCTGCAGTAAAGCACAACTGGTCTTCACAACATCTAAAACTCGGAACCCTTAAAATGTGAAAGGAAACTACATTCCAATGTAAATAAACTTTATTATAAGCTATTTACTGTCGCCCTCTGTCTACTGAGTTAACACACAAAAACTCTTAGGGAATTCTCTTTCCATAAAGAAGACAAAAGGATTACTTAGGTTTAGTTTAGAGTCATTCCCTTTAAGTGAAAATGCACCAAACTTTACTACACTTCCCAAGATTCTTTTGCAATCTTAAATTCCTATGTAACTAACACTGACTACATACTTCACATGGGGGTGAAGGGGGAGATGACGTCTAGGCTTCTGCTTTTCACCTTTAACAAGGCAAAGCAGGAATTAGGTCTGCTGAAAACCAGTTACTGGAGATGTATACGCTCACTGCAGACCTCAAAGACAACAAGTATTAATCCTTACTATCACATCTTTAAGAAATCAAAGTAATTTAACCACTGCTCAGGACGATATCTTATAGAAAGCAATTTTATGGCATGCAATTGGGAAGCTTTTACTTGTGAGAGTTGTGGGGGTTTTTGCCATGAGCTTTCAAATAATGCCTAAGGTTTAACACTTTTAAAAAATTTATTTATTTATTAGTTATGTCTACTTTGCAATAATTTTTAAATTTCTTTAAATTAATTTTTTTTAATGTAATATAGGGAAATAGTCATAGTATATTTATTTCCTTTCAGGTACGAAGCATAGAAATTGGGAATACTCTTCAATGTTACCTCAAACCTTATGTATTTAGCATGCGCTTCTGCTACAGTGGAAGAAAGGAAAAGGAAAAAACATCAAGTAATGGACTTTTTTTTTTTTTTTAAATTAAAACCTGTATTTCAAACACACAGGAAAAAGCACACCTCCTCTCCCCCCCAAGTAAAAAACACCAGCCCCCAAAAACCCAACAAACCTTGAACTGTAGCAGAAACTTGTCAGGGAATCAGTTGCACTGACTTTTTGATTATTTTAACACCAGAAGAAGAGTTTTTGCAGATTTACTTAAGACCATGCTACTCCCTATTGCCTTTTAAAAAAAAAAAATCCAACCTCTGCATTGTTAGAATATAACATATTTTATGTTATAAAGAAGCAAAACATGTCAATATAAAAAATAGAGCAAGACCCTCTCCTCAGAAGTCTGCATAAGGATTTGCAAGAAACATTTTCAGCAATGAGGTTTACCTTCTCACTCAAAAACACGGTCTCATGAAAGGTGTGAGTAGTCACTTCAGTGATTACACGCTGTTTGTGAAAATGGACGGAAGGGCTGTCGACAAGATGCCGTTTCAAGGGACTGTAGAGAACACTGAAATTTTTTATGAAGTTCTCTGAAATTAAATTGATATGTAACAAAGTTATTTCAGTTCCACCAAATATGTGATTTGGGCAGTTTTTCGTCGGAATTCAGAAGAATTTACAGAGAAAATACAAACCTGGTTTCATGTCATTAATTGTTGACAATTTGGTATCAACTCTTAAGTAACCACCACTGATGTGAAAACAAGATAAAATGTCACTGGTTTGTTTGTTTGTTTTGCTCATTACAGTCAACTTTTCCCTTGCCACACTACTCTCTAATCTTACTTCTAATCCTGCTCAATGTACTTTATTGTAATTCTCTTCCCTCCTAATCTAACCACACACCCAGTAACTCGTGAATAGTATCCCCTCACTATTTTTCTATTTCCACATAGCATTGAAATATTTGGCCCTTATCTTGGAAGCATCCACTTAATTCCACATTTATTTGCATTTATTATTTCATTTTTAATTACTTTCCCTGTAATTCTCCATTTGCTTTAGACTTTTAAAGACTGTGCTATTCTCATGCCAATATGACTAGCCACCTTTCGTTTACCAGTGACCACCTTCCTCTTCATTCAACTTTCTCTTAAATTTTAAGACATTTAAGAAGTTACTGCCCAGTGGTAAAAATTCAAAACAAGCTCCAAAGCCCTCAACTACAGTATTTGAGCCTGGACCATGTTCTCTAAATTGCTGCAAGATATCGACTGTATCCTTCTTTTCAATTTAGTTAAAGGAAATATTATTCTCTGCATTATAGAATAAGAGTATTCAATAATCAAGACAAAAGATATCATGTCAAACACACTAAAAATAATTATTTCAACAAACAGAAACATCTTGTGCTGGTATTTCCAGTCCAAAACCTAGGCCAAGTAAAACTGGCACTTTTGTACACATACAGATGAAATGCAAACAGCAGTATATTTAATTTGATCTGGTCTGAGAATTTAATGAAATGCTGAATAGTAAATATATAATTAAATGTACTGCTGTTTGCATTTCAGAGATTAACTCGATGATCTGTTTATATTTACTATTCAGCATTTCATTAAGTTCTCATACCAGATCAAAACAGCTTTTTTTCTTTTCTAGATCTCCAGATTTGGAATATCTATGCATGATTAAGTAATAACTGAAAGGAGGGGGCTAACTAAAAGACATAATCCTGAATTTTCAGAACTCATACGTAAAAACTGAAACCTGTTAAAAGTATTAAACACAAATCTGTTTCATTATTTTAAAATATCAAAAGTTAAAGAGTCTCATGAAAGTAAAATAAAAATGTAACACTGCCCCCAAACCCAAATATAAATCACAGTTACTCCTTGACAAAATACGTAGAAGCAAAAATTTCCTGGAAGTTCAAATGACTTGGAATAGAAATATATCAAGTGTTACTTAGCAGAGAAACCCTCGTCATTGTCAGGAAATCCTGTGACTTGAAAAAAGTTTGAGACAGAAAGTACTGGGAGCGGAAAGGGGAAGGCAATTTATATCTCCTCACTTGGAACTTAATTATTTTTTTTTTTAATGGTTACTGGAGTTTTTGTTTGTTTTTCCAGAGTGTTCTTCTGGGAGGCTGTGATGCAAACAGGTTTCAGGGCTGGATGGGATCCTTAATAAGAACACAGCTATTTGTTCTATGACGTGCATACTTTCATACTTACAGATTTATGGTAAAATGGAAATGTAATTAATGCTATAGAATTGTATTGATCTACCTTCTTGAACAATTTATTTTAATACTATGTTCACCTGAATTTACTTCCATGTTTACCAACACTGCTAACATTAAAAAAAAACCTGCATTTGCTGAAGGTGAACTCAGTTTTGCACATCATTGTGACAGCTAAATGCACGTGGTTAGGCATGGTGTGCCTTATTCAATAACTTGCAAATAAATCAGAACTGCAATCATTGCGTTAATTGGGTTTTTGTTTGGTTGTGTGTTGGTGTTTTTTCTCCTCCAAATCAGCCAGGAAATACAGTATTGACAGATTTGGCCAAAACCACTTCAAGAGCTCTACCCTGACAACACATATACTTTTCAAGATAAATTTAAAACAATTTATAAGTTGGCTTCAGAGGACAAGAGGAAGGGCTAGCCTCTGCTGAGAAGTGGGCAGTATCTCACGGCATTCTGAGGTATTTCAGTACAGCTCAGCAAACACCAACACTGCCATTAATATACAAATGTCTTCTATAATATCAAATGTGTTAAACGCATAGTAATTTTTTTTCCACAAGCAAATTAGTGTAGATTGCAATCAGGCATCAAGATTCAATGCATCAGGCAGTAAAGAATCACATATTTTGAGGGTCACTTTTAAAGCAAATTACTTTTGGTATATGAAACTTAGTTCTTCCATCATCTAGAACACGATTCTACTGCTTGGTTAACTACTAAATAAATTAGAGCAGAATAAATTAAGATTCACAATGTTGACTATCATCTCACTTTAAAAGCAGTAATTTTCAAAATGGTATTAAGTTTTCCATTCATAAGCTTAATTGCAAAATTAATTTTCTTATTTCAAGCATTTGTATAGTGGATACCATACCCAGGGTAGATCCAACAAGTGACCGATTCTGATCCAGGACATAATGCACTTCTTCTTTCAGGTCAACAATAGCAGCAAACTCCTTAAGATGATTAGATTTTGATGCTCCTAGTCTCTCTGCGTATATCCAAAAGAGATTTGAATCCAGTAGATAGAGATTCAAGGTTTTGTTGGTCCTGCAGCTCAGACCAGTAAAGTTAGTGCCACTAATATGAAGGTCAGGAATAAACCAATTCCTATCCTCAATGTGAGGAATAGAATGTTGGGTGTTATCTTTCTTCCCATGGGAAGAAAATGCTACTTTGGGGGTCTGAAAGATGGTCTTCTCAGAACTAATGAAACTTAAAAAATGCCTGTTTACCGTCCTGCAACATGCAGTGTAATAGCTAAAAGGACTGTAGAAACTTAAGAAATTGCTGCATTCTATGGTATTTGATATAACTTGAAAAAAGGTACGTTCCTGGAGGTAGAAAGAGTCCAAAGCTGCTTCTATCTCTAAAAAGTTACAGTGTGGCACATGGACTTTATTTGGTTTGACACCAAGTGTCTGGTTAATGCAAAGCTCACAGACATTGTGAGTTCTAGATATTGAATGCCACTGCGGAAGCACCACGGTGTTACAGCATGGGTACTTGGTTATTGAAAATGTTTCTGATAACTTCATATGTGCATCAGGTACAGAGGAATCAAAAGCTGGTGAATCACTGTCTCCTAAGTGCTGAAGATCTGGCTCAGCTGCTTGGCTTTTATTACAATTGTGGTATTCCAAGGCCACTTTGGTTATCTAAAAAAGGGGAAAAAAAGGCAAGATTAACAGTACATAGTTCACTCAAATGCAGTCACCTGCTGCACGTTTAGCAACATATATGCAATTAGAGATGGAATTTCAGAAACGTGAAGTTGACTACTCCTTTGTTCTGACAAAAAATTATAAGAGGCTGACTTGATAACAAAGTTAAATTTTCAGGTATTTCAGCATCTACAGAACAACAAAAAGCCACTTTAAATTTTTTTCAGTCCATCACACTGATCTCAAGGTCTACTTTGCATCATTATCACAGCACAATAACACTACATTTTAAGGTTAAATCTCACCACATGAAGCATTTATCAGAACAGATTCCTGAATTTCTCTTGTTTTCCAATACCAGGAGAAAATAAATAAAAAAGCATGCCTCTCAGTGCAAACATTCTCATGCTCTGTCACCATTTTGTTTTTCACAACCAAGGGGAAACAAGCAGCAAAAAAGACGTATGTATAGACCACAGAAGGATTTCCCTTTCTAGGCAATAAGCAACAGAACACAGAAGAAATGAAAGAATAAGTTTCCTTTTATCCTCATCTATCACATTAAACATAATCAGAATACAGAACATACACATATTTCTCACACAAGGACACTTTGATAGGAAGTTTTATAATTATCGAAAGCATACTGAAGCATCACATCTAGGAGGGCTGCTGTGTCACAGGACTGGCAGTATTAAGATGTGATCTACAGCAACAGTTTGTTACAGTCTTTAAAAATCCTTGTTAGATGTCTTCATCCTGAAAACGCTCAATTAAATACTTAAAATTAACTTGACTCATACTATAATCTAGCCTGAAGATTTTGACTTCCTACATAAACATGAACAGTTATTATGAACATAAAGCCAGATTTGTGATAAGAAATCTCATTTCAGTGAGCTGATATCAGAAACAAAATTTTGCTCCAAAAGCTTTGAGCACACAACTAGACAGCCTCGTTCTTTGCAATTGCCTTACAGTCAAGGGGTTTCATTGCTTGATGAAACCCACAGGATGGCTGCAGTAAATGTCTCTTCCTATGGTAAACAAGTTGCATAATACCTATCAAAGTGAAGCTATACAAGATCAACTGGAATATTTTGTATCTCATTTCACATTTTGATCCAAATATTCTTATTTAGTAGAATGAAATCTGAAACTGAACATCTTACGTTGCACTGATTTGATCTAAGTAAGTGGCACCTGTTACTAAAATGTTTAATCTGTGACAAGCATCACTGAACTAAGTCTGCCGAATAAAAGACAGGTCAGCACAAGAATAATCACAGTTCTTTTCCATTCTTTCCACAAAGATTTCCCCAACCCTATCTTGTAGCAGAGTAGCTTTTATTGTGTCTATTTCTAGTTTGTCCATAGTGCTACATGATCACCACTATGATGTGCAGCTATGTGACATACTAAACGGGACAATGGGTTCCAGCTGAAAAATAGCCCACGGAAAAAAAAAATAATTATTTTTTGGCCAAGTCAGTTTCCCTATCTCGTTTACTGCACAGCTACATAAACTCCTGTCCTAGGCAGTTCAGAAATGGAAAATATGGCAGAGGAAAAGAAAACTGGAAGGTGAGTAAGGAGCGCACAGGATATAAAAATCAGATTAATTCTGTGTAGTTTTTTAATTGGCCTATATTAAAATAAACCAGACTGGTTTAATAAAAGGTCCATTCTTCCTTATGTAACCATCTCTGGAAAGAAGGAAGGAGAGGAGATAAAGAACAGGGTGGACAAAACACAAGTCCTCCAATACTCAAATACGTTCCTGCTCTTTCATTTGAGCTATGTAGCTTGAACAGAAGATTAAGGACCTGCGTGTCTCACGCAGCATTCACCACAGGAAGAGGAGAGTCAAGGAAACGAGTTAGGTGCTTGTTCTAAACAACTGTTGACACGAGAAAAAGGCACATTGTGTAGGCTGCAAACCAGCATAAGGGAGCTGTGATAATATGGCTTGAGAAAATGTGTTTAAACACAACTGATTACTTGGAACAGTGAAATAAAAACAGATATCTGGCACAATAAGCTTAGAACCCTGACTAGAGTTCTCAAGTTCTGGTATTTTTAAAGTAAAGAAATAATTATTTCCACTTACTTCATCTAAAAGAGGATGAATTTCTGCTAAGGGATTGTAAGGTATAAATATGAGAAGTGCTGGTCCTTTCTTCAGCTCATTGTTTAGAAGAAGGCTTTTTCCACCATGTGGTCTCAGCCAGCGTATGAGCGTCTCTCGATTTTCTAGAGCCCACTTGCAAATGTTCTCAGCAGTAAAGTTCATGATGTCGTTTGGATAGATCTTGAAGGGAGGAAAAAACAGTTATTTGTCCTCACTTAAACATACGGTTTAGTAACAAATGCAGTTCTCAAATGTGGCAGGCTTTGTCACTGTAATGCTTAGAACTCTTCCTAAATTTAACTACTCAGCGAGCTTCAGGGTTTCATATACCCCTTTCACTTTGGGAAATCTTTCCAAATAGTCATCAGTTCATAGTAACACACATGTTCTTTCAGGCAAGAAGTATTCCACCAGGGAAGCTCCTCTTTCTTTTACTACATCTTTATAATCTTTAGTTTTCTCACTAGTGTAAACTTTCTTTAAAAGTGAAAGAGCTCAATCTCTAAGTTAGTACCATCACGTATCTTGATTTACAGCATATTAGAAAGCTTTTTCTCAATATTCATTCATGCTATTAACTCATTTTAAATTAGTCTTTTAAGACCCCAACATCAAGACTGCATTAAAAACTGGTATTTCTTGTTACTGAATGCAGGGAAAAGAAACACATAATAAAAAGTGCTCATAGCATCTAGGGTCATTTTAATCAATTAAGGCAAATTTATCATAATTCATTTGCACAGACAAAAGTAGTTTTATGTATTTACCAGTAATTTGACATGAAAAATCCATGTTTTCCCTAGTCTCAACTGAATAAAATACACGTTACAACACTTATTTTCACAGTTTCCACTCATGGTAGCAGTTTGTATAGATAATGCCAAAAAGCAAATCTGAAAGCCAGTATTTTCATTCCTAGTCTTCCAAAAACAAAGCACATGGATTAAGAGTTACAATAAATTTTCAATTAAATTAATTTGCATTATTTTTCTAATCAGTGTAATGTCATACCTTTAAACTGAAATGCAAGCTTTTACTATTTCCCTATCCTCACTCAGGTAGCCTTCTAATTCTAACCCACTGAAAGCAGCAGAAGCTTTAGGAAAAAGTCTTTGTGTAGTAATTTGTGAGGTGCTTGATTTGGAGGATTTTGGTTTGATAGGGACGATCATCTTGGGTCTTAGCTACTGTTTACAACAGCTGCTGACTGGTAGAATGACATGTATTACCATACAAAAATATTGTTTTCAACATCCTATATCCTAATGCTCTGTGAAACATTAATTAATGGTCTACTATGACAGAGCTTCATTCTCCATGTCACTACAATGTATAAACAATACTCACAAGAGATGTGTTGACATGTCTGTGCAAATACACGCTGCCTGAATGCACCAAGGAGATCTCCTCCGCAACTTGTTTATTCGTGATCACTCCAAAGCGTATTGTTCCAAGGTAATCTGAAAGGGCACATTTTCATTTTTTAAATACAATTATACACACTGAACTTCTGTCCTGAAAGCCCAATAAGACACACAGAGAAATCTTGCTAAAGAGCAACTGCCAATATTGGTGATTAAGTGAGGTAGAAGACAGATAACAAAAGCAGGCAACGAAAACAAATGTGTTTCTCTTCTGCACTCAAAGTACAGACATTAACCTGAACTGACCAATTTCTTGATTTGCTTATTAAATATAGAATCTGGTTTCGCAGATACCATAACATGTAGCAAGTTCTATCTCAAAAGCTGCAATAAGATACACATATAATGAAAAGATATGAACATTGATTTAAATGTTTAGATGATGTACATTTCTAAATATATATTAAACACTTATTCCAGTATCTATTTATAAATATGTACATACAAGGAAAGAATGCATCTCATCTTTATGTTACGAAGAACTCACCCAACACATAAATGGGGAAATTACAGAATGAACTGTAGGAGAACAGGCTCTGTATCATATATCAAGTCAGCGGTACAATAAAAATCAGAATAACACTATCAGTTTCCTTCATTTGCTGACAAGAAGAAACAACCACAAAATGCACTAGTATGAAATTTACCAGAATATATGAGCCCCCCCCAAAGGTATTAATCATATAAGAAGTTTGCATATTTAAACACAAAAGGTTTTGTATTTTAGATTATTAATGCAAAACAACAGGGGGGAAAAAACCCTTCCCATTGTGTTACCTTCTACCAGCTCTGTAAATCCATCCCGGAAAGCACTTTGTTGAACTCAGTTACTAAGTACTGACAAAGTCATGTTCACCCTAATGCCTCTGAACCTGACATTTCAGTTGTTGCACAAGACAAATGCTCTTAGATTCAACTTAAGTGCTAGTCTGATTATGAGGTATTAGAAAGCAGCCCTGAGGAAAGGGACTTGGGGGTGCTGATGGACGAGAAGCTGGACATGAGCAGGCAG
>JAOXNO010000070.1:11843824-11859370 GCA_028565335.1 Limnodromus scolopaceus | reverse complement strand
CCCTGCTGACTGTGGGGGGGTCAGACTAGATGACCTTTGAAGGTCCCTTCCGGCCCAGATGATTCTATGATTCTATGATTATGGGTCTATACGGGTTGCAGCTACACACGTAGGTTTTTGAGGAAACTGTACCTTAATGTATCCTTGAATAGCAGCCTGTCATGTACTTCATTCCATGACAGCTGTTCACAAAATATACAATGAGCCTTTTATGTAAGCAAGCCTTGCACTGTAATAAAAGTCTCATAATTAGAGCAACATCAAGAAACACTCAAAAGGGATTAATTCCAAGTAACAAAACATTGAAAAAAAACCCCACCTACTCAAGCCCATATACAGAACTCATTTACAGATGCCTTATGAAAAGGACGCTTTTACCTTTCTTTAATGAATGTAATGCTGACGTGAAGAATGTTAAATAACCAGGCGGCTGAGGTGAAGCATTGAACTCAAAATATCCTACAACTCCAGGCTGAAATAATAAGGATTAGAGTTAGTTAAGGTATTTTAAAGTATAAACATGCCTACACTAAAACACAATAGATTTTAAAAAGACAAAAATGTTAACAAGACCAGTCACTTTACGCTGCAAGAAAAGTTTTAATATTAACAGACTAAATGGCTATCAGTTCTAAAGTTGCCATTCGAAAGCTATGTATGAGAAAGGGTTTTTATGGCTGTAGATGTGTAAGTTTCAAACCACGTTTTTCCCATGTTAGTTATCAGAGGTCACTAAAAATAGTCAGTTCCAGCACAAACATAAGAGCCAAAAGCATCATAAAGACTTCTTTAAGAATTTGAATATAAGATGTGATTTTTCAGAGTATAAACAACTTAAACAGTAACACTTTAATTGTTCTCTATGTTGCACATAATTAGCAACTACATACAAATTTGTGCAGTACATGAATGCTTGAATTGCTAAACCAATTTATCATCCCATCATTAAGCTATCAGTCATTGTAAGTTCTTTCAGGATCTCCTGCAGGAGTGCATGAAAGCCCAGCAGCACAAAAATAATGAGTGCGCCCCATATCCCACCTGCATATCCATAAAGTTCTTCAAACTGCTAAACAGTTCAAATAAAAGACTCATCCCTAAATAGGCCTGTTGAATTTGCCAGGAATGAAGCTTGAATGGCTTCATGTCAAAGTCAGGAAGAGAATCTGGGAGAAGCTGACTTGGAACAGAGAGGTGTGTAGTCTTTACACTTCTCATTCCAAAATTTCCATGAAGTTTGGAGTTTAAATTTTGCAAAATATAACCCATTAAATATTATTATTAATTCTTGTTTTTTTAATGCATCATTCAAATTGGCTTAATAAACGTTCAGGAAAAGAGTAAGTGATGGAATTTGATTATTTTGTGTTATTTGCTTCCCAGTCCCACCAGTGCGTACAAAAAGAGCATTTGACACACAAAGCATGAGCACTCTAGGGACTGCTGTGGAACAAAAGATTCCAGACTCACTGATCACCCATTTGTGTGGCAAATATATTCCCACAGAAGTATTTTCATTTGGTATTTTGGAAGTTGCTTTATTTTTTTTGGTAGAGTTTTATGCATAATTTTTTTTAATTTCTTTTTAAAACTTTAACATATATTTTGCCTGTTACTGTTATTAGTGATATGAATTCAGTTATTCGTATCAGCCATATGAATTGAGCTAATTCAGTATGAATTAGGGGTCTCAGGATGCTCACTAACAGCAGCACTTAATGCCACCATGCCACTTAATGACTTGCTCTTTTTAGGCAGGAATTATCTTTCATGAATGAATGCTAAACACAAGACCCTTATTCATAAAGATTTCTTATGAGGTAACCCAAGAAAATTATCAATAATAAGATACAAGCAATTAGTGAAATTTCTGCAATAACAATTGTCAAGAAGGAAATAAAAATAAAATTAAACAGAAGTAAAAAAATACAGCAAAATAATAGCACTCCTTTTTTAAACAGTAAATAGGTTAGTAATTAATGTTCATCTTTTTCTCTCAGTACTAAATTAGGACAGTAAAAAGAAACAATCCCTTATAAAAAAACATTTAAAGCATTCAAGTGAACCAAAATAAGGAGACAGATATGATCAAAATTTTAGTTTCCCATTTTGTAGGACCATTTTTGAATACCATTACTGAACAAAGCAAACTTATGGCACCAATTACTGAATGAAAGAAGAGTTAAAAGCAGCAGTAAAACGTGACAAGAAGCCAAAAGTTATAAAGTTATTAAAAAAGTGATGTTCTGATTCTGACTGCCAGTTCTGTTGTACGCTAATAGCAGCTTACAATTTCCAGATTGTGAAAAATAAGGTGTTTCCATTTGACATTTTTTGCAAGTATTTTTTAATATGAAAAAACTGTAGTGAGAGAATATATACTAATGCCATATGCCTAATCAGTAATCTAGTTCATTAATATCTTTTTAATGATCATTCCAGAACAGTTAAAATTTCCTCCCTGTTACAGACTGCAATTAAACATACGAGGAAAGTATCTAAAATGCTGTATTTCTTCTTGAGTACCACATGATTTTTCCTGTTCTTGTCAGAATGAAGAGATTTGCTTGCTAATACCAACTACTCTGTTCATTTTAACAGAACTGAACACTTCCAAATGCTAGCAACTAAGAAGGAATCCTGCTCCGTACAAGCGAGATTCAAGTCTTACAGAAGAGATATCTTGAAGAGGTTCCTACTTCTGAATACGAGTATGCTAAGAGGAGCTTGATGGCAGCAGCTCCTATTTCCTTTCTTGTACGGAGCTCTGAAACAATCAAGAATGGAGGCAGCAACAGCTACCCACGTGCAGGTTATGTGTGCATCTACACACAAGCTGTTACTGATGATCAGCTGCTTCCAGGCAACCATTTGTGTGCAGTTATGGTTAATTATCTTTATGCAAGCAGTTAGGAGTAACCAGTTGAACAGGATATGACTTGCTCTATATAAAGTTGGAGGATAAAATACTAGAATGGAACAAAGGGCTAGTTTGATGACACAATTGGAGTGTTGGTGTTGATAGAATGGAGCTTACTGGAGCTTTTCTTTCCATGAAACCATTTCAGCACCTGTCTCAAACTGAGTGTCTGTAGAAAAGGTTTTGGAACAAACTTGAGGGCATCAATAGTGTAGAGTCATGAGTACCATCTCCTAATGACACTCATATATGGAAATACAAATTGTTAGTTGTAGTTGTAGCCTATTACTTGCTTGGTCTCTACACCAGAGGAATGGAAAGTGACATGTGATGCCAATTAAATCAAACAAATAACAGACTTGACAGAATCTCAACAACTACAGAACAGCAAGTTCATAGAAACTTTAAGAATTAACATAGAGCTTCAGGTTGGTAATTTTTATTGGAGAACAGCCAGCATGGTTTTATTACTGAACCATGCCTCAAGTCTATCACCGTTCTTTGAAGGAATGAGCAAGCATGTAGATGACCGATCTACTCAATGCAGCACACCGTAATTGCCCAAAAGCCTACAAGAAGTCACCAAACAACCTGGAAGAACCTAAGGTGATAAGGAATAACATGGAAGGTCCTTTTCTATATTAGTAGAAAAGAGAGAAAACCGCTGGAAGAAGTTATTCATTTTCCACAGTCAAAGACAGCCAGCCAGTATGTGCACTGACGCTCACAGAGTTCAACATTTCTACAAACACTTTAGAAGAAAGGGCAGAGAAGGCTGAGGGACAAAATTTGCAAAGGCTGTTAGGAACCATCAAACAACAGCTGACTCAGAAGAGCTGCAGAAAGACAGTATTGAATGACTATGTGATGGAAGAGCTCTGAAATTTAAAGGCAAATAAACGTGAAGTAATGGTTAGAGAATAGGAAAAAACCCACTGCTAGTGAATAGCTTTTACAATTAGATAAACACTTTTACTACTCAATTAAGTTATTTCTCCCCCAATTTTTATTTATTTATTTTTATGTTTTGGCTACATTGCACTGAGGTAAGGGAGATGATATGTTTTTCAAGATCTCAGGCTTGTGCAGGCAGGCAATTCCTGCCTCATTTTATCTGTGAGCACAGGAAAGAAAACAGCAAGAGGAAGGGAATGTGTTATCTCTGGGGAACTGAAGAACCAATAACACATACTACTCATTCTGCAAAGAAGAAACTGTTGATTGATATTAATTAAATTTACAAGTAAGAGTGTGTTCATTTTCTAGCAATGTCAAAAACGTTGTGTATCCAGAACTGGAAGCAAATTCTCACATCATCATTATACATAGGTACCACAGTACCCCAGTACTGTCACAGTATTTTGACACTATTAAGGCAAACCCACTTCTGGGTCAGATCCTACAGAGCTGGTCAATGCTCAGGAAGCATTTCTACACAAACAGAGCAAAGAAGAAAGCTGACACCATGCTAAGGCACATGCCAACTACCTCCCAGAGAGACCAACTCCCTCCCCACTGCTCCTGAAACCAGGAAACGATGAGCTCCCCAGGCACATTTATTTTTCATAAATGAATGAAGCTTTTTATCTAACTACAGAAGCTGCATGTTTTCTTCCTCCATTCCTCAGAAGGATGAGGCCAGTTCTAGTAGCTGGGTTAGTCAGATGTGGAATGAGACGTGCCAGTTTGGATTAACATGAAACTGTTGCATGTCTGGAGTTAAGAAAACAAAAGAAGTCTGATTATAGGTACCTACAGGTACCTGGAGTTATGGCAGGAACTGTGTATCTTTCTCTGATGTAACTTCGATCTTCCTACACATTCCAAGATTTGAACCTTTTTTTAACCAAGATTTTTTTTACCTTCACTCTCAAAAATTAAAATCTAGTTCTTACCCAGTTCTCAGTTTGCACTAGTATCATTCCACCACCACAAAAAAAAAAAACAAACCAACACAACCTTAAATAATATCAGAAAACGAAGAATCTTAACTTTCAAGTTAAGAAATGCAATTTTTTTTGCGGGATTTGAGCGCCCTCTTGTGAGCTCAATGCAGCATCTCACAATAGTCATGATTTGGTTGAGCAACGGAACACCAAGTAACTAACATCACTTGCTCTTACATTTAGCTGGATTCTGTTCATCAGTATTTTTTAGAAATAAACTCATGCTAATTAACATTTGAATACAAGGTAAAATACTGCTAGATTTCAGTATCTCTTGGTTCAATGGTTCAATTTACAAAAATTTACAAAAAGTGTTTTGAATGTTTATCTTGGTACCTTTACAGTACTTGCTAGTTCAGTCACACTAACATGTTTAATGGATTTTGATACTCAGCTGAGTGGGACTAGAGCTCCTGGTTTTCTTTCCCAGATGCTTCTTCTCCCAGAAACTGGCTAGCAGAATTTGAACACAAGATTAAAGCACGAAAAGCTTCACAGATTAGATGGAAAAGGACAACTATGGGCTTTTAGTCCTGGCTATCAGTAATATTGGGCTTTTAGTCCTGCCTATGGGCAGGCAACAATAAAATGCCCTTGAAACAGGAGAAGAAGGGTGTAAATTTCACACTCTTCTAAGTGTGAAAACACATGCTGAACAGAACTTCAGCTCAACATGATGCCCTGCAAGTGAACCAATCATCTACTGATAGTTTACCAACCAGTTGCATATTCCAGATTATACATAGTGCTACCCTTGGACAGAGAAACAAAACAGCAAGGACCAAAAGCGAGTGACAGACAACTGCTCTGTGACCTACTGCTTCCATAATATGGGAGACCTTAATACCACGGTAAAATAAAATAGCCAAGGAACAGAACGGGCACTGCCCAAGTGCGGTCTGGGGATCAGCTATGAAGAGGTTCTTTTCAACAGAAATTTTTAAGTCAAAAATAAATATCCCTAACATGAGTTTGCAGAATCTATTCCCTAGCAGAACACAGAACTGAATATTAGATACTGATGATGACAAAAATACTCTGACCTTCAAATTAATTAGCATTTCAATGAAGAAATCACAAAAACCTGATCAAGCAGCAAACAGCGGTCAAAATGCCCAATGATCTACCCTTTACAGCCTTCTCTCCTTTCCCTTCTGCTAAAAAAATTAATATTTTTTATACCTAAAAGATCAAAAAGCAAAGGAAGACACTAGCCAAGGCCCTCATATAGCAATTAGTGTGCATCATGCATACACTTCTGTAGCCTACTCTACTCCTCAAACTTTCTCACTTCTTAAACACAGGAGTCACCTCCTGGATTTTATCTTCTCCTACAAAAATGTATAAAGTACCTCGACTTGCATGGAAAACATTAGAAAATGTTCACATTTCTAACTGTTTAAAATGATGAAACAACCTGTTTATTTCTGGTTTCAAGCTAACTTTTGCTTTGTGCCTATGCTTCCCTCACCATACAGCTGCATATACAACTCTCTGTTTCTTAGAGTCTTCTCTGTATCCCAGCTCCTGATCACTCAGCATTTGGTTTTCTTATTGCACTCACCTGGACTTGTGGTAGCCAACACCCTTTGCCCTCAATGGCTCTTACTGCATGAGCTGGCTGTTATTTTTGTAGCCCCTTCACCCCCTCTCGCTTAACTTTACAGAGGCAAGACACAGAGCATCTAGTGCCGCAGTCTGCCAAATAACCTCAGCCTTAGATGACTTCAATGGCAGCATAACAGATCACTCTACTCTTAGTCCATTTCAGAAAAAACAACCAACAAATTCTTAACATAAACATATATTGGGTATTTGGAACCACAGAATTTGAAGCACAAGAAGGCTGGAAGTTTGAACACAGAAATAAAAATATCTGTTCAATTGCTAAGCAGTATTTAAAATTTCTGGTTCCCCCAGAAATTTGTCTTTTAGTCTTTTTCCAGTGGAAGCACCCCTCCTACTCTAAAGCAGATTTAAACTTAATGACACTATGCTTATGAGTTACCTTTAGCAGCCTACCAAGAAATAATTCATAAAACACAGACCAAAACCCAAGCATGGCCACTTTCAAATAGGAGGCAAAAAACCAAAGAGCTTCAGAATAGCATAGCTGAAGCAGTGAAAAGGCAAAAGAATTGCTTGTGATCACAGAAAGTATCAGCATCAGAGACAGACACACAACTCACCACCCCTAATGTGCAGTCCCTACTTAAAACACTGGAAAACTAAACGCATGAACAGCTCCTGAGGGATAAACTGGAGCCTGAACAGCACAGCACCTACTCATGGTAACTACCAGCGTCAATCCCCTTACGCTGTGACAGCTTTCAACCAACAGCACAGGCCGTGCTCCGTCCTGCAGCAGAACCAGTCATTAGAGCATGCGCTAATTCAAAGAGGAACTCTGCTTCGTTCCAAAACACTGGAAAGCCCTTCACATGTTTTGGCCACTACTACCACATCAATTTGTGACCAGGTTCCCCGTTCTGCTCTAATGGCTTGGGGTTCAGTAAGATTATGGTATTTCTCCATTGTGCATGATAGAAATGAACAGTTATAAAGGGACTATAAATGGTTCTGTTGTAAGTGCATTTTGTCTAATTGGAAGTTATTAATCCACTAGTATTGCTACCAATCTTGGCACCTCCAAACACAACAGACTGAAAATTAATAAAACACAATGTACCAGTGGATTAAAATAATGAAATTACAGCATACAAAGTGGTTAGGAGACATTATCTCAACTGATTTCACATATGTTTTTACTTAACACGATTTATCTTATTAGAAAGGTTTAATATTCCTTTAAAAATTAAAGCAATGGTTATATACTTCTCAAATGCTTTCCCAACTTAGACTGCAAGACTTTTGCAAAAAGATTTCTCCCTCCTTTCTCATTCATATGTAACTTTTTGTTGAGGTAACAACTTTGACTGTCATCTCTACGTACTAAAGTACTGTAAATTAAGAGCATCACTAAATCGTAAGAGTCACTATACAGGGAACCAACATTATGAATTTGTCATTTCATATTTTTATGATTTTAACAAATTTACAGGGTACTGATTTCAGGATCCTGGAAATAAACTAGTAGTTTGGAGCAGATCAAATTTAATCGTGAAACAAGTCAAACTCTTTCTGAACCACAGCGGTAAAGCTAGAGAAGAGAGACAAGTACCTCATAATTTGAGAGGAAATCTAGTAATTTTGATCGAGACGAGATGTAGAGTAGTGGTGTCATCACCCGGCGAACAAACTTTTCAATATAAACAGCACTCATAGGGCCTTTGTATTCAATTGGTCCAAAACTAGTACCAAAAAAAATAATAAAACATTAAGACTTAAATTAACAATAGAGGGAGTCCCTCCTGGGGTGGCAGAGAGAGGAGTTACATTGACAGCATGCTCAGCCTCTACGGGATTGCTCTCTGTGTTAATTAACAGTGGCTTCTGTAACTGACAGAGGAGTTGTGTTACCCGACTCAAAGTACAGCACAGGATAACGCAGTGTCTATGGGTAGGTGCAGTGTGCTGGTGGTGACGAAGGGGTGGATGAGTCCCATTAAAGAAGTTGGTAAAATGCACGTATGAATTATATGATCATATACGTATCTTTCTGCTTTGTCTGAAGTAAACACATGACTTAAAAATACAGATCAGAAAAATGCCACTATTTTCACTTGATTTTTTTTTAGAACTTTAGAAAGTTCAAACAGCATCAATCTGAAAAGGTGCAATATTTTTACATAGACTTTTACAAGTAGCACTCAATAAAGCAGGGACGAATCCAGTCACGCTGCTGATGAACAGATTTGGTGAGTCTACAGTTTCTCCCCAAGTCATCTGATAAAACAGGTCACACTACATCAGGTAGTGCGAAAAACAGAAGGAGGGCTGGGCCTTGTGGCTATGATTTCCAAATTTTCTCCCTCATCCCCTTGAAATCCTGCATCTGATTTATCATCCTTAGATTCAACAAAGCATCACAGTCCAAAATGAAATCAAACACAAACAGCATGAAGAATTAGTACATTCCCACTGAAGAATTTAACATGATGCATTTTTTAATAGAATTTATACATACAGATACTCTGAAAAATATCAAACTTGCACCGAGATACCTATATTCAGATACTTTGAAATGGTATTCTAAACCATTAATCTAAACTAGATTACTCTACATCCTACACTGGTTTATTACAAACTTTTGGTCTTAACAGCAACACGCATGCTTCAACATGTCGCATGCCCAATATACAACATTTGAGGTTTAATATCTCAGGCATGAGGGGCTTTTATGAAGTATCAATATGAATTTACATCTCATCTTGCCGCAACTCCCTTTAAGGTTACTAATTACAACACGTTAGATAGATACACTTGGGTGTTATTTCAAGATCAAATAAGTTTAAGTCAATATACATCCCAAGTGGAACTGTTGGGATTTTTTTATTACAGTTTGAATTATGCCAGTGCCACCTGTGTCTATTCCAAGTTCAGCTGAAAATGATCAGGATTGTTCCTCCTCAATACATAAAAACCCCGAAAAAAACAAAATCAGCCTCTGTAATGGAAGAGAGCTGGAGTTGAATATCAGGATACACAAGTAAAACGCAAGCGATAAACTACAGAGCACCCAGGTGTATTCCATGTCTATTGTACCTAGCATTAGAAAGTGTGTTTCCTTACCTTCTGCTCCACACAAAAGATTTAAAAAAAAAAAAAAGGATAATACATACAAATACTAAAACATATACGTGAGATTATATAAAATGTTATACAATGACATCTCAACATTTGGAGCATACAAAAGTGAGTGTGAAGTTCAAATTTAGAAGAAAGTCTTCAGTACATAGCGCCACTTAAATATGCACTTAAATTCCATTAACTTCAATAGCCTTTAAGTACATACTTTATTGCTGTCACAAATTGGGACCAGTTGATATAATCCATCTACAGAGTGAGCAGGTAACTGGAATTAACATATAAAACTGAATTCTTTACTTTTCATTGGAGGCAGAACTTCCAGCAGATGCATAAGCAAAAGAAAATTTCCTTAAGGATGAAGAATTGTGCAGCATGTCATTTAACTGACACCGAAGTAGAACACAGAATGAGCTTCACCCAGAATCTTCTCCTCTATGCCTATTTACTACTGCCATAAATATAACATTTTCAAAATGCAACATTTTATATAATCTGTTTCCCAAAACAATAATAAAAACCTAGACTGTAGGTATGAAATCTTACCTCCGATGGTACAAGTGTATCACAGGAAAATAAAAGAAATGCTTCTGCTTCCTGCATTTCCCCTGGTTCCACCAGCAATTTAGAGCCACAAACAGCACCTGCAAAGCAGGTAAAAATTCACAGCTAACAAAGTACACTACTGCGACCTTCTTTATATAACACATACTTTTCCCGAGCCATTTCATCTGCTATTTTCAGTGTCTTTTCAACTCAGTATTCCATTTCTGCTCGTCTTAATTCTCACTATACTTTTTAAAAAAAATTATTATTTTTTTTTTTTTTATTTTGCAACAGTCACTTTTCTTTCTAGTTTTTAAGCTTCTTAAGCTAAAGTCCTCAATTCTACTAACTTAGTTGTAATCCTTATTAATTACTTTTTCTGCAGAATGAACGGTAGGACAGCTATGCCTGTGAAGTGTTCACAGGTAACAAACTGTTAGAAAGCAGTGCTATAACTACAATCTTATATGATTACCAGTGTCCCCAAGGATCCTGGAATTGGAAACAAACTCCCTGTAATTTCTGTCTAAAGACAGGTGAATAAATCTGAGAACACTACAAGAAGAAATCTGTAGAGTTCCCCATTCAGGAGCAGAAATAACAGACAACTGAGCAGGCATCACAGCTTTTCTCTACGTATTCTAACACTATGTTAAATTAAAATTAAGACAACCGTCTGAGTTAGCCTAAAATGTGAGCTTTCGATCCTACTGGTTCTTATGGGATGATGTGGGAAATTAGCACCAGCTTGGAGATTAAAAAGCTATCAGGTCACATTTAAGATTCGTATCTTCTCTTGACTTACCTGGTCCGACAATCTGCTGGCCACATGTTCTATTTCTTCTCTTGCTGCAATCGACTGGCCACACCATGGTGCGTAGAAGAAATACAGCACAATTTCAGAATCCTGACGAAGGTGCTCTGCATAGTCTAATTGTCCCCGAAAAAGATCAATGACTGGAGATCTTGTGGAGAAAAAATTCACTGGAAGCTTTGCTGGCATTGTTACATCTTTTGCTCGGCTGCAGGGAGGAAATTAAGAGTGGTTATTGAGACTGTACAGCAGTAGTTAGAAAAGTGTGCTCAAAGCCCTAATTTTTAGTCTTAGCAAAGATCATGCAATGACAAAACTTTAGAAATTGATGCAAATGACTACAACTTGGATTGTCTGAGTTAGTTTCATGAAATACCATAAAAATCTAATGATCACCCTTAACAAGCTTTAGAAAGCCACACTGTGACACCATGCACTACGTTTATGGGTATGTTAGCTCACACTCTTATTGCTGGTTGCTATAGAGCATAAAATTACCAGGAAGAGTGATTTCTTTGGATTTCTTCCCTGGCCTCATCCTCTTTTAACACTTGTACTTTAGGTAACAGGACCCTGATAAAAGAAGAGACGCTGGTCATAAAGTTTTGTGATGTGATGTTTATATAAACAGAGACTATTACCCTGCCCTACAATTTGCTTTAAGTTATTCTACACTTCTGTTCTTCTACACATCTTTTCCTAATACAATATAATGTGCACTAGTTCATTCTACTGATTAGAGCAGGGACTGGAAACCGTTCACGGCATATTTTCTCTTCAATGTAAGGACAGTATCTACAAATAGTCTTGATTTAAAGTGATTATGACAGATTTTCTTAAGAGAAATTAGTTTGACCAGTACTACCAAGAATGTAAACCAAATACTCGGGAAAACATTTTCTATCAAATCAGCAACCAAACAATCCAGAACTGGCATTTCCAAGGCATTCAGAAGTTGTTATGGTATAAATGGCCTTAAATGCAAGTGAATGACCGCACCACTGTAATGCTCAATTTTGCCATGGTTCCTTATGTAACAGGAAGTTTTTGGGAAGAGGATACACTCCTTTAACTTGTATCACAATAAAAAGCTGAAACAAAAATCTTTTTACCTGATATTTGATCTTTCTCAGGTTACAATTTTAGTAATTGTGATAAAATTATTAAGCTCTGAACACTGTCAAATTCATACGTTAAGCACCTTCCTAACAGCACTGCCACATTTTCAAACTTTACAATCATTCTGGTTTAAGAAGTACCTTTGTTGTTACAGACCTACAAAAGCCACAGCTCTTCTCTCATTTCCGGGTTACTAAGCATACGCTTAAAGCTCAAGATTTAAGAATCACTTTGAGTATATTTTCCAAAAGTTATGGAAATTCTTAATTCATATGTAAGAGACAATTTTTGCTTCAAAATCCAGAATTTAAAAAATATTAACTGGTCCCTCATGTTTACAACTCATTAATTCCAGTACTCAAAAAATTACGTTTTCACACAGATGGCCAAAAATCTAGTTCCTTCTATGGACTCCTACCTTTGCTCCTTCCCTTCTCCCCAAGTCAGTAATCCAGCACCTCCTTCCCCAGCTGTTCTTATGTCACCTCACAACCACTACCTCCCGCTCCCTCCTGTTCCTGCACCCCCCGCTCATCCAAACTGCTCACTCCTTCCTGTGATTTCTACCTGGTAGCCAGACAGGACACAACAGTGCTACGCTAGGGCTCTAACTCCCAGGTCAGCACACACCCGCTGATCAGCTGCTGAAAGCAAAACACAAAGTGCTGATCTCCTATTAATACATACTTCGTCAGAGACATTAACTAGAATTTCTCCTCTTTAACTGCTTTAATGAAAATGGACAATCTAAATATGTTTAAAACCTCTGCTTCCCTCTACTGATTTAAACTGGAAGTGGACAATTGGTTCAAGAGTTATGGAGAGTGGGCAGACAGATAGAGAACATAACAGTATAAGCCTTAAAAATGAGAGATGGAATTGGTTCCAAATTGCAAGGAAGTGTAGAACAGACCAACAGAAGTCCCATGACACGAATGGATCAGGAACTACAAGGCTACTCTCAAATATGTAAACTCTAGTAATTATAACAATTATAACAAAACATTATAAATCAACAGCTACCAGCTTCTTACATTGATTCACTCAGTAGTGTCTCCCTCTGCAATACCTACTGCATAAGAGTACTTTTACATAATTCCCAGGTTTACAAAGAGGATAGCGCTCTGATCCCCTAAAAATCATACAAGTATAAACCGAGGATTACGTAATACATGATTATACAAACATAATGATCATATACTGTTTATTAAAACACTGTGTTATCTACCTGCTGCACAGAGCCTATGAAAACTTACACTCATTTCAACAGAACAACCTGGTAATAAAGGAAAGCCCATGCAAGTGCCTGTAGGATCAGCAACTGCCTTTGACAGCAAGGTCCTGAGAGTGGGGTTGTCTCAAAAGCCATTTGCATAGTGCCAGAAATAATTCAGGTCCTAAACCACAGGCTTTCCATAATAGTACACGTCAGCTCAGGCTTCATTTGGTTATTCCCTGAGCCGCTATGAGCCTGCAATACCTCAAACCTCACTAAGAGACTGCCTTGTAGCAAAGGAATTTTCCCTTTCTATACTTCTTATCCATTGGTCTCAAAAGTTACATGTTGTAAGCGGAGTGGCAGTAACCGTACCCTGGTGCTGAGACTTCTTTGCAAACCATACTGATGTGTGGTGAGAAACTATGTACTGTAGTCATAATTAACACGTGCATTTAACTACCCTGCAAATTGCATAACGAATTTTTATGCTTGAATTTTCAACGTTTCTGAAAGCAACGGAACTGGGAATACTTTTCTGACATTAGTTTGTCTATTTAACTACCATCTGAAAAGTCAAAGCCTTTCTAGAATCTGAAAAGCCCAAATCCTTCAATCAAACTTCCTGCACAGAGTACAGGGTGGCGAGAAGCACATTCCAAGCTCATTCCATCTGTGAGCTTTCAAACACAGCTAGCAGTAAAACGAAAGGAACATGCAGGCTTTAAATCAAAGAAGAGCAGGAATAAAACAGAAGCATCACTGTAAGTGAAAAAAAAAATAAAAATTAATCATTTAGCAGCAATGGACAGTAAAACAGGTGACTAAATTCAGCAATCCTTCACCACACGTTCTGAAATATGGAGAGCTTTACGCTTTCATCTAAATTATCTGGTCACTGTGAGGTACAGACTACTGGAACAGAGGCACTGCTTCTCATTCTTAGCCTTAAAATTCACCTGATTCAAATAACACACCCTCTGTGGACGGACAAGAAATGAAGGCCTCTGTATTTTTCAGAAGTATTACCTGTGAATTAAGTGTTTCTTGCAATAAAAATCTGCGAGGTTTTGCAGAACAGGGAAGTAATCAGATCCTTGTAGCCTTCTCCCACTCCCAAATGCAGATGTTCTTAAATTAATACAGCATGGCTCGAGGCACGTAACAGTCACCTTGACCTAAAACCCACCCGGACCGTTCAGCTCCCGGTTGGGGCTCCAGAAGCGAGCTGCCCAGCCGCGGGGCAGCCACCTGCACCTCCCTGCTCTCCCGCCCGGCTCCACGCACCCACGCCTGCTTCCACCTACACCCGGATCTCCGCAAACAGGAACCAACGAGGCTTTTGCAACGGAGAAAAGTTCCAGCTCCCAAGGGGAGCACCACCAGGTTGTGGGAAATAAAAAGGAAGCGCGGCATCCCTCCCGTGGGAAGCGGGTGCAGGCAACGGGGATGCCGACACCCACACACGACCCAGCGGAGACCCGTTTCCCCCCATCCCGTACCCCTACCTCGCCCAGCCGGCTGAGAGCGCTGAGGGAAGGGCCTCAGCCCTCTCACCCCTCCCGGGGCAACGCGGGTACGAACTGGAAATGAGGAAAAACAGCTTTCTCCACAAAAAGCCCGTCCCTCGGGTGCGTGTGTGTCCACGTACCCACCCGCCACGCACCGCCGCCCTCCGAGGAGGACACATACCAGAATTAACGATACCGCCGCTTCTTCCTCTCCCCCGCGATACCGCCGGGGCCTCCCGCCCTGCCCCCCGCCCAGCGCCGGGCCCCGTGTGCCCCTACCGCCACACCGCTGTGCTGGCGGCGGGGACCCCCCGCCATGGCAGGCGAAGGGCCGCGGTTGCCATGGGGATCGCGTGCCGTGGGCCCGGGAGGCAGATGTCCGTCCCCTGCCCCGGGAACAGCCGCTCCTGACGCCGCCCGGCCCCGCGCGGCGCCTGAGGGAGCCTGACCATAGAGCGCGGGGAGACGCGCAACCAGAGCGGGCTCAAGGCGTCGCGCCCCGGGAGGGCCCCGGCGGCCGCTTCTCCCGGGCCGGGCCCCGCGTGCCCCGGTCCTGCCCGGCCCCCGCCATTACCTGCAGGTGACTTTAAGGGCGACGAGGAAGGCGCAGCCCAGCACGATGGCAGCACCGCACAGCAGCTCGGGCCGCCGCGCCATCTGGGCGGCGCGAAGCCGCGGCCGAGGGGCAGCGGCAGGGCCGGAGCCGCCGCATAACGACATGGCCCCCGGCCGGGGCGGGGAGGGGCGCGGGCCACCGGGCCGCTCCC
>JAOXNO010000070.1:11822764-11843752 GCA_028565335.1 Limnodromus scolopaceus | reverse complement strand
AGGGCTCCGCGTCCCCCCGCCCCCGGGCCGGGCCCGGCCGGGCGCGGCGCCCCCAGGGGAGGCTGAGGGGAGAGAGGGCCCGGGCGGCGCCGGCAGGCCTCGCTCGGTCCCGCGGCCTCGGGGATAAACGTGTTGGGAATTAATTTGTTCGCCTCCCGCTGCCTGTACAGGACATGGTTAAAATGTCCTTTCCCGGGATCAGCGAATAAGTAATTTGTAAATAAGTCCTCCCCTTCTGGGAAGGCCGAGCCCCCGCCTGCGGCTGTTTCCCGACAGGCCCCCGCTGCAGCCATTAAAGACTTCACACCGTCCTTACAGAACAAGGATTTCATGTTTAGTTTTGTCTAGAATTACTTCCAATAATTTACAGAGCACTTACATTGAACAATGAAAGCATAAAATAGAGAAAACAATTCAGGAAGGCACACGATACAATCCGGTTTTGTCACAGAAATAACAAGTGTCCATAGTACTCTCTTTCAAGCTCAGTTTATTACAAACAAGGTAAAAAAGTCAGCATTGCAGCAGGTGGTATTTCAAGCCCCAGCTAATTTTGTACTGCTCACTGCACACGGCATTGAAACGCGCTTCAGCCCAGCCCGTAGGAACAGCCACTGCTCAAGTTCCCCTGTGGCTGAAGCAGAAGGTGTTGGGTTAATATTCCTTGTGCTTTTATTTTGTGAAGTGAAAAGGGACACAGCGTCCAGGCTTGTCATGGGTATGGGTACCACTGAACTTTGGTTCAACACTCCTTACGTACGCAAGACATGGCCAATGACTACATTCAAACTACTTAAGTCATTCTTTAAAGCTCTTCTAATTATATAAGGTCAGCCAGTAACAGAAAAATAATCTCAGCAGAAGGGAAAAAGAAGTCACAGGGAAAATAAAAAGAAACCTAGCTTTAGCTATTTTGAATGACTGACTGAAAGAAGCTTAGTTTAAAAAAAATAAAAATAAGTGAACACACAAAGAAGGCTGAAAGCACCATCTGCAGAAAAGCCAAAATGCAGGAGAAGCTCCAGTGACTAAAGCCCAAAGACTCATCAGCCAAAAGTCATCTCCACCTGTGGATGCTTTTCCATTTTCTGCGGGCTGCAGCAAATGGAATTTGAAGTACCACCTGCCTCCCAGCTGAAGTGGTGGTTCATGCTCAAGTCAAAAGGCTGAAAACATGTCCCAGTAACTCCAAAATGCTTGTCTACTTCACAAGTTAGTTGGCCATTTTTGTTATTTTAGTGATGCACATGAGCTAATGACAATACAGAAAACCGCAAACAAGCAGCTGGAGACACAAATACCAACTTACTAATTTTTTAGCTACAGGTGCTCAAGCTCTTGCTAATAGGCAAATCATTGTTTATTTTTACAAAATCTCAGTCCTGAGAGGCTACATGCAGAAAACAGCTTTGTGTAAAGTTCTCTTTATTACAGGCAACATTAGTCCATACAATAATACACAATACTGACATACAAGTGTAATCTTTCAAAATCATCATTTAAACAGCAAAGACCAAGAAACAGAATTTTAACTACTTCATTTTCAAAAATTAATACGTTTTTTCCTCCCAAGATCCTTTTTCAGTAAATTATATTGAAACATACAAATAGAGAAAAAATACCCATTCAACATATATCGTAGTTAAATGGTTATTTTGTTTAAAATCTTTAATAAGAAAATCCTTTTTAGCAACCTACATATAGATAAGTAGCAAACTTTGTTTTAAACAAATCCTCTCCATTAAAAGATCTGAAGAATTTTCATCCATCATTTTCTTCTTAGCCCATAGCACTCTGTTTTGTAATACCTTGATACCTTAAAGTTTTTCAACTGAAGGACTGATACTAGGGGGCTTCCTAGACATTATAACCTCTCTTCCCCCCCTTCTATTTCCTAACGTTCTGTCCAACAGAAGGTGAGTAAGCACGTAATACTTCAGATTTTTTTAATCACCACTCTGTTTCATGAGAGCATAGACAGGTCTGCTCAATCCCCCTAAATCTACTATATTTTGCTGTTCAGGGGGAACAATATATGCCAATAAAAGCAGAAAACCTGCAGCTTTTCTGTCACATGCTTTTGATTATTGTCAAATTTTCTGGTTTATGCTTCCAGCTGATAACATGTATGTGTCACCTCAGTATTAGTTTAAATCTTTAAACAAAAAACTATATTTTCCAAAGTCATTATCACTGGGAGCAATCAAGTGGTCTTTTCTTGCTTTGCTGAGCTTCATTCTTAAAACTTGTCGTCGTTCTTCCCACTCATGGAGTTCAGCGTTTCCATGGGCAAATTTACAGTTGTTCCCTTCAGTGCAAGTACCAGCCATATATCTGTTAAGACAGATTTCAAATAGTGTTTTCATAGAATTATCATTATCACTGTTGTATCTAGGTATTTTCTTCTGGTCATGTTTTTCAAATACATTAACTCTGTTCAGCATTTGATTATATTTTCCTTCCCCAGCTGTCAAGTATTTATAGAGGACAAGAGATGTATGCCTCTGTTCTTCATACTCCTACTTTCCTGAGTCATTTAGTGCTTGAAACCTTTAATTTCATCAGGTAAATTAATACTGTATCAACTACCTTGCTAAGCTAAAGAAAAAAAAAATCCAACTAGTTAATTATCCTTTGTTAACTAAATATGTGTTTTAAGTACTCAGTATGACTTAAGAATCTATTTTATCCTAGAATTTTTGTATTTAGTTGTAAGCATGCTAGTTTGCATTCACTTTACACTGCATATATGAGGCCTGTTAGTGTTCAAAACATCAATGCATTTAGGATGTTACCTAAAAATTTAGTAAAAGGGGGCACGTAAGCTTTCATGCAAAGACTGCAAACAAAAAAATAACTTGCTTTATATGCTGTGCAATTTCTCAAGATCTCTAACAGATTCAAAATCTTTAACTTGAAATGGAGTTACAAAGGTATCTGTACCCACAAATTGAATCTTTAAGTCCAGAATGTAGATTCCAAAGTTTTTAGCCTTCCAAGAAGATTCCAACAGTGGAAAGAACTTTCAACAAATTTACAAAAAAAAATCTACTGCAGTCAGGTAAACAGGCTGCATTTAAGAATTAAAAGGAGTGGCAAAACATACAACCAACGCTGGGGAAAACCAACAGGTCTTGGAAGTTCTCTTCCACACTTTCATAAATTATTTCCAACAACATATCCTCAATCGTAACAGATTTGTTTTGATGCTAACAACATTTCCACTTGCCTTAAAGCTCCAATATCACTCCTAGGTGCTGTTCTTGTGTTCCACAGGCAATTAATATGCAGCTGCCTAAATAAACTTTTTATAATACCAGAATTTTTTTGTGCAGCTGCAATAACCTTGCAACCCCTTATTAAAATCAAACAAGCAATTCATTTGGTTCCACAATTAGGCACCTTGTCACACCCCAAGTTCTAACACTACATGTTAAAATACTGTTAATTACTTAATTTCTTGTTGAAAGATGTATGCAAAGCAAGAAATACTAGAAACAATGTGTGTCAAGACAATAACCTCCTTAATTATTCACACTATGAACTGTCATTTTTCAGCATTTTTGACATCTTAAAAACCACATACCTATCACAAATGCTAAAATATCCAGTTGGAAAGCGATACTGCCAGCAGTTTTGATCATCTTCAGTGTGGAAAACCTTCTCTTTATGTTTTTCGGAAGAAATGTGACCCTGCCATTGCTTCTCACTATTACAGTTCTTCCCGCACATCCAACAGTGAAAATCCACCTGTTTTACAGGGAATTTGAAAACAAAACATTAAGAATCCATACTGTAAGCAAAGAACTGCTTCTAATACATTTTCAATGTTTTCTGTATGTTGGCCTGTAAATTGTGGTTTACCTAATCAGACACAGTTATTTAAATAATCACCTGAAGTTTATGATCTCCACTGGCTTTAGAGGATTCAGAACTGCTTTACAAGCTTGAGTTAAAGTTTGCATTTAGTGTAGTTAGCTAGGATCTAAGAAAGCACCAAGAAAATAAGGACAACAATGTATGTTACTGACTGGGGGGTCTATGACACCCCGAAAAAACCCACATGTGTGAATCTAGAATTATACCTATGATTACTTACTGTAACTTCAGCATAGTCAGTCGGCATGTGAATTTGCTTCCCATTTTCTTTGTTTGCCTGAGCGGCTGCATCATCTCCTTTTTCTGGCTTTTGACTTTTTAGCCATATGTCATACAACTGCTCCAAGTCTTGAACTAATGAGAGCAGAAGCTAAAATAAGTAATTAGCAATTAAAGCAAGAGTTTGAGAATACTAGATAAATGACTGAGTTTGCAAGCATAATTTAGTCCCCACCTATTGTAAGAAAAAAGGAAGGACACAATGTAGGCAGTTACACAGTTCAGAGATAAGAGCCAAGAGCAATATGAATCTCTGGCTACTTACCAAGAACCATTTCTGCCCATCTAGGGAGAAGTAAGATGTTGCACATTTCTGAACTGGCACCCAAAGTACAGATAACACCTGTGCTGCTCTGTATCAACATCTGAATTATTAAGTACAGATATAAAGAGTGCTACAGCTTTTGGTAAATTTAGTCTGCTTTCTTGCAGACCATGATATCATTTATGTCATTTATTACTTCAGATTTTCAATTATTTCTCCCCAGTAACACTCTAATAGGATAACAAGTCAACAACAGAAAGTGAATTGTAATTCCCAGTAAATACACTGAGGGAGAAAGGGAGGGAAGTTCTTCTGCAAATAGCCTGCTCCCGTATGTTGGTAGCAGAATCCTGGTGTGTGCCCATGGCAATACAGAGTAAGTACCAAATAAAATTGCTGCATGGATCAATATGCTATTTCAGAAACATCTAAAAAATTGATACAAACTACTTTATTGTTAAAAAACACATCAAGCAACAAATATATAATATAGCTATTGTTATTTAATACTGTTTTTGAATACCCAGTCTGGGCTTTTTCAAATTTAAAAAAAAAGGCACCTGCAAGGTTTACTACAAAAGACAGTAAAAGAAAGTGGATCAAAAAGTAATTGAGGAACACGAATGAAAAGCAGAACAGTCAGATATGCAACATGTTGGTTTACTCTTCTACTTACTGCTGTTCTCCTTCATATAGGTCCACATCTCTCTTTCTTCAGGACTGTGAGCAAATGAGCAGTTTCCATCATACTGACATTTCTTGCCTGAAGCAATATGATTGCACAACTGGAATGTGAATTAAAGAAAGGATCCTTATGAATATAAAGTAAAATGGACAACAGTAGAAAAATGTGGGTTTTTTCAGTCTTGGCTAGTGTTTCCCCTCCCACACAGACATTTGTATCACATGAAAAATAAAATCATGTTTATTTTAGAAAAAACTCTTATATTGTAGTTAGAAAAAGCAAACTGCTGGAAGCAAGTGTTATGACTGGTTTTTGCCTCCTACCAGATTACCCAACCACAGATACGTTCAAGCTATTTCTGAAATATTTACTGGAAATAGTAAAAACTTAGTTAAATCACTTAAAAAGTTACCAACTTCCACTGATGAGAAAGGATTTAAGTAATAACACATGAGATCAGTGCCTTTCTAAGGCTGAACTCTGTAGAAACACTATTAACATATTCCCACCAGCCCCCATGGGATTTTCTGCAGAACTGCTGAAACCAGCCCAGTTACCAGTGTTTTCCAGATACCCTATTTTCTTAACTAAAATGTTAGTTTTAGGTTAACATACATCAAATTGCAGAGGCACTTGTTTCTTTGCGGGAAGAGGACGAATGGTCATCCACTTCTTACGTTCATTAGACATTACTAGCACCACACGGCGATCTTTGGTCCATCTAAAAAACAGATGCATTCAATGAAAGAAAATACTCCTTATAAAAGACAAAAGCAGAACCAGGAAAGCTCAGAAAGGTTCTTTATAAAGCTTTCATTATATATTTGAGATTTAACTGAATTCTACTGAAACTTTCCCATAATTGACAATTAAAAAAAAAACCCAAACCATGAAGTGTTTCTCATTACCAATTATTAACATACTACAAGGAAATGACTATATTCTGCTTCAATATGTTTTTTTTTTAATTCCTTGTGTGACTCTTTCCTAAGCAGTAACAAAGTTTTGAAAAGAGGTTCTAAATGGCTGACAAAGTGGCAAAATTTTCACTGTTTGGTCTTACTTACGGGTGTCTTGCCTTTGCACTACAGTACTTTTTGTTTCTGTCTGGCTCATTAACTTGACCATTTCTCCAGCACTGACCACAAACAAACTTCATCTTCAAATTAAGTGATCCATATTTCATTTGGTTCCCAAGGATCTTAAGCCAAAAAAATAACAACAACAATAAAAGGTATTTTGTATCTGCAAAAAAATCCATACATAATAATGAATTACCCCCTATGATAAAAATTTGCAACACGTGTCCGGAAGCAGATATTACACTGCGTGCCTTGTAATAGTTTACCTTGTAATTGCAAACTAGACTTGTCTTAACAAATGCATTTTTATTTAACTAATTTCTGATTTAGGTGTACGTACCCAAAGTTGTGATAATATATACAAACTAAACACATAAAAGTCCTACATATTGGAAAGATAATTAATTGCCCTATGGCAGCTGACTTTGAGATTATATTTAGGCTTTATGTTTTGTCTATGACAGAATAAGCAAAGGAATAAAGGAATTGCATAGAGCAAAGCAGGGATTCTTTGGTAAGTGGAAGAAGCTGAAGAAAGCCTACTGAAAGAGATTATTTGAAGGCATTAAAAAAGTAATTTCTAAAATAAGCTACATTACACACAGACATAGAAAAAGAATTATCAAAGTCACTGTAGAATTAGTTCAATGGAAAAATGAAATTACCTGTGACCCATGTGCACTAGCTTCCATGTTCTGCCAGTATTTCTTTGATTCTTGAACAATAGTATCATGTGAAATACCTGTAAAGGGAAAAAGTTCTTGAACGCTTATGACTGTTAGAGAATTTCAGACATGCTCAAACTTGAGTGTCACTGAAGCCCCAAAGCTTTTACCTATTTTTCTTTTTATATATTGTATACATATACACACACTCGTGGGTGTGGATATACATTTACATCCATACACACACACACACTTAAGAACTTCATGAGAGCCTCCAAAACAGAAATACTGTATATATCATCACATTGAAAAGCAAACAGGTTTTTTTTAAATTACAGATTGCTCAAATAAGTTAAGATGCATCTTCGAGTATCTACTTAAACATAATGTATTAAACCTCTAATGACAATCTAATTAGAAAAGCTACACTGTATTATGGACCACAGAAAAACTATCCAAAATGCAAGCTGACAGACACTAGATTCCCCCTGCCCTCTTTACGAAGATTTAAACAAGCCCTGTTAATTACGTTTTGTTTCAGGAAAAAAAAAATTCTTATAAATACTTTGGCTAAGGTTCCTATCAGAGTTATATATTGTTCACACACACTGTAATATTTACTGCTCTAATTTCATACAAACACAGACTGTCATCTGTGTCTGGATTTGAGGGCTGGTAAAATGTTTCTTTCCTGAGGCAGCATTCCTTTACTTCCCACACCTTACATTCAGAAAAGGAACCTCTTTCAAAGAGCAGAGGCTGAGCTTTAGCTGACTTTGGCTAAACGTGAGGGCAGCATGAACACATCCTAAAATAAAAAATACGCCTTCTGTGGCGAATCAAGTTTCTCAGTGAACCCAATCCTTACTTCAAAATAGAAATTATACGGTAAGTTATTTGCTATCCTGGGCTTCGTAGGGACAGCTGGTAAGAAAATAACTGTTTAACTTTTGTACAGAAGCTTCTAAAGGCTCATCCCAGGAGAGAGAACAGGAAATCAGCAAAGAAGTCTCTATTTGACAATTTTCCTCCAAAAGTTTCAGTATGACATCTTGTGTCAGTATGCCTGTACGAGAATCTAGATAGAAAGCTGAAGCAACAAGGAGCCTCTTCTTCAAAGAGGGGACAGGTGACGATACATCAGACATAAAGGGGCAAAAACGCCAGAAACACTGCGACACATTGAGATTGCCACACTTCCCGTTTTCCTCCGTGCATCGCAATGATCCAACATGATTACTTAATACGTACAGTACTGCTGTCATACAGAGCAAGGTAGGAAGAATGAGCAACTGTCACGTAATACAAATTATTTCCTGCTAACAGTTCAATTGCCTTTTTTAAATAAAAAAAAAAAGTCACGGAGAGTTTGGAACTCACGACCAATGAATGAGCTGTAAGTACAGAGACGTGTAATTCAAAAGCTATCAGCTAGAAATGAAGTAGTAAAATTTGTTATCCTCAAAGAAGCCAACAAAAACAAGCCACATCAACAAAAAGCAGCCAAAACGTCCTGTGTAACCAAGAACAGAAAAACAGTTAAGTTTTATCAACACGCTAACCAGAGACAAAGTAGCAACCTGCAAATATTTATTTTCTGGCTCACTATATAAAAATATCAGAATGGCAGTAAGCTAAAAGAAAGGTTTAACTATGAAAAACCTTGATTCTTGTACTGGGGGATGGAGGGAAACAATGACATAAAAATTTCAAGCTTTTATTTCAGTGCTCTGTGAAAAAGGAATCTGATCAAGATCTTCCAAACTTTGAAGGTTTAAAAATAAAAAGCTTGACTTGAATTTAATATCTGCTCAAGACTTCTCATTTTATTTCAAGAAGAAAAAAAAGTATCATAGTGAGCAGTTTTCACAGGTTTTATTATCAAAAACTCCCTAATTTTGAATAGCTAGTGGCCTACCCAACGCTTTTTATCATATTTACATTACTGTTTATTGAATATGCTGTATGAAAGATTCCAGTAAATTGTAAATGAATGCACTGATCCCAAGTTGCTAATTTCAGAAGGGAGCTGAGACAGGAAGAAGTGGAATTACAATGAAGAGTAAAGCGAGCATTTTACCAAACATACCTGTTTCCTTTTGCATTATCCAGACTTTAAGCTCTACCAGGCTGTGAGCATAAAAGCATTTATCCTCTCGTAAGCAGCCATAATGCACCTCATGTCTGCACAGGTCAAGCTGGCATCGAACTTGAAAAGGGCGGATTTTGGAATATTTCACCATAGTTTCTCGCAAAATGTGGACAAGGCACCTGTTTTGAAAACACTCATGTTTAGATATTCCTTAAAATGACTTTGTTCATGTGCTGAAAAACACATAAAATAACCACCCCTCATCACAAGTTATTCAAATGTCTTTATAACACTTTTTTACTTGCAATGAGAAAGCCAGAAAAGTTTCCAGAAGGAAGTACCATCTAATTATCATTTCTAGGCTGAGTAAATTAACATCACAGAACAGTACTATGGTGAAATCCAGAGGTCCCCCTTCTGCAAAGCATTACTGAATTTAATCCAGCTGGATCACTGATCTCCAAGAGGGAAAGCATATCATGTCCACTTTCAAGTACATATCCTGATCTAAATACAAACATAAGTACTTACTCTTTTAAAGAGCACTATTAAAGAAAAGTTGATCCATCACAGTAACAGCCTGGCTCTTATAGCTGCAGTGTTTCCTCAATATAGGGAAGTGGAGTACAAACAAAGCAATTAAAATGCTCCCGCTTACATTTCCATCGTATGAAACCGTAAGTCTATTAATTCTCCAAAGCTTATTTAACACTATTAGCACTATGAAGTCTTTGTTAACTTTCAAAGAGTAATTAAAGACACTTTCCTCACGCTTTTTTTTTTTATCAACTGAATTCATAAGAACAATTGTCTATTTCAGACAGAGTAATTAAGGTAAACCTGTTCTTATCCGAGTTAAAATTACAGCAAAATAAGCAAAACAGATCAGCAAGAGCAAACATGAATTCCTATATTAATTTAATAACACATCTATTTACATCAATGCAGCTCACCAGGTAGATAAGCTGTTAACAATCTGACACCAAAACAAGTAAGACTCAAATGTGAGGGTGGATACACTAATTTTGAATGCACTGATAAAGACACAGTTCACTTTCCATTTAGTTATATGAGACAATCCTTGTTCAATGAATTTGGCTTATCAATACTGCCAAAGCATAAGTCATTTAGCAAGGAAAAGAATTTAATCAATAGGTAAGAAATGAAAGTCAATATTAAGAAATGCCCTGGAACCTTTGCTTTTCATTTGAAATTTAAAGAAAGAGATGGTATTTCAGACGTACTTGTTATCTTCAAAGTCATGCATAGCAGGGTGAGAACAAGAAGATGAGTTATCCTTGTTCCTTTTGCTTATTATTCTGGGTTTGTGATCAAAACATTTCTGGAATACAAAAACAGGTAATTATAAAGAATGTATTTTATACATTTAAAAATATATCTTACCTTAAAGAGTTTAACAGAGACTTCAACTAGTCTCTGATCTAAAGATAGACAGATTATTATTGAACATGCATTTCAAAGTTTACAAAATAGTTATGCATGAACCGAAGCACTTCTTTCCAGGTAATTTTATTATCTATTATCATTTTTATTGTGTCATTAGAAATAAAGCAGCACCTCACAAAGAAACATAAATAATCCATGATGTTCTTGAAGGAGTCGAGACACAGTCAAGTTGATCTTTCCATTTCCTCCAAAAAGAGCTTCTCGACTAAAGGCTCCTTTGCGCTCCAGTGTCCACACATCTATCTCCTCTTGGCAATACGCAAACGTGCAATGACCTGGATATCTGCATTCCTCTTCAGCAGCAACATCTAAAGTGATAACATTGAATACGACATTGCTTTTACATAACTTTTATTGGAAATTCATCTTAAAACTTCCACTATCTCCATTTCAAATGTTTCTAATAAAGAAACTACATCTATTATAAGTGGGTCACTTAAGTCTAGCAGACAGAAGCAAAGCCTTATGCTGAAAGACTTGCTGAAAACGTGAAACTCCTCAGAAAGGCTGATGCACACCTCCACCAGCTATCCTTTTCTAGTCTAAGGCAACAATGCTGAGAACGCAGAATACCCTTTGCTTAAATACAGTAAGGTAAAGCTATTAATTAATCCTCGAGTCACCTTGCTTGCATCATAAGTAGAGTTTCATACCGCAGAAGTCTAACAAGAATGTTTTTCTGTTGTTGTTTTGGACAGTAAAAGCCCAGCACTTAGAAACAAAGTTATTCATGATGAAGAACAATACAGAAGTACAGTCCATGTTCTCTAATTAACCACATTAATAGTCAAAACATAGCTCCCCTTTCAGCCTCTGAAAATATAAACCCAGTGAACTTCCCTCTCAACCTCTCATGAGCAAGAATAAAAACTCATTTTATACTTCACTGTGGAAAAGCTAAATTATATGACTTTGAGTACAGGCATTAACATTTTACTATCTACAAACTTACCTTTACAAATATAATATGGTCCCACATATTGTGTCTTTGTTGGTCTTGGACGTATTTTTTTCCATGATTTATCTTCCGAGTTTTTTATTCTACCAATTAGAATATCCTTCTTACATTTATGTTCTAAATTGGGATGGTAAGCGTAATCCAATAATTTAGGACCTGTAACAATAACAGAAAATTGCTTATATTTGCATAAATTGCAGCATACCTTTAAAATTTCCATACACAGACTGGCACATAAGCCCAAAAGCAAAGTACACGAACACACTGTATAGAATTCCTACTTGCACCAGCAACTCTGAAGAACCAAAAATCATTAACAGCCATGTTGAGCAGAACAGAAAAAAACTGAATACTTACAAAACCACCAGTCTTGGGAAGAAAACATCCCCACAAGTTATTTGGGGACGGATGCTGTGTTACAACCTCAAGATTACTTTGAGACAGCATCAAATTGCTGCCTGTTTTCAAATTCCAGACTATACGTTTCCATAAGATTAAATTAAAACTTAAATTGCTTCTTTATAGTAAGTCAATGAGGACGAATTCCAAGGGCCAGTAAATCGCTCTCTCAACCTTCAACTTTTACTGTAGCAGAACAGTTACTATGTTCAGAGACAAAACACGCTAGGCACAAAGTACACATGTACCAAAAATATAAATGCCAATCCCAGAACTTTGTGGGCTTGGAAACAAAAATATGCTTAGCTTTAAACTCTGTCTTTAGGATGACACTAAAGTGAAGATTACATTACCACTAAAATGAAGAAATCGGGGAGAGAGTCTGAAGACGAGCAATGCTCAATTAAGTTTTCTATTTAAGGGACTACAAAAACAAGAGCGTGACCCAGTTTCCCTGGACAAGAAGCTGATGGAACAGTACCATTTCAAAAGTAGGCAGTAATAGCAGGAGACACCTAAAGGCTTTGATAGAGATGCAAAGAAACAGAAGAAATAGATGCTTTGATACAAATAGTCAAGATAGAAATGTGCTAAGTACTTCCACCAACATTTTATCGCTCCTACTTTTAACAGAACATGTTTGATGGTTTTTCAAACATCATTTTATGGATTTTTCTTGTTAAAATTATTTTATACTCATATAAAAGTTTTCAAAACTACAAGAGTCATCCCCTAAATGTCTCGATACAATTCTTTATAAGATCCGTTACTACACTGCACTTCATTAGTATATCAGTATCAATGACACCTATGACTTGAAAACAGTGCTTATTTTTAAGATTAGTCTTAATAAGACCTACTGCCTCTAGAATACAGCTCTGTTTAACAGCAATAGCTCAGGCCTAAAAGATTAGTTATATTAAAGCCCAATACTGGTTAAGATCCTTTGAGTCAATACAGTGGAGTTAATGATTACTAAGGGTTGGAAGCCTCAGGATTATGATTCAGAATTAGTTTGAAAGAACAGTAAAACAGATGGGATGTGAAGGTTACCAGGTACTTTGAACTGCGGTTCAATTCCCCATGGCCAATCAGAGAGAGTACTGCAAGTTTTTTTTAGTCTTGAGCAAAGGTGTCATTCTTCACAGTACCCTGGGGGTTGGGAGGAAAGCGAATACAGAATGTGAACGACCTTACACAGTACACCTAGAGGTTGGGGAAAGCGCGTGGTGATCTGTGGTGGTTTTAAGAATCAAGAATCTATTAGGACAAGAAATAAAGACAAGAAGAAAGGAGATAAAATAGATGCTGGAACATTTTACCAGTTCCTTAATCATAAGATTGTACTACATCTGCAAAGAACAAAGTCAGGATTAACACAGTTTAGAAGCCAACAGTATTTTAACTTATGAACACTAAAATTTTAAATATATGCTTCTTATTAAAAAAAAAAAAAAACAACAAAAAAAACCCAACCCAATTGAATCCAAAAGCCCCTTACCTTTTTTGACAAAACATAACTGGCAGGCCTGTCGCAGCTCATGTGTGCCTTCTAATGGGTTTCTTCCCGCAAGTGCTGAAGATACAGGTGTGTTAGCAGTTGCACTGCTAAAAACATTTGAAAAGTCATTTCTAGTTTGGCCTGCAATTCCCATGTAATTTTCGGACCCAAACAAACTACTAGGGCCATTTATCTGTTGGAAGAAAGCATATTTTACTTGATCCATATAATTTAATTTATTTACAATTGAAATTTAACCCACTGAATTTATTCCTCAAAGCATAAGAAAGACTATACACAAAAAATTCATAATACAAATTTAACTATGTATCTAAGAAGGGGACACAGAGATTTTACAGAAGCCGAATACGCAGTGCGTACTAAGCATATAACAAGACCCAACCAGGTACAAGGAGTACAGCAGCACTTGCCAGGCTAATTATTACTCCATCCTGGCTCATGAGGCTGCAATCCATCATGCCACCCTTCCCCACAAAATCAACAGCCAGCAGCATGACTGAAAACGTGCAGCATGACTAGAACACAGAGACCAGATGGATTCCCAGACACAAGGCAATCTTTGCTCTGTTTCTGTACTCAGACAGTTCTCCAGGATATCTAATGTTTGGCACTCAGACCATAAGAGATTTTGTCTCTCTTAGGTTGGTTATTTTACACTTCCACAGTATTTTACAGCAAGTTCCTCAAAATGGAAAAGTGGCTATGACAGTAGCCAAAGTTTGCATATATAAAACATTTGTAAATTTTTTTGGTGTTCAATTACTATTGCTCTGAGCTACTGTACAACTCTTTTCCAAGCCAGAATCATATTTTAATGGCAAAAGTGCCATTTTTTAAAAATAGAAACTTCTACTGTAAAAATTAAGATCAACGTTAAGACTTCAAGTCGTTAACATTTGAACTGATGTGAAAGAAAACAAAAAATACTTACAAACAATGGGGAATTATTGCTGCTAAGTGTTGGTGTTCCATCCCTGGAAGCTGTACTTGAGAGGTCTAAAGGAATAAAAAGAAGTTTTAGTTATTTCAGTTTCCCAAAAGACCCTATGCAAAAAATTATTTACTGTGCCTGAGAAGTATCAAAGGTTTGGGCTTCTGACAAACACTAAAGGTTTTTTTTGTATGCTATGGTAATTTTTTTCAATTATGTAAAAATCCCTTGTAAACATCTGGGATGAAAAATTCCCAGGTAATACTCTTCAATATAACCACCTGATTAACATCAGCAGTAGCTTCCCAGGCATATGCTGAAGCAACATGAAGATACTCGTGCAGTACAAAAAGGGTAGCCAGATAAGCAATACCTGACTATCAAAAATGGGGATATGAAAGAGAGTCAAGAGGATTCTTCTGTTTTTAATTTTATTTTGTAAATTTGGCTTCATTCAAAGTAGAGCATGCTCCTGTAACAGTGGTAATTAGAGACAAAACTTTAATTTCTCTTTTCTAGTTCACTGGCTATTTATGTCTTATTACTTCACATACCTGATTTCACTACATAATTATAGTCCCTAGAGTTTGAATCCAAACATGCAATATACAGTTATATTAGCCTTTTAGAATTCTTGCTTATTGCCAAATCATCAGAAATGGTTTAAGCTGTAAGAACACATCTGTTTTTCCAAAACAAAAAAAAAAAACAAAAAAAAAAAAACAAAAAAAAGAAAGAAAGAAGGAATATGGTTCCTTCTTTATACTTATTTACCTGCAAGAAATAACGCAATAAATGCAGAAAAAGTGAACAGAGGGAGTCTGGAGCATGCTTATGCAGACCCTAACTAAACAAAAGCTTTTTTAATCTGAATTCCTGTGTACAGCCAACACTGATTATCAATACTCCCAAAAATTGTGAGCATTGATCAAATGTTATTTAAGTGCTAAATATTACTGAATAGTTGTGAAAACTAATTTGTTAGAAAGAGAAGCCAGCTGCCTCATGCACAACTCTCTCGTCATAAAAGGTTAAATATTAAGACTCATTTCTTACCTCTTTTGGGGTCACTGATTGAAAAGGTGCTTAATGGTGAACAAAAATTTTCCAGTGAAGAAGCCAAAGGCTGTGAAAAGATTTCTGAAAGAGAAGGTGAAGGAACAAATCCTGCACTAACTGGCAGTGTCCCCAGCAAAGAGGCAGAGAAAGGTACGCTAGGAGCTACGCTTCCTGCAGGAATAGGTCCTCTGGCTCCTGTAGTCTGCTGGAAAAAAAGAAATTTAAAAAGAATGTTCACAGAAAGCAAAGATACCTCTCAAGAACACAATGTGCAATAGTATTTCTTTTACTAAAGTTTTTGCAAAGTTTTTATATACCTACTGAAAAGCAACAATAGAAGGTACACTACAGTAGGACAGTACTGTACAGAGCTAAGTACATTTAGAGAACTACAATCATCAAACCCTAAACAATTTACTAACGTAGTTGGATTTTTTTATGAATCAGATCAGAGCTGAATTCCCAAATTATGTTAAAAACATATGACAATAGGGAAGAGTCAGAAATCTACATGATTCTTTCTAAATAAAGAGGACATAATTCAAATTGCAGTACGGTAAAGATTTAAGGGTTAGCTTTGAGATAAATCCTCAGATGTAATCAAATGATACCATGTTCTGCAAAGGCCAGATCACCTTTTTTTCCCCCTCTTGGTAAATAGCATATCCTTCTGCATACCTTTGTTAAGGACATTACCAAGCAGGGAAGTTTCCCTCCCTCCTCCCTGTTGCCCCAAGAAGCTCCCCCCTTGTCTTGGAGGCTGACCAAATTGGTCTGCACAGAGCTTGGCCAACACAAAACTCCCTCTGTTGCCCAAGTTGTTAGCCTGCAACTCACTCAAGATTTCTACTACACAAGACTGGAGTCTATCTTGGAAGATTGTATTTCCTCTTGGCTTTCACTATGGCAATGAATAGAATACAGAATAGAGTATTTCAGTTGGAAAGGACCTACAGTTGGGCCTTTAGTCCAACTCCCTGACCAGTTCATGGAACATCCCAGGATCTCTTAAAAATACTTTCTGCATTTCCAAAAGACATGCTACAAAACAAAGTGTATACTAAAGAAAATTTGAAGCCCGAGCATTTTTTGATTTAAAGATTTACAACCGCATCCACAGCTGAATGAGGAATTAAAATCACAACTAACTGAAGAATTACATATGTCACCATCTCAGTTAACATTGCAATACTAAGAGCTCCAAATGACTGGCAGGGCCACAGTAGAGAGTCAGTAACTTGCTAAAAGTTCAGACACCTCTGTTCATCAATCAGAGCCCTCATTTTTGTCTAACAGTTGAGTGACTGTATGCTTCACAGTCTGTTCAACCTCTGGAATGATGGTATAATTAAGAACAGCTCTTCATGTGCCTGAATTTCTCTAATAATCTCTTCTAAAAAAATAAATAAAGTTAGACTCATAATAATCTAACTATTTCTGGTTATCCAGGAGGTGGATCTGGACAAAGCTCTAATTGCAGAGATACCAGTGAATGCACCAAAGGGCCACAGCACAAGTACTACTGCCCTGCAAAGCTAGTAGCATAACTTTACCTATGCTTCCTACAGCTACAGGGTGGGCACTCCAACACACTCTCAGGTTCTGAGAGGGTTTATTTGCACCAAAAGAAAAAACCCCAACAAACCTCACCCAAACAAAACCCACACCAGCCCAGACTTCAAATGTCTGCTTCACTATTCATAGTACTTCATGAAGCTGTATCGTCCCACTGTGGTAGCACTGTAGTACTACAGTAGTATTTCTGGGGTAGTATCTCTCCCCCAGCAACCTCGCTCAGGATTTCCAACACACAAAACCAGTATCCTTGTCCTCGGAGCTCTGCTGGGTCCTGGCATTTTCACAGCCCCATTTGCAAGAATCTGCACCAGAGAAAAATCAACCCAATCACACACAAATACAGCTCAGTGTAACTAGGAAATTTAACTCATTTCACTACTCACATTTCACTGCTAGCCCGCTTGATAAAAATGCAAGATCCACTCAGAAGGACAGTCTTTTGAGAAAGAAAACAAACAAACAAGTCTTACCATTACACTCTCCTCTGGATCAGGCACAGAATCAAGTAATTCATCAAGTTCTTCACCAATAATTATGTCTCCATCTCCACAATCTAAACATGCTTCTGGCATAGAGAAAGAAACATTCCCTCCATTTGCCAACACTGCAGAGGGCAAAGAAACCTTTTCCACTTGAAGAGGCATAACAGAAGATAAAGATGGTACAGGTACTGATGACACTTTAGACACTTCAGAAACAAAGTTTGATGAAGAAGCAGCAGAAACCATCTCTTGTTTCTGGTCAGACAAATCTGAAACACGTAAGATGGGAATTACTGGAAATTTTGCTCAAAGACATAAAAAAAATATCTTGCATAACTTTTACCCTGACAATGTGAGGGGCGAGGGAGTGGAGAAACACAAAGAATATTTAAGCAAAACCACATTAAATCTCTTCAGCTTCCACTAACTTCCAATTTGCGCGTACTTGTATCTCAGTGTCTATGTATTAAACTAAAAAACACAGGAAAAGTTGCAGATCTGACACTTTACTAAATCTTTGGTGTATTTTCCTCTCCCTATTTTCCCAAGTGAAAGAGAACAGTATGAGACAATCGCTATGGGAGTGGTTACAATCATATCAAGTCGAGGAGACTGAAAGGAAATTGGCTCAGCCACTTAAATATGTAGCTTTAGAGATAAACAGATCAGACTTTTTACCACAGATCTTTCAAATGAAAAGATGAATTTTCTTAAGAAATTTCATAACATGAAATAGCATGGCATATCTAGCTTCCTAGCATTAATACTGTCCTCAGTATTAATAACCAAGACCAATAACCAAGACTCACCTAACTCAATATCTTCTACAGAAGAAGAAGAATTCTGTAAGCGAGACAAAAAACACCTCTCAACACTTTGCACAAGAACCATTAAAATTTTCAAATACATATTTACAGACTAAGAATGTAAGTTCTCAAATTCAGGTTTTATAAAATTTGAAAATTATGAAGTCTAATGGAATTTAAAGCTCAAATACTTTTTTAGATAACACATCCATTTGCAGACTGAAATCCACTCACAGTATCACTAAAAACGTGCAACCAACCAACAAAAATGAGAGTGCTACTTCATGGAATAAAAGAGTCTAAACAGCATCTTAAATGCGCTGTTCCTACATTTCCCCATTCAGTTCCAGCTAAATTGACTATGTTCCTGTGAAAAAAGTCTGTAAGATTAAGATGAGCTCCTCTTCATTACGGCTACTCAGGCATTAAAATAGCAAAATAAATGCAAGTTCAGCTGCTAGTGAAGGTCAAAATTGGACAAATGCATAAATTAAAAGGGATTTTATCCCAGCACCCTTCACTTTGATAACTGCCAACAAAATACATACATACATAAATGAATAAATAAATAAGCAAGCACATTAACTATGCCCTTGTCTCAAGACATTAAAAGTAAATATATTCATTGCACTGGATTTAATGTTCTAGCTAACATTTATTCTACAAAGATAGCTTGAACGATAATCTTATGTGCTAGTCTGCCATAAATATACAGCAAAACTGAAAAGCCCTGAAGTCCAAAATAACAGCATCTTATATAAAATGTTAATTGCACAATTTTCACTTCATCATCATGAAATTATGAAACAATGATTCCCTGTAGTTTAAAGTCAGCTTGCACTTGGAATATGCAAAACCTTACCTGAGTTGATACATCGCTAGAAACTGAGTTTGAGGAGGGTGGCTGCAATGAAAAGATACCTTCATTAAATACAAAACTGATAGCAAGAGAGGGAAATCTCAATGTAAAATGTTAAAATAAAATCTTACCTTTGCTCTTACATATGCTTTCCTTATTTTTAACCCTAGTTTCTGAGCTAGTTCTTGGGTAAGCTTAATCACACTTTCATCCTAAAAGACATAAATAAAATTTCATAATTTACATGTATTGTCATCTAGTCAACACTCGTTTACATCTCTGTCTATGTTCTGCAAGATCCCTATACGCAGAACGTCACATAATGCGCCTTTACTCTTCCACAAACATAAAAGAACTGCAAGCTGACACTAAAAAAATCTTCAAGAAAAATTACTCCAATATTTGGATTTTTTAAAAAAGCCAGAAAATAGATAGTATCCTTCTCTTCCACTTACTTGAATTTAAAATAATGTAAGATTTTTCTAAAACCAGGGAAGTTCAGAGAAGAGGGCTTTTTTGTGGGTATGTATTTTTTGTTTGTTTATTTGGGGAGGTGGTTTGGTTTTTTCGGGGGTTGGGGTTTTTTTGTTGTTTTGTTTTTACAAATTGAGGGCCACACTTCCGATTATCATGATGTCAGCTACTACATAACACTGCTGAATATTTAATGAGAACTCTGTATTTTGGCAGTAATTGCATCATACAACTAGAAAATTGAGTTAAAATCCTGGTCATATTTCACTCTGTCCTATAGTTATAACTATCGATTTAAATTATTTTAAGATTTAGTTTCAGAACATGTCCTATAGCTAGAAAAAGCTAGTTATAAAACTTATATAAAGGCATATAAACCTTAGGCGAAAACATTCAGATCTGGGGGTGCAAAGTGAGGATCCAAAGTCCAAAGTCACACATTCAGATAAACTGCCGTGTATTTGGAAACACAACTGAAACCTTCTCTATATCCAGGGGTAAACCTACGCTCAACAGTTTGTCTAGCAATTTCACTGTAATTTTGACCTAGAAAGGCGAAAAAAACCCAAAACATCTCAGTACTCTGTCCTGTGATAAGTCTATTTTGAGCAAAGCATATAGTTTCCATCAGCATTTTAGTTCAAACCAGGAATGCATTTCTGAAGTGAAGCTCTTAATCATCCTTTTACTGCATTTTAGTTTGTGTTTGAAGTGTCTCAGAGAACTAAATTAGATTAATTTTGGATGAAACTAAACGAAAGTGCTGCAGGAGTGCACTTGATGCACCTCAGCTCTTTCAAAAAAGAAAAAACCAAAAAAACCCCAAAAGGCCAAAACAAAGCAGCAAAAACCCAAAAAACCACAATCAACCATGGAAATCGGACCCTTAGGACCAGCAGTTTACAGATCCTCTCCTATTACACCCCATGCTGCTTGCTAATACACGTCTCGCCTAACATTAGAGGTGCCGAGTAAGTGATTCAGATGGAGGACAATGTACAGATAAGAATGTTACTAAATGCTTGGAAAGCTAAAATACACCTGTCAAAAGAATCAATATTATACGTTATAATGATGGGTGCTTTTTCTCTTTATGTCATGAGTGTACTTCTGACTGTAGAGAATTGTAAACAATTAATTCAGTGATTCCAGTGTTTATTGCAAACATTTGTGGCGCTTGACCCTCACTGCAAGTTGACTATTTCTCATGCTGAAAGTTAACAGAACAAACTGAGCTTGGGGACGGTAATCTCTGCTATCAGTCTTCACCATCTTCACTTCCACAAAAAAAAAAAAAAAAAATTCTTAGAAGAGTAAAAAAGAATTTTACTGCTTTAAAAAAAAACAAAGAAAGCAACCAAAAAAACCTTAAATGGTCTTGATGTAAATATATGTGTTCTGTATTAAATCTTTAAGAATAATTATCAATATTTAATTTACTTACCTGTGGCACAGCAAGAGAACATTTTGCTACAGCATCATAAGCCGTCTTGTACCTTCCCAGTT
>JAOXNO010000070.1:11770164-11812572 GCA_028565335.1 Limnodromus scolopaceus | reverse complement strand
GGGAGCGGCCGGCACCCACGACGCGGGGAGGGGCGGGAGCGGGTGGCCCCGCCGCACGGGGAGCGGGCCGGCCAGGCGGCGCCACCCGCGCCTGAGTGCCCCTTCCTCAGGCGGAGGGGCCCGGTCGCACCGGGGACAGCGGAGCGCGGATCTCCCCACCACCCCCCGCCCCGCGCAGCCCCTACCTGCTCCTGGGGCCCGCGGAAGCGCAGCGCCGCGGAAGGCGGAGCCAGCGAGCCGGGCGCGCGACGGCGGCAGCGGCGGCGACGACAACGGCAGCGACAACGGCGGTACCTCCCCCGCCCCGCCCTCCGCCCCGCTCCCCAGGGCGCCCCCTGCTGGTGGGAGGCCGCGGGAGCAGGCCCGACTCGATTGGCCCAGGAGCTAGCACTGTGGGCTTTCCCATTGGCTCGCCAAGCTTGTTTTGGAAACTGGCGCTTCTGATTGGTGACGGCTGTAAAACTCTTCGCTGCTAATTGGCTAGCTGCCTAGGGCCCGCCCGCCCGCCCGCGCTTCATTTCCCTTTCAGCTGGTCGTGGAGCCCGCCCCGAGGCTCCGCCATCGCCCTCGGTGCGCTGTGGCGTATGACTGGTTGAACAGACACCGTCCGCACCACGCATGCGCCCGTCACCCCGACACTGCGGACCTTTACACCCCCCATTGGTTCTCCCTGAAGCAGCCAGACGTGGGCTACCTGCTGGCGGCGCCCTATGGGCGTCCTCGCGCGCACTGACATCATCCCCCTTCTTCCGCTCCGGCGCGGGGGTTATTGCGCATGCTGCGGGCTGGGAACGGGCAGGGTCCCGCCTCCAGTCGCGCGCTTTCCCTCAGCGGACGCAGCTGCTGAGGGAGCGTGAGCCCGGCCCTCCTCTCCCTCTCCCCTGACGGCGACACCCCGAGGGTCGGTGTTGGGCGCCGCTCCCTCAGCCGCGCTGAAGCGACTGCGGAGCGAACCGGCGGGAGCCTCAGCCCGGGCACGACCCGCTGTTTTCTCCGTCGCTCGCCTGGGATGAGTGCCTATGAACCCGGGAACTTGTTGTAGCTTTTGACTCGTTATGTTGGAACTCACAAAAAATACGTTTGTGAAAGCTCCCCGTTGCGGGGCCGTGAGGCTGGGAGCGTCGGATGGCGGGGCGGGCCGGGCCGGAGCCTTGCCCCCTGACAGGCGGCGGGTCCCGCCCCGGCCGCCGCCACACGGGCCCTGCCGGGGAACGGGCGTCTCCTTCCTGTCCGTTCTTGAGACCAAGTGTGACAATTTAATGGCAGCAGTCAGATTTTAAATAGTTAATGCTTCAGTGCGTTGAATGCCATTCAGAAGTCCCATAGGACTCGATGCGAAACTGGGCTTTTGCTTCCTGTGGGAACTGAGGAGAGGTGAGAGAAACAGGAAAAAAAAATCATGCCTAGAACAACAACTATAATTACGGATTATAAACTATGAAGTAGACAAAAAAAAGGGTAAGAAGGCTTATCCAATTCCAAATTACAGTTGTTTGAACACTGAGCAGCTTAAGAGAGCAAGCAGTATGATCAGTCTCACCCAGAACTACAAACTGCTGCTGAGGTAAAATCTGTTGGCTGGTAGTAGCACGATGAAAATATTAATCCTAGCTGTTAATCCTTTTGATTTATAGGTATTACACAAATCACGTTGCTGATTTTTCTAAGCCTGCTGATAGGAGTGGCTATGTACTGTTCACTTTTAGAAAACGGCTTGTTGAGAACTCCACCGATGGGCTGACTGCTTTGGGAATGTTTCAGATTTAATACAGACTGCAAAAAGCGTGCCTGAAGATTGCATCAGGTAAAGTTAAGTTACTAAAAACATCTGTTAAATTACTAAAAATGTCTATAAAATACCCTACCTATCAAACACTTAGAAAACAAAGTAAATGTTGTGTTAGAATTAAGAGTGTATTGAACAAATGGTTTGGATGTTATAATAAATTGTACCCTATTAAGCAGTTTGAGAGCACAGTCATGTATAGTTTGGCATGGTGTTAGAGTGTGAGCTATAGAGTCGTGGTTTCAATGACAGGTACAAGGTGTGCAGAATACCTTGAGAATGTGGCAAGACAAATACCATAAATATCTAACCAAGTAAGTTTTTGCGGAAGTAATATATTTGGTATAGTAGTTAACTACTCAGAGGAAAAGAATAGTAGCTGTACTTAAACCATCTTGAAGTAATTTGTCATGAGGTAACCAATGAGAATTAATCCTGTTACATACACTCATTACCTTTAATTTTAAAATATTACTCATGTAAGCCTACATAAACTTACCGATTATATTTTGACAATTTAAACTGCTGAAAAAGGGAACTTTGTTACTCTTGTATGTGAGAGAACTTAAGATAGTCTTTAAAGGGAATTTGGAAACATCATATTTCTTATCGAGAAGGAATTGCCCCTGTACACTGCTAGAACATGGCTGAAGTCAGCTGGAAAATCTTGCAGTTACTGTCTTGGAAAATTACCCTTCTCTCATCTTAAAAGCAGTTTTAAGATGGCAGGTGTTTCATCGCTATTTGTACTGATGATTTTGAACAAACTAGGTTAATTATTTGACAGTAAAAGGAAAAACTTAATGTACTAGGTATAGCTGAAAGTTATAGAACTTTTCCACGCTTTGGAGAACAATAGGTGTTCTGTGATAAACTTAGCCACTGTGGTAAAATTGTTTAGAAGAAGCATATGTTTTAGTTGCTTTTGTGGGACTGACCAAGAACCTAGTTGGGGTTGAGTTAAAGGAATTCTATGTCCCAAGATTCAAACTGAACAATATTGCAGGACAGGCTATGGTGAAATCACTACATTTAAAGTATTTTAGTTTCTTATATGTTTATTTTAAAATCCCAGGGAAGTAGTCTTTTAATTATGTTTTTGCCGTCATAGTCTAAATTTTCAATTTAGAATGCCATGTATTTAGGAGAATCTCCATTAAGAGTTACATTCCTATAAAATCTTGAAAGATACAGTCTGAACAACAGTTGTTACCTGTCCCATTATTTGCAGGATTCTTTGAAAAACAAGCATGAGCAATTCCTTTTTTCATTACTTTTGTCTTAAATCAAAGATAGCTATTGCAATAACAACTTTTTTTTTTTTTATCAGAAATGGGAGTTTCTCAGGTCACGATGGGATATTTGGCAGCAGAAGTGTGACTCCATCATAAATAATTCTAATGTTTCTACACCTCTGTTACCCCCTTGCTTTTGTGAGTGCTGGAATTCAGGTGGGTTTGTGGTGGACTGGGGAATTGACACAGGAAAAAAGTAGTAGCTATGTTTCAACTGAAAAACTCCCTGAGATCTGGTTCACCTTGCAGCCACACAAACTGTTGCGTTGGCAACAGAAAAATGCTCTTTGAACAGTATCCTGAAATTGTCATCACTCAAGTAGACAAAGACCTCAGAAGAGAATATGCGAGAGAAATAAACTGAGTTATGTGGCACCTCAGGTGGCAGAAGTGGCAGTATTAAGTACCAAGATGAAAACAGCAGAAACCAAGATCATCTTAGTTAACTAGGCACGTTACAAAGGACTAAAACTTACTATTTATAAGCACTGCAATTGTAATTACTGATGTTATCCTGTGGACAGCACTAGACTTCATTCATATTGATGTCAGAACATCAATATGAGAGTGGGACGTTGAGGCGTGCCTGATGGCTGCTATTTCAACGGTTGGTTAGAGCAGTAGGTTTGTTGATTAAGGGTGACCTCAGGGAAAAGGAGACGATGGTATGAGCACCTGTTTTCACTATTAAGCAAATTAAGTGTGGATTAATCTCTTTAAAAAAGAAGATAAAAATCCTGTAAGATTGTCGGTGTTGCTAACTAATAGCTATGTTTTTCATCCTGATGCTTATAACTGTTCTGTCATGTCTGTCTATATGTTTATTAGCTTCAGATGAATGACAATAGTTGTGATTTTATAAAGCTTTTATAATGCTTTATAATGCTTTTTCTCTTCCTGACTGAAATTCCTTAGGGTAATACAGTTTTTAACCCGTTAGTTAGTCAGTCAAGGAAGCATTTAAACTACTGAAGAACTGAGTCCTCATTCCAAGAACACCCAAACTCCAAGATTCAGTCACTGAGCTATACCCTTGTTGCTCTACCATTGGTTCATTGTATCTTCCAAGCTTGCTACGTTTGTGTCTTATTTTCAGATTTGGCCAATCTACAGACTGAAAAACATGCAATTGTAGATTTTTTTAAATAGTAGTTATTAAAACAAAAGAAAATACATGTTCTATTCTTTCATTGCTTTACTCTACAAGTAGATGTGTTCCTTGTTGTTAAATTATGATACAATCTTAAGATTTATGATTGAGTAGTTAATTTTAAAAAAATCCCTCATGAATTCCCTTGTTTAAGTGAAGTGATATTTTTAGCTAAGGAAGGGTTGGAACTTGGAAATTAAGGCATTTATGCAGCTGCCTTTTTCAGAAACACGGCCAGCTTTTTAAACATTTTTTTTTCCCACAATAAGCTTATAAAACAAAAGAAGCAAAGGGACTTCTCTTGAACTCTCATAAAAGCTTCAGAGAGGAAACAAAACAAAACCAGTCTGACTTCTATAATTCAAATGTTATAAAGTAAATTGCTTTGAAACCCATATTTATTATGTGCTCAGTGATCAGGAGAATTACGTAGCTGTGAACGATAGTTTTAGATGAGTGGAAGACAAGTATTCAGTGTATTCCTTTATCTGCAGCATCTGAAGTCCTTATCGTGCAACACTTTGTGACATTAGGATTACAGCTCACTGGAATTTGTGATGTAAATAAGTTATTTATGTGTAGAGACAATTCCAGGAATGTATTCCCTTCAAAACTGTTTTGGTTTTGCTGTTTTGAAAGAGTCCTTGATTCTTTCCCAGACCCAGAATTCTATCACGTATATGACATGGCTCTCTTTCCTTAACTAGTGGTTATGGAATATAACTACGTAGGGAATATATGGTTGTTCCAATTCCACATGTATTTTGGGAAAGAAAAAAATCTCCCTGAATAATTAAAACAGGACATTTCAAAAAAGTTGTTTTTTTAACATCTGTAAAAACAGTCAGTTTTGGTCAGACATGAATATATGTTTTAGCTACTACCAAAGGAAATATTCAACAACAAAGAATGTATACGTAAGTTCTATAAATACTTCAGCAAGAGAGAGCTTTATACAAAACAAGCGTATGAATTATAGAACGCATTTGGTGGAGGCACGGTCAAGAGTATTGACCTGAATTAACCAGATCAAAACACTTAAACCATATTATATCTTTATGAGAAGAGAAACCTGCAGAATTGAACTGAACTAAATTGGATTATGAACAATTCCTTTCCAAAGGGAAGTGACAGAACCAAAATAATACCCTTCATTTTAAATAAACATGTGTAGATTAAATATAGTTTAACATAATCCATTCTAAAAAGATGGATTCTGCACCAATCTGCAATTGGTGGGGTTTTTGCTTGTTTTTCTGGGGTGCCCACTATTATTGTTCTATTTTCTGCCACTACTTGATACCTCTCTTTTTGCTTAGGATACCCAGAGATGAGTGAGCATTGCTCGGACCAAAATAGGAAGACCTATTGCACATTTTTGTAGCTGGCCAGCATATGAAGGAGGACTCCCACTAAAGGTATTGCCAATCTGAGGTTTTGTTTCTGCTTTGTTTTGATTCTTAATATCTCCATGATAAAACATTGAGTATCGCATGCCAGTTATACTCTCTGTGGTATTTTATCTATCCTGTCATGCATGCCATGATGTTGAAAACCCTAATTCACTGCATTACTGAAACAGCAAAAGCTTTTCCTTTACAAATGCTGATGAAATTGTACATTGTCATTTCCAGCAGTTACTGGTCAAATTAAGGGCTTGACCCTTGAAAATGAGATTAACTTTTTTTTTCTAAAACAGCAACTACATCAGTCTACCCTCTTTTTTGAAAGCAACACAAGAAAAGACTATCCTCTACTACACAACACTTATCTCTGTAGAAATAAAAGGGGGTTTGGTAGGTTTTTTTTTTGTTTGTTTACTGTTTCCTAAAAGTCTCTATATTATTATTTAATTACCCTTAGACTTGAGCTAAGCAGCATAACAATATCTTCCCACACGAACGGCATATTGCAAAGTTGTGTTTGTGACTTGGTACTCTAACAACCATGTTTGAGAAACAGTTCATTTACTTATTGCCTACAGTGGTAATGCCCTAGCAGAGAAGTGATTTCTGCTGTCACTAAGAAATTAGTGGTGGTGGAGGGGCAGCAGAGTATTTGGAGAATAGCTAGAAGGCAAGTCAAACTGTAACTTTTATGATGTGAGCCTGATGTTGGCTATAACTTTTTTTTTTTTCCTTAGGAAGCTACTTAGCGTTTCTTAAATTAATTTAAGATTTCTTGTTTGTTAAAACATTGTTGGAAATTGTTCAAGCCAGTGCAACATCTCTGGGGTTTTGCATAGTAGTTGGTGTAGAAATCTATCAGTCATATCCTTAACATAAGAATTAAGTATTAGTATAAAATAGAGAGTATCTTGGTTTTGTTCCAATGTCTCAGTCATAAACTGCAGCAAAAAATACAAGCTAGTAAACAGCCAATCCGTATTGTCTTACTGTAACTTCTAGATTATTTTACTGAATCTAAGAATAATTTTGCCTTCCCCAGTAGTGGAGTCACGATCCAGTAGCCCAGCAGAGGGCATAAGTCCCACTCCTGGGCTTCCTGGGGCGTGGCCAGGCCCACAGTTTGTAGGAGCTGAATCCTAGGGGGTAGCTACAAATTTATATCTGACCTGAATCCAGCAAAAAGTAGGAAGATAACAATTCTTTTAGGTTGAAAGGTTCAAAATTAGAAAGGACTTTTTGAAATTAAAAAAAAAAAAAGTCAAGCAATGTCAGTGCTGTATTTTAGCACACAGAAAACAGTTTTAAGTGGGGCTAGTTGAAATTTGTTAATGCTAGCCACCATCATTAGCATTAGCTTCAGGCCTCTGAATAGCCTCAGAGGACAATCACGAGTAAAACAGGTTGCAGTGTGACAAAGTTATGGGTGACTGGTCTAATGAGAATGTGAACAGAAACAATAACCATTTTTCAAAATGGGTGACCTGTCAGAGATTTTCTGTTAGCCAGGAAAAAACAAAAAAGCCGAGGGACAGAAATCGTATACTCATTACTTTAATTTCTGATTTGATGATATCTAACCTATTCCAGCTAATTATAGGCAATTTTGGCAAGGGTCAAAGCAGTCAGAAGTTCAGACAGTTCAGTGGGCAGTTCTCATAGCATCTCACTTCATGTCCAGTGACCTAAGGACACTTCTGAGAGTGCAAAATATATCTTTGAAAATGAGAGACTGATTTATATATATCAAGATACTTTAGGGATTCAAAGAAAGTACATCGTGAAGGTAATAATTTGTCAACTCTCTTCTTTCTGAGAAGCTTTTACTTTTCATTTTGTTAACATTATGTTAGTATTTACGGTTTCGCTAAAGAAAAGAACATCAGAACTTTTTCTACCCTTTAGAAGGAATCTTTTTTGTATTATTTATTGTGATTAAGAAGGTTTAAATGTAGCAATCTATGCCCACTTAAATTACTGGATTATTTTATTCTTTTCCATTTTCTCTATGCTGTTGTCTTACTCACTTGTATGTTCTAAAGAGGTATTGGAGATTAAGCTGAGGAAAATTACACCAATTTTCTGACCTGTTCGCTAATATAATATTTACATCATTGTTGTAACTAGCTAACCCATTATCATGAGCTTCAGCTGTTTACATCAGATCTTAATTTTATCATTTTCTTTTCTGTAACTACAGCTGAGCTGATTAATTTAACAATGTAAGGCGTGTCTGATTACTTCCTCTGGAAGACAGAGAATGCCACTGCATCGACTCTTAGCATGAATCTCAGGAAGTGTTTTATTCAGCATGTAGTGCTTGTTGTAGCTGTACTTTAGAGCTATACATTTTTGTTAGATCCAGTATCTTGGTTTTTCACCTAAGTAGTCCTGTGCTTGTTTGCTTAGCTTTATACTTAGAGGTTAACTGCAACAAATGTTTAATGCTAGGGAATTCTAGTGTAACTGCAAAGATGACATATGGGTAAAGGGAATGGATATATCACAGGTTATATATGAGGCTTAAATCTTCCCATAAACAAGATGGGGGTGAGGAAAACAGGGGTTTATAAACTCGGTTAAAGAATGGTGCTTTAGCAAATAAGACAGGCAGAACTGAAGGATACCTCTCCACACAGGAAGAGTTCCCTGCCAGAACAAAAAAAAAAAAAAATCCAACCTTTTTTTTTTAGCTTTGCAAGGTCTAGAAGGTCTCAATGTCTTAATAAATGTAAAAGTCAAATTAGTGTAACTTCTAGGAGTGTCCTACTTCTAGTAAGCATTGTCCAAGAGAAGCCAGGAAGCAGGTGTATGCTCACTTCTGAGCCAAATCAAAATGCCACCATAGACACACATTTTGCTAGTTAGATTACTCTTAGCAGGAATGATCTCTCTGAAGTTTTCCAGGAGACCTTTTCATAAACAAGTAGGGATCAAGCCAGGTATTCTCTTCTTGCAGTCAGGTATCCTAATCACAAGCTAGAGTGCCACTGGTGTACGTTTCTTTCTCTGTCGCTGTCACTGAATAAGAGACACTCCTAATTCTTTCCACAGTTTCAACAAAAAGCATAGAGGCAGTAGTTGCTTACAAACCTCTGTAAGCTGGCAATCAGATTATCCTTTTTGTAGGTGAGCTAAGTAGGTTAAATATCTTCAAGGCCTCTAAACTGTATCTCTCATATCCTGAAAGCTATTAACACATCGGCACTGTGTCTGCTTCCCTGCAGTCTTAGGTCAAAATGGTTAAATGTTATATTTCTCTGCCTTGTTTAATCATATCCACATGGCTGAAAGAGAAAGTCCCCAGTCATCATATTGGCTCTTAGGAATACTTAACTCTCTCCATATACTGTGGAGGAAGCTCAGGCCCTTCAGATAGAGAGCCAGCCACCACAGTTCTCGGAGACTAATACCTTAATTCCTGCAAATAGTATAAGCAGTTATTCATCAGCTGATCTTAACTGTCATCCTTATTCCAAAAGGTCAAGCAGTCATCCAAAACTCGGGTTTCTAAGCACTAGTAAAAATGGCAAAGTGTTTTCAAGCTGACTGTGTATAAAAACATACTTAAGGAATTCTTCAGGTTGATCTCTGACACATTCCAAAGAATTGGAGTTTCAAGTCGGAACAGTACTGTTTACTTTTTACTTTATATCGTTCTGCTTCATGGTGGAGAACATACTGAAAACCAAAATCATTTTAATAATCTGTCTCCTAAAACATAGTGAAACAAAAGCCACATAACAAAACTAAAAAATCTACATATACACTGAAATACTCTGACTGAATTTAAATAAAACTTTAAATAAGGAGCGGCCAGACATGGCTAGGTTCTTTCAAAGAAAATACTTTTGAGAGAAAATCAAAGGAGAATGAAGTTAGCTGATGCCTTCAATCTAGCTTATTTCTGTTTTTATATTGCTGAGTATCAAACTGATGACAGCTTTTTCTGTTTTCTTTACAATCGATACTGAAATACAGGATTCAAAATACAACTTTTTCAGAGGGCAGGGGAGAGAAGCGTCTTCCCACCCTCCCAAAACACACACACACAGCAAAACACACACATGCACCTTTCCGTATAAAATTTGCATGTTGAATTCATCTTTTATTCCTTCTTGGCAATTTTTGTTTCAATTCTTGACTTGTCTTGAGCAAAAAACTGTTTTAAAATGCAAAAAGGATAAATAAATATAGCCATTTATTTAAAAAAAAACCCCACAAAACAAACTAAAACAAAAAACCCAAACCTGCAGAAATTACTGATAGTTATGCTGCTGTATATTAGGAATTATAAACAGGTAGAGGAACATTTTGGCCATGTGTAAATCAGTCGTCACCAACAGCCGTTTCACTAAGGGGTCTACCCAGCAACTGAAACTTTAAAAATATGTGAGAACCAGATGTTATAAACTTGTACGTTTTCCTTTCACTCCCCTCTTCTAAGGAAAAGTAGCTTCTTTGCTTCAAATTAGAAAAAAATACAAAACCAGAATGCTTCATAACTGAGAGTCCACCAAAAGAGAAATATTTTTTTAAAAGTATTTTAATTGTTGTTTGTCAAACTAGGATTAGCATTTTAAGGAAATCATAGAAGTGGAGCAGAAAAGCATCAGAATGCTTTGGATGGAGCTTTGAGCAACCTGGTCTAGTGAGAGGTGTCCTTGCCGATGGCAGGGTGTGTGGAACTAGATGATCTTTTAGGTCCTTTCCAACCCAAACAATCCTATGAATGCTGCCACACAGCCTAATAAAGTAATTTCTTTCAAGAATCATATATTACATCCCTCTGTCCAGCATCTTAGTATTCAAGCCAGTATGACTCTAAAATTATAAAATCTCAGGGATTTAATTGATTTACTGCTAAAGTTGCTATGTAAACAACACAATCATTGGAAGCTAGTGATTCCACAGGGAATTATTCTGAAGAAATTAGTACCTGAAAAAGTAAGGTTAGCACATTTTCTTCTTATCTGAAAGAGTGAGTATTCCCCAGTGTACATACTGCTCAAAATTTTGGGAAGCAAATGTAAACTAATGTGCTACCACTGCCTAATTTAATAATGCTGACATAACTGCAGCTGTGATCTGTATTATGAGTATCTAGGTATATACGAATTAACTCCTATATACACAATTTGAGAAGTTCTAAGAGTTCCATGACGATGGACTAACAAGATGTAGTTAGTTTCACAGAGTTCTAATTCTGTAATATGGAAGAGAATCCAGAATGAATAAGCAGTTTTTAGTGGCCATTACAAATAATGGCACTGATGGAGCAGCAAGACTGTTCACAGCAATCTTGGTCCACCTGGGTATTACGAGGCAGGATGCAGGATACATGGAGTAATGGAGGAGTGTTTTTAGGAAACAACTGCAATTGCAACAGAATTGCACTGCTATTAACGTAGAAGTTGCTGCAACAGGCAGAGTCCTGCTCTTTCTCCTACCTTCGTGCTAATCAACTTTTTATTTCATGCTTTTTTAATCTGTTTTATAAATCCATTTTTGTGTTTCTAACCACTTGTTCTTCCACAAGGTTTGGGTTTTGAGCTTGTATGCTGGAAGACTCAATACAAATCTTAGATGTTTGGGTTTTTAGCTTGAATGCTGCACTCTAAAATGTGGCACCCCACCCATTGGCTGTATACAAAAGGAGGTTTTAAATTGACGGGAGAGTTAACATTCTTCCAAACCTCAGTCTGGAGCATGTATAATTATGCTCAGTCATGGTTAGAAGCTATTTTAAAAGGAAATGTTGCCTGCCTTTTGAGGTTTTTCTATATACATATAGTTTAGGCATGTTGGCCTTTCTTTAAAACTGCAGCTTTATTATTCATGATGGAATAAGCAGCATTAGCACACTGTAAAGCACAGAAAATAAGACAAAGCAGGTGGGCTTTCCAGGTTTTTATCTCCACCTTGCCACTGGTGGAGTGGACTTTGTATACAGCTTCAGTTATCCTGGGTCTCATTGTTTAAATTTGTAAAATTGAGCTTGCAGTTTTTAAACCGATACAGCTGTTGCAGTGATTATTTGTTTACATAAAAATGTGCTTTCTTCTGTAAACTTCTGAATCTCAGGTATTAGATAGTTTCATACATTTTTCTTTGTTACCTTTTAGAGATAGTAGCAACGTACTGGTTTAACTGAGGACAGAATATAACACGTAGTAAATATTGTTTACACTTTATTTATATTTTCTCAAGACTAAAGTTTCTGTGCCTATCAAGTTGAAACGTTTTAGTATTGAACTTACTGCCATTCCTTCCTTTTCTCAAAGGCTCTCCCAAGTTATTACCTCTAACAAATAGTTTTATTTATAACCCACCATTTTCTTGCTAAGAAAAAAGAGGTTGTCTTTATTAAATGTTATTTTTGCTATAAAACTATGACCCACTTCAAATGTGCATAGTCCCAAATTCCATCAGTTTTAAATAAACCCTCACTTAATAGGCTGTCCCATCTCCACTTCTGGTACCCTACTCTTGATTCAACTTTTTTCCAGCCACAGGCCTCTTACAAGATGTTATTCTGTTAACAGAACAGGAAGTTCCTTATCTTCTAAAATTGTGTGACTCCAAATTTAATTACATGCTATAAGTGAATAGAAAATTTGCCTTGCTCAAAGAGAAATTACTTGGGCTGGTACAAGAAATTTCAGGACCTGTGGCATACAAGCCAGATGATATGATCTAACCTTCAACTCTTTGAATAGATGACAAGTGACTTAAGAAGCCGAAGAAGAACAGATGGTGGGCAGAGTCCAAATCAAAGTGATGAAGAACAAAATTCAAAGACCAAAAAACCCAAAAGAAGCAGCCTACCAGTAAGCAGTTGCACTTGTTTTGGTGATGACCCTCCTCTAAGGGATTGCGCTGCTCAGTGTTCTCACGTAGTTTCCTAAGTCCAGTATTTCAAGTAAAATTAGGACTGCTGCAGCTCCTCCTCTTCCTTTGGCTTGCAGTCATAATGATCATAAAAGGACCCACCTAATTCCAGTCCTTCCAGTTGTGGGGTAATCACGTAATTATGCAGATTACAGAAAACTGAAGGGGGGATGCAATATATGTGCTATGATACAAAAGATTTCTTTCTTTATATGAAAGAAAGTGATCATTTAGTGCTTGTATTATTTAGTGCTTGATTTCTGTCCAAAGGAAGATACATTCCCTTCCCTAGGATCAGAGATGGAGACATTACAGAGAATTAAATACTTTGCTTTACATTTTGATTCTACTTCATTGGATGCATATGCAAAACACCTTTGAACACATCCATAGGCAAACTATTTGTTCCTTCAACAAAAATTAATAAATGAAAAACACTTCTTGATTGGAAGTGAAGAAAATGAATCTTTAGTAGCATCTCAATGCACAGTTATCCTTGAACATCCATGCATTTGAAAGAGTGATGTATAGTACTGACTTTAAAATAAATACTGTACAGGTGTTTCTTTGGTCGTTATCAGAAAGAACAAATCTAAACAAAAATTCACAGAATCTTCCAGAATAAACATTAATTTTAATTGCTTATGTAATTAAGTTTGGGTATGCGTCCCCTTGACCCTCCATTGTAAATAAGACTTGGCCACAAGCAAAGATTATCTGTTCCTGGCAAATCCTTCCTAGGGATTACATGGTGCATAAACTAGTAAGGGTTTATCTGTTTTTCTTTCTGAGAGAGGAAATAACTAGAGCAACATTAAAACATTAGTGTGGCATTAAAAAATTCCAAACAGAATTAGGAAATTAAAAGGTTAGGATTCTCACAGCAGTATCAAATCACCATTAAGTTTGCAGATCTTATGTGCAGACCGCACATAAAATTCAGAATGCTCCATGTATGCAGTGTTGTTTTGCTCTGTGAAGTAAAAATGTCAAGTATGCATAAGGTGTTTATTTTAAAAGATAATCTGAATATGGTCAACATAAAATTTTATATGCAACAACATATTATTTCTTTTTTTTGAGGTGCCATATTCCTAAAATAAAGCTAACAAAATTTCTACCATTCAACATAATTTAAATGAAAATACTTCTGGTAAAGTAACTGAGATACAATTAGAATGTGCTAAGTTTTACACCATAAAAAGGTAAAAATCTATTTAGTACCTGCCATCTAAAAGAGTTCCATGATCACTGTAAAGTGGCTATTTGGGAATAAGTCTGTTTGTTTCTGCAAACTTTGAAAGGCTCATCAGTGAAAGCCACAACATCAATTTGAAAGTAGGAAGTTACCAAAAAAGGTTTCAAAGGAATGAACTACTTTCTTACTAGTCAACTTTTGACTGCTGGTTTTTGAGATCAGCTATGACTTGATGCTATATGTATTTTAGGATAAGTATTTAACAAGATTCACACATCTAACAGTTGAAGAGAAACCTTTTCTTTTTAAAGCTTTACTATGAGTGATTCCTTGCTCCCGTTTTTTCTTGCTATCTCGCACATCCTGATGCCCATTAGGAAGGCCTGTTACACACAGCATTGCCACCTCCCTTATTCTCTACAGCAAATGCAAAGAGAATGTCAGTTCCATCACTGCTAGTACAAACGGGGGAGTTCATGGCACTTGATGTATTAATTTTATGATGGCATCTCATATGCAGTTAAAACTTTTTCTCCTTTATACATAGAACAAGATTCTTCATACATGTTATTTTAAAGCATACAGCCTCTCTCTGTGTTTAGGATTAGATGAATTTTTCTAGATGGCTCTCTGTGAAATTCAGTAAATACAGTATCATCATTAGGAATTAATTTTCTTTTAAACCAAGGAAGCAATTTATGTATTTTGATCAGGTCATCTTCCTTGTATTAAAATAAAACCAAGAGAACGACCAAGGCTTAAGACTGCCAAACTCATTGGTGTCCTAGTTTTCAATTTCTACAATGGAAATGATGCAACATTTCTATATGTCGTGAAGATTCAGTGAATTCTGTAAGAGTTAAGTATCATCATCTTCCCTGAGCACTATCCTAGTTACAAGGTACTGGGACTTCATGTCAGCAGCTACCTTCAGACTCGACTGTTTTCTCATCTTTTTCTGTCAATGAGTCTACAAATCTTCTGCTCGTTAAGTGTCCTGAATGTGTCTGCTCTTGTCCATAACTGATCCACAGTTGTCCATAACTTTTAAGGGAATATAAAGCCTATAGAGTCATAAACTCTTTGTTAGTTTTGGGGAAAAGTATTCTTAAACCAGTAATTGATACTGCAAAGAAGCATAAGCTAAAGTCGTCATAATTACAGGATATATAAATTGTTCTAAATTGTTTATATTATATAGTAGACATGGCATTTGTTGCCTTCCAAATGCAGTGGAAAATAGGCCACGTAGAAAGCTTAATAATGTGTTTGTCATGATGGCCCAGATTTGAGAATACATTTGAAATCTTACCTTCTGTTGAGATGAGAGTCCTCGCTTCTCACTGGAAATCAAACCAGCAACTGGTGGCTAAACAATAGCAGCTAAGGAAACATTTTACTGAACATCGACCTGCATGTGGTGCACTTATACCCTGTGCATACTCCTCAGCAAATGACTATTACATCTTTTGGCTGATTTGGAAGTATCTGGTTTATTTCAGGTGTAGCAAATCATGATGTTAGTGCTGACAGTTCTCTGGTTCCGTTACCCCTAATCCCAACCACACTGCAAAAGCAAAGAGTAAAGATGGGAGACGATCCAACAGCAAAGAAAGATATCCAGAGTCTGCTTGACAAGTGACACATACTCAGTTCTTCAGCATTATTGAGCCCCTCTTTGATCCCACATGACTTAAGATACCAGATTTCTGGTATTCACTTCTTTCCTACTCATAAATTCTCTAGCTAATCCCAACATTCCCTCTCCCTCAGTACTTCCAAGGTTGGTTTTTTTGTCTCTCAACAATACATTCAGAAACTTCCCAGTTCCCAAACCATCTGTATGGCTGGATTTAAGCTGTTTAAAGGGTGGATAGCTCTTGTGCTGATTAGCCTGGAACAGACAACAGAAGGGCTACCTTCTACTCACCTTTCCTTTGATGGACACATAACTTAAGGGTTTTATCCTCTCCCAAATGTCCAAATGCCATAGAAATCTTCACAGCTGAGGAAGCAGACACCACAAACAAAAAGGTTGTGAAAGCAAGCTCTGATACAAGCAGACCAGACCAACAGGTCGTCGCACCATTGACAGGATGAAGAACAAAACAGTAAGAGGTGAACAAATAAAGAGGTAACAAAATCTGCATTTTATTTTTAAGCCATTTAAAACATTTAGAGACAATGAAGAGCCAATAGACATACTATAAGAAAAAGTTACACAAAATCATATGTGAATTCTGTCTTCACCTTGAATAGTGTATACAATTCTGCAGCTTCTCCCCCATCTCAGTAAAAAATAGAACTAGAAAAAGATTCAGAAATGGTCAAGGACAAAGGCATAGAAATGCAATTTCAGATTGGTAGGAAAGTAGTTCTTTATGAAAAGGGCACTTGCTTCTGTTTATGACAAAGCTGTCTAGATTATAACAGTAGGCAAACAAAGCCTCAACTCTCTTTGAATTCAGTATGGATGATTTTCCCTGTGCGTTTGCATAGCTTAGTTAGTGATACATGGAAAAAATAATTATCAATGAATTTGTTACTGCAGTAGAACAGGCCTACTGCCTTCCCTGCCTGCAGGGCATAATTTCCTTAAAACCTTTAGGCAAAAGGAAAAGTGTTACGGGAGTCTCTTTCCCTGGCAGGGTGGAACTGCGAGTTTGAAGCTATCTGCTATCACATCACAAAAATAGGCATGTCCTATTAAAGCAGGTTGCTTTAGGCCATTTCCAGTTGATTCATTAATATCTAAGGATGGAGTTTCCATAGCCTCTCTGGGCAAGCTATTTCAGTATTTGACCATCCTTTGTAAAAAAAAGAAAAAAATTTTGTTTCCTATACTGAATTTCCCATGTTGTAACTTGTGCTCATTGCCTTTTGTGCACCTCTAGGAAGAATCTGGCTTCATCTTTTCTCCACCCTTCCATTAGGAAGCAGTAGACAGCAGTATGACCTCTCCTCACCATCATCTTTGAATCTAAGCAAATCCAGCTCTCTCAGCTGCTGCTTATATGTCATGAGCTGCAGCCCCCTGAAGAGTTTGGTGGCCTTCACTAGCTTTATTTCAGTATGTCAATGCCGTTCTTAAAACAAGACACCGAACTCCAGATGTCGTCTCACAAGTGTCAAATAGAGGGGAAGAATCACTTCCTTCCAAAACTACCAGGTACGCTCAGCTTGGACGATGCAGCTGAACACATTTGCTGCAAGGGCACACTACTGACTCACATTCAACTTGTCCACCATGATCTCCAGCTCCTTTTCTACAAAGCTGCTCTCTATTCAGTCAGTTCCCAACCTGTCCTGCTGCATGGGGTTATGCCAACCCAGATGCAGGGCTTTGCATCTGCCTTTGCTGAACTTTGTGATGTCCCCAACAGCTCATTTTTCCAGTCTGACTAGGTCCATCTGAGTAGCAGCCCTGCCCTCGCGTGTATCAACCACTCCCCCCAATTTGGTATCACCCACAGACTTGCTGAGAGGTCACTCTATCCCATCATCCTGGTCATTACATCAGCTATTTCAAGAATCCAAGTTGATGTAACCTATATAAAAGAGTGCAAGTCAAACATCCTTCCAGAGATACAATAATGATTTCAAATTTTGTTTTAAGAGCCAGAAATTATTTATAGAACCCTCCCCCAGAATCTTCCAGTCTGTTGCTTTGTTCAAAGACAGACGATATATTTCCGTATCAGAAAAACGGACAGAGTTGCATCAGTGTATACATGCTGCTCCAAGAACATGCTTGCAATCTTGTTATTTTCCTGGGTGATTGTATGCACAGGGTGGGTGTTGTGCTAGAAGCCGTTATACTTAAGGAGCAGAGGGTAGAATCTGGAACAGAACAAAACCAAAAAAAGGCAGATGAAAAAAGAAAACCGTAGGAGTAATTTAGCTCCTCTGCATACATTATAACTGTAAACCAGTTTCAAGAACGTTTATGTAATAACAACCTTTCCAGCACACAACTGTCTGTTGTGGGCAGCTACGCACTAGCGCAGTATTTCTGCAGAATGGACGGAATAACATCGCTGCCAAAGGGCATATAAAGGACAGCACTACAAACATGGTCCCCCAGATTCTCTCAGAACATATTATGCTACTCATAGGTTTACTATTCCCAGAGATGTTACAAGGGATACTATAGGCTGGTATAGTCTTAAATCAAAGTTGGATTTTGTTCTGTGTGCTAGAAATAGGTACGAGATAATACCTGTACACTGGAAAATACTATAAAATGGTAGAATGTTTTCTAATCTTCTGCATGGAGCTTGGCTCTCCAAACTATGCTTTATAACTCTCATAGTTTTTAAAACAACATCCCCAACAACACGAGCTGAAGAAAATGTTGGTAAACAGGAAGCATTGGTTGTTAAAAGGAATTAAGGGAAGATGGAAGGACATGAAAGAGAAGAAAGCCAGCCAAACCTGTAAAAATGGGAACGAAGGCACTGAATGTTTCCAAACAAATACTTGAATAAGTAAGGCTGGGCTTTTTTTATGAAGACAACACTGATATAGAAGGTGATTGTATACTACTTGGACGTTCAGTATCTGAAGGAACATACACTTCTAAGGGATGTATTCCAGGCCAAATCTGTGTTCCAACCCAATGTTTAAAAAAACGTGGGGTAACTTGGGGACATTTGCCAAGCATAAAATTCAAGTAAATACAGTCAGTTGACTTACTGCCGGGAAGCAGCTCTTCAGTTCTAATTATTCTGATACCGTCACAGTGAGGCATGCGTTTTCTTTCCTTATTTTCTGCCAGGAGTCAATGCCACAGAAGACCCCAATCTGGGACTTGGGCTGGGATACAAGAACACCAAGGTGCAGTTTTCCCAGCTCTGCCCCAGCCATCATATCACACCTTCAGCAAATCACCCTGCCTGCAAATCATTCCCATCTCTAACAATGGGAAAATAATTACTTTCACCAATCTTTATTAGTTCATTAGTTCAGTGGGGCAGCAAATATGTCATATAGCTTAATCATCACATGTTTAATGTAGTAGGATCCTAATTTTCTAGGTCTTAGACCACAGTACTTCTATACTTATCATCATTACTACAGATCTTCATAACAGCTAAAGGCAGAATATATATAAATTTGACCTAGGTAGGTGGCCAATGCTTTTTCATTTCTCAGTAAGAATAACTACTCTTACTAAATAAAAAGTGTTAATGGAACTGACTTGTTCTATTACTACAAAAACATAGCTTTGCAGCTGTTTAGTCAGCAGTAAATATACAGTTACAAAAATACTGTTACAACTGCTTTCAAAATCACTACCTTCATCTGCTCACAGGGAACTCGATAACTTGCACTTACATTAACCGTATTTTAGACCATTCTAGCACCTTCCATCAACATTTTAACATTCTCTTACCATCTTTCTGCATGTACAGAATCACAGATGTTGCAAAATGTGGCTTTTACAACTAACTTAGTAAGTTTGCCCTTAATATTGTTATGCTGTGAGAATGCTCCTCAGTACAACTATGTCTCAATTATATTAATCTATTCCTCAGACGTAAAAAACCCGACTTAATTAAAGCAACCATTGAGCACATACAACCTTGTTTGAGAAAGTATATTTGAAGTATATTTGAAAAGCAAATACTTTTCCCTGTCCCTGCACAGCTCTAGTTGGTGAAAGAATTCATCAGTAAGAAGGAAAATGCCATTTGTCACATATGACTTATACCAGTTACCAAATACTTCAGACAAAAGGAACACTACAAAAAGCAAATATGACAGGTCTGCACTGCCACATAAGATTTTATATAAAAATGTAAAGGGAATTTTAAATCTCATTTTAAAAGAAGTATCACTGTATCATTGTAATCCATATTAACTTCCAGTCTGTTACTAGTGTATTTTCTTAGCCATATGCCATGGCAACCTAACTCCCCCTCAATTTCACCAGATGTTCTCCTTTGAACTTTTATTACAACTCGTAGGAAACAGAACTCCTTTGCTTCATCATGTCATGTAGTTTTTGTCACTTCACATCTTTGTCTACTTTCTGGTAGAAGCAACTGTAGTCTGAGCATGTCAGTCTCACTTGATTTTTCAACGGTTTTAGATTACTTACAATCCAGCATCAAGCGCACTAACACATTGCATCAGTCAGTCTCCTGAAGAACAAACATGAAATGAATTACTACTGCTCCCCTGGATACTGTTTTCATTGTCATATCCAATGGTATGCTGGATGGGATACTGTTCAACTGGAAGTTTCACTAAACTACTGTTGAACACTATTGAAACGTTCTAATAGGTGCGACTTACTCACCGGAAGAGTAGGTAAACAAATGCAGTATAAGTGACAGTATGAAAACAGAGTAACAGTAATTAGCGATGTGACTCTATGAGTAATAGGGAGAATTGCTTTGACCCAGTTGATGACAGTAGCAACAAAATCTAAAACAAAAAATAAAATTAAACATAATTCTGTTATGTTTTCTGTTATGACTTGTACATTACCAGGACTTCTTGGGGTCACTGCCGACATTTATGGTTGCCACACATCCTGTTTCACTAGTGTTCTCGCCCGCCTCTGTGGGGAAGCAGGGGGGCAGTGAGTGAGAGCTCCAGTGTGTCGGTGAGAGCCAGAAGGCAGGGACAGCCTGGCCGGCACCGCATCGTAGCACCTCGTCTCAGAAGCCACTCGGTATCGATCGGCAGCGAGTCACAGTCACGCAGCAACTCTCCAGCAACTTTTGTCCCTTTGCAGAATACCAGCTCTCGAGCTGGAGACCCTGCTCTCTCCTGGTTTGTCGAGTCCGTACCGTGATCCTTTCTGCTTCGCCAAGCGCCGTGCGGAGTTTTGGCTGGGCTGGCGTGCCGTTTCTGGTGTGCTGCACAGAGATGCACCAAGGCTTATCAGGCGTACAAAGGCATATCAGTATCCTGCTTTAAATTGATGTGCTTCCACATTTATCCCACGCTACCCTAACTGCAGTGCCAACACAAACATTTCATAGAGCGTGGATTAATGAGAGCGTAACAAACAAATCTGATCTGTCTGTGCACGCTTTTTGTCTTTTGAAATCAGACCACGTATGATTCTCTACTTCTGATAACAAAAGGAATGATATAACGCAGAAGTCAGAGCATTTTAATGCGAAAGTAGAATTATCCTTCATTATACACAGGAAACAATGTTGTATTTCTTTGGTGAAAATATCATTCACTACAAAAAAATCTACCGGCTGCTCTCTGATAGTAAGACAGCGTGACCAAGAACAAGTTCTTGGAAAGTTCCGTTAAAAAAAAGACTTTCTTTTTCTCTCGTCTTCCTTATCCTAGGAGTGTAAGCCTCAATGGGATCCCATGGGGGTCATAAAATAATGCCAAAAAAACCAAGAAAACAAAACCACACACACACAAATCAATACCCAAAACTTCAGGGGTCCTGATTGCTTGGACAGCTGTCAGGAAACGCACCGGGTTCAGCGCAATAATGAGAGGTCTGATGGCATACTTAGAACATATGAACAGGGAAAAAATCACAGAAAAGCAAGTGGTACTGTCTGTTGAGAGGGGCAAGGAAACCACCATTGCGATAGGGCATCTGGCTGTAGGCATTACAAAACAATACAAGAGTTGGACAGGGAATGGAAGAAATGTGAAGACTGAACAATGTACCCAAAAAAAGTCCATCTTGGTTGAAGGAAGATTAAAAGGTTATTTTAATGAAGCTACAAATACTCATAACCAGTTTAGGAGTTGGTTGTTCTTTAGTTCTCCAAGAAAGTAGCAATCAGGAGATGAAGCCTGGCAAATTCAGAGTACAGGTACAGCGCGTGTGTTCTGCACTGGTTGTCATTAACCGCTAGAACAACTTACAGCTCACTGCCGTCTTAACTCTTCGGATCTCGATTAAATTATCTAGGAAGTGATGTAATTCAAAGAGAAATTATAGCTACCGGAGCAGGAAAGTCCTGGCGGAGCGGAGCCCCCTCTCCAGAGGAGCAGACTCCCCTCCCGCGGGGTCCCCTGTGCCTGCGCGGCGCTCCGCGGCCCGAGTGACAGGTCGCGGCTCTCCCCAGCGGCAGCTCCTCCCTTCTGGCCGGATGGACAGCGGAGCGCGGTCCTCAGCCCCGGCTCCGGGGGACCCGACCCGGGGCAGAAAGCGGCCTTTTATAGCCGGCTCGCAGCCGCCCCGGCTCACACCTACACACCCTGCTCCCGGAGCCTCCGCCGGAGCCCGCAGCCCTGCCTGCCCCCGGAGCCGCGCAGACCCGCCCGCCGCTGCCCATGGGACCCCGCCGCCCGGCGCTGCCCCTGCGGCCGCCCCTGCTGCTGCTGCTGCCGCTGCTGCTGGCGGCCGGTGAGTAGAGCCGCCGCGGCTCCGCCGGGGGCTCCGGGGCTCCGCCGGGGGCTCCGGTCCGTCCCGGCGGGGGACGCGGCGCCTGCCGGCCGCGCTCCCCGCACCCTGAGGGACGGGGCTTGGGTGCGTCTCGGGGGAGGCAGGAGAGGCCAGAGCGTGAGGAGAAAGGGCGATGGCGAGGGAACACCTTCGCGCTTTGGAAAGACGGACTTTGGGAGAGCGTCTAGGGCGCGGGGGTAACGCACCCGAGCAGGAAATAGGGAGATGCCGGCTGATGCCCGGCTGCTTCTCAGCGTGGATGTGCAACGCGGGGGTGGTGCCGGGGGGTCTCACAGCACTTTTCTGAAGTTCGAGTGCAAGCGTGTTAGAAAGTTCAGTATTTAAAATCAGACTGCAGATCGCACGTGTAACGCCAGCCTTCCTACAAAGGCAGTACCTTCACCAGACTCTTCTTGTGAGCGCTGCCCCAGAGCAGGTCAGTTACAGGGCAGTTCCAAAGCTAGGAACTGCCAGAACCCAGATTGCCTACAAAACCATAACTGGGTTATTCTGAGAGAATGAGTCAGTCTTTATGAATAAGTTATGATGTGAGAATGTAATTAAAGGACCCCTGCCTCACACCTGAGCATAGCCGACTACTCACTTTGCAAGTATCTAATTTATTTTTTTTTGTCTTCTGTGTCCTATTTATTAAGCTGTATTAAAGACCAGTTGGGATAATTTACAGTCCATTTCCTCATAGGTTTTCCGAGGTATTCATCAGTGTAGTATCTGAGTGTACTTATTTCACACTTCTGTGAAACTATATTATCATCCCTTCTTTTAGATAGGTAGGTGGGCTGACACGAAAAAGCATCCACTAATTTTAGGATCCCGTGGTGACATGTTAGAACCCAATTTTACGTACAACTATTTAAAATTATGTGGAACTTCAACTAGTCCAAGCCTGGCTCTCACTGAGCGTTGCAGCAATTTGTGCTCCAACCTCAGGACGGTCAGCAGGCTGGGAGCCTACTATTAGTAAACATCGATAGGCATTGTTTTAATGTGATTAAACTAACCTCACGCTGAGCCTTTGTGACAGCTGTAAAGCTAAGATCCAGTTTTCCAGAATAGCATTCGGCTGCCTTAATTAAGAGATTCTCTTTTGTCTTCTTGCACTTTTTTTATATATTCCTACCCAGCTTGCAAATTCACCAAACCAAATCTTGCAAATAGAAGGATCCTAAGGCCTCAATTAATTCTTAGAACAGATTCTGTGCACAGAATGAAGCAGGGGCTGGGGGGGAAGGCAGTCACGATTAAAGACCATAAGTTAAGGTGCTTGCATAATGGGGCCGACTTAAGGTCCCACCAAGCTCTCTGCCCCAATTCTACTTCCTGACCTCAGCACGTCCCTGTTATTCCTGCCGCATTGTGATCACCCTCCAGACCCCGTCCTTTGCACAGCGCGAACCTCAGCAAGAACGTTGAGGAAAGCAATGAAAGACTGCTTCACTGCTTCTGCCAGCCCGGAGTGATCGTTACAGAGAGCCTGGCTTCTGTCCGATAGCTCTGAGTCAGGCATCTCAGTCACCCACTCCGTAGGCAGTGAGGAGGAAGGGAAATGCAATTTACCTGTTTCTCAATGCTTGGTCCACAGTATCAAAACAGGCAAATTTATCCTTTCCAACAATTTACCTGTGACCACAGTTTGTGGAGATAGCATATCAGTAGTCTGGGCAACAAGATGAGGCAAAAAAAGGCCATTCCTGGTGGCTTATGAAGCAAGAGGCAAAAATCTAAGCAAAAAATAAAGAAGTTTCTCTAACACACACAGTTAAAAGCTTCCACTTGTGTTAAGATCTTGGAGATGAATCACAAAGTCTGTTTATTTCAAAGTTTCAAGTTCTGAACTACTGGAGCACTATAACTGGACAAAGGAAATAGCACTGCAGGAAATCTTACACATATTTAACATAAAAAAAGTGTTTCTGTAGCCTTAGACTTTGAAAAAATGGCTTAAAATTTCTTCTAAAACCCACAAAACATCATAGAATTTACTAGATGCTAATGATTAATGTAGTTTCATATCATAATTACGCAAAGGTGTGCATCTCAATAAAAATATAATTATATAGCCGCAAAAATAGTTATTATGTTTGCATTGTGCCCATTGCAAAGAATAAAATGTTATGGGAAATATGACCTTTCATAAAAAAATCATGTGTTTCTCAATTTTTTCACCCCTCTATGCATATGGAAACTTAAGGGACTGGATTTTTAAATCCTATTGCAATACGACTATGAAAAAGGGAGAGTAGAAAGATATAGTGGAAAACATCTTGCAAAGACATAACAATGTACAGCAATTAGCACAATCTAAACTCTCTAGCGCTTATCCAGGCAACAAACCAAGTTCAAACTCTCCAAATGTGGCAGGGCTCCAATTTGGGCAACAGGATTTACAGTTTTAAAATCAAGCGCAACACAAGTTTAACGTGATTAGTTACCGTTACTTTCTCTCAGGCTGCCTTTAGTGTTTACTTAATTTCAGTCTTCAGAAAATCATCTCAGGACTTTTGATCTCTCTGGCTTAGTCATTACAATCACAAAGATGTCTGCACAGATTTGTTTGGGGTTATTTCTTTCCCAATCTTCTATTTCTTGGTGCCTAAAGTAGCCTTAGGACTGGCAAGGTTTTGGTTTCCCTTCAACCTTTACTTTTAAAGCAGCTACATCAGATCCAGTTAAATCTGAGCTTGCTGATGGACTAATCTCTTATAAGTTTTTTTTTCCTCTCCCAAAAAGCTGTCTTTAAGGTCTTCTTTCAAAAATGAGAGCAGTTGAAACTTTCTAAAAGTTCCAATTCCTATTATGCCATAAACACTGGGATTAAATATTAAAAGAGTATTAAAAGCCATAACAAGACTAGACTCAGACTGTCTAACTAAAGTATGTTTCACTAAACTAAGTATGGTATGTTGTACACTTAACTGTACTTATTTCCTCTGACCTCTAGATATCAACACAATGTAGTTTTGATTTTTTCATACATATTATAAGGCAATTAAATTAAAATAAATGCAATCTAGTTCCCTCCCTTTTTCCCCACTCACAATATTGTGTTCAATAGAGCTACATACAACCTGCGGGACAAAACAAAAAACCAGGCTAGGCATAGAGTGAGGACACTACTCTTCCAGGAATGCGTAATCAAACCTATAGCAATGCTCTCGTCCATAAAGCTAAATGCAAAGTCCTCATAAAAACAAACAAAACCACACAGAAGATTTTAAAAAGCATACCTTAATTACAAAACATTTGAAAATACAAAGGATGTCACATTGCTCTCTGACTGTATGCCACAGAAGCTCTGATAAAATTCTTTGGAAATTTTGTTGTGTTGCTAATACGCTAATGGTACCATCACCATCCTGATACTCTTATTGTTTCCATAGTTCTATGCATTCTAGGATGGTCTTTCATCGCTTTTATTAAACTCAGGTTACAAAGCTGTTGGGACAGAGACTTTTCCTTCAGTCATATGCAGAGTATCTACTGCATAATACAGTCTTGGTTTATACCTGGACATCCAGATGCCGTAACACAAATAAACTGCAAGGATAAAAAGTTTATGTCCTTAGGTTACATGGCACATTTTTAAGATTTATACTACAGTTCATCACTCCTAATTTACATGGCTTTAAATCAAGGGACTGGGATTTGTCCACCATTAACAAACAATTCTCTGGTGAAACCAGGAATATGACTTGGAAATTCTTAGCTTCCTCCTCCTGTCTTGTAGCTCTCCTACACCATCCTTCCCCAGTTGCCAGGAACTGAGACACAATGTAAAAATTCTTTGCTTTCTTCAGAATCACTAACATCATGCAGAAAAACCCCAGCTTTGCCATTAACCACTGAGACGGTTCCTTCAGCCATTACTGGTTAGCTACAGGAGCCTACCCAAATCTTACTAAACATTTCACAGCATGAGCAGTTGTCATTTGTAACGCTGCAGCCTTGTTACAGCTTTTTTTTTTTTTTTCTGGGAATTTACTAACAGTCAAGACAACACTTCCAATGCTATCGTAAAGATAAGAATCTGGTTATACTCAAACAGATGCTTCTGCTACCCAGAGCTGAAACATCTATTCTGAGCTGCAACAGAATGGGAGATGATCACCTGCCAGTTCCACAACGTGACTGTTATTTTGACACCTAGAACTGCAGGTTCCAACGAGTCCACCCAGTACATCTTATGGACCCCTTGGGAAAGAAAGAGAGGATAGAGAGGATTTTTTTTACCAGAAACCCTATATAACTAAACAGCAGATAATAGCCTGGAATGGAGCCATGACACAAGAGGTACTATTCGCTATCTTAGCAAGGAAGTTTTAGTGCCAATGGAACAGTTTCTAAACAAAACTGCAAGTGACCACATAGCCAATTATCTTTTTTAACTCCTTATGTGATTGCTTTTAACCAATGGCCAAGGATGCATGTGCAAGTTTAAGCACTCTTACTTCAGCATCCTCTCCTCTCCCTAGATCTTGTGCCCACAAACTAGGAGGGATTAACATCTGGGAACAGTCACCAGTCAGAAGAGTACTAAATACCGTTCTAGGGAGCCTAGCTATTTTCATAAGCAAGGATTAGCTACAAACATTCTTTCTAAAGCTTCTTCACCATTCTCTCACACAAACCAATTGTATTTCTTAATGAGATGATTTCATGAGGTGCTTAAATCCCTTTGTTTTGTGAAATTATGAATGCTGCAGGTCACCAGCATCCCACGCGTTTCAAGTTACTCAACTGTGCTGGGAAAAATGTTTTTCTGGCAGATCTTCCATTAACTGATTATAATTAATCATACGATCTATTATAATAGATTGGTCTATTAGTTAGTCTATTATAATAGATTATATGATTATACAAAGTGTATAATCATATAGTTATTCTGCAGGAAAATAAGTATGAAAGCCTTCAATGACAAAGTCTAAATAATTTTTTTTGCCGTCTCTCTCACAGATATTATCAGTTATTAAATCTCAATGTCTTTCGCAATCTGTATCTAGTACTGGGAGTTAAGGTTTATAAACTGTTCTCATACCAAAATAAATCATTAGTTTAATTAGTAAGACAACTCTAATCAGCAGCCTTCCACTAATTTGTTTTGTACTCATCCAACTTCTAAAAATTGCTGCAAATAGCTTGGAGCCTGCACTGCAAGGAAATGCTGCCCAGTACCACTAAAGGTCCTTGATGTGTTAGCTCAGCCTGAAGTATGACATGGAGCCCTAAAAACAAAAACTCATCTGATGTCTCAACATTTATCTGCTGCCCTGGACCTACTGCTTTAGTACTGACACAGGATGACTGAAATGAAGTTCCTAAATACAGTTGTGTTCTGCAGAAATAACAGTGAGAATCCCTTTAACAACAACAACCACCACAAAAAAACCAAACAAAATGAAACAGAAAAAAAAGCAACCCTTCTAACTTCCCTGGAAATGACTCCAAGCACCCACCCATTTCCCTGCTCTGCACCCACCCCACCACCCCCACCAGTTATGCAGCTTCTTGGCTAAAAATGACTAATAGCAGAACCCCATCATAGGGGATATATCTGTTCCAATGTAAAGCATTACATTCTACAAAATAACAACATGGGCAAAACTGCATGTTATGCCAAGGAGAAAATACTGGAACGCTTTGGGCATCTGACCGTAGTGGACCTAGACCCCAGAACACATGCTAGCCCTTGCCAGTTTTAAGACTGGAAGTGACTGAAGTCTGGCGCTGCATGCTGCCTCGATGGGAGGAAACCACTGCAGCTATTGGGGATGCTGTTCAGTATTCTGCTCACTATAGACTGGAGTAAAAAGGGACGGGGTCAAGCAGTGTAGCCCCTAAGTGTCAAAAAGAAAACTGTATTATTTTCAAGTACTGACATTCATTATCAAAGTTTTAAAAAAAAACAAACAAACCGTAACTATTTTATATCTGCATGTTTGGTTCAATAAAAAATAAAGACTTTTTCTTCCACAGTTTATAAAGGCACTTTTGGGGAACCCCATTTTAGAAATCGAAGAGGAATTCTTGAATTAGCTGGAGCCATTAAATGTACTACAGGACGATCTCCTTTTGCCTACCTACGCTACGGATGCTACTGTGGTCTGGGAGGAAGAGGATGGCCCAAGGACAGAGTAGACTGGTAAGAGTAACTATTATCTGAGTAAATAAGTGCTGAATGTATGACGATGACAGAGTAAAAGGACTCAAACATGAATTAGGCCTCTTTACCATCAGTGAGGGAACGTATCTCAGAAATGTGCTCTCATACACTAAGAAACTCTGAAGCATTAAAATTGTGTTACTGCAGATCTACACGAGTCCTACCCGCCTTTAACTCAAACTCTCATTGTGTTAATATTGGATTCACAGTGCAACTGAGTCTCTTTGCTGTTGCTGTTTGGCCAAGAGCTGAAGAACTAAAGTCTTTTTGGAAAAGCTTTAAGACTCAAACATTCAAGCTATCTATAAAATTAAAAATAAAAAAGTAACTGAAAAATCTTTTGATTCTACCATCCCATTTTATTAGTATTCAAAATAATACATAGAAAATTATGCAAAAGTCAACCTGTTGAAAAATAACATTTGACTAAAAGGAATTATGAATTGTTACTTAATTGTTACTAAAATAATTCTAAAAACAGACTAGTACTAAATCTCAGCATATTGACTACCAGCAATTTAATTTATAATTAAACATTATCTGACAGGAAGATGATTTTCTGGTTACAATAGTTAAATAAAGGTTTTGTATTTTCAAGTTTATCATTATAATGATACACTTCCCCACTGTGTGTGACATCTTAAATTCTCACTTATCAGACAGGTATGCTGTAAATTGAAAGGAAACCAAATGTCTGATACATTTAGGGTAGAATACATGGAAAGTTCAAATCTGATTGGTTTGGGGTTTTTTTTGCATAAAGATACTAGTCATGACTAGAACTAAAACTTTTAGAATGTCTGCCTACATGTTTCACGTTTTTGAATGTGTAATCTGTTATTTTAAAAGACAATTTTGTAGAATGTAGTTGCTACTTTAACAACTGGGAACACAAACAAAAAGAAGGGACTATTATTAGTTCCGGTCCTCCATGTACCTAAAGATAATGATGGAGAACCTGCAGTTTGCCAGTCTTTCATTGTAGGCTGTTTTTTCACTTTGTAAACGTCCCGAGTTTTGAGCTATATTGTGCATTGTTTACATTCAGAACTATACCTGAAAACAAGTTAAGTGAAAATACAGAAATATTAATTTGAAATAAAGATGTCTGTGATGGAATTATTCAAATAATAGTTATTTCAATTTAGATTTTTGCCTGCCACTTATGAACTTTCAAATAGAGACAATCATATATTGCTCCCCAAAGACAGAATGTAAAATCCTTAAGCATCTATTTTTATTTAAAATGCTTAAAATAAGATTAAAGTAATTCTAAAAAAATTTGTAAACACATGAAGGTAGACTGCACTACAGCAGAACAAGCTGTATTTTCTGGTTTAATTACCTCAGTACTACTACAAAGACTCACTAGAAGTCAATTTATTTATTTCTGTGCATGAAATGGATGTATTGAGCTACTTCATGGGCATGTGCTGTTCAGCTGTTACATACTGCAGGACCTTTAAATGGAGATTGGTGTGGAATTACCAAGTAATTATTTAATAAACATAGGAAAAAACAGTAATTGCAAGTAAGAGCTCACAGCACTGACTTTTTCTATTGCAGACAAATTCCTCAGGCAATCTAAACACCATCTAAACATCATGTGCCTACTGCAATGTGATGGTTTTAGGCTACCAGGAGGAAACTGAATGACTGAATGCAAAGAGCTTGTGGATACTTCCTGTTCTTCCACTGAGACTAAAAAAATAAAATAAAATAATAAAATAGTATAGTTAGTTTGCAAGCAAAAACTTACAAGCCATCTAATTTCTGATCCTTGCTACCTCCTCTGCTTGCTATTCTACGTTTGTAGTGACTATACACCAGAAGAGTAATTTTTTTCTTGAGCATTAAAATATGCCATTAAAGCTTACCTGTACGTTCAGTTCCACAATGTCATAGGAAGCCTATGAATTCATTGTCCCAGTTATGACAAGAACAATTTTGAAATCACCATTTTGTGCAATTTTCCAAATTTTCTCATGATACTGAGCAAACTGTTTTAGTTATGTTATGGCACTAAACAGCACCCGTGCCTGTTCATTACTTAACATTTCACCCACTGTCAGCTTTTCTGCCACCATCTAAGGACTTTGCTGTAAGACAACATTTATGACAGCATGCTATGACCTGACAAATATTTGTGTCCCTTTCCTATTACTATTACCACAGCATCAATAACTGGCAGAAAAATACATCATTCACTATCTGACAGACTATTCTGGCATTTAACTGTTTTCTTGGAAGGGGCTAGGAGAGAAGCACACCCATGTAATAGTTTCCTCTGTTTAAAACTGAGAATGCTTTAAAGATTCATTTTATTTTCACCTATGAGGAAGTTTAACTATATCAATGTGTGTATCAGACATTTTCCTCATCACTGATTACATGAAAGAGTAATAATTTTTTCCAGGTGATATATTAAACAATTACCCTATTTTTATTCCTGAGCAGGTAACTGTTTGTATATTTGCATATGTTTAATTTTATTATTTTACAGCCTGTAGAAACAAGCTGATAAAATCCATCCAGGTTATGTGACCGTAAATCACCACAGTAGGAATTAAGGCAAGCCCATTTCTGTCACTCTCAGGTGCTGCTTTAACCACGACTGCTGCTATGGGAAGGCAGAGCAAGCAGGTTGTCATCCAAAGATCGAGAGTTACCACTGGGAATGTGAAGACAACACGCCTGTCTGTGGTGAGTGAACAGGTCTAGTTTTTCGTTGGTGAAAGTTTTTTGTTGTGGGTTTTTGGTTTGGGTTTTTTTGTTACTTCTACTGATTGTCTCACTGACTTCATAGAAAGACATTTTCTTAATTAACTGTAATACTCTTACTTTAGCATCCTTCCTTTTGTGTTTTTTTTTTTGCCATGGTAAGCTGCACCTCCAGAAAGCCCAGCTATGCCAACTGATGCCAGTGTCGTCTTCTTAATTCCCTGGCATACATAAACAAACAAAATTCTGATCTACAAGCTTCTATTACCCTTGCAGAAAACACTACCAAAACCCCCCTCTTTTTACTCAGCATTTACACATGTTGAGTAATCTATGTTATGCTGGTCCCTGCAAGTCTCCAAATGGAAAGCAACTACAAACAGGAGGCGAGAAAATTACAATTGTTTAAAAAGAATCCTTTTTATACTTAGCGGAAAATATTTCACACCATTTACAAGTTTATGGCAAAAAAGTTATTATCATACTTACCACTGAGCAGTTGCACAGCCCGCCGCTAGTGGCTGCAGTTTATGAATGAATTCACAATTACAATTTCAAACACTGAGGTAATAAAATATTTGATGACTATGTTTATTTATGGAAGTAACATGTCCACAAGCCATAAAATGTTAATTTGAAAATATTTACGTAATTAGTGTAGAAGTTGCACCAGATGGCTGACCACATCCTAAGAAATTTTGTTTGATTGCTCCGAAATACGAATGTAATATACTCGCCATGCTAGAGTACAAAAGAGAAGGACAAAGATATATCAAACAAACAAAAAACGCGTAACAGGAAATGGCAGCATTTCTTTTACGTTATTTGTTCAAAACTCCCAAAGTTTTAGCAAATATTTTCAAATACACTTAAAAGACTTTTTGAAGCAGTAACTTCTCATAAGTCCCTAAAATTTGCAGATTTTGTTGTTGTTGTAGGCTTTGGTTTTGTGTTGTCTTTTAAATCAAGTGCTAGGTCAAAGTCACTTTGCATATAATTTTATGTTACTACCTAGAATGCAAATCAGCTTGAGAATTGGTTATTACTTGCACCATAAAAACACAGACCACTATATAAACTTGTTCACAAAAATGAGTGTGAGTTTCTGACTACCACAGTTCAAAGACAGCACAGTAGGCCATTCAGAGAAAACACAAAACCCTTTCATTTCAAAACTCAATTTTGAATTTGCCTCACCTGAAATCAAATGAAAGTTTTTGGCAATATTTCTTTTCCTCCTTTTCATTAAACCTTTACTTTGCCCAAGCGTCCACCTCATACAGAATCTCTATTTGCTCATTTCCTTCTCTGCTTCAGAAGTATTAAGTGTCTTGTCTCTCAAACGATCTCATTAACTGTCAAGCTATGGCCCACCTATATTTGACTGTAAAGGTTCTGCTCCTGTTTCAGTCCAGAAGCTGATAACATTTTAAAATACTGGCCAAGATAGTAGGCACGTCATCAAAAAGCAAAGCTGAAACAAAGTCCCTGGCATACCATGAAGAAGATTATGTTTGGAGCAGTAACCAGAGAAGGAATAGCTCTTCTTGGTTAATTTTTTTTTTATCCTATCATGTTGCTTATGCTACTTGTGCTATTGAGTTCTTAGGGTAGCTAGTTGTAGCATCAGCATACATACATTAAGAATGCTTCCATTTCATAGCAGAATTTGAGTTCATTCACCAAACTGAACACTCATTCTGCTCCTGAACAAATCTCAAGCAGAGATTCAGTTAACCTTTCAAAATGTTAAAATACTCAGAGAAAACATAATCAAGGATTTTTCAGTTTACAGACAGTTGCAGAGAGAAAAAACACACATTTCTGGGTTGGCACAACAAAACCAAAATGTATTGCTGTAGAAGAAAATGTTCATGCCAAGAAGAAATGTTCATGCCAAGAAATCTGTTAAGTTACACCACCACAATGATAAAAAAAATAAATATGGCCAGACATGGATTTTATCATCCTTAAACACACGTCACCCTAAATACCTACTGAATGCCTTAATAAAAAAGGCAGGCAATTTAAGCTGAACAAGGAACATCTTCGCATCCCTTATTCACATGTATAATTTTAATGCCCTTAGTATATTAAAGCATATGTGAAATGGAAAATACCTTCCCAAACTCCAGTTTCACAAGAGCAATAGGGCAGGCAGGGAGGGTTACATACCACTTTCTGAAGAGGAATCAGTTATCAGAGTTCCTTTATTAAAGAATGTGAAGAAGAATAGTTAAGTCTTTATCCAATTATTATATTTTCACCTGGCAAGATAGTTCCACTGATTATTTGTCACGACACCAAACCATGCCTGTATATTCTCTGTTGCCGAGATGTCCTACCATGGAGCTCTGTCTACAGAACACACAAGAACAGTATGTCTTACTAAAGCTCAGTACAGTGCCTATTGCACTTGAAATAGAAGAGCCATTTATATGGCAAATATGGAATGTGCAGTAGTAATTCTCGGTATTCCATTGGGGATTTTTAATTTCTTCACACTAACATCAAACTTACTGTGTTTTCTTTCAGAATCGCTAGAAGATGAATGTCAAAAAATGGCATGTGAATGTGACCGTGAAGCTGCCAAATGTTTTTCTAAAGCTCCATATCATACAAAATACCTTTTATGGCCAGATTTTATGTGTGGTGAGATTCAGCCTTTGTGTAGGTATTAGATATACGACACCGGTCTTTATGAAAACTTCATATATATTTAAATCTAAAATTACTCTTTTTTTTTTTGTCATAGTAGTGACAAGAAATGATTTTCCACTTCAGCTTCTCCACCCCCAGAACGGCCAAATACTTATCCTCTTATTTACTTTCTACAGTGCACAGAATAGAAGCAAATTCATTAGTTCTGTGTAAGCTTTTATTGACTAAACAGGAATTTAAGTTTATCAGATTAAGGAGTAACTGACTTATAATTAATTTTGTTTATATTTGGATTCACAGATTTTTCAGATTCACAATATCATTCACTGTAAACTTTTCACCCCTCCTCCACGGGCTGTAAGATACAAATCCAACTTTTCCACTAACGTTTACCTTAACATTTGTTAACTTTGAACTGAATGGAAGAAATGCATGAAGTGACAGTCTCAACACAAAGAGCCCTCTCATCTACATTAAACTTATCATGAAGCCTAATTTAACTTTTGTGTCTCATTTACCTTAAGTAGTCCTACCTGTATCAAAAAATGGCTAAAATAATTCTTTTTTTCCTTTCTTACTTTTAAAATACAGTTTTCTAGAGAAGCTGTCCATTTGATATGGCTCAAGCTCCTTACTCTATGTATACCTTGAGTTTTCTGTGGGCACGGGGAGGAGTTCTACACTTAAAATTTCCAAGCCAGATTTGAAAGTACAAATGCAAACCATCACCAACACAGAAACATGAAAAAAGTAGCAATCACTGGGACCGTCTGCATTTCCCATAACTGTTTGGTCTTGGACAGCATGAGTTTCCAAGGTTCTGGAAGTGTATATACCTCATAAAGACGTAACAATGGTTTTAGCTAGGGTTACTTCATAGGAAGAGGTATCAGTAACATGAATTGCTGAATAACATACTTTTTCATAACTGCTAATTTTAGCAGTTTTAGAACCAGGAGTGTCTTATGTCTACTTTCACCTACCTCAGCTTACTTAAAGGTGCACGGCTACAGAAAAAGTTTGCACAAGTTAAAGCTAATGAAAAGTACTTCAATATAAATAAATAATAATAAAAAACACTTCTTTAGGAAGGATGAAGTTTTCAAAAGAGTCCTTTAATCTTTAAAAATATTCATAGTCAACTTTAAAGTTCATATTAATGATACAAATGAAAAAAAATCAACAACACAAACTAATGTTGAATGCAAGAGGACAAAGCTCTTGAAAAATCTAACTTCTGCTTCAGTCAAAAGCCATACATTAATAAATGACAATCCTGTTTACACAAAATAACTTTCCAGTCAATGTTCGCTCACAGATCTAGATACACACGTTATATTGCAGTAAAATGTAATTACAGTGTCAGGTCACTTTTGCAAAATAGCCCTGAATTTAAGAATTAGCAACAGACTTCAAGAGGAGAGCATTAAAGAAGCTACTGATGAAGTCTAACTGATCTGAATAAAAAATTTTGAATGGCAATCACCATATTTTCCCAAAGACAAGAAAACTCAAGTAGTCTTTGCCTTCAACAACAGGCATTTTAGAACAAACACTACTGTGACTGTCGATACACAGTCTCACAACTTCACACGCAAAGCAGACTGAAAATACTGAAGTACTTTCAATATCAAGCCTATCCAGGAAGAGCTTTCCTTTGGCAAACTTAAGTTGAGGAACACATTGCTGGTATGACATTCTAAGGTAAAAAAAATAAAAATAAAAAAATAAAATCACTGTAGCATTGAGAAGACACTGATTTTAAGGCAGCCTTGAAAATAACCAGAATGCTCATGACAGAATAGAGAAGTTTGATTTGATCAAAAATAGGGTGGCATAACTGTATACGTTTTACACGGCTAAATCAGGAATGTAATTTTTTTTTTTCTTTTAAATAGAAAATTCTTTTCAGATAATAAAGCCCATCCTCAGATTTGGAATCAGCTGGTCTAAGAGTAACTTACCTTAAGGCTTTTTTGTATATTGAAGTTAACATCATCGACCACTTTCACTGCCACATACATAAAGAAAAGCAAAGCTTATTTCAAGCATTCATTTTCAGAAGCTAAACAGCTCAGAAGTTCCGATGCCACTCACTGCACTTGCGTCTCCAGACGCCTTACTTCCTTAACCACAAGATCAATGTTTATAATTGGGTTAAAGTACAAGGCCCAGTAAAACAAACAATTGCAGACAAACTGAGGAATAAAAGGCCAAAAAATGGCAACAAAAAGACCCTGGGTTGAGACTTTCCAGAAATGTTTCCACATTCTGTGAGGAATAGTCCTGTGAAAAAGGAAAGGGAGAGGCTTAGAGGAACTTCTCGTTTTGTTTTACCCATTCTAAGAAAAGCTAATATGTGCTGCAGCCTCAAATTTAAGGCCTTACTCAAGTACCTGTAAAACAACATTTTGCACTCCAAAAAAACTTTCTTAAAATACAGTAATACTAGATTTTATATGAGGAAGCATTAAGTCAATTGATTCAGACCACAAAGCAGAGCAAGTTAAAGGGTTCAAATTCCAGATTTGTCATAGATAATTTCCATGTAGCTTGTTCTCTTTTGAACAGGTTCTGCCCTCTAGCTGCTGGCAGAGAAAGTGAAAACCCAGTATACCCCAAAACAAGAATTTCTCCTCTGCAAGTTCTAAAAATTGTAAATAAAAGATCACAGCAATTGTGAAGTAATATTAATATGCTTGAATTAATGCTAAAGCAGTAACTGAAACCAGCAATTTTGATCACCTATCAGAAATAATGTCAGAGTAACGAAACTTATTCACTATCCTGAGGACTCATACTTTATAATGACTAAGTTAAAAATAAAAAATCCTTTTATAGTTATTAAAGAATGAGTCCTCAGGATCTGAAATAAGTTAAGCATATAATGAAAAAAAATCTTATATATTTAGTTCTCAGCTGACAGCTAATACCATAAAAGGCAATTCTCAAGGCAAGAGTCAATATTTACCCAATGGTTAAGAACACACCTATGACCCTTGCTGCATTTACTACATCTGATCAGTAAATCCAGCTATAAGAAACCCTTTCAAGTATTCACAGAAATGAAGATATTCTAGAGTGAATACCAGTATACGTGCAGATCCAGATTCACATGTTCTTACTACCCTCAGTATTGCTGCACTGTCACTTCAGTGAGCAACTGTGAAATCATTGACTGTTACTTTCTATTTATAAGGCCATGTATTTCCTACCCTCTTTAACAAGCTCAGAAAGACTTACTTCAATTCTCTTCTTGACCAGAGCCTCCAAAAGGAGAATAATTCCAGAACAGAGAGCAACATGGCATTTACAATTATAAATCTTGATGTCCAGTAATGCACATCCAGCCAATCCCAAGCAAATTCAGCTATCAACTGGTATGGCAAAAATAAATACTTCACAATGAATTCTCTCCACTGTTTCCAAGAAGGATCTTCAAGGTCCTGTAAATTAGGATAAAAAGACTATAAATCAATTTCCTATTAAACAGACACAATACTTATTTCCAACAACTCTTTTGTTGAAAAATTGTTCTTTCATACATTGAAAGCAGTAATTTATCTTTACTGTACTTTCTGGTAGATAATACCATAACCCAGTAATTTCCATTAGATTAGGATAAAACATCACAGACAGTCAGACCTCATAATGCCATTTGTTAAAATACAAGCATTTTGAGTAAGCAGCCTTCCTATAGTCATGTGAACTTCAAAAAAAATCAGTTTCACAGATTTACAGTCTTAAAAGCCTTAAATCAATCTTATTAAAGGTAATGGTCACAACACTGGTGATCACATACAACAAAACGAAGGAACCACTTTGTAGGACTTACTTTTTTTTAAAAAGTTGTCTTGTAAAGAGATGAAGTAGTGAATAATTATTATGTGTTTTTATGCTGCTTAGTCTTAAAATGCTTATAACTAAAGCAAATAGCATATTTATTGTATTGAACACTTACTAGTAGTTTTGTGACAACATCTTCATACTTGTCTTCTTGCGTAGGGCAAATTGTGTGGATGAAAGGTAGGAAAGCTTCTGTGTAATCAAACAAATATAGGTATAACATACTGAGTCTTGGAGAACTCTTCAGTGCATACAGAAGAAAGAGTGATTTTCCTGGATTTACTGCCTGAAAGGTATCAAATCATCAAGTTTCAGACAACGAAAAAATAAAATGAAAGGGAAATGGCAGTTCTTAGATTTTTCTGACAATCATTTTTCAAAGGACCGTTTTTCAAATACAACAGTTCATTAAACTGAATAGTTTTTACGAGAGTAATTCTACTACCTTAACATTCTGCCTGGCTTTAAGAGAGTTTTCTTTTAAAGATGCTATTTTAAAAATACTTAATATGCGTGACAGACTTTATATAAAATTTACCTTATATTCCCAAAGGTTCTGTGGGGGTTTAACACCTAAAGTTTTCACACATTCCAGTTCCGCCATAATAGCTTTTCTATGGTTACTGTTCTCTATGTTGTAAGGCTCTTTCATGAAATCTTCTTCTGTCAGTGTTAGAAGGAGTCTATAAAAGCAGAAGAATTCAGAAGGTAGACAGTGCCTCTTCACCAAAAAGATATGACTAACAAATCAGCAATTACACACTGAAACAATAAGCTACTGATAGAAGATATCACCTTTTGGATTACATTCCATATCAAGTGTTCTGAATCAACTGCGTCTCAGAGCCTGGGTTTTAAATATCCTTCTTTTAAAGTTTTCTCTTGCCTGCTTTCAGCATGCAAATTTATCAGCTTGTTGGCTATTATTGAACACAGTTCTTCAGCACTTCACAGATCTAGTCTGGGCTCCTGAATCAAACCTAGAGCTCTTGGGTGGAATGCAACAATGCATATGACATATGCATATTTTCACAAGAAAGAAAAAGTGGGAGGGGTGGATAATATATTAGTAGAATTTTACTTTCAGTATCATTTCAGTCTGAATTGTCAGCATTTAAAAACATTCTCAAAAAATTTTCAGTTAGCTTGCTCAGTATCTACTACCAAAATTTTCAACTACAAGTGTTAAAACTTCCCCGAATTTTATTCTGATACATCAACAGAATATTCCCACAATCTATGGAACAAAGTAGAATCATTTCACCATACTTTGCCCTGTATATATATACACCATATAATGTTCTTGACAATTAGGCTTCTCACCTTCCATTCACCTTCTCCAGTAAAAAACTTTCTTTATAATGTGAAGCCCATGGGCCCAGCTGCTCTAGCCAAAGTATCACTTCTTCAGCAGTCCATTTAGCAACAGGCTTGTGGACAAGAAGATCTTCTTCAAATTCTCTACTACTCCAGTGATATCCAAGTAGAACTACCTATAAGATTTTTAAAAAGAAAAAAAAAAAAGAGAGGAAAAAAAAGAGATCCTTTACCTGCAAAGCAAATATATTCATGATACAAATAAACATGCATTAAGAGGCTTGACATGTAGAATCTTCTATTTTATGGACCCTAGAAGATTCAGGTTACAAGAACATATCTTGAAGTTTTACCCAATTTGTCTAACTTCCTTTTGCAATTGTAGTTTCTGCCAGACCACTCTGAATACTACCTTATTTACTCTGCTCAGCTGAAGTCTCTTCTGTGCTGACGATCTTTTTTACGTGCACATAATTTAAGTATATTTGATTGCATGCTTACTGAAGTAAATATGGAAAACCAACCAGATGAAACTTACTGCTACACAAGTTAAAGCTGTCAGAACGCCTGAGAAAAATCCTCCTCCTCGAGGATTAATTCTTCCTGTGTTCCGAACTGCAGGGATCTGGTCATTCCCATATTTTTGGAAGGTTGCTAAGCTGCGTGCTACATCACTGTTTTGTTGAATATCTTCTTTTCTTTGTTCAATGGCATCAGAAAATAGCTTTTCGACAACATCCCTAATAGGAAAAATATTTGTCATTGTACTATAACCATTGAGGCTTAACATTCAGAAAAAGAACTAATTTTTGGATTTTTGTTTTCCAGCCTCTACTAAAGACTGTCATCTTTGAAAGGAAACATTAGTTATTAATACCTAGTAAAGTTAAGCTTAAATCAATTACTTCCAAATAACATTTTCCTTAGCTGCTAAGGATAGAAGAAGTTAAAATACCACATCAAAACCAAATAATCCTTATTTCTTATATAAAACTAGAATTGTGTGTGCTACTGGCAAGCCCCGATTATCCAAAAATGCTAAGCAAAAGACAACATAAAAGCCTACCATCAATCCTATCATCTATTTATTAAAATATTACTATCCTCAGATAAAATGTTATTAACACAAGAACTTGAGAGTAATTCAAGACAGCAAATTGATATTTCTAGCTTTGTTCTGCAATAAGATCTCATTTCTTCCTATAAATAATTCCTATTACAGAAAGAATTACACAATCATGAAAGATCATACTAATTTAGGAAACAATCACTTGTATTAAAAGATGTTGTATTAAAATACAACAATCAGTTGTACTAAAAGATGCAAGTATTGCAATACTAAAACAGGATCCCTCCTCTCCATCCTCCAAAGAGTTCAGAAGGGGGGGAAAAAACCCTCAAAGAAAACCCAAAACAAAGCCAACCAACCCACCCCCCTTAGTTCTATGCAGAAAAACAGATCTGAACAGTTCAGTATAAGGGCAGAATGTGAAAGACTTCGGGATTTAAACATCCTTGCGACACTTCAGATTACCAATAAACTATGAAAATCTGCAGCAAACTCAAGAAACCAGACAACTTTGCTGGTTTTAGAAATACAAAAATGGCATAGTACCCTCACCTGAGAAGGATGTTGACTTTGGGGAATCCTTCCCATTTTTCTCTGCATTCGGGGCATTCATTCTTCTTGGATGATACCCACCACAAGGCTAGGCAATGTCTGCAGAAACTATGCCCACAATTCAGGGTGGTGGGGTTGATCAGAATGCCATAGCAGCAGTGGCAAAGGAAGTCACTGACTGACATCCGCCGACCAACCTCAGGAGCAGCATGTGTTTCAACTTTTGCCCTCTCTGATTCACCTTGCAAAGTCTCATCTTCTTCCATTTTCATTTATGCCTTCTAGAAAGCTCTCTTAGACATTCAAACCAGGTAAGGCATTACTCCTGCAAAGCAACAAGATAAACCTCATTGAGAAAAAAAGTTACTATACTAAGTTAAAAACTGCAAGCAGTATAATTTATCATTGTAATTCTTTTGTTGCTCTGACAGTTTTGAACTTTTTAACTAACTTAGCTCTCCCTCGAATGAAACACAACCCTCTACTTTTCCAACAACATATTCATAGCAAACCACAATCAAAACCAGATTCTAGATGTAAACAGCTGGGCTCAATCTCCCTCTATTTCCTCTTCCCGTGTTACACAACACATGAAAGTGAAACAAAAACCGTCACTACCATTCAGATGACTTTTGACAGTATCTTTTATCAAGGTTTTATTAAAAGACACCAATCAAAAGAACTATCATTAGAAAATACCATCAGAGAATACAAAAATAAAACACCATTATAATGTAATGATCTAATTTACTCCATGCATATGGAATAAAACATTACTAAAAAGGTCAATGCTAGATGTTGCTGGGCAATGGTAAAAAAAAAATTTAAAAAAATCGATCCACAAAGTCATACACTTCAGAATTATAAGGGATTGATCTACTTGCCATCTCAGTGAAGGACTGGATTCTGTTTTGTATTAACCTTACTTGTAATTACCCTTGGCCAGTATTTCAGAAAATGCGCGAATGAGAAGAGTTTGAGGTTGTTCCAAGCTTACAAAAAAATATAAACTTATTTGCTTGATGTTCCTACTATATTCTCTCAGGTTGCTCTACCTAGTTTCTTAAGAAAAACACTGATCCAGATCACTTATCACTCATGATATGTTAGAAGATATCAAAAACTATACAATTTTCAGGTGCCACCAACCCAAAATACACTCTCCACCACACGGCTCCTGCTTACTACTACTAAGTTACCACCTTCCCATTCAGATCAAGCACAAAGAGGTAAGCACACAAGTTGGTAAAGAATAAAAAAAATACAAGCAGTACAGAAATACTAAACAATAGTGCAACTAGGATCCTCAGACTGTTCACAAACATGTCTTTTCCCAGCAAAGCAAAGATTGTTGGCTTTCTAAAAGATAAGTCTGAAACATCACTTAGAAGAGGAGAAATAAAAGCAAGGTTTTGCACCTAAGTACATCCTTCTAGTTTTCCTGGGAGCAAGAGGCAACAACATTTCTGTGGGTGGAAAAATACTTCACCGCTCAGTCCCAGCACCAATTAAGAGGAGGGTCAGAAGCAGAAAGTTTACTAGCTTCTCCCCTGCCTCCTCTTTCCAACTTCACCCCGCTTCCTCCCCTCCGCGCTGCTCCCAAAGGCACCGGGGGTTCGGGCCTGCAGCGCCGCGGCGGTCGCTCCCCCCCGGGCAAGTCAGGACCCGTCTCAGAGCCGTCACCGGGCCCTCCCTCCCGTCTCCCAGCTCCCGAGGGGTGCCCGGCCGCACGCCTCCCTCCCGGCGCCCCCAGGCAGCCCGGTCGCCCCCGCCCGACTCACCGCCAGCTGCGGGGCCCGCCGCCTCCCCCGCCGCTTCCGCCCCGCGGCCGCGCCCGGGCCCAGCGCCGCGCGCTGCAGGGCGGGGAGGGTCGCGCAGCTCCCGCGGCGCACGGGAAAGGCGGGCTCCGGTCCGGTCGGGGGGGACTCGGCGCCAGCGGCCGCGGCCTCCCC
>JAOXNO010000070.1:11661470-11763142 GCA_028565335.1 Limnodromus scolopaceus | reverse complement strand
CACACAATAGTTAATAGATGTGTAGAACTTGGTAAAGGATGTTGAGAGTGTTAAAATTTATCAGTTCAAAGGGGAACTGGATAAGAGAAATTCAGTGACAGAGAAAATACATCAGGATGAGGGTCCTTTCCAAGCTGCCTCCCCCTGCCAGCATGTGCTGTCTGCAACAAAACTTAAATGCCAGCTGCCACCACTACCTCTGTCTCTCACAGTACACACACACAAAAAAAAGGGCCTGGAGGGTGCAGAAAGAGCTTTAAAAAATAGCCAAATGACCACAGGAGAAAACATATGGTGTGTGAGGGTCAAAAGGTCAAAACTGTAGTGTTTTGGGTTGTGGGTTTGTTTTTTTTTTACATAAAAGAAAGGAATTGGAAAAGAGAAATGCTAAGCATCTCCGCGTATAGTGTTTCCTGAAGTGTCTAAGGAGTTGATAAACAATGTTTGCTAATATTCTGTTAAGAGACATTGCAGGATGAGGGAATCACTGGTTAGTGCGCCTACTGAGAAACTAGGACAACAAATGGCAAAAACTGGGGAAGAGGCTGTAGCTAAAAAAAAAATTAGCAAAAAAAGCAAAAACACACCCCTCAATCCCAAACTAAAGAAGACAATGAAGTAGAGACCAGTCTTTGAAGAGCATCCAAGAAGCTAGAGGATGCTATATTCTGTTCCTCTGGCTGAATATGAGCCTTTAAGAGCTTCAGGGTAACTGACAATTCAGGCTCTCCAGGCACAGTCAGTCTCTTGCTCATTGTAAAAGGTCTGGCGTGTCAGAAGCCAGCCCCAAATTCTTTATTGTCACATTCTTAAAACGTAACTTTTACCAGCTAATAAATTAAATTGATTATTGGTATTTTTGATCTTTATACTCCAAGATAACAGAAGAGGACTAATTTTCCATGTCATGTTGCCACCCATTATTTTTTCCCTGTGGTAGAATTGAATAATGCTTAGTGTTCTTTGTGTTTAAAATGGGTGTTTGGCCCTCAGGAGGAAAAGATCTTTCAATGAGACCACAATGCTCATACGCTTGCAGTGGTGTTAAAAACCTTTCCAATATTGATACAACAATTGTGAAGTGCCAGAGGATATGATGATAAAGTGCCTAGTGACTATGCTAGTAATTCTATTGTGTTATCCACTGTTAGCCACATGGATTAGAAGAATATTAAATGTATTATTACATGTATTTGAAAACTATCCAGCCAGTGTCTCTCTCGGCCTCCTCCCACACCACGGGGAATGTGAATGAACATTGAGAAGTTGACTGACAGCTGCTTTAGGTGCAGCATCTTTTGTGTGTGAGCAACAGGTGGAGAGAGATGGCAGTTCCCTCAGTTCTGGTCTGTTTGTGGGATGGAAGTGCATACAAATCATCTTTGGACAGCAGTTACATGATTAAATGGGGATGCAAACTAGTTGAAAAACTCTGGTGTATTTACTTCAAAATTACCAACAGAACAAATGTTGGCTAATAAGATTCAGATTTGCTTAATTTTGAAGCAGAGAAAAATCATATTTATTGTGGATACACCCTGGTTATCTTTGAATGTGTACAATTTTTATTCTCATGCGAAGTTTTCCTTTCCTTTCCAGCATTCCATGGACTTTTTGCTCTTTCAGTTCGGCCTTTGCACTTTTAAATATGATCACACAGAAGAAAAGTATGTTATTCTCTTATTCCTTGTTTTCTTGATTGAGACATTTATGAAGTAATATTGATAAGCTGTACTGACATTCAACTCATCTTTTTCACAGGTATATAATGAAGTCATTTAATTTCTATATTTTTCCAAAACCCTTTAACAGAAGTTCACCAGATGTCAAGTTCGTGTGTCAGGTTAGTAGAAAAACAAGATTGATTTTGTTTGGTTAAAGTATACATGTAGCAAACTTCTAAAAAATATTTCCAGGAAAACTCTGCATCATTGTAGAGAAGTGGTTGGTTCTTTTGACAGCTTAAAAGGCAGATAGGTATACGTTTCTGGGGTTTGGTTTTTTTTTTTTTTCCCTTGTAGAAGAAATAAATTCAGTTAAATGCATCAAGCCCTGAAAATGAGCCTTAAAGGAGTATCATTGACTTCAGTTTTTAAACCTTGTTACGCATTACATTGTGTGGTTTCTGGAACTGGAGATAATATTCCAAACCTGGCAAGATGATTTTTTTTTTCTCTTCTCTCTTTCTTTCTTGTCTGGCTTCCTGCTCCCTTGCTTTTCTGTTTGATTCTTTATTTCCATCTGCTTATCTCACTTTCACTGCTTCCCAGGCTATTGCCAGAATTTTTCTGGTCTCAGATTTGTTCTCCTGAACCACATTTTTCTTTCTTTAGTTTCTTCTTTCCGTATAGCTCATTCTTTCATCTTTATCCCTTTAGTATATTTATTATTGTACTTTATTAAAGTTGAAATTAAATAACAGAAGTAGCATAGCCTGAACTCACTGTGACTTCTTTAGGGTCACAGGCATGGTTGCTCTTGACTTTGGACTTAGTACAATTTCTTAAGAAGTGTAAAAATAACTGAATTGATCTTTTTATGCCACAGATACTCTTGGCAATTGTAAAGTTATTTTCTTTTGTTGCAGAGTTCAAGTATAGATTTTTTAGCAAACCAAGGATTTGATTTTAATAAAGTTTTTCGCAATGGTGAGTACTCTTAGTTTTTGTGGGTTTTTTTCTTTCTTTATTTCAATGTCTGCAAAATTTATGATGATATCTTTCTTCGTTTTCTGCATAAAGAAAAAGCAGCCATTCGTGATACTTTCTTAACACATAATTAAGTTCTTAGAATTATTTTTTTCTGATCTACAGTTGTGCTGATAGTTACTCCCTTTCCAAAAGTTCATTATGTAGATTCAACAGAATAGGATTCCTATTTAGATAAGTGTTCGCTTGTTTATATTTGGTGGCTAAACATAAATAGAGTAAAAAGTTATGTAGCTGTTTAATGGATCAGTAGTAACATTTTAGAAAAGGTATCAGTGCATTGTGAAAGGTGCTGCTGCAGTCTCTTATTGAAGTGATGCAGATAATAAGGAAGAGGAGTGCTCGATATTTTTGTGATTGTGATCTACAGCTCTGCAGTCTTCAGGCTCATGTCTTGTGTAGATGAGGCACATAGCTCTTAAAAGTCCAATGGTGCCAGCTAATCTGCTGCGTGCTAGAATGAAGCCTGTATAGACACAGGTAAAGAATGGGGACTGGAACAGATGACTGAAATGGAAGGGTATATTTATATATTTTTATATATTTTATATTTATATATTTTTATATTTTGAGCCTTCAGGGGTGTAACACTGGCAAATGCTTTTTTTTTTTTTACTTAGGAATTCCATATTTAAATCAGGAAGAAGAAAGACAGCTAAGGGAACAGTATGATGAGAAACGTTCTCAGGCCAATGGTGCAGGATCTCTAGCATACTTTTCTCCTAATGCCACAAAGTGTCCTGTAACAATTCCTGAAGATCAGAAAAAATTCATTGAGAAAGTAGTGTAAGTAGAATTGTTTAGTATCCTCTGATGTTGTTGAAACTAAACCATAAATAATAGTGACATGCTTGTCTATTGAAGCTATTTTTATTAGTTCACTAGTTGTGAAATAGTTCTCTTTTTGTTATGAACTGTTTTTTTGTCTTTTGGGGAGAGCTGTAAACATCGTAAAAAGAAAACAGTAGCTATTGAAGGAAATAATCTATTTCTTCCAGGGAACAGATAGAAGACTTATTAAAGAATGAAGAAAAAGAAAGTTTGGAACTGGAGCCATGTACAGGGTCAGTTTCTGAAATTACATGTCTTCCAAAAAGATTATTTGTTTTGGCCATATAGATAGAATTAGGGGAGTGACAAGGAGGAATAATATCTTTACTTGTGTCAACTGTAGGAAAATGTACATTTGACTAATCTCTGAAGGTTGAGAAAACGTGGTAACTTGTATGGATGTCATATTCTGCTTTATGAGCTATAACTTATGCATGTAGTGACAACATATTTAAGTATAGTCAAGAAGTATCTTGCATATGTGAGCCTCCTTTTGCTATTTCTGAAGTGTTCTGTAAGCTGTGGCTATGCATTTAATAAATTAATTTCTCAAATCTCTTGAGGTATCAGTTATTCATAGTTGACACTGTGTATTGAAACTGTTTTTAGTGGGTCTCCTTCCCAAAGTCTATTTAGCTTTGGAGTCCAGCTGTTTGGAGAGTGCAGTTAGTTTAAAAATAAAAAAAAATTAAAAAAAATTGAATTTAGAAATCCTAGAACATTGTGAAGCTGGAGGTAAGGAAACGTCACTGTATTCAGCAATCATGGCTACAGAATATTTGCTTATGAGAAGATATGTGGGGAACTGTACCACATATTTACCCCATATACCAGGTGTTCCTGGTACATATTTATGAGCTGTACCACATACGTACCACATTTACCAGGTGTAAATGCCTTTACAGCTTGGCAACTGAACATCAGAATTCAGTAAGACCCTTCCAAGCCTATAGGTTCTGGTAGTAGTGACTTATGCTTTAAAAATCTTTCTACAAATGAACATGAAACTGGCTTTAACTGAACATTATTACTATGAGACACCTTTGTGAGTAGAGTATTGGTAACACAATGTCTTTTAATTTTAGATTTCAGAGGAAATTAATTTATCAGACCTTGAGCTGGAAGTAAGTTACTGGTAATACTGCCTTATTGTATATTTTTAGTATTTCTGATAAGAAATCTGGGTAAGATCTGATCTACTTAAACTCAGAGGTGATTAATTTAGAGTTTGTTTTTTTTTCCTTTAAGAGAAGACTTTTATAATGTTCTGGACATAAATTGTATTAAACTGCTTTGTGATGCTTCATTTGAATATTTTAAAGTTTAGTATTTCTTTTATCATTTGGATTTAAAATCTGTGAATAGGACAGCACAGCCTGGAATTACGTAACAAATGTAATTTAACAGGTTTTTAGAGAACAGGAAGTGCGTGTGCTTATGCAGATTGTGGGCTTGAAAAATGCCTAGTTCTATAGTAGGTAATGGTATCTTTGTGGTTTTCTGTTAGATGCCAAGTGTAACCATTTCTGATGATTTAAAAATCCTAATCCTAGGAGTAATTATCTTCTTTCTTGGCTTACTTTATCCCTCATCTTTGCCTAAATATATCCCTTGAGGCCAGAAACTGTAAGGCTGTAGAGATGAGGTTTTCATTGTTCTGACTGCATGAGAAAAATGCAGAAAATACAGTGGAAATAGCTCTTTGTACTTTTAGTTAATTCAGTATTGCAACAGTGTGTGGTGCTCTGTTACTTACACTGGAAGTGGATAAAATAAAGCTTCTCTTTATAAAATGCAATGTCAAGAAGGGAGCTTGAGATCTAATCTGAAAAAGAGAGAGGTGTTTTCCAGAATTTTTCTGTGTGAATTTTTTAGTATATTGATAGAATATCTGTAGCTTCCAGTAGCACATAGTGTTTTGTTTGTCTGACACTTTTTCTTGCATCTTCTCTCAGTATGTTCATGAATTGTTTGTGGGTTTTTTTTAACTGTTCAGCTGTGTTACTTTAGATGTATACAGCTGTGTACACTCTGTGTGTATATTGGTGAGAGAAAGCAAAGTTTTGCAGTTAGCATGGAGCAGAAAACAGTGAGGTTATTGATTGCGCTTGTCCTGAACTCTTCATGGGTCATTTTCTCTGTTGAAGTGTTCTGTTGTGCAGCAGTGTTTTGATGCATCCGAGGTCTGTGACATGAAACAGCTTGGAAGTGAGGTCTAGGTTAAAAATTGTCTGAGAAGTCAGGGTGGAGAAGGACACAATAGTACTCCAATATGTGTTCTCTAGTAGTAGTGTTAGTAGTAGCCAGAGGGTGAAGGAAACATGCTGGTTCTCCAGTGGTTGTATGACTGTGGTTAGTTTATTGTAATGGGAAGATCAGAGTAATATCTACTTGTTAAGCAGCGAAAGACAATATTCCCTGACTTTGCTATTGATTGGATGCTCTACATATGGTATTACTTTGCTAATTAAATGTGATTGTGGCAGAGTGAGGCAACCCAGTAGCAGAGGTAACGGCATTTGTATTAATATTTCCTATTAGAGCTTACATTAGCAGGAAGTTCAGGGTTGTTTATAAATCCTAGAATAAGTGACATATTAAAGGCACGCAGTCACCAGAGAGGGTGTCTTGTGGCTGCAAGTGAATGAAAGCATTCTCACTAGTGTTTTGGATTTCTTGAAAGTAAAGATTTTAGATTGTGATGAAATATCTAGGTGATGTTTACTTAATATTACTAAGATAAGAAGCTATAGGTTCCACAGCAATAGGATGCGAAGTTGCATAAGAAAATACATTTTAGTGCTGATAGGTAATGTAAGGAGGCCAATTTAACTAGCCCATTGCTTCAAATTTTCCATTATTTTAAATTAAGAAGTAACTTTTAGTAGTCTTTTTGCACTTAAGACTTACAATAATAGTGAAACATAGAATTGCTAAATCGCTGTTGTGCTTTCAATATGCTAAATGCCAAATTAATAACTACTTATATTAACTTTTGTTTTGATGTAGGTATCCAAAAGGTATCCATGTTGAAACTCTGGAGTCAGATAAGGTAACTAGGCATGTTACTACCTGTAACTTTTGTTCTGTTTAAAGGAAACTGTATTTCTCAATTTTACCAGCTCTCCTAACTTTTAGATCTGACTTGAGCTTTGTTATGCAAAATGTGAAACATTTAAAATTGGAATACAATGAACAAGTTTCTGAACGTTAAATTTGACCAACATATGATATATAAACATGTATTTGTGGGGCTTAGTATTCTTTTTTTTTTTTCAAAAGGAAACTAAGGGGTGTTCTAAGATGTAGTGGATCTGATACTCAATATTGGTGAAAAGCAGATCTTGATCTTAGAGGAAAAATAGTGGCCTCATGTGCTGTATCCTCACTTCCCAGTATAAATCTCTGCTTCAAAAGGTATTTGGAATCCACTATATACAAGGAAACACTGGTAACCTTTACTCAGAAGTAAAAAGTGGATTTAGTAAAAGTTAGGTTTGGTGGATGAATCCAATACAGCTTTCTAAAGCAGGCTTTTGGGAGTAGGTGATAAAGTGGTGCTTACAATAGAAACAGTCATGTTGCCAAGTAACTGCTTCTGAGGTATGACTTAATTTCCTTTACAATGTAAATTCGCAGAAACTTGCAGTGTCTTAAATATGAATTTCTCAGACTCATTCCTTAAACTATACATTTATTTTTTTTAGAAGGAGAGATATATTGTTATTAGTAAGGTAAATGAAGAAGAACGAAAAAGAAGAGAACAGCAGAAACAAGCAAAAGAACAGGTAAATACGTTGCATTTCATTAGTTTACATGAAACAGGGAAAGGAAGAATCTATGACTTCAATCATCTGTGCAAAGTTGTATGACAGGGCTTGGTAGTATTTCCCTTTTGTTTGGCTGTGGCTGTTGTCTGAAATTGATCCTCCAAATTCTGCCAGATAACTTAGGCTTTGCAATAGAGAAAGAAGAGTTGCAAGACACTGTACAAAATTTTAAAGAATAATTGTAGAATACCGAACCAATATTCTGGTGAAGTTCCTGATGTGAATCTGCTGTATCAGAGAACCATGGTCTAGTAATAGGAAACATCAGTTGATTGCTTTAATTAGTAGCCTATTACAATAGTCATTGCAAAAAGTCTTGCAGAAATTCTCGAGCGAGTTTTCACAATATTTCGATTCACAGTCTGTTCTTGGAGTAGTACTCTGTTGCAAAACTGGCTTGCTCTTAGTTGTCCGAGTTAAAATGTCCTGTACAATTAATATGTCATCTGACTTTTCTTGATAGAAACATACTGCACACGAGTACTGTAGTAACAAGTTGACAGGAAGGTCGTGTCCTGTGTATTCAGGCACTCTCAGCATTGCTTATGGGACTTAGTATTTTTGCTCACTGAGTCTGACGCAAGTTTCAAGAATTCGTAAGACTTGAATTGTGGGAATTCTTGATCACGTTCTTGTGATTTGTGCTTATGTGTTTCAAGATGAAGTCAAATTGGGTGGAGAAATAATACTTGCATGCAGAATGCCTCTTAAAAGGGAAAGAGATATCTAACAGAGACCTCAAGTAATGTGACATCTTTTTCCAAAAAGCAAGTTAGGCACAATTTACTATTACAGTAGATTTTTCTGAAGCCATCTTTATCGGTGTATTACTCTGACTACTGACATACAAAGCTGAACTAAGATAACAGTGAATCTTTTTATGGACTATCACTTCTGGTTGAACAAAGACAAATAGTGCAAGGCAGAACTGACTTCCGCGGACCTGAAAAAGAAAAGTCTGTTACAAAAAAATTCCTGAAGTGAAACTGAAATAGGTGCTATAGTCAGATTCCCCCAAACCAATCTGAGTCAGTTTGAAATGTGGAACTCGCATCGTATACTATTGTAGTTATATTTCTTATTTTTGTTTATATAAATAGTGAAGAATGTTTCTTCTCCAATTTCAATGTTAGAATAAAAATACAATCTGATTTATTGGAAATAACAATCAGATTCAACCTGTTGCATCTTATAACAACGTATGTAAAAAATATGGCTGAAGATATGTAGCTTAATTTCAATATATTCTTGAGCTGTTTGCAGTCTAATAGCTGTTGAGCACTACTGAAGACATTGTATTGAGAGTGTTGCTCTGCTTTGTGGCTAAAACAGTGTTGATACCATACAAGTGTTTTGGCTACTGCTGAACAGCACTTGCATGATGCCAAGGCTTTCTCTCTCTCTTCCACATTTTGCCTTTCTTTGAATTTTTTTTTTTTTCCCCACCCTTCCCTATCCCCCCGGGAAAGGGGAGTGAGCAGAAGGCAGCGTGGGTGTTTAGCTTCTGGCCATAGTCAGTCCACCACAATAGCTTCTGACGTCCTACTTTACAGAGAACTAGAGCTACATATAAAACTGGAATTCTGTCACTACATCCTGCTTTGACCTCACGTATCTTTCAAATATTGACATTTCCTGTTCTTGGATATATTTGAGAAACAGTTTGAGCCAAACTGGTGTGTCTACCAGTTGGCAGGTACAGTTTTGACAGTATTTGTGCTTGTTTCACTAATGTCAGAATCTTTGCTTACAGGAAGAATTGAATGATGCGGTAGGATTTTCCAGAGTCGTTCATGCCATTGCTAATTCTGTAAGTTAACATGACTTTTAATGTACCTTTGGTCGTAAGAAAAAAAAAAATAATTAAAAGAAAGAATTCTTTTGCTGTTAGGTTTTGGAAGATAAGATGAAATGCAAGTTAAAGTGGCTTTTCTCTTTTTTTTTTTTTGTTGGATTTCTCTTTTTTTTTTGTTGAGGTTCATGGTGCTTCATGTTTTACAATGGTTGAGTATGGTAGGTTAAGTAAGCTCTTAAACTAATGACATGAAGAACCTCGTTATCTATAAGAGTCAACAATACCAATTGCTTAGGGGTCTTAACAAGATTCTCTTCAGTAACTAAGCTTTGAGGGTTTTTTTTTTCTCTGTCATGAAAAGATTGTTTTGGCTTTTTTTTTTTTCCCTCAGCAGTTAAAGGCTTAATTAGAGAAGGTCATCTGGTTCTCTTCTACTTACATAGTTAAAATAGGCTATATTTTTATATCTGTTCCCTCCAGTCCATTTATTTTCATGTAGTTGTTACGACAAAAAAGAGATACATGTGCATATTGTTTTCTGTAACAAATGGAGGATGCAGGGAGACAGAAATGGTTGTCATGTCAAATTAATCGAAGTCAACATTTAAAAAAATTTTCATGCTTTTTCAAGAAGGAACTTGCTTTTACTTCATCTGATGTGAAAGTTTCCGCACTGTGAGAAGCCAGATCATGCCCCTAATAACTGTCGTATATTACAACTGTAAAGAATATATTGTGAGTTGTTGTACAAGTTGCAAATTAGAAGGTAGTGGACTGAGAAATCACTTGACTTCAATCTTAAATAGATTGCACCAAGTTGTAAATTGCTGTTCTAGTGCACCTTCTCAACATTTCAGTCTGTTGCTGAGGGCTGTGATAAGTGGTTGGGAGTAGAGGAAAAAGGAGTGACCGCTCTGAGGGAATGGAGGAGTCTGTGGGGCAGGCTGAGAGCAAATGGGGAGGTTTGGTTTGTATTTGTTCCCAGATGCCCTTGGCTGGCACCTGGAAGAGGTGCTTTTCCTGTGTTGCTACTGCTGTAACTGTGATTGGAAATGTAACTAACATTTAATGTTCTCTTTGCAGGGCAAACTTGTTATTGGGCACAATATGCTACTGGATGTTATGCATACCATACACCAGTTCTATTGTCCCCTACCTGATGTGAGTAACCCTCTCAGTGTTCAGATGATGAAATAAATGCCCTAATGTGTTTGTCTTTAGTCTAATCTCAAAACTTTCTTGTGAATGGAGGCATATGACAGTCTATTAAGAACAGCAGCAAAGTATTTTAAAAAGAGCACTTGTTGCTTCTGGGCTACTGCCTTCTTTTCTTAAATCTTCATGTAGGAAACTTAATTGGATTGAATTCTTCTCCTTTACATTTTTAAAATGTTCCAGTTAAGCATTGGAATTGAATTGTGATTTCTGCTCATATCTGGTAGTCCTTCATAAACTGCTTGGATAATGGCAGGTAAATTTGACTGATGGACTTGTTAAGATACTGGTTTGGAGCTTCAGCATTGTTGTGTGGCATTTGTCCCCCTGTAGTTTAGAAAGGGGAAATACATGTTCTCCTATAATATAGTACAATTAATAGAATTGTAAGAAATCTTGTAGCAGGATTGATGTTCATTGGTGAAGAGGTAGAATGTCGGAATACTTGGAGGGAGCGTACTTTCATGTTCCCTGACATGGAACAGTTGGTGACTGCAATAGTGTAACAATTAAGTTTAAGAAATGTATTGGTGCTGAGGACATTGTCTGAAGAAGCCAAAGGTCTCACTGGAAGTGTGGCCTCCGTGATGGTTATATTACTTGCAATCCTCAAGGGCTTGTGGGTATTATGGGAAAGACTTGATTATGAGAAGGGAAAAAGAAGTTTGGGAAGTTCAGAGGGTGTTAGAACATAAGCAGTTGTCATTTTTCCCTGTACTTTTGACACCTGAAAGAACTAAACCGGTAGGCAGTCCACTGTCCACCTGGAGTGACTGGTTATATTCCATTGACATACTAAATGCTGGGAACCTGTTAACTCAGCTGGAATTAGAGGTAGTCTAGGTTATATAGTAGCATAGGGTATTAGAGGTGATAGAGTTTCTCTTAAGAGTCACAGACAAATCAGAAATAAATAATCTGTAGTTCTGTGTAATTGTAGGTGGTATTTATGGTGATGGTCTTATGAGGTGAGAATTCAGTCACTGTATCTCAATTTTAGAAGCTGACTGGGTAGTTGTAGCTACAACTATCTATCATCCTGAGACTGACAATTAACTTATTTGGATTTTATCTTCTAATTTAATGTTAAATTAGGACCTGAGTGAGTTCAAGGAAGTAACATCATGTGTCTTTCCCCGGTAAGTTCTTAGTTCAAACTTTCAACTGTTTTAGTATTCTTTTAGCTAGGTGATATTGTTTGTCCTAGGCCTGTAACCTAGCCGTCACTGGAAATAAAATTGGGAACAAGTTAGATAAATACAAATTTTTTAAAGTATTCTGTAGCATCCCTCTCAGAAGAGCAGTGCTATTGTTCTATTTCTTGGCAAAAGATGCAGCTTTGCTACCCCCTTGTTTCTGGCATGATGTTTGGTATTTTGAATCTGCACTACATTTGGAACAAGATTTATTTGCTACTTACTGTTTGCCTCTCTTGCAATTGCTTAGTTGCTGGCCTTTTTTATGCTGAACAAAGCCAAGGAGTGTTTTGGCTGCTTTAAGATTGGAGAGTAATTTTTCAGTAGCATGAAACTGCTGTTTCACCAAACAGTTCTGAGGATTTGGCAAAATGGACATTCTTCCATTTCAACTTATTTACCTCTTACGTTGTTTCTAGGCTATTGGATACTAAACTGATGGCAAGTACACAACCTTTTAAGGTAAATTAATATAATATTATGGAATGATTTGAAGATAACAAGTTTGCTTTAAGTGTCTATTGAAGAAAATTAATTTTTTTTTTTAAGAGAAAAAGGGCTAAATGTTTTCTGTGATACTCCTTTTTTGTAAAAGAATGATTTTTCTTAACCCCTTATTTAAACACACACATTTTTAGAATACAAATTTTACTTTTGTACAAGTGACTTTTTTGTTTATTGCAGAGTTAAGGTAACTTAGCAGCTTTGAATTCCAAAATATGTACAGTTTTTGCTACTTAAATTGTGATTAGCAGATTTTTTGTCTTGTAAATTAGCACAAAATTGCATACCTCCTCAAGAGGGGAAAAAAAAGTGTTATTTGTGAACAAATAGGACCTGGGAGCTGCTTCTGTACTCAACACTTTAGAATATTGTGAATGCTGACTTAGATTTGTCTAGAAAAAGGTGCTTGAACACCACCATTAGGTTGCTCTGTGGCCTGCTATTCAGTGGGTAGGCAGCAGGAGAAAAAAATTTCACGTTTCTCTTAAAACCTCTTGCAGCATGAGTTTTATTCTTCCAAAAAAGTATTGACATAAGTCATTGTACTCTCTTGCTTTCCTGTGTGCCTTTGGACTGAATTAATTAAAAACCATGCTGATGAAGCGGTATCTATCTTTCTGCATACCACTCTGACTTGAGAGCATTGCATAACAAAAATCTCATTAAAATGTATTTAGATATTTTCAGGTTTGTCTTGCATACAACTGTAGGAAGAATAGAAGCTTTTGTGTTCTAAAAACTAATAATCCTGCAGAAGTTTTATGTTTGGTACAGTTATGTTAATATTTGTAACTTTTACAGTAGCTGCTTGAGTTTTAGGCTATTGTTACCAAATGGTGCTTTGGGATGCCAATATAATGCATCATTTGAGCTTCTGCTCAAATACAATCTGTGTATCTTCTTGTGACATTTTATATATGTATATATAGATTCAGTAGTGTAGGAGCAGCTTTCTGGTCATCAGGCTTCTTTCACTGTCTTTGTATTTCTCTGAGTCAGCAGTATTTACACTTATAAAACTATTCAAGAATGTCTGGTCAGCAAGCACAATTCAGTACTCACCTTGAATGCCTTCCACTATCATGATCAGTATTTAGGATACTTTGTCTTGCTGTTTGTGCTGCCTCTTCCCCTGCCACATGTATCATGTGTGGAACCAGATTCAAATAGGCATATTACTTTGCTGTAATTCGTTATCAAGAATTCTGAAAAGTATTGGTAAATGCTTGTGACTTATAGATATTATGTTGTAGGTGAGGCAAATTTAACTTTTAAAGACTTGTCATGATAGACTTCCCTGGTGTATTAGTTTGAAATGATATATATATATCCTTGAGAACTATATATATATATATAAATATAAAAGCTATATATAAATCCTTGAGAACACAAGGTGGCAGCAGTAAATACTCATTTTATACTATTTGACTTCAGTTTCCAAGTAAAAATGTGCTTGGCATTGGCAGTTAGTGGTGTCTTTTCTTGCAGGAGATCATTAATAATACATCCCTTGCAGAACTGGAAAAGCGTTTAAAAGAGGTGCCATTCAGCCCTCCTAAAGTTGGTAAGGGTATATCAAAATGGTCTTATTTCTTAAATGTTTTCCTCTTTCAAAAGAAAACAAGTGTTTTGATTATTTTTGTTCTTGGTCTGAAATGTAAATTCCTCTATTAATAATTAGTGTTTTGATGAAAGGGACTTCAAACACGGGCAATATACATATAGTGCAGCTGCATTGAGAACTAAGAGTGGAAGTCAGTAGGGATCCTTCCACTTTATTTGAGATAATAGAGGAATGGATGTATTCAGTGAACAGCAGTTTCCTCATCTTCTAATGATGGCATTTTGGTTTTTAGGTTGTTTTTTTATGAGTAGCTTGAAATTGTTTTAAAGCTGTTTCATTTGGTTATTTTGTCCTTCAGATCAAAGCCAGAGCACTCTAATAGGCACTCAAACAAACAAAACCAAGAAAACTTGCACAGTAGTGACTAGTCATGTGTGTTCTAGAAATTATTAAAGTTTCTTTAGAGTTTCCTTTGCTTTGAGGTGAACGAAAGGATATTTAATCAAAGGGCAAGCTTATCTCAAGGTTCTGGAATTTTTCTTAAGCTGCTGATTTAGAAAAGGAAGAGTAATACTGAACAGTAGAATACGTTAGTCTCAATGCTTAGTCAAAAACAAGATGAGAGATACTTTTTTTAATATTGCTGAATGTGCAAAGCAGATGCACTTAATCTGTAGTAACAGGAGAGATAATAAGATGAATAATCTATGATCCTCTTGGACGTTTGAGCAGGAGCTGTTGGTGCCTAGACCTAAGTAACACCATGCATGTGGAGTGTACAGTAGTTGCATGCAGACCTTTTAGTGGTGTATCCTCTGTAGCTTCTTCTCAGGATGTAACATAATTTGACAGCTGTCAGGTACTATTTTTGCTGACATAATATAAAATAATAATTTTACCAACTTTTTTTTTTCTTGAGCAAAATATGACTGTAATGGTTAACTGACTCAGTTCAGCCACCATAGCTTAATGTTGTCTGAATCTCAGACAATTATTTTTAAAATAAATATTACAAGGGCTCATCTGAAAAAAAAAGGCCTGATGTTTTGCTACTCTAGTTTTATATATAAAATTTTGATTCAAGTTTCTTTTTACAAAATACAAGTATATAAGCTTACAAATTTTTATTATTATTATTATTTTTATTTAATTGTATAAATTACGCTAGTATTTCTGGGTCACAGTTTTGAATCCTGGTGGTGTTTCATCATTGTTTTATCTTCTTTTGCTATAGTAGAATGCAATCAATGAAATAAAATTATAGAGTTTTAGGTATTTTTCAACACTTTTCTTCAGAGCAGTGCCTTTTAAGATTCCCATTTTCAGAGGTGATTCAAGGGATACTTCTCGAGGTCTTCGTGTAAACACTGAGCATGATTGTGAATAAAGACATTCTTTAATCACTTAGTTCCATCTTCATCTTTTCGATACCTTGAAAAATCTCACCATAGGTCAATTGGATGGTTAGCAAACAGGTTAATAGTAGAGTTTTCAATTAGCCTGCATGTCTGTTCTTATAAATGCAAGACAGGAAAAAAAGTGCTGTGTGAGGAATCCTGCTGTCATTATGTTGGAATTAATACTCCATTTTGGCTAAGTAGGTCTGTGAATTAACAGCTTTTTAATATGAAGGAGTTTCTATCCTAGGAGCCTATTCTTATTTAAAAATACAAAACAGAACTGTGTTTTTTTCAGAACTTCTGGAAATCATATAAACTTACCAAAATGATGTTATGTTCTGACAAAATAATAGTGTGGGTAAACACAAAGGGCTGCCTTTAATTTCTGTGACAATGTGTTTACAAATTATTTTTTTCTCCTCAGAAAGTGCAGAAGGGTTTCCAAGTTATGATACAGCTTCCGAACAACTTCATGAAGCAGGATATGATGCTTACATTACCGGACTGTGCTTCATCTCCATGGCTAATTTCCTGGGTATCTATGTAGTCTTTTCCAAAACCTTTCTCCTTAGCGTTATCTGTAGCTACTTATTACATACTGAATTTCTTCTTCATTCCTCAGGTTCATTCCTCAGTCCTCCGAAAAACCATGTGTCTGCTAGATCAGAACTCATTGAACCTTTTTTTAACAAGTAAGTAGCTGTTGTATTAAAAGTGCTGCTAAAGTGTGGAAATACAACACTACCCTTAGAATATATGTCTCTAGCCTCAGAATCAATGGCTAACTGCATTTTTCTTTACACTTCAGTTTTGATTGGCTTTTTGGTTCACACTACTAATGCTGCAGAGAGGCCAGGATTTATAAAGTAAATACCTTTTCTTTTGAAAATAATGGTTTACCTTCCACTAACCTTGAAAAGGACACTTAGAAGAGAACCTGGACTGCTTTAATGGCCTTGTCCACATCAGTGTTGAGAATATGTTTACCATTTAGAAAATTATTTCTGGAGTAGGCTTTGGGAGTAGTGGAACTGAAGAAAAATTGGTCAGCTGTTCTTCATGTTGTAGGACACTCTGAAAACAGTGACAGTTAAAACTGAGTATGCTAAACAGTCTGGAAAAACTAAAATATCCCTAGTGTAATATCAATCCAAATAACACAAAGCTATTGTATTAACATTATTAGGTAACCCATTTTTAAGAACACATAATAAACATATATAATTAGTAGTTTACAGAATGATGCTATGATCAGTATTTTGCTTTTGAATTGAATCTTTATGCAAATTACTTGAACAAATTGAAGTAAAACTTGAGAAATCTAGAACTCTTTATGCACAGATTTGATTCTTTGTGTATTTAATCTATAGATTTTTACCTTATGAAGCCTTCAAAGGTAGTATAACCTGTCATGTAAAGGGAAAGGAGTTGAAATTAATAAGCTCCTAGTGCTTTAGTCTGTTTAAATTCAGGACAAATTCCATCCTTTCAAACTGCATCTTATAGGAGTTAGCAAAAGTAATTATTTTAGGTTCAGATGGCACACACAAATGAGGGAATGATCAAGATCAATGGCTTTCAGCTTTCATTGATTTGGAAACCAAATGACTATAGTGACAGCAGTTAGGAGATTCTTGTGACACTGAGACATGTGAGGCAGTAACTCCATATGTTCTAGCGGATGTTATAAATTGCATGTGTGTTCCTTAGATTGAACACAGACCTGCAGTGACTGCTTGATTTGAATGTGAAAATGATGATAGAATTGATCAGCGTAATTTCATTTTAAGGTTTATCACAGGGTTGTTTTCTGTAACACCAGCGCACGCACATGCAAACTGGTAGATGACAGTTGAGGGAGCTTTTTTTTTCCAACCATTAACCAAAATGATTTCAGTTCTTTGTAGAGATGCACATCTGCAACAAGTGCAAACTGAAACTTCTAAAACTGTAACAATAGTAGGTTACATTTAGGCTTTTTGAAGTTAATTAAGTTGTGTACTTCAAATGTAACATTCTTCTAACAGGGACATTTTGAGAGAAAGCCTGCCATGTCTATTCTGGCTTCAGAGTTAACACTACCCAAATGTAACAAAAGGGAAAGTTACCAAAAAAGGAGAACAGCAGTGTGCATCTGGGTTTTTTTTAAGCAAGAGCTGAAAATTACTATTTACAAGAAAAGAAGAGGAAGTTTATCCATTCTGTCATTATTCAAAACTTCTAGGTTCTCGTTTCAGAAAAGCTATATATTATTTTTAAATCATGGAAACTTGGAAGACTTGCCATGTCTTACTTTCACGTGATCTTAGAAGCTTTGCCATATTCTAACATCTGCCACCTTACCTCAGTCAGAGCTTGGAGATAAGACTATCTCACCTTTTCCTTATAGGCTTGTATTTTTGAAGCTTCTTTTTTAACCATAATGCAAAATAGCAAATCAGAATAAGACTACCCCATTTATTTATTTTTTTTTAAAGAAAAAAAGATTTAACTACATGTCAGAAGTTGGAGCTATTGGATATTTAAATGAATAAGTCTTTTGCTCTGTTCAGTATATCTTTGCACACCAGGTTGCTATTTCCGGCACTTGGTCTGTTTAGCACCTGTAAGTAGCATCCAGGGCTTGTGCAATTTACCTAGTTATCTTAAGGTCCCTAGTAAGTATGTTGCTTCTGGGGCTTTTTTGCAGGTATGCTCTGGGCTGCCAGCTAGTTTCCTGCTACACCTAGTTTTCTCTAGTTTGTGGTCTAGAAGCTTTCCCTAGCTGAGCATCCTCTCTTCCTCCTGGGGAGAAAAAAAACTATCTTCCTCCTTCCTCCAGAAGTTCTACCTGATCCTGTGGGCAGCAGTCAGAACAAGGAAACCTTTTCCTTTGTGCTGTAGTCATGTTCTTCAAGCAAAACACAAAGTGCAACATGCAAACAGTAAGCTAAACAAATGAAAGTTATACTATCTGTCACAGAAGTTTTTCCTGAAAGGAGCTGAACAGAGTAGTTTATTGTAAGGCCATTATTTAGAAGCAGTGTTCTCAGTTTGAACTATTGTCAACATAGTCTTGAAAATGTTCTTTAAAGCAGACCACTTTATGATTCTTTGGGTTGCTTAAAAGGTCTTAATTTTGAGGTAGGATTTTGGAAACGTTCTTTGTTTGAATCAACTTGTCGCTAATGTGAATAGTGAGAATAAACTTAAAACTGAAAAATCAAGCTTTGATTTTTTACAAAGTTAGCCTTAAAAGGACAGTAATGCTTTTTTGAGTAGTTATTTTGACTTCTTTCATTATCTCAGCCAAGTTATGGAACTTCCTGGCTTGCCATTCAAGAGTGGTGGCCAGCACATTAGTTAATGTTCATATAGGTTAATGATGAACATAGGTAAAATCTTTGTTTCAACTTCTTGTACGAGTGGAACTGATTAAAAACAAACTTTACCGTAGGGTTGTTTGGCTCTTTTAGGCATAATGCAGTAAGTTATATGATAAACAACTCAATAAATCAAGAATTCCAGAGATGCATTTCTGTTATCTTTATGCTTCATTGTGTATACAACATCTTTGAAAAATCATGTGAACAATCTGATGTGAGTAATCCCTGATGAATGCTTACGAGTTGAGATGATGGGACTTTTTATATTGTAATATCTAAACTCTTATGTGTATAATTTGAATGCTATATTGTGTTATACGCTTTGGAGTTGATTTGAAATTTTTTGACCTGTTTTCTTTAGAGCAACATCTCATCTTCCTTACCTCTCTTCCCCCACCTGCAAGCCCCTCCCAAACTTTCACTGACAATTTTATTTTGGATCCCCTTGGGTTGTTTGAATGTTGTTTTTTTCTTTGATGTAGCTGGAGACGGGGGGTAAAAGAGGTGTAGAGAAATGAAAACACGATATTTTATTGAGCTGAATAGCATGGTGGTCTGTAGAAATATCAATTATCTTAGAATTTTTTTTTTCATACAATGGGGTATAAGAAACCAAAATTTGACATATGTGCAAATAGCTTGGGTTTGTGTTATATTTGTGGAAAATGTCTCACCAGGGAGCTAGGTGAGAGCAAATCAGTTAATTTCTCCCTTGGCTTTTCTATATTAATTTAATTTTCTTTGTAAAGTTATCACAGAAGAACATCAGTGTGATTTTCTGCAGTTTGACCAATAACTTTTCAATTCCAATGTAGGAGTACACAATTGCTGTCCTTGTGCTTTCAGCCACATGTCACTGTACTAGTTACTGAGCTGGATTGGTAAACTGATCTGGGTTTAAAAAGATGCCTTTTCATTTTTCAGCTGCATCAGTTTCTCTCCACAGTTCATCACAGGTGTGGAAACTTTCATCCTAGCTCAGTGCAGAATGTTGACTACTTGAGACTACTTATGCATTGCTGTGAAGTGGCACGATCACAGCCTTGCTCTCCTTAGTTCACCTGACTTGCCACAGAAGCAATTGTCTTCCAAGTGGCTGTCTCAAAATACCTCAAAGTTTCTTGGACATTATATATTGAGAAATAAACCTCTGACCATGTGATCTGGCTGTAGCCTCTAAACAGTGTAGGAAATAACTTTTTTTTTTTTTTTTTTTTTAGCTTGGTCAGTATAGCTTTTAAATAATTGTGAATTAATGTAGTTGAAAGTAATGTCATAGCTACAACTTCATAAATCTAACTAATTTAATGTAAAGTAAGGTTTATGTTGTCATACAGAACATCCTTAGTAGTTTAAATTTTATCTCCACTAAAGTGTCGTGATGGATTTTGCAGTTCTAGGGTTTTAAGATCCATTCTGTCTAAAGCGTGATGCAATGCCCAGAAAATGGGAAAATACGTATGTATTTAGAATGACAGCTTTTGCACTATCCACCGTGTAACTGGCTCTTACTGTGCAGAGCTGCTGCTTTCTAAATGTTCATTTCCCCACTTGTTTTGTTTTCAGCAGGAACAGTTTGGGGCTTCTTTGTTCTTGTTTTGATGAATAATTTAAATTACTGGCTCGATGCCAGGTAACTTTTGAATCTGGATTGTTGGATAATGGATTGGACTTAATTAGAGGGTCTGTTTGTTTTAATATAGTTTAAGATATGGTTGGGATGATTAACTCTGCTTCGTCAGAAGCAACATCTAAAAAACTGTGAAAAGGAAAGCTTATTAAAAGGTCTTTAGGCTAATTTGCTAATGGTGATTTTCTGTTTTGCTTCAGGCTATTTCTTATGAGAGTAATGGACATACCGTATCTCAATTTGGAAGGACCAGACTGTAAGTAGCTTATTTCATTGTAAACTTACTACCATCCTGAGAAATTTTCTGGAGTAGGAAGTGTAAAGATCAATTATTGTATATCTAAAGCATGGGACATCAGCTGTGTTTAGGTTACTACCCACTTATCAAATGATCTAAACGTCCCCATTTTCTTTCTTTTTTTTTTTTTTTTTGAATGAAATAGTAAAACCATAAGTTCTTCAACCAGGGAATCTGCCTTATAAAGAGGATTGACTAGAACAGATTGAACTATTGTAATTAAATGTAACAGAGTTTGAAATTAACAGCTTTATGGTTACTTTGGGTCCCCGTTCTTACATACCATACAACATGTAAAGTGAGGTCTTACCACTTTCCCCCTCCTGCTTCATCCCAGCAGTAAATACAGGATACAAACTAGTGAATAGCAAATGGTTCTGAAAATCTTCTGGCCACTTTCCTTCACAATTTGTGTGCAGCAGTACCTTAACTTCAATCAAAACATCAGAATTCTTTTGCCACTTGAGATTATGATTACATAAATGGAAAAATATTATTTGAAATATTTTTACATTTCAAGTTATTTTAGGTTACAGCCCTGGGGCTGTGATAAGGTGCTAATTCATTTAAATGAAAACAGATTTTACTAATAAAAAGGTCCTTACTGTTCTGTGATGTTACACTATGAGGGAGGAAACTTCAGATGAGTGTTACCACTGATGTCTTGTCTTACAAAAATGTGAAGTCCTGGAGTTCAATCTAGTCCTCAACTAGATGAAAGCTTAATTTTATAGTGTGAAGTCAGATACATGAATGTCTTAAAAATGATACCCATCTGGCAGCAATATTGATGTCAAGACATCTTCTACATCATGCATGGAAAGCTCGGACTGGAGGATGGTCATTTATTAGATGCTAATTTAATAGTAACAGAATGCAGTTCTAGAAAGATGGAAGTAACTGCTGGAGAGGAAAATATATGCTGTAAGGGCATATATTTAATTTTTAAATGCAGTTAGGTGATCAGATCACTGAGCTCTGGCTCTGCAGATCTGTTGGAATGGTTATCTAATTATGTTGCATACTTCTTTCCCCAACCGTTTGATATGAGTGGAAGAATGGATAAATACTTTGGGTCATTGAGAGAATGCCAAAGCTACTAAGCTGTAAAGATGCTGCTTCCACTTGCTAGCCAACTTACAGGATTGTTTTGATACTTTGCCAAGGAGAGTTGCCAAAAAAGCGTCTGCCTCTGAAAGTCTGTCTCTTTTATCTGAAAGCCACTCCTGTAGAATACACTGATGCAGATGTTACAGCAGAATCTGAACCAGGGAGATTTTCTAAGCTTCAAACGGGAAGTACATCTAGGGCGGCATGTTTGGCTGGCTGCTTTAGAAACTTGAATTTCTATTCAGAGATTTAAACTGTTGTAGTTTCATGAAGCTATGTGGTGGTTTGTTGTCTGTAAGGGCACTTTTGCAGAGAAATAAAGCCTAGCAAAGAATAAGGCCACGCTTCGGTTGTAGATGTACTTGGAGACTTTAAAAAACGTGAGGCACGGGTGACTAGGTGACTGTGATAAGTTTTGTTGTGATTGTCAGTGTTATGGCTAGTTTGTGCAATTTTTCCAGAAATAGTAGAGTTTGGTACCATATGCTAGATCAAATAGTATTGAATATGTGAACATGACTTCAATCATCTTCTTTTCTTCCCGTGTATTAAAAACGCCTTTTAAAAGAATGAAGTTGCTGCACAAAATGACTGCAAAGCAGAGTATGAATCACATATTTCTCACCTGAGTAGGTAGAAAGTATAGAGGTTTAACAGAGGATTCAAAATGAATTTAAGAGTAAACTGATACTGGAGGATTAGGAGTAGTTTCTTCTCTCAAATCCATAGAAAAAGGTTGCTTATAACATCTGAAACTGGAGTAGTTACAGTTACATTCTCTGCTTCTGGGTTGCAAATACTTACCCTTTGAATGGCTAGCTGTTCAGTAGGGCATACAGCAATAAATTGTTCTTCACTGGCTTGTTAAGACAATTTGTGGGGTTTTGGTATTTGGCTTGTATAGTGCCAAACAAATGGAGTTCTGGTGCTTAAAAATTTTGTGGGTTTTTTGGTTTTTGAAGTAGCAGATTTAAGGAACAAGACTTCATCTGTGCTTACAAAGGGATTTCTTTCTTTAGCTACTTGTGTCTCCATTCGATCTGATGCTCAGGTGCTTGTGTAAACCTGTAGTTTGTAAGCAGGGAGTTTTTAATAAACTCATGTGAACCTGGATTGTTTTGAGTGAAACAGATTAAAGCACTTACCAGCAACTCACAAGTGGATGGAGGCTGGCAGCTGTAACATCTTCAGTTAATACTGTTTCAGCTGGACAAGGCTATATTCCTGCATACCTGTATCCAATATCAATTTTATTTCAGCTGATATGATAGACAGATGAAAAATTTACCCCTTTCTAAGCTTCATGGGTTCTGCTGACCAACTGATTAGACACTACGTTACAATTTGCCACAGGGTCATATTCCTGTCTTTCATTTCTTTGCAACTGAAAAACCAAGTTCCTTACCTATGTGGAGCAAAACAAGTACTTAAAACAAAACTTATGAAACTTATTTTCCCCTGACTTCATTAAGCATTCAGTATTTCAGTTATGAGATGCTGAATTACAACTGTATTATTTTTAGCGTTAGTTCGTGCATAATTGCACTTTGAAGATTTTTTTTTTTTTTTTTTTTTGGTATTTTAATACCATAGTTGAGTTCATGCTGCGATCACTTCCTTAGAAGATAGATGCATTTGGAAGTCTCTGTCTTATTTTCAATTATTCTGTTTTGGTTAGAAACTTGAATTTTAGAGGCCCCTAAGTAACTGTTGTGTTCTCTTGAGTTTACACAAGATTTAAAAAAATTATTTGGGAATAGAAATTCCATTAACCCTTTGGGCAAGGGTGGGAAGGCTTAAAACCAAAGTACATAAAAAATCTGTTCTATCTACTCAGGAAACTGTAGCTGTTGAAAGCTACAGTTCTCAAGTTCATGCAAAAATGAAATGTTACTTGTGAAATAGTTACCCCTAGAAATGTACATGCTCTCTACTATAAAGTACATACCAAGCTGAGGGCACTACCACTTACTGTAATTACTAGTCATAACTAAAGAGTAGGAATTGCTAATGCTTGACTGTATTTATGACATTAACAATCCACGAGGCTTTCATCAGTAAACAGTGAAAAGTTGCATCTTAATCAAATGTGGCAAAAAACCCTAGCAGGTTTGCCCTGGTATAACGGTGTCAAGTACACATGAAAGTTGGAGATAGCAATAACAAGCGGTTGATGGTCTGATTTTGGACACGTGTTCCATAAATGAGATCCACCTTAAAAATTCTCCTATTTTAATGTTGCAAGCCAAGGAGATCAAAAACTAGAAAAGTTTGTATCGTAAAAGAATTCAGGAGGGTGATTCACTAAGATGAAAGTCAGTCCCTAGATTTCTATACACAAAGAAGAGAGAAGCTCTTCCTGTGAGTGTTTCCATGTGGTCAGGTTAAAATCTGATCATATAAAGCTGTGTGTAGTTAAACCTTGAGTAACCTTTAACAAACTGGAACAGTAAATTATAAAGTGGAACGCTCCACTGTAATGTTTCAGCCTCTGTCTAACATCAAAAGTAAAATGACAAGGGAAGATCTAACAACGTGTCATGCATGAAAACATAAATCTCTGCAGGTACCTATGGAGAGGCTCAATTAATGACTTGTAAATAGTTTCATATGAAAATGGAAAAAAAATTCAATATTTTTGCACCTTGTAATATAGTATTCCACTTGCTGCTTTGTAAAATACTACAGGAATTCACGGTTTCTAAGCTCAGGTGTCTGGTGAAAGGAACTTCTTTCCTGAAGGAAAGCACCACACGTACTTTGTGGTGATTTCTTATGTACAGATGATCTTTACTGGCAGTGTAAAGTCACAGGTCTGTCTAGTTCAGTAGCCTGCCTCTGGTGATGATCAAAACTAAGTGTGTAGGGGGAAGTGTGTAAAAGTAAGGCAGACATATAGTGGTAATTCTGCTGTACTCTTACCTCGGCCAGCAGTTTGACTTGGATTCTCTCTGTCACATTCACAAAGCTCCAAATAACTTCCAGTGTACAGCAAACACTTCTTTTGCTTTCTTTAGATGTTAGCCTTTATATGTTATTTTTTTCTTGGTGTAGTTTTTAACTAAAAAAAAAAAGCATCTATTCTAACTTGTACCTAATGTTATATGAAAACTGAGTTGAACGTTGTTTCACAGTAAGTTTTTTAATGACAGAAAAATGGCAACACTGAATTATTGCTAAGAATTTTTTAAAGCTAGAGCTGGAGCCTCAAGAGGCTGTTGGTTTTTTCTTCTGTCCTTGAACTTGGTGCAAAGGATTTGAAGGACTGGATTTGTGGGTGTTTCCCACTGCATGTAAAGCTGTTTTGATTTCTTGTACAGCTGAGCTAGTAGGATTTAGTGTGTCTATTTCATGCATAATTGCAGGCACATTTTTATTGGTGCCTAATGTAGTTTCACACATCTTGGCCTGTTTTCTTATTTCTTAAAAAAAGTGGGGGGAAGAAAATAAGTAGCTACATGACCATGTTGGATAACTTTTTTTAGGATATTATGAAGATACCAGTAGTGACTCTTATTTTAACAAATGCTTATTTGTTTTGCAGTGCAGCCAAAACGAGATCATGTTCTTCACGTTACTTTTCCCAAAGAGTGGAAGACTAGTGACCTTTACCAGCTTTTCAGTGCCTTTGGTGAGTGATATAGTCTATCCTTCCCTATATGTTTTTTTCCTCTTTGTCATCAGCAAGTACCTCTGGTTTTCTGTGTTATTTCTAATTTGTAGATGCAGACCTACTTCTAGTGTAGGTAATGATGAATTGCCTTTTGTAATTTTTGAATGGTGTCCTGTGGACTCTGAAATGATGTGTTGAAAATGTCTGCCCTAATGAACTGTTCTTTAGAAATCTTCTTGTGTGGTGCTTGTTGAATATCACAGCCCTATGAGCCTTTTATTTACAGCCTCTCCTGGGAGGAGGTAAGAGTTTATGTAGGCGGGTAAAGGGAATTGGGATTGATGTGAAAAGCAGATCAGGATTTTGGGAATAAGGTTCATCCCTCAGTCTGTTTAAAGCCAGATGCTAACTTACGTGAGTCTAGGCAAGCAAGCAAGCTTGAAAATAGCCAATTTGATTCCAAGATTGTGAACACCATTCAAGTCAGAAGAAACAACAAAAAAGCTATCTAATAACTGGGGACTGCTAGTCCTGTTATTCCTCTACTAAGTATTAGACGTGGAGATCCTAATTAATTGACAGTGATCTCCTGATACCTAAGCCTTGCAGCAGAAAACAGTGGTTATGCTTTGCATCCCTAAATCAGAAAAACAATGACTCTTCTTACAGTCCTGTGTTGGATGTTGTTTCCAAGAGTTTTATTGCAGATTGGTTTCTTGTTTCTTAATGCTAGGTAAGGTAATGCTTCAAAAAGAGATCTTTTGGGCTTGCAAATAATTTTTAATTATTTTTCTGGGTTTTTGTTTGTTTGTGGAATTGGGGCTTTTTGGTTTTGTTGGTTTTTTGTTTGGGTTTTTTTTCCAAAGAGGTAGCTTCTTTCCATTTCTTAGAACATTTAATGTAAAACAAAAAATATTGCTCTTATTAAAATACTCTTTTGCATTATTTCCCCTAAATAGTTGCTTGCAATACTTACATTATTGAAAGTAGCTTATTAAATTTTATGTATACTAAACATTTATGCATCTTGTCTTGCTCAAATTCTGTAATAAGGATTTTAATGGGAAATTGCTTTTAAAAAAAAAAAAAGCTATTTACCACAGTGTTTATTGGGGGGATCGCTTTCACCAGTCCAGCACTAAACCACGTCCCTCAGCGCCATACCTGCACTTCTTTTAAATACTTCCAAGGATGGTGACTCAACGACTTCCCTTGGCAGCGTGTTTCAAAGCTTGATAACCTTTCCAGTGAAGAAATTTTTCCTCATATCCAATCTAAACCTCCCTTGGCGCAATTTGTGGCCATTTCCTCTTGTTCTATCACTTGTTATGCACCACATTTAATGTAAGTCAGTTTTTGTAGCGTTGCAAACAAATTCAGGGTAAACTTGAACCTAACCTCCATTGAAATAATTGCTGTGGTATCCATTAAGGATGTTTTATCACCGATAAAAGGATGGGAGTCCCTTGGTGTACTCAGTCCTGTCACTTGTCTGTTTGCTGTGGGCCACCACGCTACTTTACAGAATGATACTGTTCTCCTCTTCACCTGGAATTGTAATTTGGTCTGGGGGGGGGGTTGTCTCTGAACTTATATAAAATTCACTCAGTTCCCTCTGACTATTTGACCTGTACTGCACCTTGGTGCCAATATAATTTTGGGTAGGATTTAATATTCCCGATTGGAAAATCTAGAATGTAAGAATGTAGAAAGTTACTGAGATTCTTCTAGAGTTGATATTAGAGGGAAAAGAAATAATACAGTTTTGACACTGTTTCTATAGGCTTTTAAAGACTCAGCCATATAATTGTTCTTTTATCAACTCCTCCCCTTCGGTGTTGGTGTGAAATGCAAGCACAGATCACTACCACCAGGGGTCATGCACATCTCAAAATACTATTCAGTTCTGAAATTCCCATTTTTCACTTCTCTAGATTTCAGAGCTGAATGTTCTCATACCTGTATTTAAAAACTCCTGGTATTTGGGTAGTAGTTAATCTATATTTTGTTTTAGGTCTTATTGCTCTGGTATCTCAAAACAAACTGCAGATTATTCCTTCCAAAATCCTAGAGTACGCGTGCTTTTGCAGTTGTAGCTGGACAGAGACGGAGTGGTGCAATGTGAGGTTAAGTGATTTACAAAAGCCCCAAAAATATGGCAGTAACAGACATGAATTATCCTGATTTTATTACACCAGTTAAACAAAAGTGTTTTTTAACTTAAGCTTTTACCTGGATTAAAAATCAGTTGTTAAATTGAATAGCAACATTAACCTGACTTCATAGAAAAACTATTTTGAATTTGTTTTAGCCTAGTATGTATTGAAGCAGAGTTGTAATCTTCCATGAAGCTTGGAATGAAAGTGGTGAAACAGCTGAAGGGGCTGCAGTGTCAGACTTGGAACTGTTTTACGTTTGCTGCTCTAGAAGGAGTCTTGGTGATTCTGAAGTCTTTCAGCACTGCGTGCATACCAACCGGACACCTGTTCATGCAAGAGGGTTTTATAGTCCCATGGGTGAATGTAGTTCCACTGTACGACACTATGCAGTCTCTTAAAACACTTACTTTAAATTCTTAAATTTGTGTAGTTTATTTGGTCATGCTGACGTGAAATATGAAGGTATTAAAATAGTATTTGCTGGAATACAGCTTTTGTGTATAGCCTTCACTTCTACTTAAATGAATGTCTTTGGGCTTTAATTAAAACACATACTATAAAGTATTATAAAAATTACTTAAAGTTTTTCCAAGAGAGTGGAATCAGACCTATGTGTTGTGAGAACGTGAGAGGTGAGAACCTTATTTTGTGAGAACGTGAGAGTTGTCTTTAACAGGGAGGTGAACGCTGATGTAGTTCATGGAGTCATAGTGATCTTGAAGATGCATAAATTACTTTTAAAATGTAACCAGTCCTTTGTGTGTTTAAATATTGTTCTAGTAGTCCAAGGTACTACATAGGTGAGTTTTAAGTGACTCTTAAATACATTTTTGAGACTCATTTACAAGTTCCATACACTATGACATCTGTTCCTGTTCACTGCTGTACTGCAAACTCAGTTTAATTTAAAAAATAAAAAAAAAGGAGCTTGAAAAATGTCCCTTTCAACGGTGAAAAGTCTGGTTTAAGGAAAACTTCTAGCACATGACATTAAATATTCTCATGAGCTCATGTTCATATAGACATGTGAGCTTTGAGTCTTGTTTTTTTGGTTTGTGGAGGTTTTTTGGGTGTGGCGTTTCTTTTTCTGTGGTGTGGGGTTTTTTTTGTTTGGTTTTTGTTATTTCTTTTTTTGTTGTTTTTGGAGGGGTTTTAAATTTTAATCCTATTTTTCTCTCTGCGTTTCTGGCCTTTCCTCCTCCTTCTCATGCCAATGTTTCCTTCAGCTGTTCTTGCTTTCTTTGTACCTTGTCTTCCTGCCAGAAAGGTGGAAGCTCTGTTAACCCTTCTCAATTATTCACCAGGGCGGTGTTGTTTGTGTTTAATATATGCTTCAACCCTTGTTTGTAGACTAAAAGCTTCAACTATTTCAGTTGTCTGATGCAGTCAGTGTCCAGAAACTGTTAGCAATTCTATTATGGTGTTAATGTGGTCCTTTTTTTTTTTTTTTTTTTTTTAATTGTAATAAAGTAGAATATATTAATAAACTTTTTTGGTTAAATGAAGGTCCATATAGTCCTAATAGCTATCCTAAAGGTTTGATTGGCACTAATAGTTTTGTAGGAAATATTTGAGAGCCAAAGTAAAACAACTTTCCTACCATCTAGCAATCTTTAACTTAGGGACACATGAGCTAGAGATGCATTTGCATCTTTAGTTTGAGCCTTTCACAGCTTTTGGTAACTGAGTGTAAAATCATTCTTTATCCCATATATATTTTTGTCATCCGCAGCACTTGATGGCAGTTCCTGAACTGCAATTAAGCGTTATGTGAAAAATTATTTTGGTTTTAAAACTTCTTTGTATTTTATTAGATTTCCCTCGGTTGTTTTATAATGAATTAGTGAAAACCCTCTGTATGTCTTTCATGTAATTACTGTTCTCCTATTTTCTCGTAGGCTTATATATAGGCATCTTCCTTAGATTTTTCTTTTGAAGGCTCAGTTCTAGTTTACTTAGTCTCTTGTACAAAAGCCTTCACGTATCTTTGGTCATTGTGGTATAAAACCTGAAGGAAAATCTGTTTCACTACTTAATCCATCAGTATCATTCTATTCTGTGGATTGTAATGTTGTTTGCATGTCTGAGTTTATAAAGAGAGAATTTTAAAATTTATTTATAGAAAAAAACTCATTGCTTTGCGCCTTCATCTCAGAAGCAACAGATCAGATTTTCATCTTCTATTTGGGTGAAGATGCCTTATTTCACTTGATAATTTTTTACTTGACATTACCCTTTTTTAGGAAGTGACATTGTTTGACAGTGCTTGTAGTAGCAAATAGACAAGGGATCGTACAGGCTAACAGCGGTGTTCTTCAAAATATTGAAGTGTAGAGAGAGAAATTTTCTGTTTTATTTCTCTAGAGCTGGTATTGTGTTACATTGCTGTATATAGCTTATTTGGATTAGCCTTGCAGTATGTTGGCATGTGGCTATATTGATTGCTAAATATTGTACTTCATGCAGATGCATTTGCTTTTCAGATCTTTATTGCACTTTCACCATATTTTTGAAATGCACAAAATTTACTGGCTGCTTAACAATATTGCTGAATGATCTAATTTATTAATCTTCTCTCTCTTAAATTCTTATTTCTTAATAGTAATTAAATGTGACATAGTCTGAAAAGAGTATCATTTAAGCATGGAGAATTACATAAGAGCATTTGTTGCAGTTCTCTTCAGATTGCAGCTGTGTCCACTATTTAATATTTGACTTGTACTTAAATTATATATTTAAAATGTACAAATCTGAGTATAAAGGCAGCATATGTTGGCAGGTATTGAAACCCTTAATTATCTAAAATACCAAAATCACTTAGAGTGCAGCAGCCTTTCTGCAGCAATGAGTAATTATCTGATACTGAAATGATGTGCCATCAATAGGTTGGATTTTTATTTAGTTAGTTATAATTGGTACTTAGTGAAAACCATGGGCACTGAAGTCCATTTGAGTAGTAGCTGAACTCCTTCAGGAGATTTTTAGTCCATCACTGATCCTCTTTGATATTTTACACTAAAGGTGCAATTGCAAGGTGTTCAGCAGAATTTTTCTTTCTAATCTTTCTTTTGGTCTATTCATGGTAGATGTGGAATTAATTAACTATATATATAGGAAAGGGACAGAATCTGGACAGCAATTCCATGTTGAAGAATTAAAGAAGAGTATGGTCTCAGATGTCTCAAATGATTGTTTAGAAAATTTTCTAATTAGTGATGCAAAAAGGGGGGACTTGATACTCAAAGAAATTCAGAGCAATAACTTGTGAGTGCACTTGGCACAGTTTTAAATTGTGAGTAATTTCTAATATTAAAAGGAAGCTTGGTGTCGGGGTCCTACCAAATGCACTACAATTTTGAGTTGCGATCATAAATCAGCTTGGGCTTTTTCTGTGCTATGGAATGTTAAGTGTCCTGCCAAGAGTGTGTTCTCCCTACAGTAAAGACCCTTACCCATAAGCAGCAAAAATCTATGTTCTTCACAGACTGAATTATTAGAAATTGAATTTACTTGCCCTACAAAGTGTTTAAAGAAATTCCAATGTTTAAATTCTCAGTGTAGGCTCTTCTTAATATCAGCCTTAGCCCTTTAGTATAGGGAAATGTCAGAAACCATGCTGAATTAATTATGATTTTGGCAATGATAAAATGATTATAACTTAACGTCCAAAATAGCAGGCTACTCAAAGGTATAGCATGCAAACTAAATCTAACTAGGCTTTTATTTTTTATAATTAAAAAATCTGTTTATTGTCTGGCTGGATTTCAGAAGAGACTTCTATAACCTTGTAACCTGTAGGCTAAATTAGATTTAAATAGATTAAACATCTGAAAATAAAATGCATTTTAAGCCATTTTGCTTCACTGTTTTTAACCTTGTAATGTCTGAAGGTTAAATGGTGGTGTAACATTATATATAACTTGATTTCCTAGTCTGCCTGAATAAAAATTGCACCAGTTTTCAGTACCTGAATGGTACAAACAGTAGAGCACTTAGATGAGGACAGGAGATGTTAAATGGATTTCAGACTATAAGACGACCTTCTGTCTGGAATGGGAATCTTTTTCTCTATTTTTGCTTGATTATGAGCTCTTTTAGTGCTAATGTGACACTTCAAGCCATTCACATAGAAAATGGAATAACTGCTTGATAAATGGAGGAACTTATTTCCAGTCACTGTTCCATAGTCACAGCTTCCAAATTCCCTGATTTCATGCATTTGCCCTCATATTTACTCAAACTTTCATTTTGCATTCAGGAAAAGGTGTATAGTTTGATCCAAACAAACCAGAGTTTGAAGATATAATACTGGAGTTCTCCACTTGTGTGAACAATCTTCCCTGTCCCCCTGCCCTGCCCTACTGGAATTTCTTATCTTGGGTGTCTGTACCAGTAAAGGAACACTGGGTGGCAACTGGAGGTTGTCTGTGCTGTGCCTTCAGGAAAGGCTGTAGTTCAGAAGGATTGGGTAGGTTTGAAAACCCAAAGAGCTGTTCTTTATTCTGGAACAGAGCTGAAATTTCCCAGAAAAAAAAAGTCTTCAATTTTTGTCATTGAATTGTATAGAACACACGAAGGGAAGACTAAAAAAAACCCCAAAATTCCTTGAATTATTACAATATTGGGTTTGGTTTTTTTTTTTTTAATAAAAAAGGGCTATGAAGAAGCAGAAGATTACTCTGGGAGTGAAAAAGGTATTAGATGTGTTTCTTTCTCCTTTTGGTCCTTACTCCAGTGGGTGTGAGGGTATACAGGATACACATGCAGTCCTAACAGTCCCTGCTTTTGAACAGTTGCAGGCTCATGTACAGCTGTGTATGCACTACGCACCTTTACAGTGGACAAGAGCTCTCTCAGGTGAAGTTACTCTTAGGTGTCACTCTTCTCTTATGTCACGACACATCAGATAAAATCTGTGACTAAGCCTAAGATAAATATAGTTATAATAATTCCTTTTACCTTTTCTAGGTAACATTCAGGTTTCGTGGATTGATGATACATCAGCGTTTGTATCATTGAGCCAGCCAGAACAAGTACAAATAGGTAAGTGTTTCTGAATTTACTTCAGTATTAAGACTTGAATTCAACTGGCTCCTACAAAATTCTCTGAGCCAACAGGGTCTGTGATTCTAATGGCAAAACTACTGATTTGGTTCAGATGCTATTGGGGGAACTAAACTTTTATAGGACCAGCACATGTGTTGCAGCAAAGACAAGAAGCCCAAACTGGACTAGATTGAGCGACTTTTGTGTTTCATTCCACGAGCCTCTAAGTACCTGAACCTGTAGATAGAGTAATGCAGTTTCTTCACTTGATGTGGTATTTATTGAGGTTATTTACTCTTACTTTGCACAAAGCAAAACTATCAAAGACTTTTATGGTCTTTGCCCTCAAATATCCTTTGGACTGATACGGGTTTGGTTTGGTTTTACATTTGCAAGTAAAAAGTGTAGTGGAAAGCCTTTTGTTGTATTGTAGAACACAGGCAAAAAATAGTCTCCTAACAGTCTGGGATGCTTATATATCTACAGTTTGTCTATTAATAGCATGCAATCTCTCCAGACTTTGATTTCTTAATTTTCATTTGAACTTCTGAGGTAGCTTTGAAAAAAGTTCACGGAAGTACACGTTTAACTTAGTTCTTGAAAGCTGATTGGTCTTGAGTTTGGTTTTTTTTATATATTGCTTCTTGGTTTGGATTTTAGGAGAGGACTCAGTTCTAAAGAAAAAAACATAAACACTTCTAGTGAACCTACACTCCTAATTCACATAATTAGGATAGATAGCAATATTTTACTATTTACAGTTGTGCAAGGTGCTCTATAAAGAACCTTTTCCAGTGTAAGAGGGTGACTGAAAGCATAGAGCAAAACATTATCTAGATATCATTAGAAAAGTATGGAATAAGTAACACTCTTGAAAAGTCATCAAGAATTAAGTAAAAAAAAAAATTGGAAGAAACCAACATCTCTGAATTTATTGAAAATACTGTTCCCAGTTAGGAGGAAAACCAATCTTTTTGGGGTGCAGGTTTTTTTGGTTGTTTTGTTTGGGTGGTTTTTGGGTTTTTTCTTAAGATTGTAATTGCATCCACAAGCTCTTAGTGTTTTCTGTAGTTCTTTTGGGCATATATTTGAGGACTGGCCCAGAAACTTATTGGTGAGAACAAAGACTGAAGGTGGATCATTATACATGGTTATTTGGGATACATTATGGTAGTGTCATCCCTATTTGCTCAAATGCTTGTATCAAATGCTGTGGAGCCAGTGAGAACAGCAGTATACATAGAACTTTTGATTAAGTGGCTGCGATTTTGTTGCCGTTAAGGGCTGTCCTGCCAGAATTCCCACAACTGAATTCTAAAAAGGAAAAACAAATTAGAAAACCCCACTGAGTTCACCATCATCTTACAAAGGTCAAACAAAGAAGTTTTCAGGTTCTGGATGCATAATCAGTGCATCTCTCTTAATTCCTTATTAACATCCTGTGAGTGTTTATCATACTTCCTCATACATACATATCTCTGCAGAGGATTTTGAGTGCTTACCAGCAGCCTCCTTACAGCTAGTGCTCTACAGCAGCAAGAGTCATTGTTTCTACATCTAAAGGACCATATAACTTCTAGTGAGAAGTTCCAGATAGAAAATTATGTCAAAATATATGTGGCCCTATTTTAGCTAGCTCTGTAACTCAGGAAGGTGTTGCTAGCACTTCTTGCATGTGTCGTCTTAGTTTCTTACCTCTGAAGCATTCGTGACTTGTAAACTGCGTATATTACGGTTAGTGGTGATACCAGCACACCATCTAAGCTTTGAGGGAAATACTATTTATGTAGCACCAAGTACATTACAAGATTGGAAGGAATAAGCCTTAGTCTAAATTATCTTAAGTAAAAATGTGCTCTGAGCTGTACAATCACAAATTGTATGTTTGTGAAGTAGCAACTTACTTGAAATGTTAAAGCTTTTTATTTCAGACCTGATTAATCTTATCCAGAGTTTGGTCTCCGTGTATGGGGCATAGGCTGAGAAAAAAATTGAATAAAGGGCTGGAATTGTTCCACCTTTTTATCTTTCCAAGAGGATTTGTCTTTGTGGTGAAATGGAACAAAGTTGTGTTTTCTGCTTTTTAGTTCAGATGCCCTGATGCACAAAATATTTATAGGTCATTGTAAGTTTATATATCTGTGCCTTTTCCCCCTCCTTTTTTCAAGATGATTGCTTGTTTCTCCGAGTTGGACTTGCAAGACTATTTGTTTTCAATAAAAAACATGTGGTTTATGTCATTTCATAAGCTGAAAGCCTTCTTAGATGCAGCTAAAGTAACTTCCCTGCTACTATCACCTCAGTTACTTGCATGTTGTCTGAATGGTTGGCATACATATTCACCACCACAAATTTTTGGGGTTTTGTTACAGCAACTACATATTATGGAAAGAACTGAATGTCTGTAGAATATTTAAACTGAATTTTTCTGGCACTGTTCTGTGTGTGTGGTTTTTTTTATGCTTTGACAAACAGAAAGGCTTGTTCTGCGGCCTGCATACTAGGAAACAAGTTATTTGTTTGAAAGCTCAGGTGATTATAGTCTTTGATAGATTTTTATGAAATCAGGTTAGTAAAATCGCATATACTGAAAGCAGTCAGCCGACCAAGCTGATAAACTATAGCAACCTCAATTACCAAAAAGCTGTGCGATTTTTACTGTAAAATCGCTTAAACCTCTTGGGTTTTTTTCCTGTAATAAATACTTCATAAAATCAATTCTGTTGTTCTATTTCTTGATCTTAAATTCTTTAATAAACTGCTTTGGCAATAAAAGTCGCTATTTGTACTTGTGATTTAGTGAGCTGTGTTTAAGTGAAGAACCTAGGAAAAACTGATTATGTGGCCTGGGTTCTAACCTGTTTATATAAATATGTCTGCATCTTCTGGACTATATAAAAAGCCTTGGAGAACTGTCAAACACTATACAATGCAAGATGTTGCTGCAGACATACGTTTATGCTTACCTCTTAAAAGATGTTTCTGGCTTTGAGCTGATATTAATATGTGTACTTAACAAAGTACACATGTGCAACAAAAACATTTATGGAAAATAAATTGATTGAGAACATGAAGGGTGTATGGAAGTTTCCCTGTTTTGATGAAGTGGTCAGATTTGCATCATATATGAGTCTAAGCACTGTAAAAATATCCAGACTTGTTTTGGATCCTCTTCATAAGAGAATTGTGTGTGGAAAAGCTATGAAAATAGGATCAGTTTTGTAATAATCTGAATGTTAACTAATTCTAGGTCTACCAAGTTTTTTAAAGTCAGTTCAAATCTTGGGAATGTCTTTATTTTTCAGTTGCAGCAGTGATTCAAATACTGAATATTTGGCTGAGCTAATGTAAAGTTACAGAATTGAACAGCAGATTATTTAACGACTGATCTGCAGTCGCTCATTGATGTACATACTCAGGATAACCAGTTGATGAATCTGGCTCGTTTCTTAAAAACTTTTCTCTCATGCCTTTTTATTTTATTCAGCCTTATAGGTGTTAAAACAGAATTTGAAACATGTGATTTGTTCATATTACTCGTTACTGTATCTACGGGTTGCATTGAAATTGTGGTGGTCTTGTGTCCTAAATACAGGGGGGTTTTCTCATGATGCTTTGAAAACTTGGAAAAGTTTGGCTTTTCAAGATTAATTTTTACCTGTTAAAAAAAAAAAAAGTGGACAGGGGAGGTTGGAGGAGAGGATTTATTTTTCTTCAAGTCGTCTTTCACATTTCAGATAAATAATTATAATTAATTTTCATGCTTAACCTTTACATCAAACAAATGACATATCTCTTAAAATGTGACGCTTCGTATAAGCTGTTCTATGCTGTTTCTGTTGCTTCTAACTCTCCTGGCTCAGGTATTTTGAATGGGCTAAAACATTGTTCATCTACACCCTGGGAATATATTGGATTTCTCATGTTAACATGCATAGAAATCCATTTTGAATATGTAGGTAATAAAATGTATCTGTTCATCCCCCAGTGCCCTTTAAAATAGTGTTCCTGAGTTATGTTATATCATGGATGGTAACCATTAAGACCTAATCAAAAATTGATTCATAAAACATTGAGCCATATGCTTTTCTGTTTAAAAAGTACAAATCTGATTGGCTGAATTAAACTAATGAGTAGCTCTTCAAATTTCACATGGTAATCAGTAGGGTGCATGTGGCCAGGAAGAATGCATATTCCAATTTTTTAATTGTTAGTGTGTTACCCTGAAGGACCTATTAATCTATGCATAGTATAAAAAGACTTGTTCCCTCTTCTACTTATTTCCTTCTGAAAAAAGTAAGTAGGGGAAAGGGCAGTATTTTTATAGGCAGTTTTGGAGCTGCTCCTATGTTTCAAGCTGAATATAGCATGCTTAAAACACACGAAACAGAAACCTTGGGAAATAAGAAGCAAATCCCTTAGCCTTCTCATTTTGCTGCTTGTAATAATGTCCAAGAATCTTAATTTTATTTGGTTATTCATGCGACTCGCATATTGGCAGACTCTCTAATTTAGTATGAGTAGAAAAGGCTTGTTCTTGTATAAAATCATTACAATTAGAACATAAACTTCAGCTTCAAGTGGAAGCTGCATCAAGACGAAAAGTTAGTTAACCATTTCGTAATCACCACTGAGTGAGGTGCCTGCTGTGTCTGGCTGTGCAAGTTGGACCTGCGTAATTAGTGGGGGAAGATTGTTGTTGAGATCTAGTGGGCTATGTTCTCTCTGTCAGGTACCACTGTTGAACTGCTATGTCATCGTATTAAAGCCAATAACTAGTTTGTGAAAGTGGTGGTTTAGATGGCTCCAATTTGTGACTTTTTGCAATATGCTCTGCTGTGAACTGATTTCGAAGTTACAAGCACCTGAAAACAATAATGGACAATAAACAGCCTGTTTTCTGTTGAAATTTGCTGTTCGAGGCAGGTAATGAATAAGAATTTGTTAAATGGTTGATATTCCTTTAATCAGACATCTGGGAGACAGAATTTACTGTTGCCAAATTGTACTTCATGTGGTCTGAAGATTTCTGTCAAATGTGGAGCACGTGCTTTTTAACTATGTGACAAAAGATAAAGCAGTGTGCACTCTTACCATTGATAAATACGAGAAACTTCAGAATGAACTTTTGGTGTACGACTTCTAGCTCTTACGACTTCCAGCTTACTAGATAAGCTTGCTTTTGGATGCTGTTCAGCTTCATATATTTATAAAGCTGTCTTTTCATCTGGAAAGCTTAGTATGAAATAAGTACTGTTTCAATGCTTCCTGACTCAAAGGGGTCTAGACTTCATACAAATAGTCTGGAAATGGTGGGGAAGACAGGAGAGACTTCAGCTTGTCTTAACTTTAAAGTAGACACAGTATTTTATTTTAATTAATAAATTGATGTAACCTGAAGTATTTCAGTGTTTCAACCGTTTCAATGTCTCAGCCATTCTAAGCAGTTAACTAGTTTGTGAGTCCTCAGTTAATGCTTTATGTCAATGTTAAGCTCTTGTTATTCATGGTTTCCTTGAGTTTTGTTGCCAGCCAACTTTCTGTGATCTTCTAGGTTACCGGGCTTAGAAGAACCTAGATGTGCTCTTAAAGGGAGGTTTCTTTAGGTCTTTGCACTTGGGGAGTCTTTATAGGCCATCTAAACTGTACTCTTAAAAAAAATTGCTGTATCTTGAGGGTGGGTTAGTTTTCTAAAATGAGGGAAATTCCTGTGTTAGATTTTTAATGTGCTTGAAAGTAAAATTGCGTTTCTGTTCGGAGACATTTGACGACATATATGTTAATGAAAATAATGGACAGGTGTATCAGTGGTACTTCAAAAGTATACCTGGTTTATTTTCTCTCAGCAGCTAATGCTTGCTCTTAATTCTCTGTATCTAAGGCTTAGCTGCAGTTTAATAACATTTATGTACTGATTATGAGCAACTTCTACCACTGGACTGAAAAGTAATTTTAACTTGAGAATCTTCCTGACCATTTTTTTTTCTTGCTGTTTTAAAATATAATAAATACACTTAACCTGAAATTTTAAGTACAAATGAAAAGCAACTGCATGTCATAAATGGCAAGCATTGAAATAATGTTAAGTTGTTCCATGTGTTAGTGCCCTGATACATGAGCTCATATAGAATTTACTGTGTGCAAGATATCTCCTTCCTCTGGGCACTGAGTAGACCAATGTATTTAGACAGCAGGGGAGCAATGGACTAAAGCAGGTGCAGCAGCTGAAATTGTGATGGCCTTTCAATGATTCTTGTTTAAATCATTAATCTTTCTGAACTTGTTTCTGAGTTTCTGAGACAGGGCTGGACTTTCTGGTTTATTAGTGTGTTATAAGGTTTACTGTAGAATCTTCTACTTAGCATGAGTGCTTACCACTACAATTTAAAAATATACACATGTATTTTGAGATTGTGTTCCTATCAGTCTCTTCTCACTGAATTTGGGGAAATGTCAGGTAGTTGGTCCTGTATTACCCACAATCTTTGGAAAATTATATTTCGCATGACTGTGTTCTCACTGATAAGATAACGTGAAATTCATGTCAGATACATACTCCGGGCAGGAAACTTCCTTAATTTAGACCACAGAAGCTGGAGTCATACTGACTCCAAGTCTTTCCCTTCAAGATGCTTCTGTGCAGGATGATCGTAAAGGATCTTTCATGAGATCTTGATAACTTGTTTTATTTAATTTTCTACTTCCCCCTCCCACCCCCCCTAAACTGTTTGCAGTGAGGGTTTTTCTTCCCTTTAACCTTCCTTGAGGACAAGGATCTTGAGAATCAGGCTGATGAAGTGTCACTTCATTCAGCAATGCTGGGCAAGTCTGCTGTAGTTACCTTGGCATGTGCAAAAGGGTTTTGATGCAGCAACACAGCTATGTTGGAAAATGGAAAGCAGGCAGTCAGGCTTTTGTAGCTGAATTAGCAGTTACTTTTGACTCTTTTCAGTCACAATTGAAATATTTGTTTGACTCTATTAGAAGGAGACCAGCACAGGATATTTCTGTTGAAAGTGGAGAAAAACTATTTTCAGGAGAAGGTTTTATCTCAATAAAAGCTTTAGCAAAGGGTATGGTGAATACATCCAGCTCAGCAAAGTTGCTGCCTTGATAGTGTGGGTTGATGACCAGGGCTTTAGAGAGTCCTGTCTATCACATGTAGGTATCTTACCGTGGTAAATTAATGAGGCCTTAGATCAGTTTTGAGAGTAACAGTGTTAGAAGGGTTTACTCTCCCAAAACTCCACTGTGCTCTTCAGCTGATTGGTGATGAGTTGATGTGAGCATTCCAGATTAAAGAAATTAAAACACCCAAAACCCCACTAAAAACAACACCACAATTTCCCCCCCCCAAACCACAAACAAAACCCAACGCTTTAAAAGTAGGATTTAAGGAAACACTCAGGTCTTTCTGTTGAAATACAAATGAATTTGAACCCTTCTGACCTGCTAACTGTAAAAAGTAACAGAGTTCAGTTAACTTTTTTTATAGTCTGACTTGAGAAAGTGGTCCAATCCACTATAGTTACTTGTTTTTTGAAATTATTCTTTTGTCAGGGTTAAGGGTAACATACTACATAGGGTAGTTATTCCCAAGATCACTTATTTCCTGCTAAAGAAACATAGTTGTTTTATAGTCTTCTAGATTCTTCTACATGCCTGTGAAATTTTGAAAATCACTGAATAACGCAATAAAGCAGCCAGCTAGTTTAGAACTTCATTCTCTCTATGTCCTGGGAGAGAAGAGAGCACCAAGACTGTGAGATTGATTCTGCTCTATATTTCTCTATTTGAATGAGTGCCGTTCATAATTAACTCTGGGGTCCTGCACAGACTTATTTACTACAAGTGAAGAAACATTAAGAAAGAAAATGAAATACAGTAATTTACTGGTAGGAGTCAGTATAGCCTGCCTACTTCCTAATCCTAAAGATTGCTCATAGTTTGTAAAAAACAATCATTCAGTCTGGTGGGGAAGGGAAAGCTGTCCTGGTGTTGTCCTTATTCTTTATAGCATTCTTTATTTTGGCTTTCAAACCAGCCCATTTTAAGAAAGGGAAAAAGAAAAAAAGGTAATGCAGTAGTTTTTGTAATATGTTTTTGTTTGCTTGTTTGGGGCGTGCTGGTCCTTTTGGAGGTGGACCGAGATTTCATTTCAGCAAGGTTTTTTTGTAGTACTACATAGACCAGTGCATGGTTCCAGTCCCATTGCCAGCTCTCTGCTTCCTTGCTTTAGGCAAGGGATGGCCAAGGAACTAGTGAATGGGGGTGAGATTGGGAACTAATTTGTTTCTGTGTTCAGATGGAGCAAAGAGGCTGTGATTGGACCAGGTCTGAAAATAAACTGGTTTGACACTAAAGAAAAATGCATTTAACAAGGACTGCCCTGCTTAAAAAAAAAAACCACCTGGGATAAAGAATCGGAAATGGATAATGGGATGTGGCTTCATTAAGTTGGGGAAAACTGGTGCCTAATGGTAGCAGAGACAAACAATTGAAAAAAGGAGGTAGGAGTATGGCCTTGACAGAGAGAATAGGTTAATTTTGTTTAATAGTTTAATATTGAAGAATATTTAGGCTTATGATAGATTGCAAGGCCAATATGAGATAAAGACACACCTAGAAAAGACTGAACTCAGAAAAAGACAAATTGGAGAGGGTTGGATAAGAGCAGAAATCAGCAGAAATGTTGGCTAATTAGTAAGAATTCTCTCCAGTTCATGCATCTCTTTCTGAGAGAAGCCAACAAAGTGTGTGCCCAATGCTTTTTTATATTGAGTCAACACTAGCAGCTATCAGTAACTTCCATAATTCTAGTGTGAGAGGCTAGTGTGAGTGCATTTAAAATTTCTGGTCTCACTAATTAGTTGTATGTGTAACAGTGTGATGCCTTGCAGCAGAAATTGTCCAGGTATGCTTAAAGGTCTGAAAACTGCCTATAGGCTAAAAAAACAAAACAAAAAATTGAATATTGCAATGCCAATTTCAATAGTATTTATCATAATACAGGTGAATTATGTTTATGCATTGATAAAGTCACTGACTACATGATCACCTGCAGGTTCTTTTGGAGAATTTTGATTTATGAGTTCTCTGGGAATATGTTAATACGTTTGCTCTGTAGGAACACAACCCTGATTGAATGTTCTGTGTAGTAGACAATTCCATTAAGGTTAATTTAAAAGATATCCTCTAATTTGGGATATTAAGTCTTTACTTCTGGTTTCTGATTATAAAATTGGCACATATCACTGCTGCTTCAGCTCATGAGCTTTACTTTGAAACACAGGACAATGCCAGTGATAAAAAAAGTGCAAATGCAAACTTCTGATTTTTTAAATGGAGTGTGAATAGCCCCAGAAGTCAGTGAGTAAGGCTGTGGAGCCATACGATGAGTAATGACCATAAAACAAAATTAGCTACTGACTAATTGAATGCTGTTGATCCAACCGAGGCATCACTCCCATGTTTTAAGAAGTACACGATAAGACTAACACAACATCTATACAGAGGACCCTTTAAGACTTCACAGGTGAACTTTTACTTTAGTATTTCATAAACTTGAGTGTTTAGTATTGCAGCCTTAATCCGTATAGTTCTGTGTACTTATTTTATTGTTGGGTTTTTACCTACACAGTTCACTTAAATATTTGTCTATTTATTAAGACACGTAAGATGGTCAGTGGCCATCTGTCTGGATTTTGCTCTGCATAAGTGACTTGGTGAAAGAGTGTCTTTGTACACATTCCTCTTGGGTCGTTCAATATGTCAGCCTGTTTAACAGCTTGCCTAATAACTAGGGAAGATGCCATCCTCTAGAAGTGTTTTTTTCTAAAATAACGTGCAATTACTCTTGTACTGCTATAAGACAGAAACTTAACTTTATGGCTGCAAGTAGCATAATGAAATGCAGCCATGTCATGTTGGTTACTAGGTCAGGTTTCTCACAGAAAGCTTTGCCTTCTCTTATTTAAATAAATAAGTAAATAAAGCTCCTAAGTTCTCTTTAGTTTGTTAGAATTCACAAAACATTCTAGCAATTAATTTCTGCTATTGGCAATGCAGAGTGATGTAACTGTATTTGCTTTGTTTGGCAATATGGACAGCATTCATCAAAAAAGCATCAGAGAAAATGTATTTTAAACTTTTACAGGGAGCTGCTCTTCAGTTCAAGACCGTACAAGATTGATTTATCTGTGTGGCTCTGTAGAATTCTCCATATGCCTTCATTTCAGTTGTTCAATGCATGAAGCAATATATTTAGCATATAATTTTTAATATTAAATATATGTTTATATTGGTGTGTGTATGTGTAATATGAATGGGTTGCCACAAAATACAGACCTTATTTCAGGAAAGCAGAATTGTCTTTGTTCAAAAATATTGACTCTTACACAGATTTATTTTAAAATTATCTTTAGGATCATCTTTTTATTTTTTTCCCCTTAAATACAGACTGAGTTTGTCAGGGGATTAAATGGAAGAGCCATAGCTTTGGCTCTTAGTTTATAGCAAAACAAATAATGTGAAATGGTTATTGTGTTTTAACAAATCACTATTTATCAGATGGTCCATGGTAACTATGTGCTTGATTTTAGCAAGTAAAAACACGCTTGAGTTTAACTAAACAAATTTTACCCTGAGGAATGTCGGCTGGCATGCAGTAACTCTAGTGAGCATTATTAATTCATTCATGATGCCTGCACCATAACTTCATGGGCAATAAATATACTCCTGATTCTTACAAACAGATCCTGTAACTTCACAGTTCAAAACAAATACAAGGGGTGTGAAGGGAGGTGTGTGTAACATCTCTTTGGTGAGCTCAACAATCTCATGAGGCTATTAATCATAATTGCTGGTATCTATTCTTGGGATTAAAATTACATATACAAAGCTGTTGCCCAGTTTTATGCACATTGGAAAGACTTTGCAGAAGCAGCAGCATCTATATGCTGTGACTGATAACTCCAGGTGATTCATTTCACAGTAGCATGGCCAATGTGCAGAATAGATGATTTATTCGGAAAGAGAGGAAAAAACCCAAATCTACCCATCTTCCTCACCTTTTCTGAATTGTGATGTTGGAACTTGCTATTTCTCGTGCTTGGGCTAGAGTTAATACAGAATACCTGTGTTCAAGATGACAACACTTCAAATAGAATCAGAAGGTTGGATATGCATCTGAAATTTCTACAAAAAGATTGGAAGTACATAATAAAATCAGGATTTTGTCTCCACTACAATTATGGTATTTTAAAATGCACAGCCCAAGTATATGAAAAACAGTCTGGGTTGGTTTGGGTTTTTTTATATATTTAAACTGGTTTACTGGTTGGTTTACAATACTTCCTTTCAGTGAGTTAGGCTGAAAACAGCAGAGGACACCAGTTGACAGTCATTTTAATTTGCTGATTCATCTGTTATAGTGATGGCTTCAGGCCAGAGCTTGGCTTGCGGACTAAAGGCTGAGAGCTGTGAGGATGCTGGGATTTAAGGAATGTTGGTAAATTGTTGCTGAGTGAAGGCATTGAAAGATTTTTCTTTATTTTTGAAGTTCTAATTTTGCAATGACAGAAGTCCTTCTACCTTGAACTTGCGGTCTTTTTTAGTTAAATGGAGACCAAACATTAGAGAGATACAAGGATGGAACAGCTGGATATTAGTTAAGTGCTGCTTCCACGGATATCTTGTGCAACCAAAAATGCAGCTCAAATAAGCTTATGTTTCACAGCAATCAAACAGAGTTTTGGCAAAGGCTTTGCAAATGTCGTCTTTTCCTGGCAGAGTTGCAAAATAAACCTGCTGGGTTAAGTAATGAGACTAAAAGGGAAAAAATCCAGGAAATCTTTTCTTGCCAACAAGCAATCTGGAAGAGGGTTACAACTGAAGAATTGATGGTTTCTAATTTGAAAGAAAAGTCTTAAGTAGATTTAACCCTTTTTGTATGAAGTCTGACTCTGAGAAGAGTTTTGAATATCTAATTCAAACATACCATGTGAATTTAGGAAAGTACAGCTTTTTTTTATTATTATTTTTTGTGATCACTACCAATGAAACTAGATGCTGTTTATATGAATAGAACAAATAGCTCACTGCCTTTTGCTACTCAAAATAAGTTATTTCAGGAGAGTGCATGCTGTCATTTAGCAGTGTTCCATATGTAACTTCACTCTTCTTTCCCATAGCTGTAAACACCAGCAGGTACGCTGAAAGTTATAGGATCCAGACATATGCAGAATACGTTGAGAAAAAACATGAAGAAAAACAGGCAAAGAGAAAATGTACAGAAGACAGTTGGAAGGAGATGGAGAGAAAGCGGTTAAAAACTCAATGCACACCTTACGTTTCCCCGACTCGATACTACTGCGTTAACAGGTGAGACTTTTCCTGCAGTGCCAAGTCTTGTATTTTTATTGCATTTTTATTACAGGTCTAGCAGTTTTCAGGTAGTTCTTAACCAAGAGGTGACTTTTGGTTTTTTGGTACATCTTTCTTTGCATGTAAGTCAGTAGTACTACATCAGCTGTCACAAGATCATAGGTAAAGGAGCAGAGGTAATTTGCTAACAAACGTCATTACACAAATTTTAAAATACTAGGATCTTGAGGGCAGGTCAAATCACAGCTTCTGAGCTTGATGTAGCAGCACCGTTTCTTATAACCAAAATAAAAGAATTATTTTCTTTATTCATTTGACACCTCTGACTGGCTTGTGTCATCTGGAAACTTAGCTGTCATCTTATACCCTTGTAAAAGCCGTCTTGGTTTTTGGATGACTTTCCATGGGGATAATACTGCCACAGAGGAGGCTATAAATTACCATCTTGAACAGTCCTGATGAAGTGGTCCTTGTGCTTCAGAAATAGGAAGGCAAATGATAATGCTTGCATGGCTTTAAGTTTTTGGAATAAAACTTAAAAAGAGTTTTAGTTCATTATGTAAGGACAAAATTAAGTCAGGAGATGCACGTTTTGATTCTGGTACAGTATGTTGCTGTGTGTATTTCTTGTTCTTTTTTTACCCTGTCACATTAATGACAAGTTTTGGATACGATGGTGAGAGGAGGCTTAGTTCTGTCATCTGTGGAGCTGTGAATAGGAAGGGTCTTCTAATGTTATAAAACTATGTAATTAACCTATCGAGTTATTGCCATTCTTTCTTTTCCTTCCCTGACTCTATCAATTCTATATAAAAATAAGTTTCAGTGGAGTGCATGAGTTACAAGTAAGAGGGTGTTTTGGAGGTGTGTTTTGTTGGGTTTTTGTTGTTTTGTTTCATTTTTTTATTGTTTGTTGGTGTGTTTTTTTCCTGGTTAAACAGACCAAATGAGATGGTAATAGAATGAACACTGCAATCTTTCTGCTTTTATCTTTCTCGGGAATGCTATGACAAGTTCTAGCTCTCATGTCTTCCTGTAAATGCTATTTGTCATGTAACTATATTATAGGATCCAGACATATAGAGAATACGTTGAGAAAAATATACATGACAGTTATACTAAACTTGTTCTGTTCTCACTTATATAAGCTTATGATTTACCTACTTTGCAAAATTAAATACAGGTGTGTGATTTGGGTAGTTGTCAAGTTTTCATGGCTTTTGTCATGGTGGGAATTCTAAATGTGTTAGAGACATGTTTGATCCCTAGAACCCATATAGATGAACCTGGTGATAAAATCCATATCGAATGAGGTAAGTTTAATTGAACTGTTGTACTTAGGAAAAGTTGGGAGTGCTATGAAGAGATGAGGAGCATTAAAGATTGTCCTGGCACCAGTTTACATGTGGCTAAGGTTTAGGTCTATAATTAAGTTTGTATTAAATGGTCTGAAAAAACTTACCACATCCTGAGTCCACTGCAAAGAAATACTAAGTCCTAGTTTTGTTTCTACTTGAGGAAGTATCTTTCCTCAATGAATATTGGGTTTTTGGTATCTCACAGATTCTAGATGGAGGGTAAGAGTGGCGGTTTATGGTTTGAACATGGACAACTTACTCTTTTAACATATACTTTGGAAAACAGTAAATGTGGAAAGCTGATTTATTGTCTCACAAAGAAGTTTGATGACTACAGCAAATGTATTATTTGGAAAGTTGCTGAATAAAAATTTCAGTTAATTCTTTCTTTATACATCATAATGAGTTGTGTGCCTATGCACTTAATATATCCTTGATAATTTTTAATCTATTTTCTCTAGTGTTGTAAAATTCTACAAGAAGCAGCCTTGGTTTTAGATAACCAACACTTTGATAGCCTTGGATACAACCTTTATTTTGTTGATAGAACTTCTTTTGTAATTGATTGAATTGAATTTTTGTTCTCTAGTTATTCCATTAAAGTGATTTGGTTCTGTCCCAAATTTCCTTTCATGTGGGTCTTTTGAATGTTTTTCTTAATTTTATTTTTATTTGTTACTAGTTAGGTTGTGTTCTCCTGTCAACTAATCTTTTGTAAGTATTTCCTCTTAAGTGTAATCTGGTTAGGTATAACATGGAACTGCAAACCTTGTGGTCTTTTAGTTCACTTAGGATGAACATTTTCCTTTTGTTTCCAGAGGAAGATATCTCAAAAATATTTATTTAGATTTTTATATATTATATAATAATTTTTATATAAAATAGAACATAAATATTTATATGAAGCAATCAAGACCTGTATATGCGTGTATATTTGTCCAGATTAATTTGAATCAGATATAGTTGAGCACTCGATACTGTGATGTATCTAGCAGCTGATCTCTTATAATAGCTTCATGCTACTACATCCTTTATTTATTTATTATTTAATAAGCTTACTGCACCAGTTTCTGCCAGGGAGCACAGCTGCAGAGTAGCTGTTCCTCTCCATGATGACAATATATCCTTGCTACTTTTTCATTCAGTAATGAAGTTGTTGGGTATTTTGTGTAAGAAACTTTTGTCTAAAATTGACAGATTGACAAATATATAACAAAGGTTCTTTAATTCCTGTCTTACTAAAAAACCTATAGTCCCATATTATAAACTACTCTTCAGAAAATATAGTGTAATAGTATTAATAGCAGTCACAAGGTAAAATCACTTATAGTTAACATATACACCTTGCATATAACTTATTACTACCGTTAGATATCAAAATTGATTTCAATGGCAATATGCCTAATTGTTAATGTTAGATGGAGAAGCAGAGGAGAAACTGATACGTTTGACAAAACTTAAAGTAGTTAATAAGATTCCCTTCTCCAAAGCTGTTCACTATTCAGAGTACACTTTTCAAATGGATGGATTATGGCCTCTTGTATATTATACAGTATGGCCTATGTTGTGCTTTAGCAAATAACTGCCTGCCAGCTCTGCCAGGGCTGTTAAATGCATGGATTTAAGATCTTTTCCTTAGCAAAATAGTGTTAAACCATAGCATGAAAAATCAAATCAGGTATGTTCTATGTAAAAGTAGATATCCTGCTCGACTTATAGTTACTTATTCTAATTTTCCTGAATCATCTAGGAATGAATAAAATAAAATCGGGCCAATGGCAAAACACACTAGTATGAAGGACGGGAAAGCGATTTTGCCTTACAAGTTTTCTGCCTAAGCCCAGGAGTGCTGCATCTTCTGTCAGGGTGCTGTTCGTAGCACCGCTTCCTTGAATGTCTTTTTCTTGCTGAAGATAGTTTGTCTCATTTCAGGAATGAAATGTTCATGTATTTCTGGTGATTGATTCTTTTGCTTTTTATAGAAATGGTTGTTTTTAGTGGTTTACTACTGAATAAATGATAAGAATCAGGAAAAGCTGATTCATTAAAGATGTAGGTAATAAATATTGCAAGCAAATTATTATAGTATTCCAGTATTCTTGTGTTATTTTAGGAGATTTCCCCTGCTCGTAAGTTGAAATGACTGATTTTTATGATGAGTCAGTAACTACTTCCCCCCGCCAATGTTGTTCAAAGTGGGAAGAAAACACAGGGTTTATGTTTTCATTTAAATTAAATTCACTTGAAGTTGTGGAGGCTAGTATGTATCCAGGGCAATTCCAGATGCTCTGCTGTGATCGAAGTAAGTGGTCCTTTTAAAAGTAGGACATGCTTTTCCAAAACAGAAAATGTTTAATGCTACCTCATCGTCGTTGTTTTCCCACCTTTTGCCCCTTTCCACTTGCTGAGTCTTTCAAAATAATTACCGTAGTACTAGTTGAATTGCTGCTATTTAGTAGTTGAAATGACATTACAAAGTTCATGGGCAGTTTAATCAGGTGGAGTCTGTGCTCTTGCTGGCAGTAGAGTGATATATAAGTCCTCCATATCCTGTTGATTCATCTACTACTAATGTTGCTAGTCATACTGCTGGCATTTAACAAAAATACTGTACTCTTTGTTGACCAGGATTGTACTTAATTGGAATAGAAATTGAGAATAAAATCTAGGTTTTCTGTTTCTACCGCCTTCCTCCAGTGGCATTTATCCCTGTCAGGTTTACCTGTGGGCTGGCATTAAAATAGGTCAGCAGAAGGGAGAGGCTGAGGAGGGACTAGTGAAAACTGCCATCACTGCAGATGCTTGGAACCCCACCTGCCACCATCATTGACTGATGAAAAAGCTATATTGTGGTCATACGTTGCCAACTGGCAACGTTACAATAGGCTTTTCGTGTGGTTTTGGTTTTTGTTGTTGTCCGTTGTCTGTTCCCTACCTCCTCCCCCCCAAAAAACCCCCAAACCCAACCTGGCTGGTAATTTTATTTTAAAAAAATGAGAACAATCTCCAGTTCAATAAAGAAAAGAAATTTCAGAACCTTCTTAAATACATTATTTATTTTTTTTTTAAACAAACAAAAAAACCCCACTCCCCCAAAAAAACCTAATAATTGTTGTATATGTGTGTTTTGAAACCCAAGTGCTACATTTGTAATGGGTAATGTAAGTCTTTGTCTCTGAATGGCTCAGGTATCCAAACAGTTGAGGATCCTAAACAAGTAGATCTGAATTGGGCAAGTGCTGATAGCTATTAAGTTGCTTGGTTCTTCCACTTTGTTCGGTTGTTTCTCAACAGACTAAGAAAATTGAGACAGAAATATGGATGTATTCCAAAATAGTTGGTATATTTAGAAAACTGAACTTTTCAGTGAGTAATGCTCTAACTTGTGTATACAGCCATACTGATTTGCTACTATTGTTAAGTGAATAAATAATGTTACTTGAATCTTATTTTAGGTCAAAAAGGAATAAGACACATAAAAATAAACCCGTAACCATCTAGAATCCTTGCAATCAATTAATGAATGTAGAATAAAATTAATATTTTGGGAGAAAGCAAGAAATCAACAGTTCTTGATTATAAAATATAATATCTATATTTTGGATTTTGTGCCACTAGTTTGTTGGTTTTTGTTTGGTTTTTTTCCCCTTAAGATGTCTGCAGGAAGAACAGAAAGCCTAAAATTAATTTTTATTTTGTACTTTGGTACATAGCTAAATACACACTGAAGGTCAAGGACTTGTTTCTCTATTTGCAACAACTTCTTAAGAGTCTAAGTTGAAAAAAAATAAATTCAGCTATAAGACCGTTCAAAATGGGAACTTCCTACATTAAGTGAAAGTTCCCCTCTGAGCACCAAGTGCTCATAATATAGCCGAGAAATCCTGGGATCACAATTTATGGCTCATGAGTTTTTCTTCCTTATGTATTTTTAAGAATATCTTTCCCAAAAGTAGAATTCTTATAAATTTTCTAAACAACGGTTTAAAAAATACATATAATGTTTTTTCATTTTCTAAGTGCTCTTTCTTTACTAGATCTTTTTTCTTTGCAAAGCTAGTGTTTTGCCTGTTTCGCAATATTGAAGTGTGTATTTAGGATAAACAGTTCTATCCAGTTTTTTGGCTTATATCTTTTTATTGATGGTAGTTGTGCTGTTACTCAAAATTATGATTTGTAAGAAATCATGCAAGAAGGCCTTCTGTGTGTGACTGTTTGGAGGAAAAGCCAGCTATTCATCAAAGTAAATGGTGTTTGTGCTCCTAAAGTAGAAGTAAGAGCATGAGACATGGTCATATGTTTCATGTTTGTTTATTGCCTTTGGACATCCCAGAAAGAGTCTGTTTTTAAATTGCAAAATGTTCAGCTGAAAAAATTTCATCTCAAAGCCAAAACTATATGGCCAAATTTAACAGTCCTTTAGCTGAAACCTTATTGAAACACCATAATTCCCTGCTATTATTGATTAGAAAGAAAAAATAAAATAGCTTGTAAAGCTTTTTTCTATCTGTATTAATTTTTATTTAAAGAAAAGAATAGAACACAGCTTAGATGCGCACAGCTGTTTTGTGTAGTTCTTCATTAATAAAGGTTTATAAGTCTAGAACTATCTTTTTTTGAAATTGGTTGTTCTAAAAGAGCATTAAAATATGTATTTCAGTAGGTGATATTCACATATCTAGAAGTTTGTAATGGGAATTATTTTTTTAAATAGCCCCTTTGCTACTACATTCTTTCTTATACTCATGCTAATTTGATTTTAATATTGTCATTTGTCTTTCAAGGAAATTTAACAATAGTATTCCAGTTCAATGAAAATCTATGCAGCGTTATTTCAATGTGTGCTGAATAAAATGAAGCTCTAAGTTCATCTTCATACTGTACTAGTCAGGCTTTATTCAAATACTACCTAGGAAATGAGTATGCATTTTTTGTGCTTTTTATTTTACCAGCCCATTGGATGGTAGGACTCTTCACTTTAAGGCCTGATTGAAAGTTTTATCGATGGAGCTTGATGGTTTTATTTACCTTTGTATAACAGAAATGCCTTTAAAACTGCATATAGTTCCAGGAGAGAGGATGAAGTTAGCGTGTAAAATCCTTCAATATCGAGATGTGTGTTTGAGGCTTAACAGTTGTATATAACTTAGTGTCTATTGAGAATGCTTTACAAGAGCTTTCATAAGTAGGAGAATAAAAGTTAAAATGAATCAGGGATAAAGAACAGCATGAATTACATTTGAGTTGAGTGATCTCACCAGCAGCTAAGCCTGGGACATGTATAGTACAAAGAACGAATACCTTCATCTATGTAAGATTGGATTAGATAGCCAAGTCAGTTCTTCCAGATAACATAATTTCATGGTACATCATTTACTACAGTTTATTCTACTACCTTCATAAGCATTTAATTGATGTACAAGAGCTAGTACCTGTGTAATAGTTATTCTTGACTTGTATGTAATCATATTTCTTCTACATTTCAGTTTTACAGGTACCAGTACAGCGGGAAAGAGAAGCATGAGTCCTATTCAGGAAGAAACTGGTTCTGATGATATGGAAGAGGGAGATGGCCAAGATTCAGAATATGATCAGACAGACTACTGTGTAGAGTCCCTTCCAGATGGTAAGAAGAGAGCCAAAAAGTTCAAAAAGATCAAGACAGAACAAGTTCCAGCAGGTAAGCGCAATGTCAGTGAGCATGGTTTTCTGTTCTGTTTGGAACTGCCTGAACAGAACTGAAGTTGTTTCCTTGAATGCCTTGACTTTTCCAGACTTCTATGAATGTAATACAATAAGTCACTGTTTTAAGTTATTTTGCAGTAAGTTATTTAAACTGAAGATTGCATCATACAAAAATTGTAAAAATAAAATTCAAAAAAATACCAAATTTAAAAAATCAAAAAACCCCACCACAAACAAACAATACCCCACTTGAGACCAATCAAAGGAAGCAGGATGTAGTTGATATCTTACTTGCTTACTTTCTTCCTTCAAACAAAGCTCTTTGAATATTTGTAGCTATTCTTAATCTCTTCTTTTATTTTTTTTATGCAACCTTCTAGTTAAGCTTACCCAACGTGTAACATATCGAAAGCAAAATTGAAGGAATTCTGGAAGTAGCATCCTAGAGTAGATTTCCCTGTTAATCCAACACTTTACAACGAATCATAAGGTTAATTTAATGTGGGCATTTTCCCTTAAGCTTGATTGAATGGAGACATGGCATAATTGAATGCACATAGCTTGACCTGCCAGATGTATGTCATTAGACGACCTTTGTTGCCTGCAAATGAGTCCAGTTTTAATAGACCTACCTGCTGCCCTAAAAGCAAATATATGTGGCCTTTTAGCACTGTAAGACTATATATCCTGATAATATTGTACTAAGATCCCTTATTTACAGTTATTTGTGAGATAAAATGTTTCTGAAAATTGAGAAAACAACAGGATTTCTCAGTTTGGCCAGGATATTATTTACCTCTACAATTAAGCCAAAACTTTGGCAGTCTGCCTTCCTGCCCCTCACCGCTCCTCTGGCACACCTCTCACCACCGTGCTGGTTTAAGTTGAGTGCAGTTTGATACAGTCAGACTGCTGGTTTATATGCCTTGGTATAAATAACTAGGCTGCAACTCCACTGAAACCCTTTGCTCTCGAGAACATTTCCTGAAAATGTGCTGACTTTCTGGGACACCTCAGTGAAGGAATAAGCTGCCAGGCAGGTGCTGATCTACTGGGCTCTTCAACCAATGTGGGCCCTTTTGCTTACACTGATGAAACGCTTGGCTGTGAGGTTCTTTCTGGTAACACGTGGCAAGATGGTGATGAAGAGTGAGTGTGTCTAAAATCCCTTCCAGTCATTTTGGATGGGTGGATCATCTTAACTCTTAACAGTTCTTGCAGTCTACCACATGCTCTGCATCAGCCTTTGCTTATTTGAAAGGCTTACTGGACCCTGAGCAGATCATTCCCATTTCATAGACTGCTAGTTGTTGAGGCTTGAGGAATCTCGCTTTCAGGAGATGCAGATTTTGATGTATACATTAATAGCTGCAATGTTCTGTTTGATGTTTGTAATCATAGCCTTTTTTATTCTTTATTTGGTTGAAAACTTCATCTAGGGTTGATGTAAGGGGGGTTTTGCAGCCTTTAATACCTACGTATTTTTTAGCCAAAGTACCTTGAACTGTATGTCTGACTAAACAGAGGCAGGTGACAATCAGATGACTATGTTTCACTTAATATTTTTTTGTGAGAGTTATTGAAGCCTATACAAAAAAAAAATTAAAATAGATTAAATAACCTTAAGTCACATGAATTTAAACCTTAAAAGATTTGATTTTTATTGATCTATTTATTGTTGACTCTATTTCAACTTCTGCTAGTAATTTCTTGCAGAAATGGATTAGTCTATATTAAAAACTTAGGTCATATCTTAATTATTGTTCATCTGGAGCACTGCCTGTCTTGAAGTATACTCAAATATTAATAGTTAAAACTTCATTTCAGTATCTACTCTATCAGATAAACAGTCTCTTGGTTTCCCTTTAGTAAATACTGACTTGCAAGTAATGCGTCTAGAGCCTCGCTCTAGAGGAAAAAATACATCTTTGTATGCGCTGAAAGAATCAAAAGATTCTTGATTTAAGATTTATTCCTTTCAGTGTTTTTATATTGAAATCTTTAATCTGTTGTTCCATGACTGTCTTTTAGGAAGTCTCACAAGTAGTTCCACTGGAATTTTTGAAGTCCCTGAAACATGGTAGGAAACAACTGCCTTAACAAGTGGAATTGATTGAAAGCAGTTGCGAGAATACACCTCTTGGAAGCCATACTTTATTTAAATAAAGCAGTGTTAACAAAGCAGTATGTGTCCTGAAAATCAGTTTAATTATTTTAAACTGTTTATTGAACAATCACTGTCAATTTTACTTGTGTCTATATTAACTAGTATATGATTCGTTGTTGACCATGTGAAATCCTTGCTGTCGTAAATGATGTTAGATTTAAGAAGCAAGACTAAATGTATTTTTGTCACCTACTTTGGCATGCTGGCTATGAAATGTACAAAAAGAACTGGCACTCCATGATTTCGTGCTAGGCTGTTTCCTGTGCTTCAGGGGAGCTACCACAAATCTCCTAATCTTTAGCTTTTTTTCCAGGCAATATCAGTATGCTGTCAGCATTCTTGAAACAGGTAGAACTGCAGTTTCACTTACTGCTTTCTACCAGTTAACTTCATCTGGAAATCCTTTTTAGTTGCCCATTCTCTATCCCCCCACCCCCTGTGCAGCCAGTATTCCTCTAAATACCGACTTTACACATACCTTTCAAAAACCTATACCTTCAAAATGTCTCAAACATTAATTTCCTGGTGGGAGGTAGTTTTTCTTTATTTTCACATCTATTGCTGTTTTCACTCTTAAGTCTTCATCTGTTTCTTCTTTCCTACTTCCCCAGCCTGTGGGGGTTTTGTAAAAATGTTTTTGGTACCTGTGACAAACCTGCTAACTGCACCAGCCCTTTATTTGTTTAAAAAAGAATCTGCATTGGTAGATTTCAGAAAATGTTTGATATTTAACATTTTTGTATCATGGAAATAAAACCAAAAGATGTATTTCCATAAAATGAAAATTAAAAACAATTTCTTAGGAACTTGTTTGGTTTTATTTATAAGCTTCTGAAGTGTTTTCAGTGAACGTAACATATTTTTTTTTGTCAGCCTGTGATTAGCAAACCCTTTTGGTCCATGGACTACTTTCAAGATAGTCATGATATGTAATGAAAAAAAGCAAGTCTGTTGTCATAAGATTTAATTTGCTACGAGTTTGTTTCCCTGGAGGGGGGGGAAAAAACAGAAGGCAGTTGTACAAATCAGTGAGTACAAAACCATTGCTGTGGAAGAGTGGAATATTAAGAAGGCTTCATCAGATTGTATTTACGTTAGAGTGGGAACTGCTGTCATGTAAACAATGCAATAACCTGTTTGAAGGTATGCCAATATTTGTGACTTTTTAAATGATTGTGAAAGCTATCTTGAACTTGCATTGCAAAGGGGAAAAGAATTTAAAGTCATTTAACTTGAAATGTTTTATTTCTAACCCTGGAATACTACCAGAAGTAGTATAATTAAGTTGTTGGGTTTTTAATAGCCATATCATCACATTCACACTAAAATGTGGGAAAGAAGACAGTGTTATTAGTGATGCAAGGGGAAATTAGTAACGGAACTCTTCTGCTCTCAAGGATCCAGAGACTTTTCTTTCTGAGCCTCATGACCTTAGCAGTAAATACTTAAATCACTTTTATCTTGAGTATCCAAACCTACAAAGAAACTGCAAATTTAGTTCTCGGAATACATGCAACACTTGTATAAAGTTGTGTAAAAAGTAAAATTGTATGAAATATTCATCTCTCATGGAGATGATTCAGGTAATTTATGTGATGTTGGGAGGGTGTTGGTAGCAGTATATCCTAAAGAACTGGCATATCATGATTTGAGAGGGAGCTTAGAGTCATGATGTCAAGAGAATACAAAAGGATTTAAAGGGATTGTCAGAAGTATAAGTTAACGGGCAAGGAAGTCTCTGCTCAGGAGATACAGAGGCCAATGCTGTTGCAGAAAATCCATCTGAAGTCTTTATCTTGAGGCCATCAGGATCTTTATGGTACTGACTTCAGTCTCAGACAGCAACACATACATATCTGCAAGAAAAATATAAATCTTAATTGGATGACAATACAGTCCCTTAAAAACGTGTTTCTTCAGAGTAGGCCATGGTTATCCTTCTCTAAATTACAAAGGTTAATAGATATTCCCACTATTTCTAGACTCCTCCCCTCCCAAATTGTCATTTTAGAGGAGGAGTATGTTATTTATCTTGACCTGTAAGTAATACATCTTCAGAAAATAGTGTTTTTCCATTTTCTAGACCTTATACATGTTTGGTTTTGCCACTTAATGCCTAGGTAAGCTAATAACATGTGAGTGGATGTGGGGTTATAATATTTCTAATACTAAGTTTGGGTGGAGAAGTGTCAGATGGTGTCCGAAGAAAGAACTGGCCCCATTGATACTGCACAAAATCCCATTGTTGTGTGGGGTTTGGTACACTTCCCTTCGTTATAAGTGAAAGCATTAATTGTAGAAGGGAAAGAATGTAGTGGCTTAAATTAGATCCACATTTGTTTCCGAATATACGTTTGAAATATGTGCATAGAATGTAGATCTTCACAGCATTTGTTTCTGGAAAACTTTTTATTTGGAGGAGTTCGGCGCCAAACCAGCTCCGGGCAGGGGGACCCCCGGGTGTGGCGGTGGCGGTGGCCGCCCCTTTCCCCTCAGGGCCGGGCGGGCGGGGCGCGGCGGGCCGGGGCCTGACCGGGCTGAGGGGCCGGGGGCACCGCCGCCTTGAGGTTTGTGCTTCCTGCCTTTCAGCCGTGTAAAACAGCCAGCTTTACCTCGCTGTTAGCAGTGCTGTCTTCAGCAAATGGCCAGGGCGTTTGGTGTAACCGTGGGTGTCCTCTGGAAGGTTGTCCTCGCTTGTGGTGAGGTGAGAAGGGGCCTGTTCCTCACGGCTGGCTGTGAGGGGGGGAGCTGGGAGCTGCGGGAGGGTCGGGGTGGTGGGTGTGCGAACGAGGATATTAGGAGAAACAAAAAACAATATAGAGAAGTGCTAGACTAGGAGACTGAAGAAAATGAGGAGTTTCCGTGAGAAAATGAGGAAATTCTGTGAGTAACGTTGAGAAGAGAAGATGAGGGCTCTGGAGCGTAGACCTGATCGTGAGAGGATTTGAAGAAATGCTGTGGGGAAGCACTGGGGAAGCCTGTCTCAGCAGGCAAACGAGGTAGGTGGCCTGAAATCCTGCTTCTTCAGAGGAATAAGAATGTGTTTATTTGACTGAAACTTAAACTTGATAATGGTAATTTATCAATGGTGATGGAGTGCTTCGTTGGTTGCATCAGAAAGGAAATCAAAACTGTATTTAAAGTAATTTTCAAATCAGTCTCAAGCACTTAAGGGTGAGAAGTATTAACCTGTGTTAGAATGCAGAGGATTGACAGCACAGGGTATAGAAGTTGCTGGTAGACAAGAAATATGGAGAAAAAAGGTAATTGTGTCAAGCAAAAGGGAAGAGCGTGAGTGTCTCTGCAGCATGGGTTTGAACAGGACAGAACACAAGACGACTCTGATAATCAAAATTTCTTGGCTCCTGAAGTGTTTTAGACTATTGTCAGCTGACCAGATGTGTACATTGAAGAAGATTCCTTCAGTTACTCCACAGTACATTTAGTAAGTGTACAACTGTCTTGTAGTGTTGTAGCTTTAAACTTAAAGTAAACATTACATGTGTGCTTTACAAAAAAACTGCCATACTTACGTTGGATGAGGACCAATAGATGGGAGGTTAGGCTGGGATTTATAGGATCCTTGTACTCTTAATTAAGATACTCTTTTTGCTTTAATAGATATACATGAAGGTCCTATTAAAAGTATTTTTTTCCCAGTGTAATAATTATTGGTATCCATGTGCTTCCATGAGCACTATAGCAGATCAGAGGTAGGTCCCAGCTCAAGACGCACTCATATGGAACGCATCTATTCATAAATTCAGTATAGAAAGCATTCAGCCAAACTATGACAAGTTAGATTTCCCTGCCTTTATATTAATTTCTTGAAATGACTGATAATTGTATTTGTACATGAGCAATCTATAGTCTGCAAGTTCTTGCAAACAATTTTCTGGTTTATTACCAGAGTGACCCAATATGATGTATTTGATATTAGTATGCAGTACTCTCATTAGTGTTCATGTATACATATATATAGATATATTTTAGCTTGAGTATCTTTATCTTTTTCAAATGTAATTTTAAACTTAGAATGTTCAAAGAAGACTGAACATGTTTAGTTCATGTATATACTCAGGTTTTTTTGTGGTTTTGTTTTTGTTTGTGTTGTTTTTTTTTAAATTAGAAGTTAGATGACTTCATTGTGGGCTGCTTCTTACTCTTCAAAAATAAGTCTGTCCAAGCATGTATATTATGCATGTCTGTAAGTCTGTCACTTCAAATTCCTACATTAGGGGAAGTTGCTTGCCACATTCACAATAAATAACTGATACATATCTGCTAACAATTCCACAATAATTTAAAATTAACCCTCCATATTATTTGGTAAAAGTCTACACTTCAACCTTCCCTTTTAATTCCCTCATATGCTGGATTTAATTTCAGTTATCATATTTTTAATGTACTGTTGAGAAGCTGACAGTTATCAATAGAAGCTTTTTTACTACGATATAGTATAGATCTGCTGAAAATGGAAACAATAGTTCAATTGTCTGGTCCAATGATAAACATACTGTTTTCAGCTAATAATGTAGTGTTACAAAAAGATGATTTACCAGAGAATTTCACTTCAATGTCATTGGAGTTCCTCGCATGTAGACTAATAACCTGTTCTGCTAAATTGTACCATACTAGCCTGGGCTTTCTAATTGTTGTTACTAAAATAGATTAAGGAATGGTTATGGTGGTACTAAATGACTAGTCTGTGAAGAATTTGATGGGAAGTGTTTGTACTGGTAAATTTTAGGAGGTAAATGAGTTACTGCTTGAAATGTTTAATATTCCATTCTCCTAAAACAGATCACTTTATTTCCAATACGTTAATGAAGTTTCTTAACCTGAAGTAAATTCTTCCATCTCTCAGAGGGTGCAACTCTAAGGAATTCTAAAGTGCTTATAACATCTTAATAATAATTTCTAATGTATATTTGCAATTATGCATGGAGGAATGTTTGGGACTCACACCTTTGGTTTGAATAATGTCCAAGAACGGGAATTTAACATCTAATTGATCATCTAATACACGTCTATCATGAAAATTGAGGTAAGTGCTCAGTAGGTTTGAACAAAATAACCTTTTCTTCCCGTGCATCAGCTCCTCGTATGTCAGCAAACCAGTTCTGTCCAGGAGATTTTTGACCTTTGTCTGCAGGCAATAGTGCAAACCATCACAACCACCACCTATCTTAATGTGGTATACAAAACACCAAGTATTATTGTCATGATCCCCTTCAAAGCCTACAGCTGAGAAATTTATTGGTCTATAAACTATATGTAAATGTAAACACAGTCTTGTTGAAAAATGGAGCCAAGCATACGGAAAGGAACAGTGTATTAACAGATTGTTACTTGAATAACAGACTGATAAAGGATGTGCCTAAAGTAAAATGGAGAGTCAGTGGCAAAATTACTTGTTTAGTAACATTTAATATTGTTATGCCTTGCTTTTTTTTTTTAAGTAAAAAGCAAGAAGAATTAGACTAAATATAATAGTGTTTTAAAATCACGGTTTTAACAAATACTTATTTTCTTTCCAACTACTCTGAAAGATATTTTTAAACACTTGTGATGACAGTAGTAATATGCTGATTTTGAGTACTAGCTTGTACTAGAATCTCAATTTAATTTAGCTTATCTTAAAAACCTTAAAATAGCAGCTACAAACTTTAAGAAACTGGGTATATAAAAAGACTAAAGAATAGAATGATGCTCAATTAAATAGATTTCCACACTAGTAGTAGTATTTTAGCAAGGTGGAGCTGTTTTTTCACCTTAGAAGGAATCTGTTAAAGAGACACTTTTAAAATTACCACTATGATATATAAAATGAGTTTAATAAATAACAGTAAAAAATAGCACTTTTCTGAGGAAAGCACACAATTTCTCATGGCAAAAAAAGGGATGCAGTGTTATGAGAGGATTCACAGTTATAGTCTGACAATTTTCAAAGACTTGATGAATACACAAACTCAAGTCTGTGTTTTTAGAAGAGAAGTTGTCTGGTTTCTTCTTGTGTATATGATACGTAATCTTAGGGTATGTGTGTTGCGAGCAAGAGCTCCAAGCTTTTATACATGTGTTGCAGTATCTTAAAAAGCAGGATCTGTCTTGCCAAAGCATGCATTCAGGCCAATGTATTTTACTGGAACAGAAGATTTTCTATCAGTAGATGCTTTTCAATCTAGTATAGATGTTTTTTTGGTTTAAGTAAGGAGTTGGAAAAGTTCTGAGTTTTGCCTCTATGGGTGTTCAGACAAGACAGAATTGTGATATTTAAGAAATTGGAATTCAGTACATAAAGGTAGTTCCCTGCTTTCCTTCCTATGCAGACTTCAATAGTTTAAATTAATGCACACCAAATTTAACTATGGCTACCACATTCTCACCTATTTCTATTTACTAAAATGTTCACTCATCTTAGAAAGATCGAACACTTTCTTGTTCCTTGAATACTTTCCTGAAAAACACAAATACACATAAACACAGCTGTACTATTGCATTCAGAACTCTTTGAAAAGTGTTTTACGTTTACACTACATATAATTTTACTTGTGTGTATATTTCCCTTATATTTAGGAATAAATTATTGGGATAAAAGTACTGCTGACCATAGAGTACCATTTCAAATTTAGGCATACAGTCTAAGGTGGATTTGTGAACTGTAATCAGTATTTAGATGTCTGTTACTCATTTTCGGCAAATAGATTTCAGCTTGTATCCCTCTGCAAGAACTGAAATTATCACTGTTTTGAAATTGCAGTCTCTTTACCTCTCATGCACTGTTTTATGACTCAGGCAGTCTGTGTAATCTCAGTGTATTAATGGATAGAGCACTCCATTTCCACATGCAGAATATTTACATGAAATGGAACATAAAATTAATAATCTGGCATGGTGACTATTTAACATACTGCAAAGGATTGTGGAATCAGTGCGTGGCTGTTAACCATGCTACCACCAGTGCATAGGAATTCTTGCAAGCCAAGGCTGGAGGCGCTGCCGAACTGCTCATATAACAGCTGAAGAGCAGCACATTATCCAACATTATAAAAGCTAGAGTTCTATTTCTTGGAGGCTGAAGAGCTGGCCCAAAACCTAAAAATCCTAAAACATGCTAAAAGAAAATGGACAAAGGATATCAGTAAAGATGAGAAGTTGATTAGTTGTTAGAATTTTGAGTACATCTTCACATTTAATATTTCTTAAATAGAACTGAAAAGGCTTATGCAAATAAGACCTCATGTAGGCAGTGTTTGGTGATGCCCTTTGACAAGGAAATGACTAATAAAGATTTAAACGTTATGCTAGGTTGAGAAAATTGAGTATTAAAGTGTTTTTGTGTTTTGTCGTACAACATGCATCTATATTAATAGTGTAAAGTCTAAGTGCTGAGTACTCAGGTGGACCACAATATATGGATGTTCTACATTGGACCAGAATCATAACTTCTGTTTTGGCGTCTTGTCCTTGTTAGGGGCAATTAATACATAGTCACTCACATGTTCTGTGACTGCATGTGAAAGTCTAAGAAGCTCTGGGCTTACAACTTATTTCCCGTAGTTCTTCAGTTAAATGCTAATCGTGTGGTATTTGTATCACAGATCTTCACACAGTATCTACATTTTTTTAATGCTAAAAAAAAAATATGCAAACATTTAGTCAAATAGACATTGGAAGATGAAAGAACCAAATGGTTTGTATTATACAAATTCCGTTCCTTGCTTCTTTGGACATTCTTAATAAGAACCTGGACACTTCACTTAATCATTTAATTCCAGTTTGTAAACGTGAGCAATATTTTCTTATCAAACATTCCTGCCAGGTTTACTATCTGTATGTTTCTTTGAGACAGCTGGAAGATTCTATTTAAGTTTTTCACTTTTCTGCTTAATTTTTCAGTTTAAAGATAATTACTGAGACTGTTATCAGATTTTGGAGAGAGAAGCATCACTACAACAGGATATGTTTTTCTTAGCATATCCTGTTCTTCTTTGAACAGAACATTCAATTTCTATTCCATTCTGGTTTTTGCGGGGCTTGATTTTATTGCAAGGCACATTCTAAAAGTAAAATATTAAACTCTGTTGTCTAGCTCTAAATGTAAGTATTTCACGACTGCAATCAAATGGGTTTGTGATATGAACAGGAAGAATAAGGCAAAGCATTGGCATCTCAATAGTATGGGAAACAGAACAGAGTAAATGATCTTTTTGGCCTATAAATCTGACTGAAGTTATATTTGCTAGCAGTCCAACTGTAGAAACTTCTGGGAAAAACTAGCGGGAAGCTGACACCCGTCTAGTATTCTGAGTAACTTAAGTGCTAGCTAACTCATGTTCAGGAAACTTGTTTTTTGGCTTTCTTTTTAATGCTAAAATGTACTTGCAAGTCAGATGGACTTAAAGTTGCGTCTGGCAAAATGGTGAGATGATTTTCAAGTTTCGTCTAAGGAGAAGTGAGTTGGTTTCCAAGTTTATTATAGTCTAACGTAAAAAACCAAAAAGTGAAAATGAGTGAAAATATAGTGAGATGGAAATACAGGGACTTTTAGTAGATGAGAAAAAGTTGCAGCACCGTCACATTAGCTTTTGCATTTTTTATTGCTGTTCTTGCTCTGTATATTCTGAACCTAACAGACATAGGTATTTACTGCGTAGATTAGAAGAGCCTTATTAAGATCTATCCACATTCAAAATAAAAAAAAAAAAAAAGTCATCACACTGAATTTTTAAAGCGTGTAGTGCAAGTAGCACAGAATTATTATTGCAGATAACAAACTGACGGGGTGCTGCCATGTTCCAGACTTTATTCTGTGGATAGAAATCAGAGTGAATGATCCTAAGAGAAAATCTGAGCTATGCCACTGATCCCTCTGGGTGGGTGGATCCATTTTAGCGTGCTCTGGCTGGCTTTTAGGTAACTGAAATTAGTACTGGAAACTGGAATGGAAAAAATGGGTAATATAAATAAGTTAAAGCATCCATAATCATAGATACACAGTATCTGCTTAATAATAAAACCAAAGCAGGAACTTAACAACCCTTATAAAATTCCATATATCCAAACAGAAGAATAACTGGAGAATTTACAGAGTTGAGTTGAAAATCTTGAGTGCTTTACTTATATTTCATTAGAAGTAGGTAATGGCTTAGTGATTAAATAATATTATGCCACATTCAAAAGCACGGTCTTCCACTCCCCCTTCATTTCCTGAAGTTTGAGCCCTGTTTAAATCACTGTAAAATGGCTTGTCACTTAATCATATTCAGACATGCCAGTTCGTGCACTTCCCTGGGATCCAGCTCACTCTCACGTGTCTGCAACCGTCTCGCACCTTTCATGCTCTGAAAGACTTTTTTTTTAGCACTGAGTTAACTGGGAGCTGCAATTGCAAGCCTCAGAGTTTAAGCAGCTGCATAAATTTCCTTGTACAATGCCCAGTTCTCATGCAATACGTATGCTGAATATTATATTTTACAGAATCCTGAACTTGAAAGCTGAAAAGCTTCTAGAAATCATTTGTCTGAAGCTATAGTAATTCTTCACAGAGTGATTTGTCGGTATTCCACCCTGGGATATTTATCTGGATTTTAACACTTAAATGCATGGTTGGTGGGAATCTGCAAACATTTTGACCTGTGTTTTCATATGCACTTACGTCAGATTTTGTAACAAATATGAATAATGACTTTTTCTTCTCCTTTAGTTCATTTAAGAACTAAACAGTTCAGTTAAGAACTATCCTCCACTGCTCTGTGGAGGATTATACAGCAAAAAACATATCCTGAACAGTTCGCAAATGTATTTTCAAACTTAGTATGGAACAAGATCCAATTTAAGGGATTCCCTACTTGTCTTCACACTGCTTTAATTCTCGCAACACAATCTCATTCTCAAAATACAGAAATCTTTTTTGATTGCTGGAACAATATGTAAATAGCTATGGCTGGGATACTTTAATAAGTATCTTATGAAAATGCATATAGTTTGTAGATAATATTTATTGAGATCTAAATTGCATAACCAGTACAGGTAATGGTGGTTTTAAACACAAATATTCTTCCAAAGTGGTGATAATATGTTGTGAGGATTTATTTTCTTTTTAAAGAAAATCAGTCCAATCACAGACATTCAGGATTTTTTTTCAGCCATGAGCTGGATAAAACCTCCCTCCTGAAAAGTCTACATTTTTGTCCTTGTAGCAAAGCTCATTTAAGTTAAGCTAATATTTTCATTAGTTTAGACTTAATATTTGTGACTATTAGACAGAGTTCTGACATTCTTTCTTCCTGACAGATAAAATTCTTCTGATTTTAACTTAATCTTTATGCAACTTCTGAGGTATATCTCAGGACATTGATTTATGTGGGGTTGGACAGTGCATAGAGTGGAGCTCAGCCACTCAAACTTACATAGGTTTGAAGTGTTCTCTAAATGTGATTTTTAACCATATTTAGTCGAAGTTACTGGTTGAGGATAGTTCTTTAGTGAACCTGTGAAGGTTTATGGCATTATGAGGGGAAATACTACAGTGTTTCCTATTTTTGCTAGCTCCATATAGAGTAATTGCTCTGGTATTTTACTGGCACTTCTTTCAGTTCACCATAAAATCATGTCACAGAGAACTTCACATTTTCCCAACAAATTAAAAACAAAAATTTTAAGATTTTGATGGATCCCGGGGGTGGACTGACTACAGCATTTAATCAGATTGATATTGCAGTGCTGTTTCACTGCTACAAAGCTAGAAGAGGATGGTCTGCTTATAACTTTTATGTTTCATTAGTGTAATATAAGTGTATTCTATTATTTTGTTTCGTTCTGTTTTTCTTCCCTTTAATAGCCACCTAAAAGGAACAGCCACTGAAATGCTAAAAATGAGGATGAATGACACATTGTAAGGAAAGAGGCTCTATGCCAAATTCCACACATTTACACTGCCAACATTTATCCACAATGTTGGCAAAGTGGAGAAACACTTCTGAGCTGCTCTGTTATTTATGAGACAGATACATATTTTTTTTCCTGGTAGGACAACACTGGATAATCTGATTTTTTTTTAATTTTTTTTTTTTCACCATTAGCTTAGCCACCAGTTTTTAGTGTGACATTGGGCAACTCACTTTAACCCATGTATGTCCCTTGTTTCCCCATCTGTAATATGGGGGTAATAGTTATATATTTGATATTAGTACTCTGAGACTGAATTCAGTTAACATCCAGGAGTATATTGTATTTTTGTGTGAGGCATTATTAGGTATGAAAAGAATTGTTACTTACATGAATTTAATGAGTATTTTCCCAGGATGTTGTGAACTTTGTCCATAAAAGCAATACACAGGGAATGAACTGTTTTTCCATTTATTAGTAAGTGTTTCACAAAATCAGGTACAACAGTTTTCTTCAATTTTATTTGATAGATATTACCATACACAAATATATTCTGCCTCATTTGTCTTTCTGAAGCCATTCCAGGATTCGTCTTCACTGTGAAATACCGTGTTTTACCCCCTTGGTCCCTTTCTCTCCACTGTCTCTCCAGCGTTATAACTAAACTGTATTATTCTGTGTTCTAATTAAATGCATAAGGATGGTGTTGTGTTATGTTATAGAGGCTTAGTTTATGGAATGATCTCCCCCTTTATTGTCCTGAAAAGACCTATAATGCAGCTTTTCCTGGTGGTGTGAACTCCCAACAGAGAGGGTGAAGTTAGAAACATTATGTTCATTCAGTGAGAATGTTAGTTTGAACAATGTGTACTAAGTCCTTCTGCATGTGAAAGTTAATTACTGTGTAAGAGATTTCATACAGAAGTTCATTCTGCGAAGTTCCCTTAGGCAAAAAAGACAAATTCTTACTTCAAAAAGTAAGAAACATTTTCACTACAGTAAGCAATGAAAGCCTGTCTAAGTGCAAGCAGCTGAATATTCACTGTAAACATAACTTGTGTGGTTTACACAGAAGCTGTTTCTCTATTCAACTTGAGTAATACACAGGAATAATGCAGCTGGGAGAAGACAGGGGAAGTGGAGTGAAAGAACAATTAGAATAGCTATTCTTTGAATCATAGTCCAGGTTTTCTTGGTTAATACTAAACGTGTATTTGTGTAGGAGTGGAGATCTGTGGGACGACAGTATTGGTATTTGTAGGAAAAGGCATTACTTTTTTAATTCCTTGAATAAATATGCAAAAATACTTTCCAGTGACATTTAGTATCTGATACAGTTCTCTTCAAATATTTTCCTGATAGAATTTAAAGCATCATGTTAGCACAAAGAGAAAGCTTTATTGTGTTTCATGTGGTCAGTGTTATTAGACGTAGGAATTTCTTTCAGTTCATATCTGTTGCAGTTGGTCTTCCATGAGAGATAGACCAAGACTCTAAGGTCCAGTCCACTTATTTTTAATGATCTGATCATATTCAAGATAGGGGTAAATTGAATAAATTGAATATTTGGGGGGGGGGGGGGAGATGGAGGGTGGTTGTTTTGGGTTTTTTTTTCCTTAAACCCTCCTGAGTAGAAGTATCTCCTCACAACAATCTAATTTGCCCTCCTTTTTTTTTGCTTTTGAATTTTTGTGTGGAAGAGAGTGTATCAAAGAAGAAACAATGCTTCTATTTCTTTTTATATTTCATCTTCCATTTAGGCTGTCTTTGCATTCTTACTGTTTTATTTTTTTGAATAAAAATTTCAACATTAATATCACTTTCAAGATTATTTTTTTTAAGTTTCAACAAAATCTTAGTTCTATTTTATTTCAAAATGATGTTTTCTCTTGTATGTTTTGTTTGGACTTAGTAGGACTTCTAAGTAAAAAGTAAAGATTTTTTTTTTTTAAAGCTCACGACCATTCTGCCAACTACGAATATTGTTGGCGAGCCAGATATCTCCAGGAGAAGGCTTATAAAGGTGGCTTGAAAGTGTCTGAGGTTTAGAGACCACACAGTATAGAAACTCATGAAATACATTGTTTATGCAGAGAGAGTTCTTTGAGTCTGCAGAAAAAGTCTCTGGAGCCCAGAAAAAAAACCTAGCAAACTCTAAAAAATATTTTTAATTTGCTCAGGATATAATTCCTCATGTATTATAGCATTGCCTGCAAAGTGCAGTATTCAATTCTGTTATAGAAGCACCTCAAGCAAGTCATTACTTGAACTTAATTTGGTCTAAAATAATTTAGCCAAATTGAACATACGTAAGTTAAGTTTTTAAGTTACAGTGTAAACTTTAAAAATATTTTGCTGTGATATAAATGTTGAATGTGTATGGTAAGAGAGGGATTTTTGTGCAGACTGCCTTCTAGCATGTATAGTTTCCTGGCTTTCAACTGACTTTTTTTTCCCCCCAAATTGCTTGCTTAGCTTGCTGCAACAGAAAATCACCTCTATCAACAGAAATAGTGTAATTAAAGCTTATGTTTAAAAGCTTGTGGAATCTTTGTGAACAAAGTGATCTCAATTTAAGAGTGAATGATTTTGTTGTCACATTTTTTTCCCTAGTCCTGAAGGCAGAAGTAACATCTATTATTTATGTCAATGAGAGGGAGGTTACAAGATTTGCGATCCCTCCCTCAGCTCCCCAGGATGTCAGGTGTGGATAAGCTTTGTGATGGGCGAAGTTTGGATTTCTCTCAAAATTTTAAATTGGCAAAATGAGTTGCCTTCTTTCTCTGTTAATTTGTCTGCTGTTTCTAAGGATGAGAACCACTTAAACATATACTCCTAAATAAAAGACTGAAGTACTCGTATTCCAAATATAAGAGAGGATTGATTTTGCTGAAACGTCTAATTAAAGCTACGCATCTAGTTGAAGATAGCACAGATGATAGCAAGCTTTCCTTTTGATTTCAGGTAGTAGGCAGGAGAAGTGTATTTAAACCACCTATTTTAAATAATTTTAAAGTACAAGGCGAATTTTCCTTGATAGTCTGCTTATTAACAATTACTAAGGCATCAAAAAAATGTAATCAATAAACAAAAATTAATAAAATATCATCCTCACTTGCAGAAGAGCCGAATGATGTAAAAAGTTACTTTTTATTTTAGGATGACCTAACCAGGACATTAAGCCATTAAACCATGTTTTTAATATTTCTTTACCAAAAGCATACTTCAGTTTCTTTGACTTCCATTTAAAACTTCTAAAGTCCATCTTTGTGGACTTTGTACATACTAAGTAAATAAATGCATTTTAATAAAAAGATAATTTAAAATACAAAACACCCAAACCACATGTATTTAGTGTTGAGCTTAATTTTACTTTTGTACAGGCCTATGTAAACCAATAGATCTTCAAAATGAGTGGGCTAATAAATAATGGTATTTAATGAGATATTTGGAAACTAAATAAATTTCAGACAACAATTTAAGAGTTCAAGCTTTGTACACACAGGTGCAATTTAAGTGGTTTGAATGGATTTGATTATTGACATTTCTTAGGGGGCTGAAAGGCACAGATAAAGCTTTTTGAAAGGCTAGATGGGAGGGAGAGTTGCCAGTGTGTTTCTCCCCAGAATTTAAAGACAACAGTTTTACCTCCTGGGGAAATTTTCTGTTTGAAATGTTGTAACTTTGCCATTGTTACATTTGCCAATATTGTGTCACATTTGTAGCATGAAATTTATTAACTTACCCTGAGAACTATTTTGCACATATACAATTAGAAATGATTAAATAGTTTCACTTAAACAATTTTCCCCTGACAAGCTTAAGCAAAATTTAATTTCAATAAACCAAACCATCATGAAGCCATCTGTTTGAAAACTATCTAGGACTTTGTAATATTTGTGTCTACATTACCTGTTACTGAATTGTTGACTCTTGTATTCCTCATTATGTGAAACCCACAGGCAAGCATATATAAATCTTGGTATTTATATACCAACTATAATAATTTTTTGTGATTATTTATTTGCCCCTATAAATTGTCAAAACAGGAACTGATTGGTCTCTTAGCTTGCAGTTCCTTAAACAATTGTAATGTATGTAGTCTCCATCACTTTTCTAACCCATATTTTTTTAAATTTTTTTCTTAAGTGGAGAAATAATGTCATACACACGGCAAACTCAATTTTTGTTACTTTTCACTTAGCAGTTTCCCGTTTGGTACTTCACTTTGGATGGTATATAAAGCCAATAAGCAGGTGGGAATTGGGTCATAGGAATCTTTCTGGTGCCAAAAAACAACTTAATGGAAATTTTTGAGCGTAGCTGTATTTTCTGAGGAGCTTTTCTGTTCTCATCTGATTTTGGCATAATATTCTGTGTGTTTGAAACAATTGTAAGTTAATGCTGAATCCATTTGGCTCTCATCAGCTCCTGTCAACAGCGAACACACATCATACAAAAATATGTCCACTGGAAATAGTAAATATTTTATTTGAAATGCTACAGCTTTACTTTTATATTTTTATGAACTTTAAATTTCAATATTCTTAATCTAGACAAGAGGTGAAGCTGTAAAACTCCAGTCTACTGAAGACTGTTTATTAGGTTAATGCTTGAATGTTTGCTTTGAATATTAGTAAATAAAACGGGTTTTTGAGTAGGACTGACAGTTGAATGGGTAGATTATATATATATGGTCTATTTATTTATCTATCTTTATTCTTTTTTTTTTTCGTACTATCTGTCTTTCTCCAAAAAAATTAACATTTGGCAATCACTCATGGCTGGGTAGAATAGGAATTAATACCCTACTGTGGACATCTTTATCTTTTTCAGATTTTTCTTCTCAGAGACAGTACATATTTGGGACAATCTAGTGTATCTTGAACTGTGTCATCTCCACAGATTCCTTCCCAAGAAGAGAGAAAATAATAATGCATCTTTGCAAGAACTCAGGTCTTACTTGGGCTTATAAGTAGTTGGTAAGAAGTTTAGGCAAGGAAAACTAATGAGTGATGCTAGCATATTATCAGCTATTAAGAATATCAAGAAAGTAAGGTAATACAGGTGCTAAAATCTGCAAAGCAGTATCTGTATTCATACAATTATCAATATTGACTAAGTGTTCTAATTGAAGGTTTGCTTAATGCTATCCTAGAAATTAGAATGGGATTAGTGGGTTTGCGTGGAAGAGAAATTCATATAAAGCTTTGTCCACTGAATGCAGACACGTCCTATACATAACATATAGTTTTGAAGTACTTAATATAATTGAAAAAAATGAAAAATAATAAGCTTTTCAATTTTGTCTAACTCCACATTATTGCTGTATTATTTTTGGATAAATATGATAACTGGCTGATGGTTTGCAAATATCAAAACCCAGAACTATTTCTGAAGAAATAAGGTCTAACTAAAGGAGAAAAAATATTAAATAATTTCAGATAAGGAGGGTAGGTAATCTGTCATCCACAGGATGTCCGAGTCCTAATGTATAATAAAGTGGATGGACTAATTGAAATGAAATAGCTGATTTTGGAGCCTCTTGGAATAAGAAAGCATCTGTTGGTTAACAAAACAGCATAGACATGCTTCAGAAACAAAAGCAATGGCATAATTGCTGCCTTTACTTTAAAACAAAACAAGATAAAACTAAACTCTGACATGATTGTTTCAGCAACACTTGATTTGCAATACAGGAGAATGAGACAGTAGCGTATTTATGAAACCTATCAACACACATGCGCTCTCATTACTTTTTTGCTGTTTATTTCTTTTTCTAATGGACTTTTTTCCAAACAGAAAAACTTCTTATTTATCCTTTCACTTCATTTTCATAACTTGTGTCTTACTCTTTTATGTCCCCATTAGCTAAATTTCCCTAATCTTTCCAGAGCTTGACAGTGATGATATTAATCCTTAAAAAACCAAATCTCTTCAGTTCAGTTCTGACAGAAGTGAATGTAGTCTCTCCTGAGTCAAGATGCAAAATCAATGGGTCATGAGTGGCTGGAAGAAATAATTGAAGAGTTTAGATTGCTGCTGGGTTATTTCGGAATAAATGGAGGTTCTGAAGCCCTGGGTTAGCTGCAGGTGTGTGGGAAGAATGTAAGAAGCAGGAAGAATGGCTGAGTAAAGCCTTGTCTCAGTGTGCAGACAGAGTAGAAAAGGTGGTGATCTGCCCAGTAGTGGGCTCACAGCTGCGGATCGCAGCACTGACTGCCTGAAAGCAGACAGGTTTGTTAGAAGGAATTATTGATGTGTGGACAGTGAGACTAAAGAACGCTAACTGAACCCTATTTGTATTAGTACCATTACAGTTACTTTTGCCAGGCTACTCTATAAAAGACATTTCCCAGATGTGAAAACTGTTAATATGCAAGCCCAGTTCAGCCTGCATCTAACGAACGTTCTTATTTCTGATAATTAAATAGTATTTTGAAAGAATTTCAGTTCTTGTATCTCACTATTAAGTTTAGACAAATGATCATTTACAATTATGTCAAAAGATTAGAAAGATACTGAATCCTGCAGATAAACCTGAGGTTATATAACTTTTCTAAACGAAGTCATTTGTTGCTGTAATTTATGTAAATTGTTTTGGAACAGAGATGAATTTGTTTCTTTTTCAGAAACATTTACTGCGAACAAGTGTGTGTCATATAGCATTTTGTTTAGTTACCAGGCTGCTTAACATAATTATATCTTGATAGGATTCCATTGCTAAGAAGGATCAACACTTTAATCTAACCCTCTTTTTGTAATGCATTGTATAAAATTTAATAAGGACACACTATTACTGCTAAAAGGTGACATGGAACACATATAGCAGTATACAATATATAATTTTATGAAATAAATCTATTATATCCAATCCATTTAATTCGTTTTAATCATAATTTGTATTGTAATATAGAGCTGTTTTTTTAAGTAGTTCAAAGAAAAGTTTTTCCTCTATCGCAAATACGGTTTGTTATGTTTACAAGAAAATTATAGGTGCTAGAAACTGGGCAAGTTATATCCTTATGTTATGATGTTTTTAACATAAATATATAAAAGATGCATCTGTGATAGGTTGACTCCCAGCATTCATTTTCATCATTAGTATAACTGGAGTAAAAACTACATTTTTTTTCATTTGGGAGTTAGTTAGTCAGGGTTTTTTATTATTATTTAAATGCCTTTTCTGCTAACCAATTTGTCATTAGATGCTCACAACTTTCCACATGTCATTGCTGGGCCAGTTATTTTTTAAATGTCAACACTATATGCTAACATTATTTATTTCTACAGTAGTTAAAATCAGTGTTTACATCTACTTAGATTTGTGTGAAGGGAACGTTTTAGACAGTATGCCATCTCTGTGAAATGATCCTTCATCCAGTTCATTGCTGTTTGATCCTACATGGTAATTGTTCACAGTTGTTGGTTATGATTTACTTTTAGTAATTTTCATAACTAATTGAAAAAACCCAACTTTACAGGGTTTTTTGCTTGGTTTCAGGCATTTCATAGTGCGGAATTACAGGTGTTCTGTTACACTATCTGATAAAATTCCAAAAGATTTCATGCATATCCGTTAAATTCATCATGTCATTTTTACTGTTGCATTGTGAGACTTGATATTATAGACTTTGTGGCTGGAATAGGGAAGCTTTAATGTCCTTCAAAAATTCTTACTAACTAAAATATTAAAAACAGCTAGAAATATTCCAAAGGAAATATTTGGGTTTTTTGTGGTAAATTTCAATTCAGCCTTGAGATGAATCACCCTTTTGTTGGATTACTGAATAGACTGGACAAAGGAGGCGATATCTAAGGTTGCACAAAAATCTTAAATTTCCTAGTATTTTCATATCTGACTTTTACTACCTGTCCTTTAAGACAAATTTTTTGAAAGTTATTACACAGCAACTGCTGTTGCTGCATGCTTTTGATATATATAAGTGTTAATTCAGTGAAAGATCACACATGTTGACTTTCCCATCCTGAAATGAAGACCTTTTTTTCTAAATGAGCAGAGTTCCAAAAGATACCTGAAATGCATATTTCTCTCAGCTTTGCTTTTTCTCATTTTTCTCCCTTGGGATTCAAGCTTTCAATTCAAATGTATTCTCACATAGGGAATTGTAAAGAAAAAAATATAAAATGCACCCTGTACTATTCTGAGCTCTAGTAGCAGAATGAGGCTATTTTACTATAATTGAATGAATATGTGCTTTACATAATTCTTTTGTTCTTTTAAGAAAGGGTATGTTGTTGGGATTTGATAGAGCATCTCCTATCCTACACTGAAATAAGTACATTCCTTTATATATGAATGAAAATCAGTTTTGTATCTGTAAGTAAAAAAGTGAAATGCTATAGAGGAAATATTTCTGGAGACGTATTTTACAAATCAAGATTTTGCAAGCAGTTGTCTTTTTTTCCCCATACAGTTTAAAGAATGATTTGCTTTTAAAAGTTTGGAGAGATGAGTAATTTTTTTTGAGGACATGCGGATCTTCTCAGTTAGTATGAATCTGATGACAGTCCTTGAAATGCCTTTCAAAAGAAAAGACAAAGATTTCATAATCTCAGCACCAGAATTGGTGGTAATACAAATTCATTATATATGTTAATACTTCATTAGCTTTGATGTCTAATTTTTACAAAATGTTGAATTTTCTATGAGCTAAGCGACAAGGATTTTGCCATACTTTAAATTTTTTCTAAGTAATAAGCCTAAGAGAAGATAGAATGATCTGGAGTAAGTTACGCCAAACTTCATCAGATTTGGTCACATAAAGGGTTTCTCTTGTTTGTCAGGACTTGTCAGAGTTAGGAGTGAGTTAAATCTGTACCTGGAACTTGAGCATGTGAGTCACAGTGAGCGCCTCTAATAACAAATGTTTTGACTGGGTGTCCCAGGTGGAAAAAATTGGCCACTAAAATCCCACTGAAGAACAGTTCTATAGTTGTCTCTTGACCTTATTTTTTTATTACTGTTTTATTGTTTCCTGTGTGGAGAAAAAAACCCAACATATTCACACAGCTTCTTTTATGGTCATGATTCACCACTATGGAAATCAAGCAAAGCTTGGAAGAATACTGCGTGGTGGCTTGCCAGCGCTTTGAAGTGCGTGGCAGGCAAAGCTATTTGGACATGGTTTAACTTGAACATTGTGCTAATGTGTGATTTCCAAAATTTCTGCTTGTGGTTCTCCACCCAGAAAATAAGAAGACAATGACAATGCACCCTCATACTTCTGCCCTAAGAACACATTAGAAATACATAATAATGAAAAGGAGTTGAAAATATTAAAAACGTAAATGATTATCCTGAAAAGTTGCAGTCAAATGATTCTTATGAGTAAAGAAATCAAGGACAGAATTAGTTACCTATAGTGTTAAGAAAAAAGCTTTGAATATTGTCCTTATTTTTGGTATATCTGCAAATGGTTTGAAATCCCAGTTTAGTAGCTTGGGTGTCATTTCATAACATACTGAAGAATAGGCATTTTCATTAGGAACAAGTAATTATCTCCGGTCGGAAATCTTCCTCTGATATTTACCTAAGAACATAGGAAGGCTAGCAAGATAAACAAGTAACAGCTCAAATTTTGTCAGTTATTTAATGAAGAGCACTCAGGTAGTGAAGAGCCCTATGTAAACATGACTGCATGGAGTGTTTCCGAAAATCATCATAACTATGTTAACTTTTATTGAAAATGAAAACTCGGCAACTGACCTGCAATTTTTAACTAATGCTACAGTGAGAAGAAACGCAGGCGTGTTACAGGGTTGATAACGTCCCATCAGCCAGAAATGTACTGGATTGCCTTGTTTCAATTCTAGCTCTCTAAGCCCATGTACCTTTAAGCTTTGTTTGGTCAGAGTTGGAAGCAGGTTTCTCTCTGGTTTGGTTTCCAGTCAGGATTATTTGTTTTCTATTCCTTGGTAAATGTGAGACTTTGTGAGACTTTACTGGCTGCTTGAACATACTCCCCCACCCCAAGGATGAGCACTGGCAGCTGTGTCCCTAGGTCCTCTGAAAGATTAAGCATATCTTTTAGTTCCCATTTTACTGGCTTAGGGTTTACAGTTCACCTCTGGGAAACATGCGATAGTTGAAGTAGACAAACACAGATGTAAAAATTCCATAACATCAATGATTCTTTATATTAGCTGGCACAAAATATCACACAGATGAGAAAACGCTAGATCTACTGTGTATACTTCCCTTTCTCAGTTTTGAATGTTGTTTTGGGCATAGCCTGTGTGCTCCATGTCATCCATTTCTGTACATAACTTTTCTAAATTATGTTGCATGCATGTCTGTGTCAGAATTCTGAGGCCAGTTTCCTTCTCGCTTGGCTGGTCTACAGTTAGTAAAGCATGCCTCACTGTTCCTTCTCCACACACAAGTTTTCTTCCTCTCTGTGATTCATGGCATTTCCCAAATACTTTAGCTTTTGAGGTCCAGTTGTAACATTTGATCTTCCTTTCCATTTTTTGGGAAATTCCATAGCTCCAAACCCTGGCTTGCAGGAAGAGTTTGGGTGAATTGATTGCTCTCTGGCTCAGGGATCCCACTGTCCTTTTATTTTCCCTCTTGACTGGGAGCTGCTGGGTGGGATGTTTTCCACAGTCCCATGTCTGACACGCATATGACTCAGCCCTGACAGCATATGGTTGACTTCACATCCTCTGAGGTATCTAATGATACAGCAATTTCATAACCGCAACCAGGATTCATACTTTGTACAGGGATAGATTTCCCACATTGTGACACAAGCTGTTTCAAATGTGTGTAAAATATTCAAAACTGTTAAGAAACTACAAGCTGTACTGGTGGCATTCTACGTTTCACACAATACTTATTCAACTGGCTGCTGCTTATGTCCAGAGTATGTAAGCAGGTGTTAGAGTGGAATAAAATATTAAAAGTGAGAATTGACACACCACATAACTTCTAAGTAGAAGTGTTAGTTACAAAGCCAGCAGCTGCTTTATATAAATCTTAAAAAGATATAGCCCGTACTTCTCCAGGCAGAAGAATCTCACATTGATTATGAATCAGAAACATGAGAAAAACCGATGCAACAAAAGTCTATTCCATATCTTTTCAGGTTTGTTTTAAACAGTTCACTGTTTGCTCATGAGATTAACTGACAAGAAGGCTGTGAGTGTGTCTTAAAATTTTCTGTTACAAATCTGTAATATATATCTCAAATTAGCATAGATGTTATCTATTGTACTGCAGACATTTAAAATAATTAGCATTTTCATTCATAGCTTAGTTTTATGACAATATGCATAGGTCTCAGAAGGCAAGGTGCTCATGGAAATTGTGCCTGACCAACCTGGTTGGTTTCTGTGGTGAAACGGCTGGCTCTGTCAAAGGTAAGGCAAGGGATTATTCCCCTCATCACCAGCACTTGTGAAGCTGCATCTAAGTATTGTGCCTGGTTTTGGGCTCCCCAGAGACACTGACAAGCTGGAGAAACACGAGCAGAGGACCTCCTAGGTGACATGAGGACTGGAACTTGGCATGCAAGGAAACACTGAGGGTGTTTTTCTCTCCAGAAAAGGCTGGGGTGGGTGGAATCTAAACTTAACTAGACACGTTCCAGAGAAACTTGCCTTAACATTAGTTGTGCTTTGAGCAGGAGATTGGATTAGAGATTTCCAACAGTTACTTTCAAACTTATTTTCCATAATTCTAAGGTATTCTTTTTGTAGTTGTTTGGAGTTGGTTAGTTTGATTGGGTTCTTTTGTTTTGGTTTGATTTTTTAGATCACTTTGAGTACGTCGTAAAGGTTTTGAGCAGCATCAAGTCTTGTATATCACAAGGCTTATTTCTTGATGCATTAAGAATATTCCATTTCTACATGCTCTATTTACTAATTTTCATCACTCAAAATAACAGCCAAGTCTTATTTGATAATACTTCATAGATAAAAAGATGATACCTTCTAAGCATGTAGGAGGCTGGAGGCTTGGAAGCATAATTTTGGTTTTTGTCACCCCTGAAGTCACAACCTTTTTTTTTTTTTTCTGCTATAGTTTCAAAGAGAATAATAGCATCATCTGTTATTTTTGACGTACACATAGTAAACTTTCTGCATAGGCATTGGAACAACACTGCTTCTGCTTGGTTTTGTGCTACCCTTAGTGCGCAGTTTGCGTATCTGGCTGAGCCACCCTAAGAGCTACTCCTGATGGGAACAGTCATCTTGAGCCTGGCTTCAGATTCCCGCCTCTCTCTTATACCAGTTCAGAGAATTAACCTGGCAGAAGACTATTTCCTTTTTGTAAGGATAATCTTTTGCTTGCTTCACTCCCTGAACTTACCGAAAAAGATCAGAAGGGTCCTTCTGACAAGGATCTTGTCAGGAGATGGTGGTTCAAGGGGAGGAAATGACAATATGTGGCCAGAGACAAGAGAAACCTTTTATGTCAGCACCTAAGTCATTGTATTGACTTAGATCCATCACCCACACTTTCTTTGTTATGTTGACCATTTTCAAATTAAATTGCTTTACTTAATATTTTCCAGACTGATGTAAGTATGAACTTACCATCTCATAGTGTTAAAAACCTTTCAGGTATCAAATGTCTGAGTTTCAAAAAGTGAAGAATGCTAATTAGTGTACAATAGAGCATTAAGAAGAAAAAGTTGCTAAGAGGCAATTTTAAGTGTTCTAATTTTACAGCAGAGTACATTTTATTATATCCACTTATAATCTCATAACATTCAATATATTTCTTGCATATGAAGAATATAACTGAGAATTAGAAAAAGAAATTTTAAGCTTTGGATCATGCAGGATTAATGTTTTGGTACTTGGTTCAAGCATTTAATTATTCTATATAAGTTTTCCTATAAGTTATGTTGCTGTACCCAATATCCAGATGTGATAGCCTGGGACTTGGTTTGGCTAAGTCTGAATACTGTAACAATCCTTAAAAAAACCAAACAACAAAAAAGCCCAATAACTTAAAAAATAAACTTTGACCCATTCTTTGTTTGTAGAATGCTTTATATTAATAATACATTAACTAATAAAAAGTAGAGACCATAGAACAGAAATCTTTTCTATTTCTAGTGTAAACATGGTAAAGATTTTTTTCTTTTTCTTTTTCTTTTTTTTAAATCAAGCTAAGGGCCAGTGTTCTTTATCGTTCTCATTAAAAAACTAAAGTCTGGCAACTTTTTTTCTTTTAAATACTGGAATGGCCCAAAGGCTTGGAATTGAGATTTGATGTTGGCAGGAAAGTGGCTTGTCTGTTGAGCATGTGCTTTTTGTTATTTCTGTGAAAAATCTACATATTTAACCAAGTTTTAGACTTTTGGGGCATAACTCTTACTATGATCTCTGCTTGATGGATTTTAACAGCAAAATCTTTGATAATTCTAATCCCTTATTATTTGCATAAACTCTCTGCGCATGGAGTATATGCATATCAGCTCCACAGAGCTGTTGTGTAAACTCTGTCCCCTTCGAAATCATAATGTGACTGCACAGCAGGTACCTTGCAATGTAGAATTAGTGACATAATGAATTCAGTCGTCAGTAACTGTTGCTGAAGGTGATCCAGCTGAACTTAACTGGCACAGGAAGTCCCATTTCACTTACTGGGACTTGAGGATAGCAAAAAATGTGTAAAAGATGTAACATTTTAAACTTATCACAGCTGTTTCTGAAGTGTTTCACCACAGCTGGAGAGCCACAGTAGATGAATTTCTTGTCAAGCTGGTTGAAGAATTTACTGCATCTATCTGTCTGCTGTGCAGCTCAGCTGGCAGGGCCTGTCCCATAACAAGGCTGCAGAACCAAAGGAATGTTGGCTTTGCGGTCATTGCAGTTCACAGCTCTGTATGTTAAAATTTAACAAATAGAAGCTTAATTTCATGTGCTCAGCAATGAACTGTAGTAGGTTTTCCCCCAGGTTTTGTTGTGAGGAATTAGCATAAAAAGTTAGACCTACTCTGTAGATGTGACTAGCATGGAAAAAGTACAGTGTGTAAAAGGTTGGTCTTATTTGATGTTGCCAACAGTTAATGGTTATAAAACATTTGCAGATACTCAGCCCTTTCACCTGCTCTTAAGAGAGTTATGAGACATGACAGCTATATCTGATTATGATGGCTTAAGGAACATAATGTGTCCGAGGGATTCTGCAAAACTACTGAATTGCAGAAGTTCCGAACTTCCTTTGTATCTATAAATTAAGGATTTTTTTTTTTTTTTTACAGTATAGCTTTCCATGTGAACCACTTATGTGAGTTCCAAATAAGCTGTGGAACAACCTGAAAATTATTTTGCAGATGCATAATCTGACTTGTAGTTTTATGTTTAACAGTTTCATCCACAATCTGGAGGATAATACCTTTGATTTTTCCAGACCTTTGCACTTTTGGGAATATTAGTAGTATTTACCTGTTGACAATTAATGGGTGATCATGCAGTTTGAGTTGTGAAGGTCTTTTGCATGCTATTCTTTTTGAACAGATTGATGGTTTACTGATTTCTGCTCACTGCCCCCCTTATATTTTTTAATATTCAATCTTCTTTTGCTTTTTGTTTTCTTCTCTATTTCCTGTTGCCTTGCATTTCACTTCAGAATGCTGGGCGTGTCCACCCTATCCTTTATTTTCTCCACAAGTCCATTATTAAGCATGAATGACAATATGAAATAATTCAAGACAAACGTTACTGTTAACCATCTGAGTTTTGTGGCAGTGGTATTGCAATCAGAAGCTAACATCTTGAGAGAAGATGCTATCTTTACAGCAAAGAGAAACATCTGTGAACAGATTTGTAACACATATTTGAGGTACTTACTTGTGAATCCTCCAAAGAATACAGATTCCATCACATTCCATCCATGTTCATATGCAGCAAATAAAACCCATTATAATTAACATGCTATACCGAAGCTTACTTTAGGCTGGTGTACCCTCTTTAATTAGCAGAAATAGGACTCAGATGGAACATTAACCCTAGAAAGAGGCAGATGGAAACTGTGGTAGAGAGATTAATTCACTGCAACATGGTAGTGTTGGAAACACTGCCTTCCCTTTTTCCTTGTAGATGAGGAAAAGCTGAAAATGGTACAGAGCTACTGATTACCGTAGGATCTTACATCCTGCCCTTCTGGAAGCCCTTTCAGGGGACCTGTTGAGCTGTGTCCTGCTGCACCCTGAGATTCCCAGATAGCTGTATTTCACTAGATTTATTTTTGAAAGTATTGATTGTCTTGTTTGTATTTGTTGCCTGTGTTTGAAATCTATTAAATCAATAGGTCTTATATGTTATAATCTTCATAGTATTCTTCAAAATCAGAGAAATTATTACCGGCTTTCATGCTTCAAATTCTCTTGATGCCTACCTGTACCATGTAAGGATAGCAACATCTTGCTTTCTTCTCTGCTATGAAATTTCGAGAGTTTGTTATGTGGGATAGGATTGTTATTATTGTTTCTCATTTTTTTCCATTTTAGCATACATATAAAAGTGAGTTTCTGCAAAATGGTTACTGTATGTAAAGCAATTCCCATGAAAGGTTGTAGTTGAGAATGCTTAACATTTTGAACATCTTAAACTTAAAAAATTACAGAAGACTAAGAAAAGGTATCAGCTCCAATTTGCCACTTTTCTTTTTAATTGTCTTGCATAAATTTTTGGGTTAAAACATCTCTTCAGTAACAGCGTATTTCCTGAAAATAGCAAGATTGTTTAGAAGTTAAAAATATGAAATTACTAATACATAACAAAAAGAAATTTACATTTTACATTTTGTCACATATATATTGACTGTACAAACCAACTGGTTAGAAAAATGTAACTAAAGAGAAGGAAATGAAGGGCTGTAAGGGTTTCTGTCCTTTTGATTTTTTAATTTTTTTTTTAAACATTCCATTGAGTGAGTAATTATTCCATGGCCCCCCTGCTCCACAACATAAATATTCAAATGGCTTGATAAATATTCCAGTAAGTAGTAAAACAGTTTTTTGTATGTTAATGGTAGTTTATGGTAGTGGGGAGGAGAGTTGCATTTTAAATATGCAGAAAATAAAAAGCAGAATTTCTGAATTTAGTGGAAAAAATCACATGTATTTCTGTCATAAAGCATTGACTTAAAAATTAATAAAAATAATGTAAATGTTGAATTCCATTGCTTATATTTTCCCTTGCAGAATGGGAATGAAAATGCATGAATTTAAAAGAAACAAACAAAATATTGCAGTTATCTCATAGAGCATCTTCTGATTCTTGCAGACCGCAGTCTGAGAAGCTCTGATGGAAAAGGTTAGACTTTAACCAGCTGGCTGAATTTCATTGAGAGCTTCTTCAAGAATGAGAGAAATGGCAGTTACAACATAATTTATCTTGATAACCAGAGAGATTGAATCACTTACCACATTTCCACAGTGCAAATATTTGTGCAGCTAGTTTTTCTGGGTCCTTTCTTTGCCTAGTCAGAATCTTTGACAGATTTCCTCTATGCCTTTCTAATGTGGATTTCTTCTGGGCTTTTTCTAGACAGGTATTGGAGAACATGAAAGAAGCGCAAAGATTTTGTTTCTCATGTTTAATTAGCAGTGCTGCTCGTTGTCTCTAACTGCTGTATTATAAATGCACACACTGTCAGATAATACAAATAAAGCAATAGCCAATAACAGAGGTAAACAAAGAGTTTCAGAAAGCAGAGGTCCCAAAAGAGGGGCGTTATTTTGTACGTGTGTTTTGGGAATATGGAAAAGGAGTTAAAAATCTTGTTTAAAACTTCTGAAGCTTAGTCAGGATTTCATGGAGTGTTTAATTTGTTTAATTCAGATGTTTTTATTTTAGATTATTCAAATTTAAAAGCTATCTAGAGACCTTGCAAAAGTATATAATTTCATCAGTAATCAAATGTATAGAAGAATATATCTTCAGTGTCACAATGGATTAAAGTCCGTACTGGGTATATTTTAGTTGCATAGGGCTTTCAGAAAGTGAGAAACATTAAAAAATTGGGTGTCTGTGGTTTTGAATTTTTTTTTAAATAATAATTTCAAGATTAAAAATGAACCTTTGAACAGCTGTGGTGTGTCAGTGGCTTGAGTGGAGAAAGGAAAAATAAGCCAACAGCAACTGAATGTTTGTAAGGATTTTAAGTACTATATAAATAACATATGCCATCTTTAAAGCAATACTACGAAGCACAATGGAGATATTAGGAACAGATTTGTAGAGTCATCTTGGCAATTCTTTCCAGTTGAGCCCTTTTCCACGGTGGTGTAGTCTATAGCCGTGTGACTTGTCCTAAGTCACCTGTGTATATGTTGTTTCCTCTTGAAAAATAGCCATCCCATAGAAATGGAGGACACATCTCTTCAGTGGTTCAGAACTGCTACTAATATAGATTCTGTGACACCTTGCTGGGTTTTTTTTTCTGACTGTATCCACCACAGAACAGCAGAATGTGTACATAATAGCCATTTAAATTCAATATATTCTCAAGGGACAAAATATGACTATGAATTCTCATTAGTGGAGAAAAAGTGCTATGATAGAAGCACAGTGGTTTTCCTCAAGCTTCTCAGGAAGTACTTTGCAATTATTTTAGCACTGAGAATCCAACAATCAAGTTATACAGATCTGTTTTACCAAGAAGCTAGGCAGAAAAGGTGGTGAGTGTCATGAATTATCTCCTTATCAGATTCAGGTTTGCTATCCCACATGGCTGTTCCAAACTCCAGATTGCTAAACTCTATTTTAGCAATCCAAAATTCCATTTCAGCAATCTGGAATTTGTCCCCTTCACTTGTGAAGCCAGATGAGAGAGAATTGTCTGCTGTGTTTTTATATTTCCAGTTACCACAGAAGTCTTTGTTTTAGAGAAATCTTTAGAATTCCTTGGATTCCTTTTCTTTTGAATGCCTTCTTTTAGGAAATGTAATTAATTTTCTTTTTTTTAGGAAATATTTCTTTAATTCCTACTACTAAATTGTATCAAGTATAATAATATTTTCATAATAACAATGAAATAGTATAATGGAGCACAGAGACAGTGATAATAACAAGCTGAAAAGTTGTAAGACAAAAATTGTATGAAATGTCTGCTAACTATTTGCAATCAGCTTGATATTATTAGAGATTCTCAAATCAGAAATTGTAGCAGGAGACACGGAGTTGATTTTTACAGAACACATGTAGTGATTATCATCTTGTATATTTCTTATAATGAATCTCCCAGATATTATGAAAAGCCAAAAGGGAAAAAGAGAAAAGAAAAATGGGGGGGGTGGGGGGTGGGGTTTGTTGTTTGGTTTTTTTTTTAATGAAAAGGTGAAACTTTCCTTTTAAAAAGATGAAAAGTATAATAATAATAACAATAATAATAATAATAATAATAAAATAGCAGACTTGTTGAGGCAGACACATTGAAGTCATTCAGAAAAATAACTACATGACATCATGTGAGAAAGATAGAACCAAAAAAGGGCAAGTTTTGTAGGCCAAATAGCTTCTATTCATTCCAAAAGAATTTGTCCTACTCACACAAGAATTGGGAGAGAGAAAGAAATAAAACCTTCATCCTTGGACGCTCACAAAATACAAAAATGTTGTCCCACATATAAAAGGTCAAAAAAGTAAAAAAGTAAGATAAAATAAAGCCATGACTGTAATCAGGAATGCTTACTGAGAAATACTGACTTGCTGCTCAAAAAGTCAGAGCTGAGTTACTCCCAGTAGTCCAAAGAAGTCCTGGAGCCATTGTGAATCACTGTATGCTCTCGTTATCTTACATTTTCAGCAAACTAGTGTGTGCATATAAACGGATGATTTTTGACACTTTTTTCTGTCTTGATCTCTCAGAGCAGCAGGAGGAGTTTTACACCTTTATGAATTCAGCAAGGTGATTCCCAGACACTTGCTTGGCATTAGCAAATTTCAGAAACTTGAACTGCTACACAAGCTGGTATGTGCCCTGTAGCTTATCCTGTTCTTAGGGAGATAATTGTGTTGTCTAAACCAACACACATAGTTCAGGAAGAAATGAAGCATTTGGGTTCAGAAGACTCCCAGGACTAAAGTACTACATAATCTCAGTTTTTATGTCCCTTGACATATTATACTTTGAAGTAAACGGTGTGCTAAATGCTATGGTTGTTTGAGATTACCATCCCTACTTTTCTGCCCCAGGCCTATTTATCTGCCCTGGGCTGTTACGGAATAGCAGAACAGAACAAGCTCTTGCTTTAGCTGTTCAGTTCATTGTTTCACATGGTAGCCTGAATCAGTAAAATGGGCTTCTATCTTCAAGTTTTGGTAATGGGTACCTGTGCTATATTGCACAGGCTGAAGACTCTTTACCATTGCAGCATCTATAATAGGCATACTCATCTTCTGCCTTTTCTTAGGTTTAATATATAGGCAATTAACATTCAGCTTGACTGTTCTTTGTCTCTCTTCATGTTGTCTGGTAGGACAAGCTTTTCACTGCTCTAGTTCCCTCTGTCTATTTTCTTTTTCTCACCCATCAGAATCTGCATTGTAATCTTGCAGCACAATATCTGAAGTGGTGGTTGTATAGGCTCTTCAAAGACAGGAGCGTCATGCTCTGTGCAAGGTGCCTGATGCCAGGAACTCTGAATTCCTTGTTGAGAAGCGCATTCTTCACAGTTGTATTTACTGTCTCTTACTGTGTCTATCGAAAGAGAATGTTCCTGTACAGGATGGAATATTCTTGTGGAATATAGAGATGGATGATGTTCCTCAAAGAATTCTGGTTAGCTTTGAGTAACCTCCATTTACTTTATCACAACTGGATCTGCTGAGCTATAGGCATGTTTTCTATATTGCTGGCATTGGTAGGGAAATGATAATCTGCAACAGCTGCCGCACCTTGATTGCTGCACGATCCAGAATCAGCACCCTTAAATTTGACTGTACTGAAAAAAAATAATCTACTTCATATTAAAACCAACGTGATATTTTTTGATAGTATTTTTGGGATGTATTTTCATTTTTTATGAAATGCCACTACAATACATAGATATCGTAACACAATATAAATAGTTTTATTAATATTTATCCAATTACTTTTGTCTAGATGATTTATCGACAGTTTTCCACCTTATGCTTATCCTGTAATAATAATGTTTGGAATTTTGTTTTAAAAATCCATTTATGTTTATTTACCTGTCCTATTATTATTTTGTGGCTTTCTGTACTTCAAGGGCATCTGTCTTAGGACAGATACCTGCTACCTACCTCTTCATTGTTTCTGCATTGTCTTATGATGGCCAGTTGCCAAAACTGCACCTTCCCTCCAGCTGTTAGCAATTTTCACATCATGTAGTTCTATCCACTTTCTTTATTAGAAATCTTATTTGTCCTTGAACATGTACAAGATGCATAGAAATGAGTATATTATCAAATTAACATATAAAAGTCCTTGAAATTTATATTTCTGGGAATGTGGTTAAACTCATGGACTATGTTAGTGTTATCAAACAGAATAAAAGAGCTACTGTGGTCAAGAAGAAAATAGAACAGCAAAAAAAATGTGTCAAAAGTTTACAAAAGCAGCAAGATAATATCAATAGAGACGTAGCTATGTTATATGAAAGATGAAGAGGAACTAGTCAAAATGGGTACAGTTGGACAAGGTTAGGATATTTAGGTACCTTTTAGTGCACATGTATAAGTAATCACAGTTATTTCCTTGAATCAGTCTAGGGCTCTCTTCAGAAGGTGGTGCATCTTAAAATAGCATTTGTTTCACACATGAATGTAGTTTCCAGGAATAACACCTAAGGCTTCAGAGGTATATTGGTGCTTAAAAGCAGATTTTCTGTCTTCCTGGCATATTGATTTTGATCAGCTTTATTGATAATGACATAGAGTATTTGAGACACTCCTATCCTTGTCATTTAAAAACAAACAAGAGTAGTCCTAAAGTTATAAAATACTAGAAAGGAAGTGTCATTCTTAAAAGAACTTACTTAGACTATGAAATTTCTCTTTGGGACCATGCAGAGTTTTAACACAGTAGACCAAAGCAGACTGAAAATATGGCTGTAGTGATGAGCAGTGCCATTTGAATATTTTACAGTATTAATATGAGGAGTAATGTGAGATTTCTAAACTTCTGTGCTCAAGCTTAGTACTGTGGAAACATGGTATTACTGTTGCCAATAATTTTGATTCCATTTATGTATATGTATGTGTGCATTTAAGATCACAACTGTACTATGGTAAGTACTTCATATGTATACTCCTAATGAAAAAGTTTTAATGGTAAAAGTAAGGAACATTTCTGACTTGTGAAGAATGGAAGCCTAACCTTTTCAGCAATTTTTTGGTAAAATAAGTTAGCAAATGTGACGCCCATCTACAAGAAGGGCCAGAAGAAGGATCTGGCGAACTACAGACCTGTCAGTCTGACCTTGGTGCCAGTGAAGGTTGTGGACCAGATCATCTTGAGTGCCATCACATGGCACATACAGGACAACCAGTTGATCAGGCCCAGTCAGCATGGGTTTATGAAAGGCAGGTCCTTATTGACTAACTTGGTCTCCTCCTATGAAAAGGTGACCCACTTAGTGGAGGAGGGAAAGGCTGTAGATGTTGTCTACCTAGACTTAGTAAAACTTTTCACACCATTTCCCACAGCATTCTCCTGGAGAAACTGGCTGCTCTTGGCTTGGATGGGTGTACTCTTTGCTGGGTAAAAAAACTGGCTGGATGTCCAGACCCAAGGAGTTGTGGTGAATGCAGTTAAATCCAGTTGGAGACCCGTCACAAGTGGTGTTCCCTGGGGCTTAGTACTGGGACCAGTTCTGTTTAATATATTTATTAATGATCTGGACGAGGACACCCTCAGTAAGCTTGCAGATGACACCAAGTTGGGTGGGAGTGTTGATCTGCTTGAGGGTAGAAAGGCTGTAAAAAAGGGTCATGACAAGCCTTTTTTTTTTTCCCATGTACATACAAAGAAATCTCCCACTACAAAGGTGGCCAAGGTTTGTACTAAGGGATAGCCTTCAAAACTTATGTTTTGGATTATTTCAATTACCATCACTTTAGAGCCTGATTACCAAAATGAGAAAATTATACATAGAGGATAAATAGAGGAACATTCAGTATTTTATTTTTTGGCATTATTAGTACATTTTAGATGGCATGCACTAGTAAAAATCAGAGCAAAGCACTGGAATTTGGCTTAAATGATATGTTTTATTTCTTTCAACAGAGATAAATTAAAACAAATCCTGTGTGAGCTGGTTTGAGTTCAGCATTTCACAATCAGTGTGGTTAAGTACGCAGTTGAACTAACCTATACACTATGTGTCAAATCTTTTCTTATAAACTAATGCTTTTGAGTTTACACTACATGTCAAATCTTTTCTTATAAACTAATGCTTTTGAGTTGTGTATATAAAAACCACTTCTTACTGCTGTATTCCAGACATCATATGTGGTAATACATAAAATAAAAGCCCATGGAGAAAAAGCAGTTTTAGTCTTGCGACTTGTGGATTGAAGTTAAAAAGAAATCCCAAATGCTCTGTGACAAGCAATGAATTTTAACCCATAAAAAGACTAATAAAATAAAGGGTAATATGCAACCTAGATCACAGAAAGATGATTCAATGTCTCTAGCACTCTAGAAAAGCTTGGTGTTTCCTTCAGTCTCAAAGGTAATTTCACCTGTTGCAAAACTTGTCTGAAATTCAGATATTTTTGAATTATCAAAACATACCTTAGAATCAAAAGCTAGAGGGTTTACTACTTTTTTTTTAAATATGTGTAGCTGTACAGTTTTTTCTTCTATCCATTGGAATAGAAAGAACAGTTTTCATAAACCACATGACAGTATTATTGCAATGAATTATAGACATGCACTGATTGTGTTGGGTTTTTTTCAAAAGCCATTTTGAAGATTAGCAATATGAACAGCAAATTTTTTATAATAATGCCATTAATAACATATTTTTTAACAAAATGTGAAATTTAAAAATAGTTAGTAATAGGAAAATAAGAAACTGAATGTTATGGTCAAAAAGGAAGGAGACAATAGAACACAAAGCTGCTACGGAAATTAATCTGATGGAGCTGTAAAGGGTCCTCATGCATGTTAAAGACAATATAAGATCAAGAGCAAAAATGAAGAGACAAATACGTTTTACAAGCAGTTGATGAAATTAGATGTCTTTTACCATTGCAAACTTCAAAGAACAGGTGATTTTTTCTGTAAGTTAGCTGTAAATATTTCTTTTATTCAGGAGTGCAACTCACTTCTTTTTCACTAGGTATAATTAAGTTTAGGGGGAAAAAAAAAAAGTAGAATAAACTAATGGATAGAATTTGCAGCCATCCAGAAGATAAGTAGAAGGTGAGTAACAGGGTGGATTTGTGAGCAACACACCACAATAAGCAAATCTGATTTCCCTCTGCAACAGGGTAGTAGCTCCTGTGAATGAGAGAGAGACAGTGGGAGGTGTAAATTTTAATTTTAATAAGGCTTTTGAAAATGTCTCAAATGGCATTCTCACAACTATCTGGGGAAATATAATCCAGGCCATACATTGGCAACATTAAAGGCTCTAGCGAAATTGAATTTCCCCCTCCATATTATGTGATTAAGAACCTGGTGCAAGTTGGGAGATATTACAGCTTGGACATGATGCTTCTTACTGGCAATATGTCTCCTCTATGAAAGATGGTGGGTTCTAATATATATCCCTACCAATGTGCTGTGAATTCCTATTGTCAGGGCAGGCATAAGAAAGAGACAGAAATATAGGATGAGAAGGCTGTAACAAGCAGTAGCTCAAAGCTGCTGAGCTCTGCCTGCTAGCCAGTTTTTTTAGCTCTCCTGATGACAATTGCAAGGGCTACTGAAAACATAATATTTGCAAAATATAGTTGTCTTTGAACAGGTACAAATATAACCCTGCACCTATTTGCTGGCCTTCTTGCAGCAACTCAAAATTTACAGATAGATATTTGTATTACTCTTGCTATAGAATTAGCAGTGGTTGAAAAGTACTCCAAAACTACCACCAACTTGGGCCGGCTTTTTAGAGATGTCTAAAATCTTGTACTTTTTTTTCTTTTTTGGTATCTTGGTTGCTAGAATTGGATGTTAGAATAAAATTATTAAAGTTTCACAAGATTGAAAGGAGCTCCCAGTATGCTGAAAGGCAGGGTTAGAAATTGGAATAGCATTTTCAAATTCAGTAAATAGTCTGAAAAATTTAAGATATAATTTAGTAAGGAAAAACACAAACTTAAATGCTTAAGTATAAATAATTCAACGGCAAGGGCTATACAGAAAATGATGTGAATGTTATAAGACACTGGAAATATCATGCTGTTATGAAAAAGAAAAATTGGGAGTTTTGACATAGCCTTTCAAGCAGCTTTACTACTGTTTGTTTGCCCATTCCTGTGCCTTTCAGAACTGCTAATCTCTTTTGAATTAGGCATCTCCACACCAGTAGTCTTCTTAAAAATTCTGTGGCTTGGTTTCTTTATACCTGCAAATTAAATCTCCTGCAAAGCACATTTTTTAAAACCTACATGATTTTACAGAACATGGTTTCCATCTCTTACTATGGAATATTTGAGTACTTTACTTGAATTCAGGTCATGATGACACACACAGAAACTGTGCTCCTCAAACAAGCTTAGAGAGTCCCTCTTTTCCACTCCTGCTGTTCATCGCGACTCTCTTGCCACCCCTTTTGCTGTGTTGTGCTGGCATAACTATCTGTGGGCTGGTATGGAGCTGAATCAGGGAACTCATCCACATGAAAAATAACACTGTAAAAACCCACAGCCAAACAAAAGATAAAGCCCATTAACAGATGGCAAGAAGACTCTGTGGAGATCCCGGGGAACACCCAAGGCACACTGCCACTGAGGAGACTTACAGAATCGTAATCTCAGGGATGTCCACAAAGGGCAGCTTCACAACGTGTACTTATTGAGGCATTCATCCTGGGAGTTGTGCTGTCAATATTTTGTACTAACAAAGATCAGAATGGATTACAAAAAGGTGGTTGATTAGGTAATAAGACATAACAGTATGGATAATTTTTTGCTGTGTAACCCATAGCAAGTGGAACTGCTGAGCACTGAAAATCAAAAGACTTGCATTTGGAGTCACTGCTGACAGCTTGAGAAATCACAGGTGATGAAGAATGAATCAGGACCAACAGCTAACTGTTCATTCTCTGTTAAACAAACCGTCAAAAAAGCAAAGCTTGGCCTAAAAGTACAAGAATTAATTAGTTGGTGTTAGGAATAGAAGCAGTGATCGTTAATGTGCCACCTGGGCATATTCACATCCACTGATAGCAGTGGGTATTGCTGATACCATCAGCAATAGAAAGCAGGAAGAATTCAAACCAGGAAAGTAAGAGCGACCTGGCTCAGCTTCTGAGTTTGTTTTGGAGGTAGATTAGTAGCAGAGTTCTCTCTCTGGTGAATGACTCTGATCTGTTACTTGTCAACTAAACAAGCCAAAACAGAAGAAAAACAAAGCAAAGCAACACACCACCTCCAAATGAAGAGGAGTGTAAATGCCAGCTGTGCTCAGCTATTCACTCCACAGTGAATGTCAGCTCTAAACCTGCACGTTCTGACAGCTGCTATTGCTAGATGTGGAGAAGAGGATCAGAGAAAAAAAGATACTGAGAACAACCCAGATAAAGCATTCTGGAGTCCTCAACTCCAAACACTTCTTTTATCTGAGAAGAATAAAAAAATCTTTATGAAAAGTTGAAAAATACTTCCATAACAAAAATGAGGAAGTATTCTTCTGCTAATACAGCTTAGTTCAGTGATTCACAGACTGTATCTTGTCCCACATAACTTTAGGTACTGGTATGTAAATTTTGAATGTAGTCATCTTAAGGTCTTGTGTCATCATCAGGAAGTTATCTTCAGAGTAACTTTTCAGGTTTCAACCTTCCTCAAGTCTGAGCTGCCTCTGGAAGTAGCTCTCTTCCTGGCTTGGAGTCACACAGTGACTGGAGCTGGTTGCTAAAAGCAATCTCAGTTATAGATGCTATTGACATTTAGAGAATACCTCTGTCACAAAAGGTTTCTCAGCTCAGCTCCAAACAAATGCAGTAGCTCCATTTCCCCTCAAGTCCCTCTCTGTCCCAGAGCTGTAGCAATGGAGTGAGGGGATCATAACTAAAATGCATCGTGAGCTGAATATTCTGAGCTCTGGCATTTCTGCGCCATCAGATAAGCCTCTGACCAGACCAAAAATGAAAAACTGTGGTTGGTTAGGTCTCCAGCAGAGAAAACCTTAGTCCATAAGACCAGTTTTGGGTATGATCGGAAGTGTTGTGCTTAACAGAGTACGGTTTGCTTCATTGACCTGAAGAGAGAATTGTTCATAAACAACAAACAGACTAGCTCAAAAGTTATACCAGCTAGCACACGAGAGATGTTGACTTGACATCCTGGGGACTACCTGTAATTTTTTTTATTTTTCTTCTTTTTTTCTTTTTTTTCCAATTTGGCCATCAAGCATACACACACTCTCCTCAACTGACTTTCTCAGAACTTCCTTGCTAATAGTCAGTCTTCAGTCACTGTTGTGGTAATCAACAACAATTAATATTGTTCTTGTCTGTGAAGCTATGTTTAATTTCTAGAACTCTTTCTTGTGTTGTGTATCCCTGACCTAAAAATTATTTTGTATCGCAGTCTGAACTACATTATATTTTTTTAGTAGTTAAATATTTTCCATTTTCCTGAGGAGTAAAGCTGGAAATAGTGGAGCTTGATAGTCATTAATATTATACTCTGGAATCTGTTTGTTTGGTTTTTTTCCCCTGACTTCTTTGCAGAAATAGTCTGAGTGGTGGTGTAGAAGAGATAATTTTAGTAAATTATAGCAAAACAATTAGAGAATGAGTTTAGTTTGCAAGCAGACATTTTTACTGCTATTTTCTGGACTTCATACCAAATAAAATGTTTAGTTTCTTAATTATAGATAATAAGATAAAGGTTGAAGAAACTAATGACTGAATCAAAAAAAGGTTTCATATTTTATCATTTAGATACAGAAACAAATTAAAATCTTCCTTATTGTACAAAAATTACACAGTGGTTCTTAGTTCCATAAACATTGTATCTTTGAAAAGAAAGTTCACTAAAGTGGGTTAAAGTCTACAGCAAGATGGTTTAAACAGCATAGCTCAAGTCAGGCCTGGCAAAATGTCCAGTGATGTCAATCACTTTCTAAAGGAAGTTGGTCTTCATTGATTTGGTGAGCTCTGAATCTAAGGATGAGCTGAATCAAGCTCATTGAAGTAGTAGGACTCTGTAGTGATATTTTTACTTTGTACTGTTTGATTGGACTGTACTTAGAATACATAGAGAAAGAGTAAGGCAGGTAGATACTGAGTTAAGGGGAAACTCGGGTGCCTTCTACTGGGATTCCAGATTTCCTCTGCTGAATATTGGGAACTGTCATGGAAGCTTTCTCACACTTTTATTGGGTGATCCAGACCTTTCTTGATACACTAAGGACTGTAAGAACTAACGTCTGAGAGGGCCACTGTCACATCTAGCACAGCCAGCCATGTAGCAAAAGTAAAGCCAACATTTTATTAACCCATCAAATGTAAAAGCACAAGGAATAGAGAAAAGAAGTCTGAAGTAAAAGAAACCTTTCCAAGAAGATACCAGAGGACAATAGTGGGGGTGCAAAGGATATCATCAGCCTTTATGAAGTCTTGGTTAAACAAGATTTGTTTGAACGAGATAAAATCTGGGAGAGGTACACCACTGTGATCTGATGTTTTAGTGACATACAAATATCTTGACTAGCATGGGTAATTGTAATTACTTAAATATTAAATGTTCTAGCAAGAAAATACTACAAAACGCTAGAATTAAGAACTCACTTTTTAAATTTTGATTAAGAAAACAATAGGAGTCAGCAAGACTCCTGGTATTTCAGGACATTAAAAACCAGCCATTAATACTTTTTGCCCTGCACATTAGTATTTTGAACGATGCAAATGATAGTTCTGTGCTTCCCACCCAAGGTAAGATCTGTAGGCAACAAGATTTCTCTTTGCAAGTGTTAATTTTTTTTTCTTTAAAGAATGCGTGTACATGATTAAACCAAGCTTGCCCTTCTACCTACTTTTTAAAGAAGAACCATCTTTCTATTGGTGTATTATAGAAATGAAGCTCCCTCCCCCTTTTTAGAGATGGCACAACTCAGAAGAAGTTGTTTCAGAACATACTCAGTTTAATTACAGGATCAGTGAACACAGCAATGTTTTCTTGGCAACAGGTAGAAAAGCTGGCAGTTAATCAGTTTCTCTGGAGCAGTTTCTTGGCATTACATTGCTGCATTAGAAACTTGGATTTCATTTCTTATTTTGTTTTTCTGTTCCCCTGCTTCATTTCCTCCTTATCATTTTTTTTTCCTAGTGGTACATAAAAATAACATGCTGTATTCTTTGTTATGAAGAAAGAATTAACTCAGCTGCTTTTTGAATTTTTAAACAGTGGTTGGATGTGGTAAGAATTTTGTATATACATATGTATTATCCAATAATGCATAAGGTAGGTAAATGAAGATCGCGAACATCTTAGAAGAAGAGGAAACAGTTTAAAGGAATAAGTGTTGAATGTTAAACTTAGATAATTGCCATTGCTGAACTTAGATATTAAAATGTATTACATGCATAAGAAAAAAACCTAATCAGTTAGGTATACAATGTAAAACTACCAGTACATCAGGGAAGAGGATACCCTCAGGACAGAAAGACAGAGAACACCCACCAACAGTACTTGAGACTTACGGTAGTGTTTAATCGCTGTTGCCTTTACTGACTTACTGCCTGTCCCATAAAGTTCATTTCTATTGATCCCTGCATATCCTAAGTTGAATTTAATACTTGGAAGTAGATATGATATATTGAGCAGTATTTTTCAGAGAAAATGCATTGTTCTCCTTCCCTTGTCCCTTTGAGAGACTAAGCAAAACAAACAACAGAACTGCTGACTGAAGAGAAAGATGTTGTAAACCCTGCGTATTTATCTACACTTGACAGAACAGCATAATTTTTCAAATTTTACAATTCAGATTGCTAGTTTTCTGTATTTTAATACAGTCATACATTGAGAATATGAAGAATCAATTGACAATCTGCATCGGATACATGATGGAGCTGTCTGAGCAAAGTTGAGTCATAAAGAATGACATGCTTAATTCATAGAATTGATAGAACTTTTAGGAAGTAGTTTGTATACCTGTCTAGCATCAAAAATTGTCTCACTTTTGCTATAGTCCTACTTTATTTTTATCATATTTGCTTTTAGTGCTATCTGAAAATAGTTTTATCAATAATTCATTTTATTTATGAAAAGTTGTATTTTTTCTCAGATACATTGTTATTTTTATGTTTGCACAACATATGGAAGCCATAAACACATTCTTCTGAAGAGCATGCCATGCCAGCACTCTGGCCTTCCAGTTTTACCTCATGTTTGTAACTCTGTGTTCTCTGCAAGCTCATTTCATCCAAAAGAAAAAAACATTGGAAATAGTTTCTTTTCTGTCTTCTTTTCCACTTACTTTTGCCATTGCACGACAGTAATTGAATATGGCTGCCATTACTAATTCACATCATGTACATTATCTTGTCTGGTAACAGTTTCTTATTCTACAGTTTCTAGTGTAGGATTGAAAGAATCTTAGGATTTAATTTTGTCCCGGTGCTGAAGGAAAATATTTCAATTCCTATTTCAAGGTCTGCAAATTAGGAAGTAGGGCAACACTTTATTAGGTTAAGATGTTATGCAGTGTTTTGTGAATGCAGAGCTTTAGAGGTTTGGGGTTTGGTTTTTTGGTGGGGTTTTTTGTGGTTTTTTTTTTTTGAATATGAACTGTTAAACAGGCTTTCTGCAAATCCATACACTTCCATAAGAATAAAATAAAATATTTTCAGAGGTAATGAGGAACAGAGTTAACAGTCAAATAGTACAGCTTCTGGAAAAGTTTAAACTTCTCCTCTAAATACTCATTACAGCAGTAGCCTAAAATTTTAGCTTAAATTTTGCATGATATTATGAAGTACTTGTAAGACTTTGCAGTGTTTTTCACCACATCTGGAAATAGCACAATAAAGTTTTGTTCCAGAAGTGTTGCTTATATATGTCTAGCTCTCACTTAATGGCCTGAGCTTATCTCTAATAAATAATGTTTGAGTAAGCCTAGTCCTAGTATGAATAAAAGCCAGTATGAAACCTTTTTTTTAAGACAAGGAATGACATAGATCTCTACCCATCCATGCTAGATCTTCTGCACAACTTTTGTATTCTGTACTCGGTTAGAAAAACAGTTAATAGAACTAGAGGATGTTTTTCTACAGAGACACTTACTGTGTTTCTGAAGAAAGGTTCTTTTTATCTGATAAAGTACATAGCAAATATTAAATTCAGTGCTCAGTACCGTGTGTCTTCAAATAGTTTACTGAATCAGGTTGGCATTACTTAAAGTCGTTTCCTGAACTTGGGTGCTAATTTATGCAAGTCCTGGGAAGCAAGACTCAGGTTCAGCTACTCCTTTGCTCAAGTATGTCACTAAATCATGCCTCAAAAAAGGGCTATGCTGAACATTTAATATATATACAAATTTTAAAAATATACTAAAATATCTATATACAGTATCTAAATTTGATTTCAAATTATTTTGTATTTCTGAGAAACATAAACTAGAATATTACTTCACTGGTTTTAGTTCTTTTTTGATAACTTATTCTTTTAAGCGCTCAAAGAAGCATTTTCTATTTAATACTGCTTCTAGTAGTGTTCTCCAGTTTGTCAGTTTTGGAAATAATATTAAAGATGTGTCTCTTCATCATGTTTGCTCTTTTCACCTTGTTTCTTCTTTTCCTCTTGACTGCATTCTTATACTACAGTTTATACAACGATAAATATGAGAGTAACGCCTGGTGATTTTGACTCACTTCTGATGATAAATAAGAGTAACCACTAGTGATTTTGACCCGCTTCTGATTTCCTTTCAGGGCTTCTGCTTTTATTTTCAGGCTTAATCATTGCTATTATAAGAATATTTGTTGTCTTCATAAAAGTTCCCATGTGATTTTGGATATGACTTGAGTGTCTCCTGCTATTCATACATCTGTAATGAGCCCATATATACATTAAGTGCCCCTTAAGTACAAACCTCCTTAATTTTTCCAAATATTAAATATACTTTTATCCTGTCATACTGTGCCACACTTAAAGCACTGTTTGAGGAATTTCCTCGATCTTTATTTAGATGTGCTAATCCTGGTAAAACATACAAAAATATTGTTGGTAGCTAAGCTAAATAGGTTCATATTTGTTCTATTTTTACTAGATTTAGTATCTCGATTTGGTTCATGAATATAAAATCTTTCCTGAAGTGCCCAGGACCTTCATGTTTCCAGCTGTAAAGTATTTAGTAGAGTCCAGTCTTAGTAATTTTCTGTACGCTGAATCTAGAGTGAATATTCTGTTTTCACTTTCAAGTATTAAGAAATATTTTCATTTTATGGTCTTCATTTTATTTATTTCTTAACAGAACACTTATTTAATCACATGGCATTTACTATAACTTCTCAGTAGAGTCTATGATTCTTTAGCGGGGGTTATAAGTCATTTGCAGAGTAGGCGCTTGCTGTTAGTCTGGTTATCTCACAATTCTCTGATATTAAATGTGAGAAAAAAGTGTTTTATGAGCTGGAGTTGTGGGCATTTATAGCTTATTTTTGAGCCATGAAGTGTAGAAAGCAAATTAATTTATTTCCAATTTGTCACGTATTTTTCAGTCTGACTTATCTTTTTCATATTTTGTTTTCTATTAACTGAGTTTTATTACTGCCATTTACAGTATCAACCCATATAAGAGTGAGAAATAGAGGACAGAAAGGAAAAGTAAGAATAAAAAACTTATAGTCTTAATAATTCTTAATCAGCTACTGCTTTTGATTCTTTAAACATGGTGGTAATTAATGTGGAAAGCTCTGGAAGCCTTAGTAAGCTAGCTTGATCATCTGAAGAATGCCAGTACTTATTAGGGAAAGTTCATGATTCATACTCAAGGATTAAGCCAAGAGAATCTTGTGACCTAAGCAGCCTGGCTCTCCAGTGGTAAAACTGGGATTTTCTTATCTTCATAAAAATAATAATTGAGACAGAGAGCAGGGATGGAAGCAGACAGTATACCTTTGATATAAGAGCTAGCAATACTCACTGTGTAGGGAAATTGCTGTTTTGGCAAATTGTTGGTGTCATGGTAGAAATGTAAAGGTAAACTACAGTATATGAAGTATTCCACAGAAATGAATGAGAGCATGCCTGAGAAACAGCAAAGATGAGAATTGTAACATGAAACATTAGGTTTTTATCTTCAATGTCTGAGTTATCCTTAAGAAATTTTTAGTAGTTTGTCTGATATTCAGGAAATTGCTCTTCCCTGGGTATTAATCACTTAAAACCACACACATGAACGTGTCTCACATTATGATAGGTAGTCAGTGCTAGAAGACTGGGTGCAAGATTTGGAGTGATGACATGAAATCTAATAATTTCTCATAGTAAACATTGATTTGACAAAGTCAGCTTCAATACTTCAATTTCTCCATTTCTACAACTGGGGTGATAATTCAGCTTTTTCAGCTATTTGTTTAGGATCTTGAAAAAAGATTTTTTGAAATATGAACAGTAAAGCACACAGTGTGTAAGGGAGCACAGCAAACCAACTCTGGACTGAGAAAGTCACATAAGTGACATAAGCTTATCCTTTTGCAGAGCTCATTGACATAATTTTGGTTATATTTAGATATACACTTAAATGTTTTGCCACCTCTATCCTTTCTTCATCCTTATTTTAGTGCTCTAACTTATTATATTTCATAATAAGAGACAGTGAAAATAAGATACAAAAGCTCTAACCATCATTGCTTTTTAATTGGAATCTGCATTCACAAGCATAGGAAAAGTAAAACAGTACTTGTTCAGTGTAACTACAATCATCTTATTATTGCTTTAATTTCCTTAAAAGAATGGATGAATGTCAGCAGGCATAAACGTAATCATTGTATAATACTGATGATCCTGTTGGTTTCTTTACAAACCATGCAGTCAAATTCCTTAGCATTGGCAATGTAGAAATCTCTGGCATGCACTGAGAGAAGTTTCAGTGGCAGCTTTTGTGGGAAATGCATAGGTAGGGTAACAGCAAATTCCTTTCTGTGCAATCTTATGTACTGGCTTTTGTATTGTACAAATCAGTTATAAAGGGGATGATGCTGTAAGGGACATATGCAGGCATGCTAGTCATTTTAATAACATGCTATCAGTGGTTTAGTTTGAGTTCTGTGGAGGAAATAGTACATTTCAAGGTTCTTGCAAGGATCTATTTGTAGGGAAAAATTTACCATCATTACTCTCCTGTGCTCAGTTGCAACATCTCAAATTCATGTTTATTCATAACTTCCTTTGCAATCCTGTTGAGTTGCAGTTGAAATAAAACAAATTATACAATGAAAAAGTATAAACCATGGCAGTACATAAAGCAAATTCCATCAGTGCTGCCAGAATCTTTGCTCAAATAATGGAGTGGTTTAAAATCTTTTGTAACACATTTTGCTGCATTTAAATTTTAAATTGCGCTTGTGATTGGAGAAAAAGTAGACAAAATGCATTAAGGAAGTAAATTTCTGTATAACAATACTTTAGACAATACAGTTTCTATACAACAATACTTTAGTTTCAGAAATTGTAGTCTAAATCTTTTAAGATTTTTCTTAAATTTTAATAGTGCACCAACCCTTGGCAAGAAGTAGAAGGAGACTGTTAGAGACATCCCAGATACTCCTTTTGTCCCTTTTAGTGAAACAAGGATGGAAAAATGCTCTGTCAGGACAGCAGTAGTTTTCTGTAATATAAATCTGAATTTATAGGATTGCTATTGTACATGGAAACACTGTATAGCAGCCAGCAGTGCTGTTCTTATTTTTACCAATATTGCCAGCTTTATTAGCAGTCAGGAATTTTCATTTCTTCTCATTATAATCACAAAAACTATATACAGCATTGTTGTATTTTCAAAGGGAAGACTTTGAAAAGCGAGAAGGACAATTAGATCCCAAACTACAAGGAAATCGTGATGACTGACCTGCCTAGCTCCATTTGTATCTGGGAAGTAACTTTGGTTAACAAAGCAAAATTTTATTTAGCAAATAAAATTTGCTAAATTTTATTTTCTACATTTGACAAATGGAAAAAAAAAAAAAGATATATTATAAACATAAAAGTCCTATTATTCTGCAACCTCTTTCACCTGCCAGGACAAGAAAACCTCTGGTAAAAATGAGGACCCAAAGCTGTAACATAGTTTTAGGCAAATGCTATTAGGAAACTATCAACAATTAAAATTATAACTTTAAAGTGATAGTTCCTGTTGTTAAACTTGTCCTTCTTTTTATGCAGTAATTATTTAATGTATAAATTGAAAGTGGGTAGGTCTTTAGATTGTGTTTTTTAATGTACATGTTTTAAAAATATTCTCCACCTCAGCTTGTAATTCTGATTTTCCCTGATTCTCATTCTGAATTAACATTTACAATTTCCAATCTATAATTGTGCCTAAGTTGTTAGCTTTCAGTCCATATTTTATTATTTGCTGCTGTGATATTGTATAGGAAAATACATGTAAAGTGTTATACTAAAAAGACTGCCTTCTTTGAAATTTCACTTCTAATTACTTTGACTTTGTTCTTGCATATAACTTGCTGTTGAGTGTGGCAAAGATGCAATTTTCTCACATACCGAAATGAGAGCTGACGTTCAAACGTGTTTGAGAACCTGAAGAGTTCAGCTACGTGCAAGCAGGCGCTGGGTAACTCCCTTGCCCAGCCCTAGCAGGGATTGTTGGTTCTGACTTGCAGAACCAGCCTTGGGATTCATTTCAGGAGGGAAGCAAAAGGACTGCAGAAGTGGTACAAACCATGCAATGTTTGCAAGTGGGGACCCGTGTGTCCCAGTTAGTAACCCTTTTTTATTTCTGCCATACATGGTAAAAGATTTAGCACCATACCCCAGCATCTATTCAGTTACATACCCTTTGAGAGAGTCCATTCTTTCAGGGCTTTTTTGGAAAAGCCTGTGACGTGCTAGCACATGTGGTGAGAGAATTGCAGTGAGAGAAACACAAAGAAAATGCATCTCTGCCAGTCCCTAACACTCTCTTACTTACTGGGTTTTTTTTGAGGAAATTAGTATTTTAGCTACCGATCAGAAATAGCTGTTGAAGTAAAAAAGAGCAAGGAAACTTCACTTGTTCAACAGGAATAATGTATAAATGTAATATACTTTATAGTGACAGTTGTAAGAAAACAAAAGGCATAACAATTATATATGTATAATTGATGCAAATATTCTTGTGTTTGTAACCTGTATTTATATTTGGTCCATCTCTGATTTCTTCATACTAGAAATAATGCCATTGCACTAAATGTGAGCAAAGTAGAGGACTTCTTTTAGGAAAAATGACATTTTCTTAGTACTATACATTGTATCTTTGCTATTATTAGCTAAAGGTACCTCATTTATTAGCATTTATTCCTGTAATCAGTGTAAGAGATGAATCTGCCCCAGAGAAACATTGTCAAGTTTAAATTAGTCTTTCAAAATTCTATACAGTTTGTATTGAAGAAAGATTTGATTAAAGTTTTCTTCTCACATCAAAGTTATACACAGTGTGAGTATCTAAAACTCATATACATAATCCTGACATTTGTATGGACATAAATTATCTCAGTTTTCAACACAGCTTTGAATAACAGACTAGAATATTTTACCCATAAGAAAAGCAGTAAGTAAAACAAGGATTATGAAAAAATTTAGATCTTTTAATTCCCATAAATGTTGTACAACATCAAAATATATTTCTATTTATCTTCTGCTGAGTAAAAAGAATAAAAAAAATGCTCAGATCTACATTGGCATTGTATCCAGGCAGTCTGATTCCTGTATGGGGTCCTGTCAATTTAGTCATGTTCACTGCAGATTACAAATCTACTTGCAGAAGCACAGTTTGCACAGGGAAGAATAATACATTTATATACTGTATATAAAAACAACTTGTACAATGTTACACAAATTTAGGATTTAGATTTTGGAGACCAAGCCAAAGCCACCTTTATACTTATGGCAAGATTTTGACTCTGTAGTAAACATCACACACAGATACGGAAATCAATGGACTATTTTAAATATTAGATATAAAGAACAGAGTTATAAAATTATTCACAAAATTCTATCACCTGAAACCAAAAGAACAGTTCACTTGGCTTTATTTAAAGTAAACATAATTTAATTTTTTGCTGTGACATGGATTGTCTACGTGCAAAATTTCTTCCAATAAAAGGTTGACTGAAAGACAAACTCTGGAAGACAGACAAAAAAGAGCTCTACAAAAATGCAATAAAAGCCAAGTTTATAACTTTTTTATATAGCTTCAAGGAGAAATTAAGTTTATCAATGATTAAGTTCCTCAAGCAAGGAAAATTAGTTTTCTTTCCAAAAAGGAAGTAAAATGAAGGCATAATATAACCAAATTTTGGAATATTTACATACCCACAAATACATAAATGTAGTATCTCTCTTTTTTTTTTTTAGCATTCAGATTCAATACTCAAGATTTAATATCTGAAGATGCGAGGCTTAACATACGTTACTGTAATATACCCATGTGTGTTTTCAATTATCTACATAGAATCATAGAATCGTTTGAGTTGGAAGGGACCTTAAAGATCATCGAGTTCCAACCCCCCTGGCCCTGGACAGGGACACCTCCCACTAGAGCAGGTTGCTCAAAGCCCCATCCAGCCTGGC
>JAOXNO010000070.1:11601580-11630697 GCA_028565335.1 Limnodromus scolopaceus | reverse complement strand
TTGGATGTCATCAGCCTAGAACTGACTTTAATAAGGAAAGGACAGGTGATCTTGTATGGGGTATCTGCCTCCACAAGATGAAGTATCACAGTAAGTATTTAAGTGAAGCAGCTTCAGCATGAAAAGAAGCTTGTGCATACTGAACAGCTCCTAGCTCATTCTCCTGAAGAAATTCACAAAGGTGTTCTAGAACACAAGTTGTGCAGAACACAAATGCAAATACAAAATCCCACAATCCAGCACATCTTGAAATTCAACCTTGGAAGAATTCAGGAAAGTCATGAATGAAAGTGGGTATAACCTTGCCTACATCAGAAATAATTTTCTAATCCTTTCTTTGCTTTATTATAGTTCTGAAATATCCCTTAATTTCTGTCAGAAGAGCCTTATTCTTTGTACTTATTTGTATGGTTTTTTTACAAATTATTTTTTATTTAACATTAGAGAATTACAGGTAGCCTCTATTCAGAAAAATGTGATATAAACACAATCTACTTTCTTGTTAAATTCAAGACTAGTACTATAAAGTATAAAAAAGAATTGCAGTATTTTGTAGCTGATAAGAATGTGCACCTACATTAACTTGGGGATTATTTCTGTATCTGTGACATTGTAACTCAATTAGGAGCAGAAGTCCGTATTGCAAGGTGAAATACACCCAGTAATCTGTAATGATATTTTAATAGTTTCATTAGACTTCACTCTAAGAGGCCTTAAAGGTTCATTTGCATAAGTGAACAAAATGTTGCATTTGACTCACAAATGAGGTTAAACTATCTGGGGAATATTCAGAAGCGTGCCTAATGGCACAGGCACAGCTTTCTAAGAGATGTATCTGCGCAGCCTGATCTGAGCAGCTCAGTGGAACCACTCTAACAGTCTGCTCCAGGGCAGTGACATGACAGGTTCACAACAGGAACGTGCACCTCTCTGGAGTGCCTCATTTATTCTGTATTTTGAGCTGCCCTTTTTCCCCCTCCCTGAAAAAATACCACTTGGAGGAAGAAAGAAACTCCAGGTTTTTCCTTCTTCCTTTTTCACTCTGGCACCGTGGGTCAGAACAGTATTAGAGTGCCCAGTCTCCCTTGCTGTTGCTTTTACCCATGGCTTCAGTGCTGCAGCTTGTTCCTCTCTCCAGCAGCAAAGAGTGTGGATTAATCCAAGATAATCCTTAGAGAATTTTGCTAGCAACTTGACTCTCCATGGTTGACAAAAACACGTACTAGAATCACTGTATTTTTCCCAAGTCTTACTACAGCATCTTGAGTTTTGATCAATTCTTGATTCAATTTCTTTTGATAGGGATGGGTTTAAACTAGTGTTTGTTCAGTGATCTCTTTAGTACCCCTACACAGACATACCTGGTCAATGCATGCATTATGTAACTGTAAAGTCCTATTCTGCACTACGCTTCAGAAGACTTTTAAATAAGGTGTTTTGCTCTTGTGAAAAAGAACAATGTCCAAAATGACTTAATATGTCTCTGGAGTTATTACTACACTGTCAGAGTTTCTTAGGTTTGTGTCGTGAACACGTGGTTACCCTCTGGGTAGCCTCAGAAAAGTACTCCCTTCCAAACTGTTCATACTTTTAGAAAGTACTATGGCAGGATAGGGATTCTTGGAAGGTTAGGTTTTAAGATTGGGCTGATCCAAAAAACAGTCATTTTTCAGAGAACTAGTTAATAGATGAGGTGTGGGAGTGTGAACCCCAGCAGCTGCATGTCATGAAAATATGATGACAAATTACAAAATAAGGATTGTACAGCTTAATGAGTAATCTAAAAAGGTCATTGTTTACAATTGTTTTAATTTTTATGAAGCCTCTTCATTTAAAGTATGTTGAAGAGTATCATAAGTATTTTACCTGTGTGTTATGTAAGATAGTTATACTTGTGCATACATTAGAATTTTTATTTTTTTAAATGACAAAAAGTACTAAAAAGTCTGGATTCTTACCCCACCTTTTCTTGAGAACAGAATAAAAAAACCAGACAAGGAATTAATAATAGTAATGCTTAAAAGTCCAAATCTAAACTGAGAGTTCAGGAAATCTCTATTCTTACAGATTTTAGCTCTGAAGACAAACCATCATTCTTTTGGACTTTGTCTCAGTGCTGATTTCATTCTTACTCCTTTCTGTGAGAAAGATACTTAGAACATAGGCTAAATGTTTCTAATTCATAAGAGTCAGAATTTTTGTTGATTATTATTAATGATATTTTTCACTTTGTAGTAGTAAGCATGGACAAATGAACACAGTTTTCCTTTTTTATTTGAGACACTTAGCAAAAATGCTGAAATATCAAACATTTCCTCAGTAGCTACAATATTGCCACTATGTACAAAATATTTGATAAATGTAGTACACATATAAAAATACAGTATGCATTACATATATACAGTACAATGTGCAAAACATATGGCATTCAAACATATGGAATTGATTTTAGGGGTGCAAACAGCAAATACAAAGGCATCATGGTTTCTTATAGAAAGGCAATACATAAACTGACGCCCTGATTGCCATAATTTGCATTTAGTAAAGTAGTGCTTAAATGAAGAGCGCCCTAGAGACAGGTGTCTATCTTCTTCTTCTCACAAAATGAGATGCTAAGACATAATTACAACTATGAAAAAAAGAAAAGAAACACCTACTAGGGTTAGCGTTTTTTCTACTGCAAGCAGTACTGTGAAGAAAAATCCTACCTGGAAAAAAGCCTGTGCTATTACTTAATACAAATTTCTCAAACAACAAAAACAAATCTGTACTGTTAAACATCAAAAACAGCTTTCAAAATATCTACATCCTTAATTTTAAAAAAGTATGGATAATACTTTGGGGGATTTAATTTTCTATGTTTCAAAATACAAAGTGCCTCCTTTGGCAATATAAATGGCAATGCTTTGGTTCCTATTTAAATTTTTATATTATTATAATTTATTTTAGGCTGTCTTTTGAATATCTGAACTGTATTTTTTATAAAAATAGTGTGATTATATAGTTATTAACCACTCCCTGCTTTTTATTGAGAATTTGCTCTCATAGCTAGAATGGCTTTTTGGCTAGATTTCTACAAATACATTTATGCACTTTTAACTTAAAAAGTCTTTATATTCAGTATTGGACACTACAGAATGATGTAGGTGTCTCTTTTTTGCACTTTATATTTATTCCTAGCAAACTGGTATAAAAGGAATACTTGAGATTACTGCAGCTTTTAGTGGATGCTCTTTATTGGCCGTGTATATACTATATGCAACTCCATTCCATGTATCTCACATAAAAAAACCATCTGTAGTATGGTCTAGAAGTCATCAAAAGGCAATTTAATAGACCACAACATAAAGAGTTTTAACAGAACATTTACTAGATATAAGTGGAAGAAAATTTTTTCCAGTTTTAATAGAATTTGCTTTAAGTTTATAATACATTGAAGATGCTATCCAAATAATAGTTGTTTACATCGGTGAGCTTTACTGTGTTTTGATTACATAATGCCCTTCCAGTTAAACGTGTTCTGTGATTGCATTTTCTCTGCCTTAAGCAGTTCAGCAGCTTGTGCTTGGTTTCCAATTATGGTGTCCAGGCTTTTCAGGCATCAAAATGTTTGAGATTATGTAACATAGAAGTTTAATATTGAAATTTCTATTTTGATCACCTGCTTCCCTGAACATAACTCCTGTTGGTGAATTTAGAAATACCTTGGAAAAAAATTTCAGTATTAAGTAGTGATTGTTTCTAAAAGCTGTGGCCTCAGCTTTTTAAAGGTCTGATTCTGCAAGCCCATATTGCTGGATTAGACTATAAATTTCTGTAGAGGATAATTGCCATAAATTCATTTTATTATCAGAGAGAACTGCTAAATTTATGACAATGATTTCTTAACTATTTATACTGTTAAACAAAATTTTGCCTGTAAACTTACCTGCCTTAACTAATGCTGAATGGCACTAAAAGTGCATAACAAATACCATTTTTGTATTAAATGCAGGATGTGTCTCCTTTTGATTAACGGTAGCCTTGTCAAACATGTGTCTGAGCTCTCTCTGTGTCTAGAAGTGTAACACCAACTTTTGATTTTCACACTGATAAAATGGTATTCTAATTACTTTGAAGGATTTACTAACAACACATTTGATAGGATGTGTTCTGTTAGTATACTGCAGCCATTAAATGGCAAATTTAGTGCCAGTGCATTCCTTTGCAACTGTTCTCTTAATGAGAAATATATTCAGTTCTGTACAGTCAAACTGCACAGTCATGATGAAATTTCTAAAATGTATTGTATTTGTGTTACAAAAATTGTCATGTAAAACATGCACACACAAAAGTCTAAGCAAAACCTATTTCTGCCATAACAGGCATATATAACTATGGCAAATATATCACATTTCAGAACAAAGTCTAAAGCAAACCATTATATATAAGGTTTAATACACATAATTCTGAAATGTACAAAAAAGTAATCACACATTCCCTACACTAGAGTATTTGTACTTTAAAAACTAAAATGATCCCTTAGATTTTTTAGTAATTTTTTTTTTTCAAATAGACTTTGAGAGTAGATAGCTATACTGTACTGATAACAACACATCTCAACTGTTTGGGTTTATTTCTGCACATAGATTCCTATGGATTAGTTAACATTCTACACTGCCAATAAGGATAGTTTTGTAGCAAGATGACTTTGCCAGTTTTAAGCTCTATTTACATGCACATAAAAAATGACAGTACAGTTGCTCTAGGTTAATTTGTCCGCTAAAAATTAATTTACTTGCCTCTTATTTAATCAGGAGGCAGGGTCAAAAAGGGGTAACTAACTGCACATGTGGTTTGATGTCTGGCGTATCACACATAACAAATTGACAGTACTGCAGAACACTAAATTTCATTCAAAGTTGTTCCTATCAGACCAAGAGTCCTTAATTCTTATTCTCGTAACAGCTGAGGGCACTTAGTATCTCAGAGTATTAGCTCTCAAGATAATATGATGTGAAAAGGAATGCAAAAAGTTCAATGGATTTGTTCAATGTTATTGAAGAGTCCTATACCATCAAAATTTAAGGCATACGGTCCATATGTAATATTGTACTCAATTACTGTAGGGCCAGCAAGAAGGAATAAGGAAATATGTCTTTCAATTTAAATCTTTTGCTGTTAAAATCTCCACAGATTGTTGTTCTGGACTTAGTTTCAGATTAAAATAAATCCTGGCCTGTAAAACTATTGAAGATATATAATGATTTAAAGTGCTGATAACTGGTATGACGCAAACATATGATGACATTTTAAACCCTGAATCAATGATATAATCCACTATTTTATCTGAAGCCAATGGAATTCTGTAACATTAGTAAACCAGACTGCATTATATATATGGTGACATAAATTTGCAGTTAATTCCACAACATTTTCTGCCAAAAGTATTTAGTTTGATATTAACATGATTGTGTTGTGGGGTTTGTTGTGGGTTTTTTTAGGTCATACAGGTTGCTAAACAGTTAACAGCTAGTTTCTGTTTTCATTATTTCTCTCTCTTTCATTACTCTAAGAAGTAAGCAAAAGCTTCAGGGCATTTTTTCATTAGTTCCTACAACAAGTTATTTTTGAAGGTTGGTGGTGAGGGAGGAATTCTGCAATGAGATCAGTTTTCAGGCTAGAAAACATATCACGTTTCCGTTGTTCAGGAAACAGGAGACTGTTTCCTTTTATCTTAATTTAGGAATTCCCTAATAGGAAATAATTCCAATTTTATGTTTGATTATCAGCCTACGTCATCTATGGCAACATTTAACAGCTATTACCTGAGAAGACAACCATAGAATTACAGAGTATGTATTTTACTTCTATTTGCATTTTTTGTTTGTTTTTCCAACTGCTTTCATAATAGGCTCCGAAAAAATAACTAAGGGCTTTAAAAAAATAATATTAATAATATTTTCACGTGCTGTGAGGTAAGAGCTTAATTTTTGCTATTATCTGCTTCAGGTATGAAATATGCCGCCTTATCACAAAACAGTACATCCTGATACTGCTTATTAGCCTTTTATAATTTTCCATAAGTGTGTGCTATTTAGGATTCTCACTGAGCAGCGTCTCCATTTAGCTTCCCTGATGTTATGTAGTGGTAGATAAAGCTGTCCAACAGATAAAGTATTATTTAAGAAATGATGGTTGTCCTGTCAGTACTGTCCCCTGCAACTCAGTCTGATCCTACAAACATCTTTTATTGAGGGCATTGGGACTATTCTTGCATAGGTGCTTGCAGGATCATAGTGCACAACAGCATTAATTAAAATTTTCTACTTCCTCAAACTGTTCTAATATGCTGAGATACTGGATTCAATGATCTAACAAATATCCTCAAACACAAAGTAAATTAGGATATTTATTATTTCCTTTACAGTAATTTCTTGTTCAAAGACCACTGTTCCCCTCTGTTCACAAAAATAAGCTATACAAAGTTAAAAGAGTATACAAATAACTGTCTGATATACACATTAAAACCCAGCTATTAAATCCAGAGAATTGCTATACAAAATTCAGTGTTCTCAATATTACCTGGCATAGCTACCTTGGATTTCTTGCAGTTACACTTAATGTCCCTTTGGATGCAGTTAAATTCTTCCCTCGTGATTAAAGAATGGGGGAAGAATTTTAAAAACCACAAAACCAAAATATAAAAACAACTTGAACAAATTAAGAGACTAGATAGATGAAATTTCACTGAACCAGCCAGTGCTTCTACTTGCCTTTGCCCTCACAATTAATTTTGAGCCTGGCTCAGGCTATCCACAGGAACAATGAAGTGCAGTGATACCTCCCCCTCCCCCAAACATTTGCTCACTGTGCCAATACAGACAGTTGAAATCTCACTTTTTCTCTCTAAGTTGAGCCATGTTGTGTTGCTCATTTAAGCATTACGAAGTCAGAGACATAACTTCATTCTTAAATATCTGTGATACATTTACCTTGGGGTACTTCTAATAAGTAAATACGATCATCCTTTCTTGACTTGTGAAATACAACTTTCAGAGGGCCCTGCTCTGCGTTACTGATAGGAACATAAAGTAACTCACTGTTGTAAACTTGAACATCAATAAGGAATTAGCTTCAAGCATTTGTTCTTCCAAACATTACTGTCTTAATTATCTTAACTGCAATCAGAATGGTATAATAATGGACCTCTGATGTAAAGAGACTTGCAGGTCATGTTCTCATTTGCTATAGATTAATCCCAGTGCAACTGTAGGTCTTGTGGATCTAGAAAGTCAGTGGAAAACACGCTGGGGGCAGTAGAACTGAGAGGAGTGAGTCCAGATGAGGAGCTGGGCATTGTAATGTCTAGCCATTCCATATTGTCCAAATTTGTATCAGGAAGGTCAAGAGACAGACAAGAATTATTAGTGGCAAATTGTGCGTCGGAAGTTTCCATGGGTGAATGAGAGTGATCTAAAATGCTGGAGTGATTAAGCAGATCATTCTGGAGGTCTTCAATTAAAGAAAATGACTCTCTGTCCTCATTACTGCTTGTCAGTTGAGGAATTTCATTACCTGATGGTAAAGTTCCATCCAAGAGGGCTTCAAGTTGGTTTTCCAGACTTATAGACAAGCTGGTTGTTGATTCTAAGGACACAGGAGGAGGGGCCATTTGGATTTGTGGTGGTGGGCGGGATATCACTGTATTGACTGGCATTGTAGTGATGTTGGCTGTTACTGGTCTCATTTTAGAAATGGGAGATGGTTCCTCCTTTATTGGAAGGGAAATCTCTGTAATTAAAAAAAAAAAAAAAGAAAACCACTATTGAATTCAGAAAAGATAATGACATACATCCTTGGGCTTACAACTTCCACCCCTTTTTTGCCCACTTTGGGATGCATCCACAGTGAACTCAAAGGAGTCGGAGTCAGTTTGCTGTTCTGATAATACAAATACTACATACATCAGACTGGCAGGTACTCTATGAACAACAAAGCATTTTAAAACAAGTTCTAGAGTTCTGCTTCCAGTAATGCCTCAGCCAATTAGAATATTTATAGTGATGAAAAACGAAACATTTTTCTAGATTTTAGCTTTACCTCCTTCATGTTTATATTCTTCTGACTAATTAGAGTAATTATGGAATCAATACATATCCTCATTTAGAGAAGAATACCTGGACCAATTTTCAGTTCCATCCCTGTTTGGTACTGTGTCCACCTTCATGAATTAGAGTCTAAGAGACCAATTGATGTGATTAGGATGCATTTATTCTGATTCTAGAATCTAAAACTACTCTTCTGTCAAGAAGTTCCATGTAAGATAGTAGCAGTAACAATATAATGAAATAAAGTGAATTAAGTTCCAAGTAATTCTTATACATGAACGGAGTGCAAAAATAAGATTAGACAGACTAGAATATGCAAATAAATCCTCTAGCACAGATGATGTTTCTGCCAGCAAAAATATAGTTGACAATATATTTTGTACCACTCTTCCAAGCAAAACCCACACTCTTAAAACCTGTAAGAGTACCTATTGAAATGATTGTTTACAAAAAGTAAAGCATTACTAAATGGACCCTCTCACTTTCCTGAAGCATATTAATAAACATTTTTCAGTGTAGAACTTGCTTACATAAGCGTAAAACCTCTGAATGCTTTACTTTGTTTTTCATAAAGATGATAAGGAAACATTTGGGTTTTTTATGGCAACTTGGCAAATATGGAGCAGTTGTTACCTTTAAGGTCAAATAGGTTTAGTAATGTAGCGCTCAAAGCAAATAAGTAAGCACACCAATGATTTCTACATCCTCTGTTCCAGAGGTAGAACTTGGAACTACCCATGCAATATTTTAATAAAAGCACTGAAAGCATTTTTGAATTTAGCTTGAGTTGTTCTCTGCACAGGTAACTTATCTCAGTCTGTCACTCCATTTTCTTCAGCTGACTTTGCAATTTGCTTCAAGAAAGAAAAAACACTTTGATGTTTAAAATATGGCTAAAATCTTCTAATAGCCTACAATCAGTCACTTATGTCCTGGCATTCACTGCTGTCAAGATCCTTGTATGACAGTAGTACAAAACATTAAGTTAATTGAATTGCTTGGCACCAGAACATTTCTCAGTATTGTAATGGCTTCTTAGTCTACAAACCCTAATTATGCCTAAAAGCCTCCTTCTTTTACTGCAAAACTACTTTGTATATTACTTCAGTTATTTCAGGTTTTTTCTGATAGCTCCCTTACTTTAACTGACGTAGGAATTTGTTATTCATTAATGTCTCTATGTAGTTCGTACATACTTTTCCCAGTAATGTATCTCTGATGTTTAGAGTTGATAATACCTGGTTATGTTTAACAAAATTTTAGTATCAACATGCATTAACTCTTACCTTATTCTGTCTTTTGTATAATTTCAATATACATTATATGGGCTTGCTCAACTTTTCCAATTTTGATAAAATCCATCTGTGCTCCATTAAGGAGTTATTTTAATTGTTTGAATGCTGTGTGAATGGTTGCAAAGGTCTGCCTGGGCTAATTTACAAGCAGAGAAGTTCCACTGCGGGTTGACTGCGTGTGTTTTGGTAAATGTTTTCTTTAATGGATAATTATTGCAAACTTTCAGAAATACTAGTTTCATCCAGTCTGGATAGCTTCTACCTCTTCTCCCTGGAAGAATTCTTTCCTTTGATCATAGAACTGAGGTTTTATTATCAGGTTTTAAGTCACTACATCACACAGATGTCAATTAGCTTACCTCCGCTCTTGATGAGAATATCAAAAAGATCATCCATCTGCTGACTGTGCGCACTGGAAATCTGTAGTGCATAAAAAAAAGGGTTATGCTTTTTCATGTAGTATTTTTTCCCAAGCTGATTGATCCTAGCTTCTCTCAATAGTACATAAGTACTAACCTATGATTAAGACTAAAATTCTTCATGCGAAACTGTCAATCTAGAAACAGAGAAATACTTTGGAGAAACACTTGTAATCCCTGTGGTCAGTTTCAGTACAAAGGAATAGGGGAAAAAATCTGAAAAGCAAGACAAAGATTTAATGAAGGCAACCTAGAAGAGAGGTGCAAAAAGCTAGGGATAAGAAGGAGAATTACTAAGCCTGTTTTGTAGCAGGGTATCTGGAATAACTGCAAGACTTTGAGGGTGCACCCTGAACTGATTTCTCTCAGAGATATCCTGCAAATAGCCATCATGTAAGATGCATTTTTTTAGGTGTAAGTTGTTTCGTTTTTTTGTGGGCCTCCTCCCCCCCAGCCCCCATTTGTAAATTCATGTTTTTTTCTTTTTTAAAGGGGGGGAAGTTTTCATCAACTGTTTATCTGTTTGTTTTAAACAGCCATCTCCTGAATATTTGCATCCTAAGGTAAGGTTTCAAAACCCCCACAAACCTATTATTTCAAATATGGTTTAGGAAAAGTAGAAACTTTTATGATGGTCTCAAAACTAAAACTGTTTTAAAACATTGGTTATGCTCCAGGGATGGGATGTAATTTGTCATTAAGAGATCTAGCTCCCAAAAAGAGGCCAGTGGGAAGGCACTTTGCTAACTGGTAGTGATAGAAGAAGTTGTGTGTGCCTTCACTGTGTGGATGTCTCACACCTCCCAAAAATATATGAAATGGCTTTAGATACCCATGCTTCTGCCAGAGTGTCTGCCACTGCAAAACCAGCAACCAATACTAAGTCGCTACAAGGTTTTATCTTTTGGGATAGCTCTGAAATGCATGATGTTAGGGATGCTCATTAGTTTTGTTTGCAACTTTCCTCCAACACGAAGGGTATCATGGTAAACTGACAAAGCACTCTGTAGGATTATTCATCAAGCTCATTAAATATAGCCTCTTTTGAAGCAAGCACCTATGCTCGTGTGTATATATATATGTTTGCTTAAGTGTGTATAAACACACTCACACACATTCTCCTCAAGTTTACTCACTTTGGAAAATATGAATATATTTTCTCTCTTCTAAGTCTGAAGTTTGGGTATCATACATCCTTGAAACAAGTCAGTTGAAGGCTAGGTATTGTTAAGTAGCACTAGTAGCATTATCCCAATTATATGTATCACCAACTGGATACTGTAAGATTTATTTACATGTCTGTTGCTTTAATAAAAAGAATCATGAAACAGGAGTCCTGCAGTTAAACAAAGTTATGAAAATATTAACAGGGTACATTAGAAAATTTTGACACCAAACAAAAAATTAAAATAAGCAATGGCTTCGAAAATTATAAAGAAAAAAATTGTTTTAATAGACTAAACAGGAGAAAATAACTACCTCACGGTGTGATGTCTGAATATTGCGGGTCTGTTTTATGGCCTCTTCATAGCGAGGAGGATCTTTTGCCTTGGATACTGTGTTGTTGAAGAGGGGTTGTTGAACAATATAAGGCTGGGCTTGAGATGGAGAGCCAGGCTGTGTGAAATAACAAAATAATGACTAAACAATACGTTCTGGTGAATTCAAGATGTATCAAGTGATCCTATTTTGTTGTACCAATCTACATATTTACAAATAACAATAGCATAGGATACATAGTCACATGTTATTTAAGAATAATAATATAAAACTTTATGGAACATTGTTGTGCTAATCTTACCTTATTAGGAATAGCAGGTCCATTCTGCACAGAGGGAACCTGATTACCACCAGTATGAATGTTAGAGTTTGATGTTTTATTAATGAAAGTTTGTGAAGGTGTTGTAACTGGTGCAGTCTGATAGGAAAATACGGTATTTGATGTAGCAGGTGGAAAAACCTGTAAAGGATTAATATATCAGTCTTAGGTTGTGGGTTGTTTTTTGTTAAATTAACATTGGGTAAATGACATCTATAAGGTTTAAGACTTTTTTTTTTTTTTAAAAATCCTTGATTGCTTAAATTCCCTATAAATGGAATGTTATTTGTATTGATTTTTCCCTCCACTGGAGTAATTTGTAAATCTAGAACAATTACTCTTTGAAAGAAACTTTGTGCTGTGACATGCTTTCATTCATCACTGATAATTAAAAATATTCCCCTGCAGTTTTCCAGGAAGCCTGACATTCAGAAGAGTATGGAACAGTTTAATACAGTATGCATGATTTCCCCACCTTGTGGACAGTCAATAAAATGAACGTATTTCTGGCCTGATGCAAACTACTATATGTATCCACACTTGTACTATGCTGCCTGTTCTAAGACAGAATGGTTTGGTTTGTGCCATAGAACTCTAATTTCTTTTAACTACAGATACCTATGTGTAGTGAGGGAGAGGCAAAAAATATAACCAATGAGCTTCGGTATCAACTGTAAGTTTGCTTACTGGTATGTACATAAAGTTTTTATTTCTTCAAATGATAGTCCATACACTCATTGCAAATGATTCCAAGCAGTATCCTGCTTCTCATCTTTTTAAGTTAAAGGGAAAGGAATAGGGTCTACGAACGTACAAGTGCATAAGACTGTTCTTTTAAATTCAGTATCACTCCCACATACCTTTTTTGACAAAGGTGTAACAAATCTTAGATTAGGGATGGAGATAAAGCTAGGATAGCTTTGTGGAATACAGTCTGAATACCAATACCTGTGAGAAGTCTTAATACAGTTTTTGTTAGTCACCTGGATCATCTGTATGAAAACTGTTGTACTTTCCAGCTGTCTAATACTGAGGTGAATGGCTATGGAAATGTCTCCTTATTACTGAATGAAGAACAAGGGCCATGCAGTAACTAGAATGTGAAGAGACACCTCAAGTGTGTAGGAGAAAATAAATGGAATAATCAGCTGGTTTGCATTAAAAATCTGAGCTAACTGAGAAAGTCAAGATGAATTCAAGGGAAATTGGTTCTGGAAAACAACTGTTTATGGAGATGATAACTATCATGAAGACCAGCTTCACTAAAAAATGTTAATAAGTAGCATTACTCACTCACAGTTCATTAGTTCAATCTGCCTGATGAAAGATCCAAGCCTCGTGAAATGAAAACAGCAGACGGGCAGATCTAATGCTGAATGCATGAAGACTGTCCTGATCTATTGTATCATATCAGTATTATATATTCTGATGTAAAAAACCTGCAATTACGCTGTCTGGTTTCCTGTGTAAAAGATGGCAGTAGATGTGTGAGAAAAACAGCTAGGATAAGCAGGCTGTTCATAGCCAGACACAGACTAAAGTCTGCTGGGAACTATGTGGTCTCCATGACAACTGATCTGAATGGAGGAAAGACCATTCTTGGTTATCTCCTGCAATCGTTTCAAGGAACTTCTAGACAGCAAAGGAAGAAAACTGCAAGTGTCTGGCACAACTACATGCATCAGGATGACTGGAAAATTTCCATATGGGACCTGTCAAATTAACAAGGTAAGATTAGCCCCCCACCAAATCCCAGAGAACCTGGATGAAATCTGTCTGCTTTTTGGATATATGTCAGTTTTGACGTCTGTAGGATAACTTCAATGTCCATGAAATTAAACAGGTCGAACAAGCAGACTGAAGAGTGATGATGCTCATTTAGTTGTGTTCCGTGTTATTAGCCAGTTGTCTGAAGAAGCAGGGCATAATCATACGTCTTCTAAGATAAATTTTTATCTGGAACAAGAGCCTTAGGAGAAGCAGATTAGGGGACATTGCACAGGTACAAGCCTTAGATCACATCAGAACATGGGATTTATGATGTACTTTTATAAACTGAAATATAAACTTTGAAGGCTAAGATATTTTGTAACAGTTACATAACATACTGTGAAAATTACCCTTTCATCTTGAAATTTCAGTTGTTTCTGAATTATCCTTTCCTCAGGGCAGGCTGAAAAATGTTGTTCTGAGTGATAGGAGCCTTACAGCTGATAGCAGTGATAAGGAAGTAATCCAAAACCAATCTCTGAATTCCTTTCTTTTGTGATGACTGGTGCTGGTGGGTTGATATCAGTTACTATATGCCACACCTTCACAGGCTTGAGAGATGGGCCCATGTGAACCTCACGCAGTTCAACAAGGCCAAATGCAAGGTTCTGCACATGGGTTGGGGCAATCCCAAGCACAAATATAGGCTGGGTGGAGAATGGATTGAGAGCAGCCCTGACGAGAAGGACTTGCGGGTGTTGGTGGATAATCTCAACATCAGCCAGCAATACGTGCTTACAGCCCAGGCCAACTGCATCCTGGGCTGCATTGAAAGAAGTGTGGCCAGCAGGTTGAGGGAGGGGTTTTTGTCCCTCGGCTCTGCTCTCATGAGACCCTACCTGCGTCCAGCTCTGGGGTCTCCAACATAAAAAGGACATGGACCTGTTGGAGTGAGACCAGAGGAGGGCCACAAAGATTATCCGAGGGCTGGAGCACTCTCCTATGAGGACAGGCTGAGAGAGAGCTAGTGTTGTTCAGCCTGGAGAAGAAGAGAAGGCTCCTGGGAGACCTTACAACCCCTTCCAGTACCTAAAGGAGGCCTATAGGAAAGATGGTGAGGGACTCTTTAACAGGGTCCTAGCGATAGGATGAGGCTTAACAGTTTTAAACTGAAATGGGGGAGATTTAAATTAGATATTAGGAAGAAATTCTTTCCTGTGAGGGTGGTGAGGTGCTGGCACAGGTTGCCCAGAGAAGTTCTGGATGCCCCATCCCTGGAGGTGTTCAAGGCCAGGCTGGATGGGGTTTTGAGCAACCTGGTCTAGTGGGAGGTGTCCCTGCCCATGGCAGGGGGGTTGGAACTAGGTCATCTAAAGATAATCAGATCGAAAGGTCCCTTCCAACCCAAACTATTATATGATATGAATATGACTGGGCTAGCACTCACAGCTGTGCATTCAGTGCTGATGAACATATGTTTTGGAATGCGAAATTTCAGAGCTGATTATTTTGGGTAGAGAGGAAGAGAAGGATCTCTCTCTCTGACTCCTTCCCTGCATTCCTGAGGAAGAGATGTATCATAAGTATGATGGAGTTTTGACTCACTGGAATTGGTATCCAATTCAAATATCAGTATCCAATCCATAGCTTTCCCATAAGTAAGGATGAAATCAACAAGGAAAGTAGGAAAACTAAAAGGAATGTCTGTAGAAGAATAAATCTCTGAAACCACTGGTAAAAGCTTTCTCTTAAGAACCGCCTACAAGAATCTTCCATTTTGAGCCAATGGCAAATAAGAGAAACTGATGGGATTACCTGGTATACCACTTGTGACAAACATGACAAAGAATGTCCTAAGAGTGATGCCATAAGAGTACCATTAAGATAAAACGTCTTTAGCCTTATGTATTTATTTGCAACTGAAAAATAGTCCGGCATGGGCTAAAATTTTGAAAGAGAAGGAGTTACAAGCCCATTGTATCACACAGGAAAAAACATGGTACAGAGACGCTAGGTGACTTGATCATTTATATATCACACAGATGACACACAGAAGATTCTAAAAGCACTGCCTAGAATTAGATTACACAACTATTTATCATAATGCTTATTGCTATCCACAAACCTTTCTGATTTGTTGGGTCTGAACAAGTGCATGCTGCGTGGTGGTATTTTGTTTTGATTGTGGAGTATGCATCTGAGGTGCTGTCTGGACCAGGCCAGAGGAAGAATTAGGAGCAGGTATTTGTGATGGGGTCTGTATTCCAGCTTGTGATTGAGCCTAAAGGATGAAGATAAAATATTTGCATTATTCTTATCTCACAGTAGATTACATCATGTAAAAAAATCTATTGCATAGGTTATGCAGAATTGCAATAGCACCTATTCTGGGAAGTATGAGCGTGAACTATATAGGAGACAAATTTTTTACTGTTTGGTACTGGTGAGTTCCCAGCTAAAAGGTGGTGTTTATTTTCCCAATAGAGTTTAAGAAAGATAAAGATAAACTGGAGAGGGTCCAGTGGAGAGCAATGAAAATAATAAGAGATAGAGCACAACTAGTAAGAAAGGACTGTAAGAACTGGGTTTGAGTAACCAGAAAGATGAAACTGATGATGCAAGAAATAGGTGATTTTTAAGAAGATCATAGTAGTTTTCAATAGCCACTGAAAGGCAAGAAGCATGTCTAACCTCAGGAAAGACAATTTTAGATGGTAGTTAGTAAAACTTTGTACAATATCAGTGAAGTGAAATACCAGAACAAGATGCTTAAAGTTGTTACAGAATTCTAGCAGGATTTTAGGACAATTTAGACAAAGATCTGTCTGGGTGTGTAGCTACTAGGACTAGCTACTGTGGGGCTCATCCCCATCCGAATTTTATAGCCCCCATAAGTATTGCTAAATGTGATGGTGCACATGCTAGCACCAAAGCCTAGGCCCACAACATGCCACAACCACCAAGTACATGCTGGAGCTGAAAGAATACTTTGCTGGCACAATAACCATGTGGGTGGCAGGGGATTTCATCTAGCTATGTCCCAGTAATGCCACTGGGAAGTATATGCTTAATTCTACCTCAGACCAACAGGTTAAACTGTTTCAGTTTGGTCAGATTACTCACAGCTCTTCATTTATAATCTGTCTTGGTTTATGCTGTATTTATTCACTGCAACACTACCTATAATCAGCCTAGAAATAGTATTTGTGTAACCATGGTTTCTTCTTATTACTCCGCTGGAGTTCTACAATCTGGCATTCACATTTTTAAATATAATGAGCCATCACCACACAAGGAAGTTCAAACACACATTTTGCAAACAGGTATACCTCCAAATAAAGTACTGGGTTTGTAGCTCTCTATTACAATTTGGAGTTAACAAAATGGTGGTGTTTGATGATATAACTCAAAACAAACTGTGCATGGAGGTAGTATGTGGTAAGACAAGCACTTTTCAGGAAGTAGTATCCGAGAACAAAGGTTGCAAAGCAAGTACTAGAAGTTATAGATTGGCTCTTAAGTTTTCCTACTCTTTTCCCTAAAGCAGAAACAAGCTAAGCCTGATTTTTAAGTTAATCTTACAAGCAGCACACTTACCTATTTATACTAAATTACGCAAATAGCACCATGCAGCTTACAGGATGAAAAATAAAAGCACCCTTACCTGCAACTTTATATTTCCAACTGGTAGCTGCACCGCAGTGGTAGAATTCGGTCCCTGGATAGATAGTGGAAGGAGCAGCTGTGCAGTTCCTTGGGTAGTTAATAAAGCTTGAGGTTGAGCAACAACTGCAGTTTGCGGCTGCCTCTGTGGATTAACATAAAATTGAGAAATGGCATTCTGAGGTTCAGCTTTGGCCACAGGTATCTCCTGCTTGATAACAACCGCCTTTTTGGCAACTGGATTCTGGCCACTAGTATTTACCGATTGTCCTAAAGAATGACTAGCTACAGGTACAGATTGACTTGTACTAGAGCAGTCAGTAAGCGCATTTTCGTCTTTGACAGCAGCACCAAATTGCTTCTGTTCCAAAGCAGCTGAGTTACCAGAAGCCTGAGACTGTTGCTGTTGTCCCCGTTTTTCAACCTCAAGTTGCATTTTCAGTACTTCCACAAGCTTTTGCTCTTGTTCCAGTTTCCTTTTGAGCTCTTCAATCTGTTTTTCTTTTTCTTGAAGCTTGCGGTCCTTTTCTGCTACATCAAACTCCATGGCTGAGATGCTTCCAGTACTGCGATTTTGATTATCATCATTCATATTTGCTCTTAGTGGTGAAGTACTTAAGAACTGGGATGGCGACATCATGGTCATCATTTCTGTGAAAGTATCTGCCATACTGGTATCATCTGTGCTAAGATTAGATTGTTCTGAAGGAGAAGGAGATATAGGCAAAGGAGAGCTAATGTTTTCAGTATTTACTACTTTGCAGCCAGGTCCAGTAGATGTTTTTTCTGGAGGGAAGCTGGATATTGTATTAGCCGCTGGTTTATTTAGTGTTGCAACAGGAAATGCCACAGTCACTTCCCCAGTGTTACCTGTGGCCCCAGTAGAAGTGGTTACTGTAACAGAGCTAGTAGTAGCAACCCCATTGTTATTAAGATCTTGATAGGGCTTCAGACGCTCAATAAGATCTGTTTTTGTTCCAGACACTGGCAATCCCCTCAATTTCAACTCCATTTTAAGCTCCGCTACCTGAAATAAAGCATGATAGTAAAAAAATAAAATATGAAAACTTACATACATTCTACCTTATTACATCTTGGTAAGAAAAATTATTTTTCAGTGTATTCGCAAGTTATTACACCTCTTGGTTCTGACAGCACGCATGATCCATGAGCACATTTCCATGACCTGCTGCTGACTTTCACTGTAAAGCCAAAACCTCAGTAGTGTTCAGTTGTTGTACAATGAAAGTACCAAAGTTATGCTGATTTTTCATATATATTCAAAATGGAAAAATGAACATAAAGCTCCAATTCTGAGTTAAAAACCTCTGAAGCAAACCTGTAGACAATGGCAGCAGTGCAGATAAAAGCAGTGAAAACTAGCACATTGAACCCCTTTGTTACACTATCAAGACAGATAGATCTATTTCTGAGAAATTTTACCAGGTCAGTTGGATGATTCAATAGACCCATAAAACACAAAAGGCACTCTCTTTAATTAGCTACTTCAGTTACAGCTATGTGCCATCTGGGTTTCTTTTACAAACATAAAAAGCATAAGCAGTCAAAATTAATCTAATTTTGTTAGAAAAGCGTTCTCAATTTTCCAGTAAGCTTACAGACGAAGTCAAGTGCAAATATGTTGAGTATAAATTAATTCTGTTCTTCAAAATATCGATTTAAAAAGAACAGTCACAATGAATGGCTTCTGTTTATGATATACATACACCACATCTAACTGTAGTGTTTGGTCTATATGTATGTTAAAAGCAACTCTAAAAGAATAAAAGGTATTGACCTCAGTAACGGTTCAGTACTTTGTCAATCTAGAATTTCAAATTATAGGTCTTCATGATTTGGAAATGATGAAAATCATTTGCATAACATCTCTAAGACCCACAGCAATTTTATGTTAAATAACTGTCTACCTAACAGTGATTATCAGCTGTTTTCCGCAGTCTGGTATCCTCTACACTTGCTTGAGAGCTCATTCCAATTTTTCTGTTTTTCAATTATGCATTTCTGAATCCTTAATCAGAACTGATTTAGATGATTCAGTGTTAAAACCACCACCAGCAGGTCTGCAAGTATGGCTTATGTTACTGTTACCACATTAGCAAGAATACCAATAAATTATGTAAAAATGGGTAAGTGAACAGCTTTAATCTCTGCAAAGCACAAATTCAGATATTAACTTAAGTATCTTAAAAAGTTAATAGTTAACAATTTAAAATTTGAAAAGCTTATTTCAAACACTGTTGTTTGAATAGCATTTTATAGACTTGTTTGATATTAAAAGATAGTAATGTATGGTCATCAGTTAAAACCTGTCTTGAGAATCTGATCTTCCAAAACCTCTTTTTTATCCCTTCAAGAGTCAAAAAATACTGACTCCCATACCTCAGAAACCCAACACCTTGGTAAAGGAACAGAGAAATGGATAAACTACCCACTAGATGTCCTTGCTCCTCTGCTCAGGTTTGGCACATTGGCTTAGTTGCTATTGAAAGGATCTGAATCTAAACCCCCACAAGCTGCTTCAGATTCATTTTCATTAGGTCCCTTACAGTATTAATTCCTGTTAATGTATTTCTGAAGGAAGAGAACCCTATGCAACACCTTCATATTACAGTTTAAACAGAGTTTACACAGTTATTTATAACTTCAAGGAGCTTTTATGAAATTTAGCGTTCATTTTCAGGTGATGTGTTGAACTCTGGTAAGAAGACCTCTTATTTTCTATTCTCTTCTACTGGTGTTATTTCTGTGTTGGCTTTATAGCAGTGACCTCTCTGAATATGTTATTATTAGGGCATCTTTTAATTCATTATACCTCTTCATTTATATACTAAAATTGTGATGATAAAATTACTGTTCCAGTGTTTAAATCTGCCTGGGCTAAAACTTCACATAAAGTGCTTCTCATACTTTACTCAAGGTATCAAATTATGTACCTATACACCTGTCCGAAATACTTCTTCCTCTTCTAATTCTTTGGGAAAGAAATGTCATTTCTAGAACATATGCATGTGAAGAGGCTAAATAAGAACAAATATTTAAGTGCAAAAGCATTGTATATGAAAAATTTGACAACCTTCTTCTAAACAGTAAAAAGACAAGTACAGTTTTCATTGGTAAACGATATCAGGGCTTATTCTTGACAGTAACAGTTTGCAAGTTATGACCTGTAGCGATGCAAAGTAATGGACAAATCCCTCTCATTTTTTACCTTCAAGTCATCCAAGCTTGAAGGTAGAGGTCCGGGTTTCCGGTTGGGAATATTACTGTTCTGCCTTGGTGAGCTGGCGGCTGATGTCGGTGTGCTGTTGTTCAAAGTACTCAGTGGCGTGCTCCCATTGTTACTCTGTTTGTCATTCAGTGGCCTTCGAGTGATAAGAAAAAGGGGGACAATGTCAATGCTAAATATATTATGTTTTCAATCACGCAGCTGTGATTCTGAATCTAGTGCCTACCAAGTTAATGAAAATAATTAATTTTTTTTACAAATACATATTTAATATAAAACATTACCATTAAATATTTTAAGTAAAATGGCACAAAGAAGAAAACATAACAGAGTAGTATGTTGATATTTTATTTTCTCTTCAGTTAAGCATACTAATTCATGCTTCACAGTTTTTATTATTGTCATGGCATCCCTGAAGGATATTATGGACTGCTGAACCCGTTATACAACTTAATCATCAGATAGAAAGACTAACTTACTTTTTTGTTTGACATCAATAAAAAAACCTCCACAATATTGAACTCTGTGTATCAACCCTAGATACATGTCCAATGTTCATATCTATTAAGAACCAATATGAAGGTAGTTTACTCTGAAGATGACACATTTTTGTTAGCTCTACTCATAAGAAGAATCTCATACAAATAATTGTAAAAAATGTAAAAATGCTATAATTTACACTAGGTACCATAAGTCAGCTCTTTTATTTCGTTCAACTGTTTTATGAAGAAACATTCAGAAATGTCAGTAAATGGAACATAAGAAGCGTGGGTAAGCAGGCAGAAACATCTCCAGTCCAAATGTTAGGATACATGGTAATTATAAATATAACCACAGATGGTATCTTTAACTTTTCTAGCCTCACTTGCTGAGGAAAAATAACTCAGTGAAAACTCATTTAAAAAAAACAACACCAAAAAACCACAGTTGAAAGTCATTTGAATTTAGGGTTGTGCAACTGTGGCATGTTACACTGTAGGCACTTCTAGGAAAAGATTGGTCTTAGATCGTGAGAATGAAACTCTGCAGATAGCGCCTCATTCTGCTATAGATTGCTGGCAACTCCTTGGAGATGTGTTTTTCTGACCGCTTCTACATCTAAATCAGAAAGTATACTTATACTTCTCACTGTAGAAAGTGCTAAAGATCAACACTGATGAGGACCTCATATAAGCATTAGAGATGAGGCTATAAACAATATAAAAATTTTACCTAATCTAAAATGACTGTTTCTTTTTATTTGTAAACTGCAAAAATGCAGTCTCTGAAACTGATGTAAAAAGACAATAACAACACAACAATAATATGTGTCTTTGTAAAATCCATCGTCTGTAATATTTGAGTGAAAATGGTGTCAAAGCTTTCTTGCTTTTGTGTAAATGCTTTGAGTTTCGAATATGCATCTGATTGGAAAAAATACATCTGACAGGTAGGAGGTTCTGTTTCTATGTCACACAAAATTTAATAGGATGACTTAAAGGCTTAATCAGACTTCAGGAGTATTTTACCAAGAGACCCACCTCATCACATTGTTAATTGAGGTAAATAACACCCACAGTGATGCACACTGCCATTTAAGTTTTCTTGGGTTCCAGCCGTCTCTTAACAATTGCAAAACACATTTACTTCTAAAGTATGAAGTCTATAACTGATGTATATATCTTTTCTTTAAAGGACACAAACAATGCTTGACGTACTTCAGTGGTGCAGGTAGAATTGTCTGGTAGTTGTAGTGTTGTTGCTGTTGGCTCAGGATCTGCAGCTGCAAAAACAGTTGCTGCTGCTGTAGCAGACGAGCATAGTTGGAGTCCATCTGTGGCTCATTTTTCTCACCTTTCTGATCAGGTGGAATATATTGATGGTACTTCAATTTCTTCACCCTTGGCTTAGGTTCTTTACATTTCTTACTCCGATGCTTATCATTTGGGTTCTTTGGGTGGCTTTGCTGTTTATGGATGGAAAAGATTGAAACAACAATAGCAGACATCTGATTTACGAGCAGTTATGCAAGGTACAAAGATAAAGCGTACAGGAGTGCAGTTGCTGAATACAATTATCCCTGCAAACCTGCCCAAAAGGATCACTTACCATCCTTCAAAAGTTAACGTACTCCAGCTGGCTTATACAGTGCACAAGAAGGGGTCATCAAATCACAGTTTGTGAATGGTTTTTTAATAGATGGCACAAATGAAGCTAAGGGATTCTTCTAGCCATGACTTGTCATTGCGAAGAGGCATTCTTAAACAGTTAAATTCAAAGCCACCTAGCACTTTGTATAAGCAAAAGCTCATATCTTAAACTCCGTCCATAAACACTTGCAGGTCAGAAGTACTGACATGTTGTCTAGATTAAAAGCAGGGACAGACAGTGCTATAAATTAGAGGATTCCTCTTATGAAGGTTTCAGCAGTATCCGTATTAGCAATACCTGCACGTGTGATAAAACTCTCTTCCTTTACAAACTGTTTGAAATTATTTTAAGTGAAAAGTTGAAGACAGTTACCCAGTCATACAGAAGTATCAAAGCAGAAATCCTGTGTTGATCCATGCACATTTATTACACAGATAACCTGTTTTGGGAAATACCTGAATTTGTCATTAAGGTCTTGCATTAAGTAAGCTGGTACAAGTGCAGTAATTTCACAGGATATAGCCAAATTTATACTAGAAATTGACTATTAGAGGTTATCCTTGTAAATTTAACCAAGAATTAATTTCATGTAGTTAGGTAGAAGTCTACGTACATATAATCATTACACAGCTGAAGACCTTTGTCAAAGTTGCTGAAATGAAATGTTATAGACATCTTCTAACACAACCACCTCTCTAACTGTATTTGAAGAAGTTTCCCATGCTGCTGGCTAGGTCAGTGCAGAAAAGGGAACTGAGTACGTTGTTCTGATATTCAAATACAAGGATACAGTAACTTTGCTCAGAGTGCATTCTGCTTATACAATAAATGAACTAAGAAAATAGTTGCAGAAAAGGAGCAATGCTGTTCACCACTTGGGTTACAGGTAGACTATGAATGCGGACCTCTTGAAATAATCAGCTAGTCCCTACAAGTGCTAATAGTTGATCTTAGCATACAAAACCTTTCAGTCAACAACCCAGTATGTTCTCATGAACGCTAATAAAAGTTGTTGTTAGTTAGGGCACTGTAACACTACTTGTGTATTTTTTCATTAAATATAGCATTGGAAAAGGACATGGATTAAGAACATAGTCCTCAGATGCCATTATTACAGATACCTACCTTTACTAACGTTGGCCCAGGCTTTGGTGCAGATACTGTATTTGTGGTCAGGGTGGTTGTAGCAGTAGAACGTGTAACATGCTGTTCAATTGTAGAGGGAGTTTTAAGAAATTCAGGAACTGGAGAGGTTAAAGGTGGATACTAGTATTAAAAAAAATATAAGGAAAAAGAGAAACATTAAAAACATCCACCATCTGAATAATTGAAAAAATGTGAAAAGGTTAAGATAATTTACTATGATGTCAAATTCACAAAATATTTTTAGGAGGAATGGCGAAAACAGAACTCACCCATATACATTTTGGCACACTTCAAATACTGCAGGTAAGACAAACTGGTTTCTTACCTAGACTTCTTAGTTTGCATTTTAACTACTGCATGTAAATGTATCCAAAATCTGTTTTTACTAATACAGGATTTACTTCTGGTTTCACCATAGCAAAATAGTAATTGATTGTAATACCAATTTTTGTAGTTTATCATAATAAATATTTTTTCAACATTAACTTTTTTTTAAAATTATTATTGTTGTTTTTTCTGCAAGTAAAAAGAACGATAACTGAATGGGATTTATAACAACATACAAAAAAGCCCTCAGGAAGGGCTTTGTTTCATAACCTTTATACTGTTGTTTCAATTTGCAGAATTATTTTCTCCTTTTAACATACATTAAAAAAAATAAAGAAATATCATGACAACATTTTCTTTCTGTCTTTTTTACAAAAATCATAAAAAAGAGCTGGAAGGACTTTCAGAAGTAACCTCACCCATTCAGGTCAGGAACATTTTTCTGAAACTGCTCCTAACACGTATTTGTCTCTGGTTGGTAGCCCAGAATCAGATTAACTAATCTTAACTATACAATTGCAAAATTATTCTAGAACTGACAGCTGTCATTAAAGTACTTTTGCTCCTGGCATAAGGATAAAAAAATAAATCTTCTCTTCAAGGTAGTCAGTCAGAATTACGGGAAAATTTATGTCAAATAAATTTCTTTTCTTGTTAGCATTACCAAGTTTCAAATATGAAGGCTACTAGAACCAAAGAATGACAGTTTTTCAGAATATAACTCATTTCTATACTTTTATATGCAAGTACAGAAAAATAGTTCAAACAATATTTTATTAATTATAAATAAAAGGAGAGATCAGGGTTAAAATCATTAAAAGAAGAATGGAATGGATTGTTAGCAATTGTTAGTAGAGCTACCACCATTTATTATTCTGCTTGCAGCAAAATTAAACTTTGACCCTAGACACACTACACATATCCTGAAGCAGCCTACTGAAGTTACACTGCTTTATTACTATAGAATTGAAACCTTCATTATTTTCTACCTGAAGTCAGAATCTTGTGTACACAAGGAGAACCTTGCCACCTAAACTAGTACTGTCCGAAAAGCCTCTTTCATGAAGGTCGAACATCAACGTAGGAAAATTAACTTCTTGTTTCAGAATGATCCCACAGCAGCAGAGCAGATGTATTTTTAAGAGACGCTTCCTACTGTATTTTTGTGGCAACCATACCTCCGACTGTGCCAAGAGGTGCATTTCGTCTGTATTTGACTGCCAGCACAGTTATATGACTGTATAGGTACAGTTCAGTGGCCCGAACTTTACTGAATTTGTTCCCTTGCTGTTACATCATGTGTGTAATTTCTTTTATAAACCTGTGAAATTCCATATAGCCTTCGGACTTTTTTATTATTAGTCTTTTCCTGGCACCGCTACACCTACCAGAAGATTCCCAAAAGCCTTCCTACCTAATAACCAAACTTCACCAAGCTTAACTTTGTCAAATCAATTTTTTCTGTGCTGAAATTGTTTTCTGATTTAAAACCTATTTTCTTCTGTAGTCAATATCCCTCTGGTGGGATGTAGATCCTGTACATAAACAGATCTCAGCCCATGTGTTTCTAGCTGCACAAATGAAATTTTATTCTTTTCTCACAGAAGGGATTTGAGTTTGAGTTACAGTTTTCTTTAGTCTTTTTTTGGATATAAGTAACTGGAATGTATAGGATATTCCGTATGGGGTCTCACTGTACCCTTGCGTTGGCATTAACACTTCTACTGGAATCATCTCTTTTGACACACTTGGAATTTTACAGAGGAAATACACAATAGCTCACAGTCACTGCACCCCAACTGTCTTCCTCCTCACTTTTCTCTTGAGTCAGTCTCCAGGTTTCCACATTTCTTTTTCATGGGAAGGAGAGGTGTTGTATATTTTTCTTTTTAAGAACTATTCCATTATATTGGAATTCCATTCTTCTCTTAAAAGCCAAATCAACCAGTTCTTTCTGCATAACAACAATCCAACTCTGTGCTGACTATGCCTTCCAACTTTTGTTACGTGACCCATTCTTATGTCAAGGTTGTTAATGGTAACATGAAACCAGAATGTCCCCAAATCAACTCCTGCAGAGCACTATTGCCAACTTAATTTTAACCCAATACTTCCCTCTTTCTGTCTTATCCCTGCTAATCTCCATCTTCTCCAGTTTTGCTAGTGTTTAATACCATACAGTATTAAATCCAGACAGATGAGATCAGTTGCATTTCCATTGTTTGAGAAAAAAATTAGATCACCTAGCACAATATTCCTTTTTTATAAAAGCCCATCCATTTCCCTTATATTCCTGTCACTAAATATCCTTTTTCTTCAGAGTACAGTCTAAAACCTTGCATTCTAATTAAGTTAGATGGGTACTTCTCCTTAATTCATTTCTTCCTGTGCTCTACTATTCTTCCATGAGATTGTACCACAAAGGACTCAAATCAGTTTGCTAAAAACACTTAGTACACATTTTGCAACTTTATGTCCTGGTTCTTTTCTATTTCTGGGATGGCAATTATCAAGCTGCCAGTCTGCATGCACTAAGCTCTCCGACTGTCGCTTACAATTAAATTATAATAATTTTCCCTTCTATCTCAGTGTTTCTTTTATACATTTTGCTGCAGCTATAGCTGGTTTGCCATAACCTATCTAAACTGTACCGTGGTTTTGATCCTCTGTAGGGCAGCCATCCAGAGGAAAAGCTGATGCTGCTTTACTAAATCGCAAGATTCAGTACACCATGCCTAGTCACTGAAACATTGCACACATGCCTGTCTTGGGGTTGTGTCAGTTTATGGTGTCAGGCTAAAGATATAAATGCCTCTATTTTTATATCCAACTTTGAAAGTGTTTGCTCTGGAAAGCATCCGATATCTACACAGTATCTGTTATTTGCTGGACTTGCATAAGAATTGGCAGGGGACTTTAGAGGGACTTACCCTTTTAAAATGAGTTCTGTTCTCTGATACTCTGTTCCAACATACTGCACTCCTCTTGCTATTAAGTATAAAAGGCTTATTCTAGTTATAGCAGTAACATTTCAAAAAGCACTTAGTTTTAATTTGAATCAGTGTCATGCACAGTATTACCAGAAAGCACAGGAGGATTCTAACAATTTTCATTGATTCTTAAATTTTCTTTTCCTGAAGTCCCATATAAAAAACATTTTAAATGTTTGATACTTCAGCTTATTTGCTACATATACCATTCATCGTTCTGATCCTTCTTGAACCGAAACAAGTTATTTGACTTCACACATACTGTTTAGCAATCCTTTCTAGGCTATGAAAACAGGCTAAATGACAGCACAACAAAACTCTTGAAAATGGAAAAGTTAATTACTTTCAAAAAAACCCAACAAAAACCAAAACAACCCCACACCCCAAAAAACCCCACCTCCAATTCATATTGCTTGGGACTTATAGTGTTAAACATTCTCCTCTTGCCATAGAGTAAATTACTTTTTCCTTCCATTAGTTGTTATCCTAAACTACAAAGGATTAATGGCTACATGAAACACAAAGCTTTTTACAGACTTCCCAATTTTACCTGCAAGTGTTAGATGAGGCAATGAATCATGCATATCATTTACTTGACAAATTTTTAAATTAAAAAATCTAAATTAACAGGTCTCAACTTCTTAACTTGATTACTTCATAAAGTAACGTAAAGATTATTTCCTTTGAACGGATCTTCTGTTTCCAGTTACAGACAGTATGATTTCTGGACCTTTTCTTCTAAATGCAAAAAATCATCTTGCAGGTCAGCAATCCACAGTGAATTTATTAAGAAAATAGACATTATATTTTGTCGCATCAAGCAAAATACTTCAGCCATTTTGAAGATAACTGTTTAATGTCTTCAGAGTTGTGTACACCACAATTTGATCTGTTTAGAGTGGTGTGGTTAAAATGCCTAATCCTTACCAGATGCAAATACATCAAGCAAAAGCAAGTTTTAGGTCATCAGTCAAGGAGCTGAAGGTTTCTCAAAGTTATGTTACATCCTCTGAGGCCTGGAAATGTCTGGGGGAGGAAGCCTTGAAAGGAACTCTGGCTGCACTCCTCCACTGTTTTCAAAACATTCTTTGTATTTTATGTTGTAATAAAACGTAAAATTTGTCAGAGGAAATTAAAAGAATGAAGGAGCAATTTCCCAGACACATCTCCTGTAGAGACATGCTGTGCTGTTATTCTTTATTTCAAAAGGACAACAAGGTAAGCATCTGTTTTATTCTGCAGAAGAGCAGCTTTGCATTTTAGATCTGTGCACAGAAGCGGCTGTAATATATTATGAAATCCATAAGCAAGGATTGAAGTTCTTTCTGAAGTGCTTTTTCAATCAAGTTCAAGTGCTCTGTTATTTTGTTGCTGCAATCACATATCTGTCTTATGCTTCCTACTTGAAAAGCTTTTGGCATGTATTGCTTTGAGTATTTTTATTTAACTCTCCATTAGAAACCTAACTCTTTACTTAGGAATCTAATTTCATGTGGTTTGTTTTCAATTTATTCAACACAAATTACATTCTCTCAACATGAAACCCAATCCACATCTTAACCCATATGTTAGGGAACAATGAAATAAAACGGATGTGCCGTACTTAGTGTCCAGTATTGGTTTTGAATAAGAACCTTGCAATACTTTTTCTATCTACTATAGTAATAAGAAAACCAAGGATAGTAATTCCAGATCCTGAACTACTCTGTTGTCAAGTACTTACGGTCATTAAGACTATAACATCTTTGGAGCACGAACAAAATTTATCTCATATTTAACTTTCAATTTTACATTATTTTATACAGTAACAACTCAATATTCACGTGTCTTATCTTTTGTTCATTTCTTAATTTATAAATTGCAGCACAGCTCCCTGTGTAGAGACCTGGCTTTGCTGTGAATACTCAGAGATTTTAAATATAAAAATAAATAAATTTTCCAAAAGAATGCTTAATAAAAAAAGTATTGAAATAATTTGAACGGAAAAATTATGTATCTTTTTCTCCCTGATGTAGTGGAGAAAGTGACGAAGGAACACTCTTAGGAAGTCCTCATGAAAAAAATTCCAGTATAGTTACAGTTGATCAACATTAACCTGAAGAATAGTACACGTTTATAGTAGTACCATTCACATATTGGTCAAATTTTGACACACTCTCAAAATGAAGTATTTTAGTGTTTGTGTTATACAGGCTAAACCAACTTGCCTGGCAGAAAAGGACCTGGGGGTGTTGGTCGACTGTGGGCTGAACATGAGCCAGCAGTGTGCCCAGGTGGCCAA
>JAOXNO010000070.1:11544082-11595594 GCA_028565335.1 Limnodromus scolopaceus | reverse complement strand
ACTCGTTACTGGCCGCCACTTGGACATTGAGCCGTTGACTGCAACCCTTTGAGTGCGGCCATCCAGCATTATTTTTCACGGTTGAATCTTTTGACAACTTGGATAATCTTGAGCTCAGTCTCATCCCACACTGTCCACTGAGGGATTCTCTATGCTTTCTATACACTCCTGGTTCTGAGGTCAGGCTGATCTCCAAAACAATTCAGAAGAGCTTCTACAAAACAATTAGCACAGTCGTTGGGAGCCCAAGTGGAGGAACATCAAAACATCTCTAAGGAAAGAGTTGAAGAGTTGCAATTGAATTTTAGGCCACTAAATATCTGTATTCAGGAGGACCCTCTTGCAATTCCTAAATTGATTTTAGGTATCATAAGTGCTGCTGCTGAAACAACCATCATCTCTAACAGACTGAAATCAATAAAGGAGAAAATGGGCTCTGGCAATAAAGTGCAATTGCATAAAGCGTGCCAATTACTTACTTTCAAAATAAAAGTGCTGTGAGTTGAGACATACAAATGTAACAAACATTCAAATTTACAAACATTATTTTCTTGTCAAAGCACTATGATCTGCAATTAAATTTCAGCAATAGAACAGAGTTAGAGATAAAAATTAAGAACTCGTAACTTCTTACATGGCTGCCAGGGATAGCAGGTAGCCAGGCCAAAGAGTCAGAAGCTCAGTATAACAGAATCCTGAAAAATACATCTCCAAATGTATTTATGAACTTGGTGATGTTGCTGCCTTAACGAGACACTTCACACCAAGGTGATCAGCAGCCTCTTAACTCTCCCAAAGATAGCATCTAAAGGCATTAATTGAATTTTTACCACTATATGATCTTTATTCCAGAAGAGAATACAAGACAACACCAATTTGGACAGTTTGCCAGATGTGGCAAGTTGACCAGGAACTTCTAGCAACTGAAAAAAACCGTTGTAAAACCAAAATGGTTTTCTAAAAAAAACCCAAAGCCAATTCCCATATTCTTGGAAATGTATGCATACTCAGAAAGGCCTAGACACAGAACCTAGACTTCTGCATTACGTCATAAAATCCAGCGTACGATGCCCAGCCTAATCCTCTGCCTCACACCCTGTAACACCACAGCTACCACCATGCAAAATGTGACACAGAAGACATGTCTGTTGGCGCACAACCCACAACTTCTTCATATTCTTTGTTTTGTTTGGCAGCCCTTGCCATCCTGCTCTTTAAAGACTGCTAGCTTTGTTATTGATGTCCTCTCATTTATACAATTCAATTTATTTAAGTAAGATTACTCATAATTTAAAGAGAGAAAATAAAAAGAGAATCAGACTATGTCTGGAAATCCTTGTGTTTTCATCACAATGGCTATTTTAACTGAAACATTAGTTAAGCATGATGAATTTACTTCATGCTCATTTAGATAACAAAAAGGATCCCAAAAGTCTTTTCAAATGATAAAGTTATTTTTAATGATTCTCACATAAATGCTTATCTTCATTATGTAGTAATACAAATTACTAGAAATAACATAAGTCTTACGTGGCATGATGCCCTGGTCCACCAGCTGTTCTCGCGTCCGTCTTTGTTGTAGCCTCAGCTGAAGTACTGACAAAAGAAAACAATCATTCATTCATACGTAAGTGTACTCTCCCTCTCAAAGTACCAAAAAAACATCAAAAAGATACCAAGTATTTCAAATTTAGAAGTATTTTTCTACATGTATTCAGACCTGACAGTTACCGCTGAAACACCTATCATTAAGGATGAACTGCTATTAACATAGTTTGGAACGATTGCTTCCAATCCTGATTTATATTGGAGTTTGCTACTTTTTGGTGACATCTGATAAAGAGACTGTATTTCATACATACATTCAACTTTTCCTACCAGCTAGGCCTCATAACAGATATTAAGTATACATCTAAATCTAGAAATACGCTTTTCCCTTTGTAACACTACTCTTAAATAATAGATTCAAGAAAACAGTGAGGTATAAAAAGTTTACACCATAAACTGCAACATGTAATGATCATATAGCCTTCTTACATGTCTTAAACCAATCTTACATGACTACACTATGCTGAAATAGAAATTATGTTGGAGCATTTTAAAAGAAACACTATTTGTCTGGTTGATCATATTTGCTTAAGGATTGATTTTTTGAAAAGATAAAAGCTTATTGCATATTTAAATAAATCTTGCTGAGACACAAGAAACTGAAGATTTTACCTGTCTTATTTAAAAACACCAAAAAAAAGTGATACATCAGGAACAGACGTTATCCTCTCTTGGAACATGTGAAAATGCTGCTTTCCTCCTTAAGATATCATAATTATTTCAAGGACCAAGTAAATCCAATACTGTCCAATATGGAAAACTGTTTACAGTTTCAGAAGTAACTTCTTATGTTTCTTTATATTTCGTAAAATGTATAAAGGTTCTCAATTGACTGTTACTGTAAGAATCACCAATGTGATACACATTAATTACTGTACCAGGAACCACACAAAACCTAGGGGAGGGCACAGACATAAAGGCTTCACACTTTCAAAGATTAGGGCTTTTTTGTAAATGTTCCCAGTAAAAAAAGTTGTTTGTTTCTTGTCTTGTTCCCTGCCCCTTGTAGCCATTACCCTAACATGAAACTTCATCTTTTGAACATGAGATGGTAAAGAAAAATATTAAAAAATGTAATATTTACATTCTTAAATTCTGCCTTGATAGCCTATTATGGATGTATGATTATGACATGCTGTTCCCATTGTATTTCAAGAGGAAGCAAAACAAACTAATGCATTGTCTAAAACATCAAAATGAATGTAATTTCTAAAAAATTAGGCTAAGGACAAAGTTCATTGTTTTCAGAATTTAAAAGGAACCAGCTTATTTCCCGTTCTACAGTACAGGAAGGATACTCCTCTGGCTAAAGCATTAAGACCGGGAATAGCAAGTCCTGAAAACAAGGACGTTATTTTCTTGTGTCACACAAACATTGAGAATTTAAATACAAACATTTCAGGGCTGTGGCACGGCAGTTCAGTTTACAATATTGTTACACAAGAATTACAAATGACAGAGGTGGGAGAAAGCAAACGTAACACTAAGATGTAAATTGATGTAAAGTCATTCAAAATGTATCGAGTTCCTCTGGAAACTTGAATATACCTGCTTTAAGTAATGACTTGTTATTTTCCAAGTAATATTAAAAGACTGTAAAAGGTTAACTGAAGGATTATTTTATAATAGTTTGCAGGATTTATTTTCGGTCTTCCATAATTTCACGTGGCTCCAGGTAAACTGTGACCTCTTCTTACGATGTCTCTTACTAATAGATGCAAACTTGTCCTGCCTGAAGTCTTGAACCAACTCAAACGGTGCTGTTACATACTCCTTTCTGCAGCGCCTCCTAGGCTGGGTTTGGCAGTGTAGCCTAGACAGCTACAGACTCTCAGGGAGTTCAGAGCATGGGTAGAGAAAGTTCAACTCTTTCTGCAGAAAACCACGTGGGTTTCTAAGCCTGGTTGGTCTAATCTGCCCCCAAAATGCAGATAAGTGTGTGCAAAATCACATTTATGCAACAGTACATCCAACTTTAAAAAATCCACAACCTTTATACAAGTTAAGCGTGAATTAAGAAGAATAATGTATTGGGTCAGGACTTAGCCTATTCCTACAGAAAACTTCAAGAAATCCACAACTGAATGGAAATTCATTTTTAGCATAACAATATAATGTTATGATGTTAACCCTCTATCCTGAGCCTACTTCTAAGAATTTCCTACTGCACATGCACAGACCACTGAGAAATTCACTAACTGGTGTGGTGTTTAGAGGAAAGGAAAAAACTCTGATGTGTTTTTGTTTTGGATTCTCTTGTTTACAACTGTAAAAATCAAGCAAGCTCAGACTTAATCTTGAAACTAAACATGCACTCCCTTTAAAAATCTTAAGTAAGTTTTACCCATGAGAATGACGTGAGAGACAATTTATAAACACCGTGGCAAGACTACCATATGTCAGACACAGTATTTTTGGTCTTGATTAGATTAAAACTTGACTTACTTCTGTTCTTCGCTCAAACTACTCTTCCTTTTACATAGCTAGGAAGCCATGGAAAGGGTTGAAAAGCATGTCCTGCTCTGGGCAGGAATCTCATCCATGCTATACAGATGTATTTGGTCCAAATTTACACCATACTTAAATTTGGCTTTCTTGGAACACTAAACACACTAGAAATGTGTCTACCAAATCTTTTACCTAGTTACAAGTCAGTATTAAGCATATGCCTCTTTATTTCAGGATCAAGGTCTTCAAGAAAAATGACCTGCTCCAACATCAGTTATGTCTGGGGAGAGCGGATGCACATCATCAGACACAGTAAGTAAATCAGAATTAGAATTTTTTTCAACACAATGGATCAACAAGCAAATGCTGGTAATATTATAATAGGTCCAGGAATGTTATCACTGATGTGAGCCCTCTACCAACATATGACAGGCAAGTCATCTATTGAGAAAAAAATGCATTTGTGGTACATGATATTTCTAACCTAACATGCTTTTTACTCAGACTTGCTTTTTTACTGAGCTTTATCATAAGACCCATTTTGTAGGTGTAGCTGGTTCAGCTATAGCTACCTAAGCACTGTTAGTGTGGTCCTTTCAGTTATTAGTAAACAGAAGTGGGAAAGTTAAACCACTTTCAGAGTGACTGTCACAATACAGAATGATCACTGTTTACCAGAGTTGAAAACAACAATTTAAAATCCCTCACTAATTCACCAGTTTGGATAGTTGGCTAAATAAGAAAATTAGTTTGCAGGAAGCACATACACGATCTACTCCGTGAAACCTATTACAGACAACAGGGACTTGTTCTTCATCTTATCAGACTTCAGTTACTCCAGCAGTTCCCGGTTTGTGCTACCTGGTGTGACGTGTGTCAGAAAGGGGGAAAGGCTGTGCCTCCCTCTGCCATCACAGTCGCACACAGCCCTACACCATGGAAGCAGCAACACTGTACAAAACACACCCCAGTGGATGTATTAGTTATGTTTGTGGCTGATGAGACTTCTGTGAGTTCCTGAGAATCAATGCTGCTTGGCCATGGCCCTAATAGGTGGTATTCCCCCAGGAAATGGGGAAGGGAGACTAAAATAAATCTATTCTGCAAAAGAATAGTGGTAAGAATGTAGGTAGCTTATCTCTTATTTTCCAACTGGTTTCAACTAATTCTTTAATGAACATTAATTCCAAATGTAGCTGATCGGAAGCCCTGACACATAATTTAAGAATATATTCTATCTATGATTTGTAGCTTCAATTATGATTGGATATTTGGCTTAAGCTTTGCAGAAAGAGTAAAAACTAACCCATATCCCAAACAACGTATAGTCTTACAAGAGAATACACAGTGGACTATAGCAGGATGAGAAGAGCAGTAAAAATATACCTGCACATAAACCGTATGTGCTCAGGTGTGAAGCTTTAGCATTTTTTTGGCAAATATGTATAGAACAAACAGTTGTTGTCCCTCATATTGTCTACTTGCCTACCCAACATCTGGGTGTCACAAAGCAAATAAGGGATGGTTTTGAAGTTGAGCCATGTGTATCTGAACAAGTCACAAAAACAATGGGAGGACTGAAAAACTGAGAGATAAAGAAGATACAGAACATGTAGTTATATAAATAAATATCAGGAACTTATATAATGCATAGTAAAGAAAGGACAGCCTGTAGCATGACTAATAGGGAAGCACTGCAGGGGGAATGCTGAAGAAGAGACGATTCATAGTTGGAAAGATGGTACAAAAAGATAATAATTGAAGATTTTGACTTGACCAGAGCAAGGAGGTTAAACAGAAACAAACTTGGATGAAAACCAGATGTTTGCTTTTGCAAAAAACTCCCAAATTAAGGTTAAGAAAAAGTTTGATGTCTTTTTTTTTTTTAATAAATACTGAGCAGTTGAACACTTATTAAAGAAAAGAAAGTTCTAAATAGAAAGTAATTGTGAATAAAAAACCTAAATATATTATTTTGAACAGTTGAAAAGCTAAAAAAATACTTTTGCTTTTCCAAAGCAAACAGATCAGGAAGAAGCTAATATTTCTATCTCAATAAAAGACATAAGGACTTAAAATACTTTCAGCCCCCACAGCAACAGAAAGTAGAAAGTAGTTGCACACCTACATCTAGTCAGAGAGGATATTTGACTTGGACGTCTGCATGTCAGAGTAGATGGTCATAATAGAGTCAGCAATGACCTTTCTATTGTCATTGTAGTTAGAGGGACTGAGCAGAAACAAGTTACAGACAGATTTCTGTCTTTATATTGAAGATGAACCTGAAGTAGGTATAAAGGAAAGGAATAGGAATGAGGTTTGTGAAAAGCTCAAAAGGAAATGGGGACCCACAAAAAGCAGCTCAAAGAACAGCCAGAGAGAGATGGAAGATGGGAGTCATGGAAACTAAATCACAAGTTTTCCATAAGGAAAATGTGATTAAATTATCTTCAAAGACAAGAATGAACGATGTGAGAATGGAGCACTGCTTTGCACTTTTGGCAAAGAATTGCTGATTTATTTCAGTGAGAAACTCCCTATGGAATAGAATTCAGGTTGGTTTAAGTCTCATGTAATTCAATCTAATACATACTTTGCTTAACATATATATAGAAACCCATATAGTGAGAGATTTCTACATCAGTCAGTAACAAACAAAGAGGATGAGGTTGGACGACACAGCTTCTGAAAAAATCTAAAAAAAAAAAAAAATTAAAATCATGGAGGCATTAGCTGAAGTCATTATACTGTAACTATTTGTTCTAGCGTTTTGGGGCAGGGAGTTTTGGTTTTGTTTAGTTTGGGGGTTTTTGTGTTTGTTTTGCTGGGTTGCTTTGTTTGTTTTTCTTTTATCTTTATTACAAAGAACCATTTACAGACAACCCAGTGTGGAATCTGGGGAAGGGGGAATTCAAAAGACAAGAGGTACTACAAAACAAAGTTCCCCATGGGGTGGTACTTACTCCAACACTTGTGTTTAGCAGATTGTTCTTATCGGGGTAAATCCATTCGGTTTATTGACAGTTTACCTCTCCCTTTTACACTTTTAAAATCGGGCAGTTACCTGCATAACATCTAAAATCATAGAAGATGATCTCCAAAATAAAGGCCCAGAATTGACAAAGATTTAGATATGTTAATACACTCCTAATGTCAGTAATACAGTTCCTCATATTTGAAGTGTATGTGCAAAAGTAGGGCTATGTTAACACCACTGAGCAAACGACTGCACAAATATTTTACACTTCACATTATCTGGCCGGAAACCCACTTCGTAACACTGCAACTCTAAGACATTGCCTTTGAACTGCTTCTGAGTAAAAGCCATGCACAGAGAGGTCACTCAAACTCCAGTTCTGACTGAGGGGAACGGGAAGGTATTCTTTTTTATCTTCAAGTCAGTGTATGATTTTACCTGGTGTTAAAGTGTTAATCTTAAAGAGATTCCAAAATTTCTATGTGTTTTCTTCAGTCAATAAAACGACCATTAAATCTTAGCTTTTTTAAGACTTACTGACAAAACCAAAAAGCATAATCCCTCCTCACAATAAGAGCATCTGGTTATCTCACCCTCATAAAGTCAGTAGGAGTCTTGTGACTTCACTAGTGGTATAGATTTTTCACCACCTGAAAACTGAGTGCCAGAGGCTGGTGCTCCCACTCTCATAGTTTCTTCCAGTGTTAGGATACCAGGGAATCAATGCTTCTATATGCAAGGGAATGGAGACAATGGTACCAAAGAGGAAAGGTTATCTGTTAACCAATGCACTTTATTATTTTGAAAATTATTCTATATAGCAGTAAATTTTATGAAGTTAATGGTCCCTGTTTTCAAACACTGAATACTCTTCAGGTTCACATACACTATGCCCTAAAGGGGCAGGAAGATTAGGAATAACCAAAACAAGCAGATCCTCGATAGCTCAAGCTGGATCCTCCAGCTGGAGCACTATGCTGGTTTGAATGCCAGAAAGCTGGCACAGACACTTCAGCAAGTACACACCACGTTCTGCAGAAGACCCTTTGAAAGGTAAGGAACACAGAGCAGTCCAGTCTTACTCAGTGTGAATGGTAGGACTGAAAATAAAGTGTATTATTAAGTAGCTTAAAACAAACAGCTATTATCAAAGTTGTGCAAGTGATTTCTGTTACAAATCTGTAATTTGTATCCTATGGAAAAGAGGTCTCAAAGTAGTACTATATAATCAGAAGCCCTGGAATGTAAAGAGGCCAAAAATAAATTGATAGTTGTCCTGCAGGAACAATGCTATCTACACTGATTGACAAGCTTTCACCACTGCTTCTTGTCTTGAAAAAAACCAGAACTCATACTGTGCACAGTTCCAGCACTAATAATTCCACATCTAACACAGTTAATTACATATCCTTTTAATTTAAAATAAAATCTAAATTTTATCTTTTTATAGAATGTACTATGAAACAGCAAATAGTTGTTGACATTTAACCATTACACAGATGAAACAGACACTAAACCACGGAGAAGGGGCATCATACAGACAGCATACAGCACAGACAGTTCTTTCCAATGACAGCAAGAAAAATAATGCATCAAGAATTTTTTATGTTCTGTATGTAATAATCTCATTATTTCTTCCAAAGTTAAAATCCAGTTGATATTAGCTATTTAAGCCCTTGAAACTGCAAGTAAAAGTGGGAAAATGTAATGTCCAACATTCCTGCATACTCCCTTGGAAATTTCCAAGGGCAGTTCGAACTCCAGTGCAGGCTGCTAGGCTGGCTGCCATGGAAACAGACAGTGCTGGAAACAGGGCCGTTTCCTTTAAATTAAAAGCTGTTACACAGAAAGCCTCCATTTCTTTCTGCCAGCTTAAAACAGCTTTTATGCAGCCAAGGTCTCTAACATGTTGAGTTCGAAATAGAGCAATAGACGTTAACACCAGACGTTCTAGTTGCGATGAAGCAGTGCTGCAGGAGATGAACTATTCTATTGTATCCTTGATCTAAAGTAATTTATAACTAGTTCCTTGGCATCAGGACTGTAACAGTAATACAAGTCGATGAACAGCAGGATGGCAGTAAAGTAGAAGAGAGTATTTTATCAGATGGTAGGATACAAGTGATCTAAGCATCAGCTTTTTATTAGAACTCTGGACCAACCTCAGGGCACAGGGCAACAGCTACAGAATTGCAGAAATCGAGTATCAAGTACTTAACTCTTTGCCTCTTTCAGTTGTTACCCTCATGCCTCCAAACACCACCTGCTTGAACTTAAAAGTTTATATGGCATTTCTAAACAGCATAATTTACACTCAAATAGTTTTCCAGAGATAGATATTTTGCTTTCTCCTGAGTTGTGATTGTTTCTCCCTCAATTCTATATGGGGTGTTGCACTCTATTTATAATTCATTAAATGCTTTATTGAGACAAAACAAGTTAATCTTTTCAACTAATATCATTCTGTGAATAAAACTAAAAATTTAATAAACTGATTGCTTTGCATAAAAAATAAAGACCAGGTGACATGCAAGGTACACATTTCAGGAAGGTTATGGAATATGGTAGCTAGCTTGCACCCAGCATTTCTCATTCTGCATGTGTCCAAAATCAGAAATTTGGTAACAACATGTTCTTTTCATTGGTATGGCATGTCATAGAAGAAAAGGTGGTGAGGGAAAAGCCATGAGAGTATTTAGCTACTTGTAATATGCCGGAAGCAATTCTACATAAGTTGTACAGCATTTTAAAAATAAAATGCATTTCAAATTGTGTTACCTCCTAGCAGGCTGAAGATGGTGATACAGTAGGTTAAATACTCTCAATTTTGAAGTAAAAGTAGTTCATCATTAAAGAAATCAGACATCATCTAAACATGAGTGAATGAGTTCTACTGGGTTCAGTCCACAAAAATTTCATACATGCCAGGGTATAATTATTTTAAAAAAGCATTTCACTTATTTTACTTGTTTTCATTAAAAAAAAATCCCTTACTTATCTTTATATACTTTAAAATTTCTTTTTTCCATTATTGTAGATGTGATTTTTCTGCTAAAACTATATAAAAAAAAAAAAAACTAAGGAAAGTGTAACAGTCTCTGACGCATACTCATTTTAAGCAATTATTCAGTCATACTTTCATTTCAGCTTAGAAATGTTCTAGATAAACGTAAAGCATGTGAGTGGAGACTACTGAGGGCCATTTCAGATAATCTCTTCAGAATTCTGGAGGGAAACCCTGCAGGACCTCCAAATCTTTTAAATTATACCACTGTGATTTAAAGCTTTTGTCTGTAAGCCAGTAATAAAGTAGACATAACTGTTTCCAGAAGTAACATCATCATACTGAAAGCAGAAAATGAAAGGCTAGATGGGAAAGATAGCTAAATGTAAACTTAACATTTAAAACAAAAATATAAACCATAACAATATAATCAGTTAAAAAGCTGAAATGACTAGGATATAGGACAATCTGTATTGTGTCCTATTGCTATGGAACACGTTGCTTAGAAACAAGCCAGAACATACACGAGCCTCCAAACAAATTACAGGAGTGTCTGCTGGGATGAATATATATATGAACATGTATATGTACAAAGCAAAATCTATACTTTTCACAATTCTGTATAAATCTTTAAAATGAGAAAAATCACTACCGTCTCAGGTGAAAAGTCTTACTAAACTAAATCTTACATTTCAAGTAAGTAATTTCTGTAAAATTGCATACCTTAAGGATATTAGCAATAATTAAATTTTCTAAACCTGCAACTATTCCCCTGCTTAGTATAGCCTCTGATTTTTTAAAACATAATTCACATTTCCTCAAATACTACTATCAGCCAAGAAGTGTTCTGTAAGGGACTCATAAAACTTGTGTTCAAATTCCACATCTACTGCAGACTTGCTTAGTGGTAATTTGGAGCATATTACATTGAATGATGACAGATGATTTCCACCCAGCCAAACCCTCTCAAGAAGGTACTACCCTCCATTTTCCATGCTTTTCCTAGGCACAGTAGAACCAGCAAACAAAATGCATACCACCCAAGCAAATCCTCCAACTCACAGGATTGCACATTAATTCAAAACACTGCGGAAGGTGGATTTACACTAAGATGCCTTATCACAAATTGGGAAGTAAGCAATGGCATTGTGTCAGCTCAGCTATGTAGACAACAACATCAGATTTCTGCAGAAGCTTGCTCAGTGGATGAGTCAGATTGCTGACACTGACAGTGAAGTTGCCTAGAAGGACTTCGCATTAAAAATGCTTTGTGAAAGAAAAGAAGAAACCTCCAGCATAGCAACAAAACAGACGGTGGTTTCAGAGTGTGGTTTCATAACTTAATATGATCTAAGACAGGATTACTGATGGAAAGACAACGGTCTCTTCCTCCCTCCATCCCCAGCTGCTTCTGTTGCATCAACACTGGCAAAGCTGCAGCCTGTCAGGTCAGTGCTCGGATCTGGCTGAAAACTAACACTATTGAAATAGCCTTCAGTAATACCTGTTCACTGATTCCACTCACTTCAGGGCTGCATCATCACTAATGCCAACACAGGAAAGAGGCTGGCAGTAAGCAGGGTAGGGCTGGATGAAGACTACAACTACTTTTGGCAGCAGCGGTCGTAGTCCTAACCTTTTATAAAACCTTTAAGAATCTTCTAGTTGCCATAACCAGTTTCCTTAGAACTCTCGGTTAGCTGCTGTATCCTCTAATTGTACACAGATTACATACAAAATCAAATTAATACATTGTGGCCTTGGTTTATCAAAGTATTTAAGCATGTGTTTATTATAATGGGATTACCATATATTTATTATTCATTTAAATGCTACACTGAAGAAAAAGATTTTGTGGAATAAGTGCTGATTTATTTGTAAGACATACAATTATCCCACTGTCATTAAAGAGACTGTTTATGGTAGATGCATAAAGTTAAGAATGTTAACACAGCCTCACAGGATCAGTATGCTGAATTTACAGTGCTTCCTTTATTAACTAAGACAACACGAATACTACTTTCTTTTTCCCCCCAGTATTTTTCTCATTATCTGTGTCTCAAGAAACATACCTGATAGATTGTCACTGATAAGAGGTAATAAAACCACTTCCCAACACCATATAAGGAAACTTAAAAAAACAAAAAAAAACAACAACAAAAAAACCCCAACAACAAAAAACACCAAAACCAGCAAACCAACAGTAGAATCTTTAAGTGTAACATGCCACCGCAGGAGAGCAGTAGAGGCCGAGAGTATCACCAATACTCAACATGCCACCAATAGCAGGAAATCTGTTAAATATACAATTTTCATGCAATATTGATTTGATTGCAAGGGAGGAAGGGAAGAAATCCTTCCTGACTAAATCTGGTAAACTTAACTAGAGAGCATGAAGGCATTTCCAGCAAGCACCTGAGAAATCCCTGTGCTTCACTCATTCCACCCTGTTTCCTGTTTCTAGCACTTGACAGTCTCCAGTTCCTAACAAAACAGTAAAATTAAAAAGCAATACAAATCCAGGAAAGAAATTGTGTTTCAAGGTGGAAAGAAAATTTCCTTCCTGGTTAGTTTTTTTTCCTTACAGTAAGTGCAGGCAACTGGTAATTCAGAAGCTCAGATTAATATATAAAAATATGGTGAAAACAAACTGGGATCCAGTCTCCTTTTCATTCTCACTTGAGATAGCACCATATTGATTTGTTTCAGCAATTTAACACTGTGTCTTCGAGAGTTCTGCGTGGTCATACACTGTTGCAGGAGCTCATCAATCTATATTAAAACAATTTTAGGGTACAAGGCAAGACTTCCTAAATTCACTTCACTCCTCAATTCTAAATCTTCTAATCTGCAGCCTAAATATATTCCTAATTCCCAATATATGCATTGTTGATGATACTAATTCTTTCTTACTAACTGTAAGCACAATGATGTCTTGATTCCATTTAAGGCTTTTCACTTGAATTTTCTAAATGTTTCAGCCACTTACTTGACATTAGAAGTCAATGCTACAGGAATTTCTGAAAAAGCCATTTGGTTAGCATTGTATGGTTCTCAGAACCAAAACCTATTTTTATTCCTTGCTCATACAAAAGGTAATTTTGATAAAATAGATAAAGTTAAGAACTGTTTTCACAGAACAGACAATATATAACAATAATACATGACTTGTTTACAAGAAAGTAGGGTAATTAAGAGGATTTCCTCCTGTGCTATAGGATGCTATAATGCGTACCTTCTAAGAGTATTCATTAGCCTAAGCAAAGAAGAAAAAAAGTCATCCTTCTAATCTAACCTTCCAATGTCCTTAATATTAATTTGCTGAAGACGGTGTTGGGATTTGTGTTTCCATCGAAAGTCTCTTTCCTTAAAAAGAAATACTAAGTACAAAAAGAACTGCACCTAAGAATTCTCATAAGGTACTCATTGCTGAAATAAGCCCGCTGTACTATCTCAGGATTTTTAGATTTATCGAACCTGTGCAAAACACATTATGAAGCAAAGGCTGTAGCACCTTCTGAATTACTTGACCTCTATGTACTTCATCTGGGTTTTCCAAAAGAATTACATTTTAAATTTTTGCAGTTTTACCCATTTACTGGTGGTATTCTAAGTATTTTTGTGTCCTAACAAAAAAAGGGTTGATGATTCATGTGGCAAAACCAGTCACATCATCTTTTGAATTAAAAGAAAAAGAAAGACAAGAGGGAACAAAGACAGAATGCCACAAGATAATTTAGAATATACTGTTCTGTAAAATAAGAAGTGTTTAATGTTCTTTATACTGCTATTTAAATAGGACAAAATTAACAACTGCAACTGAATTTTTAAAAATCTACAAAATACCTGAATACATATTTTGTAACTGAAAAGGTGAAGCTCTGCTTTAATCTCTCTTGATGCAAACCAAGCAAATTTACAATGTTTTCAATAATTCATTGTATATACATACTACAAAAAAGAAAATGCTTGTTTTTTCTAAGCTTCAGAAAGAGGAAAGGCTGGAAAAGGAGATCCTGTAGTCATTCATAATCTCAAAAATAAATTCATTATTTTAATTATTAGGCTGCCAAACTTAGGAGAGATAAAAGGATAAGCCATATTCACTGGTAAAAAGTGAAAAATGGAGAACAGGTATTAAAACAGAGAAAAGAAAGCAAAGATAGTGATTCTGGAAACAACTGTATCTTCTTTTATGCACTGAATAATTTAAACTAAAATATTCGTGAATTTAGACTGGAAGAGTGTCCCATAATTACAGGTTTTTTGATATTCTGACAGACCATCATTACTGTAATGTACATTCTTTCATCCGCTTTCTACGTAACCGACATATTCAAAGAAGACTGAAGATAACGATTACCATAGTTACTTATTAGCCCACCTACACTATCCACCATGCTAATTTTTTCACATCTTCTTCCCCTTTATTTCTTGGTAGCTTAGATTAGTTAGGGTTTGGTTTTTTCCCCCCTTACAGTACTTCCCACAACAGTATGCTTACTCCTCTGTCCCTCTCAACTTCCTCCCCTTCTTTCTTTGTTCCTGTTGCCCCACAGAGCTTCAGAGGTAGCAGCAGCAGGTTTAACTGAGCCCGTTTGGAGATGCAAGGCAAACACCATGAAAAAGAAGCCACTGTTGGCCCTTTCTCTTCAATCACTGTTTTTCAATCAGCACTTTCCTGCTGTAAAGGAAGCGGATCTGTTATGCTCTCAGCCACAGCTACATGCATCAACACTCAACTTATTATTACCTATCTTCCCAGTCAACAAGAAATCTTTAGTGTCAGCACATTATATAAAAATCAGTGTTTTCTCTAGCTCTAACTTAGAGCTAAGTAATGAGTTTTTTAAAATAAACTGTCAGTTACCGAATTCAATAATGAATATGAGCTGATTGCTATTTTAAACATTATAAAGATACAAATTTAAAACCAAACGAATCCCCAAAACAAACCCAGCATTTAGATTCTGAGAAAGGCATGATCTCGTGTAGAAGAGGGAAAAACAGCAGATTTGCCACAACAACCAGGAAGAAATCTCTGAATCACCAGACAATCCAGAGAGATCTGGAGTAAAAGCCAAGGCAGAGTGCTGTAAACAGAAAGAAGGAATTTTGTCGACTACAAATACAGTTTACTTCTGATTGATTAAGAAGTTGGATTTTCTTGAGTTGCAGAGAGCCTGGGGTGTTAACACACAGCAGTTCACAAACCACTCTGGGCAGGGCTGGCAGCTGACCTCAAGAGGTCTCCTCCTTCTCCTTAAAACAGCCCGTCGAGAAGAGTACCTCCAGCTAGGAGTAAGATGACTTCCATGTCTCAGCACTATTACGACCACAGCTGAACAAATACTACTTGAAATGAGTCTGGTGTGGTACCATTTGTCAGCTTTAAATAATGCTCCAAATATCCTCAGACTGTTGCTGTTTTACAAACTAATGCTTGTGCATTATATCAATTTAATGCACAGTCTAAAAACAATCATTTAAGGAGACAACGTAATTTGAAAAGCATACAACTGGAAAGCAGAGTCAAATCTAATTTAAAGTATGAGGGGAGAAGGGAATTCTAGAGAAAGACAGCTGAGAAAAGCACTGTTGAAAATGAGGTAGTAATAAATGTCTAAAACTAAAGGTTTGCAGGGGTTTATTTTTAAGTGCCATATTTAATGACATTTATTATATTTATTTCAATAGTGACATTTTGAAGCATTTTGCGCAACATTTACAGGACAATTTTAGAGTATTTCATGAATTCAGCACGAAAAGCTACACTGAAAAGAGTACTTAATCACTCATTTTTCTTCATACTACAGTTTCTATCAAGCTATTATCATTGTTTTTTTAATAGTCTCATGTAAATTCTAAACTTAGCTTTTAGAAAGTTTTTTAAGGGGGAAAACAATACCTAAATTAATGTACAAAAATTCCTCCTGACACGCAGCATTACACCCCAAATGAAGTGAACCTGCATTCTTCTGCATTTTCTGTCCCCCAACCAGCAAGTGACTGACCTTCCTTAAGACTTTTCTGGCTGTTGGCCTCAAGGCATTCCTTCTCCTTCAGCGGCTTATCATCTCCTGCAGGTAGAATCTCGGAAAAGCCCTGTTGCTGCTTCTTGGAGCTATCGATCATGATGAGAATCCTTTAGAACGGCAACATCCAGCATAGGAAAAAAAAAAATACTACTTCGTCGCTAAGCAGTGCGCTGCCGTCCCGAACACCGCACCAGCTCCCGTCTCCTAAAGCATGAGGACCCGCGCCTCCGTGCCGCCGGGAGCAGCCATCCTCCGCCCGCTCCCGCTCCGCTCCGCCGCCGGTAACTGGCTCAGACAGCGGGCACCCAGCCTGCGAAGCTCGACTCCCCGATCCCACCTCTTTTCCCAGACAACCACTCCCCCTTTTCCTTTAGTTACGCTTGCTTCCTCTGCACATTCGTGTTTCAATATGCAGCTTGATGGTCAATCATCTGACAAAGAATGAGTCAAGCAGTTAAAAATAAATCCAGCAGTTGCTGAAGGAGCAGCGTTCGCTGATACCTAAGACAAACTACTGCTGAGGACTCACTCTCTTTTTTCCCCTCCCTTCTCCCTTCCCCCACTCCCCTGAACGCTGCTGCAGGCAGCAGAAATACTTTATCTTTGCCTCACTGGCACATTCATTACTCACTAAGTTTCACCAGTCAACAAAGCTGCGCACTAGCATTTGAAAAAGTTCTGTTGAGGAACCTTCTCACCGGCCCCAGCCCCAGGTCTTGTTTCAGAGACACTTATCTAGCAGAGGTAAGTGGGAAAACCAGTGATTACTTCCATGTCTTTTCTTGCGGCATAAGAGAGAGTCTGTTCCTTGTTGTAAATATCTAAAAACCAAGTATTTTATTATTTTCCTCTTTCCATCACAGTTCACATCTCATTATTCCCAGCAGTTTTAGGAGTATTTCCTCCCACAGCTTCTGATCTGCCATTCTCTCCAGCATATCCCATTTATCTTATATGAGCCATCAACTTCAGTGTCAACCTGGACAGTTTTGGGGAAAGGAAGCCCCTCTAATTATCTGTCATTAGCTATGAGGGAACAGCAGAGTAGTTTGCATTTCATGCATTTAGAGAAAATCAACTATACATCATTTTAAGTAGGCGCTTCATGTGAACAAGTAACTCAAGCAGGTGCCTTTTTCCCCTTCCCTTTGACCTAAAAATGCTACCATTACAAGTTTTCCACACCCCTACTTTATACTTTGAATCCTTCAGCTGAAGTTATAAAGGACATCTCCACTCAGAAAAACTGTTTCACTTTTATGGCATCAGATTTGAGAAGCTCTATATGCAGTAACAAACACCTGATGCAGAATTTTGAAAGTGGAAACTAGAAAAAAAATAAAAATTGTGCTGCCTCTTTGGATCTTTCTACAAGACAATCATTCAACACCGACTCTTCACCTTAACAGCGCACTCCCAGGGCAAGGAACCAATACCACGGGGTGCGGGGCTGCGTGACAGAGCCAGCAGGGATGGGAACTCTCTGCCTGGCTTCCTACTGCTGGGAGGAGGGAAATCTGGACCTGCTCACAACGGCAGATACAGAGGAGATGTGAGTTTACTAGGCCATATCAACTTCTTGACATCTAAGGAGCTGTAAATACAGGCAAAAGAAAAACTCTTGCAGTACAAATGATTTGAGGTGGCTTTCCCAGCCGAAAGATTTGTTCTTTGCACATCACTTGTATAAAAATTATCAGCTTAAATCAGATTCTGCTTAAATACAAACTATAGACTATTCCAATACATCTGCTTTTGCAATGATTTTTACTGAACACAAGGTAAAAAAAAATTACTGTTGAAGAACTTGATACATCAAATGAATTCCTCACGGCCTGCAGCCGGAACACAGCCGATGACAAACAAAATTACTGTTGAGAAACTCCACACATTCAGAAAAAAAATAAATCCAGACAAACAGAATAGAAACACATACTGCCTTAGAAACCTATATGAAAATCTGAGAGTGTCAATAAATAGACTCTCACACAGTTACGGATATATCAGATTATAACTCCATATTTTTCTTGTGCCAACTGAGAAGTTAACAGTTTGAATGAATTAATATATTCTAACTGCATATGTAGAATATATACTGTAGAATATATATACAGTATATATATATTCTACATATATGTAACAGCAGAAATTGTTTTATGGGAAAGGTACAGTGCAATTCACACATTTTCTGAAGTGTGTAGTTTTCCTTCAAATGTCATAGCTCTGAAGGTAGTTCTATCCATTCCTATCTGTTTACAGTGCTTTATATAAATGGTGTCCAGTGCTCAAGTGAATGCCGGATCACAGTGGCAGCAGTTGGGCAACAGCAGTTCAAGCCCTCATGAATGTTCTCACCTGTTCAGAAAGATGAGCTTTGGTGGCATGGAGTTCATGCCATCTCTCCTCTCCCTTTTCAAGGGTACCCATGTCACAGCAGAATTTACAGAAATGAATATGCTTATGCTTCAGCCACTTGGAGTCAAGCCTTACGTTTTGGTTCAAATTCACCTCCTAGTTCAATAAAAGCTAACATACGGATTAATATTTTAAAACAGCTTTAAGAAGTCGGATCAAAATCTCAACAGTAATTTGCAAATAACTTTATGAAGAAAAGCAGGAATCACAGAATTTATGGAAAATAAGAATGATTAAATTCTTGTCCAGACCAGGAGAGATGGTCAAAATGATGCTGTGTATTTTTGATGTAACCAAGTACTGTAGTTGCCAATAAATGCTATGCAATATTGAACAGTTGGGCAGGGGGCACACATAACAACTGAAGAGGAAGAAAAGTTACCTTGGAAGAAAAAAAAATAGATTTTGTTCAGATTCAGTTATACTGTGAATATTGAGAATGCCTGGACATTCTGCCCAGGGAACAGTTTCTCTTAAATCCCTGCACAAAGAATGACATTTATCCCCCCTCATCATGAAAAAGGACTCGCATTCCAACAACATCATGTTTTTCCAGCAGTCTTGAATATGCACTAATCCAAGCTCAACTCATAATTTGGAAATACTGGTTACTTGGGTGATCAACAATATATAGTTCTACTATTTTTAGTGATAAGGCTTCAAAGAAAAAATAATCACCATGTTTCAACGCATCTACTAGAAAAGCCTAAAATTCTGAGACATTTTCACAAGGCACCTGGGGGCATCTCAAAACTGCCAGCTGTAGCTGTAGTTGCAGCACTGCAAAATGGGAAAAGTGCATGTTTTTATGAGTGACTTTCTCACATTCCTAAGAACTGTACTGGAAGGAACAAAGTCACTGTTTGCTGGTTAGCACATTCAAGTACTAAATTAATCTGCTAACTAACAATACTCAATTGGTCAAAGGCATCTTCCAGTCACCAGCAGATTCCATCTGATTCAAGGCATCTGATCCCCCAAAAGCCAGCCCACCTGCATTTAAGAGCTCCCTTTTCCCCACCAAATAAAATAAATTTGTAAGTCTCCTGGAAGAGTTCATATATGTTCTTACCTTTGACTTCTAAAGCACTATACCTGCTTCTCAGATTTACTTATGCACTTTCAAATCGGATAGTAATTTTTTTAAGATCTTGCAAAAAAGGAGAAGCCCTGTCATCAGTCACAAACACCATGTTGATACTTCAAACATACTTCCCATGTTTCAATAGTATCTGTCTTGAAGGTCATTGTTTTGACAGAAAAAAATTGCTTTGTACAGCAGTAACTTTCATTATTGGTTTTAAAGGATACTAATTCCATATTTATCTTTAAAGAACTGGTGAAAGACTTCAACAGTGGGAACTTAATACTTTCCCATTCAAATTACCCATTTGGTTCTATAACAAAAAATCCTTTAGAATAAGTATTAGTGAAACAATATCAACTTGTTTATTCTTTGATTACTCTTTAAAGCCTTTTCTTTATTTAGCAGTTATACAATAGATAGAATACAACCATGAAATAGGAAATATATACATGAAAAGCTCGGGGTCTTTCAACTCCACTCAGTTTGAAATGCTTTTGTGTTCAGTTTCTAAGAGGCAACTGGAATTAGTATCGTCATTTGAAATTGATGGCACTAGGAAAAAAATAAGCTGAAAAAACTGTTTCAAATTGCTAGATTTTCATCTTGTCTTTCTGCTGCGGACTGTGGACTTAAATACAGGTTTCATAATAAAGGAAGGAGAACTACTCAACTACTGATTTCCGAAGTAAATATTGGATGTATAGCCTCTCTGATGTGAACACCTACCTGTTTCCAAAAAACTATTTTTACCAGTACAAATAGCTAAATGACACTGAGGGTCATACAGAAACATGTAATGAGCTAGAAAAAAAATTGTGAATGAAACACCAGTTTCTATCAAACAACAGAACTTAAGTGGCTCTTTCATCTAAAAGAAAATCTTAAGCAGTGTATGTTGTGTTGGTCAATTACAACTTTAAACCCAATTACAATCAGCATCAGTCTATGAAAACCAGCAGTTGAACATACACAACAAGCTTTTTGTTTCAATAAAAACTAAATTTGTTGGAATTCGCTTCATCTTCAGAGGATAGAAATACCTCTCATTTTAATTTCAATTTATTTGAGTGGTATATATTGTATACAAGAGGGTGAAATGAAGAAAAAAGGAACATTCCTGTCAGTTCCATAAACCAAAATCCAGTAACATTTCATTTAATAGCAATGTATTGCACTAGTTTTTCATAAACGTTTGTTTGCTTTTAATCTAAGGTAATCAACGTTTTTTCATTCCATCCTCCTGCAACACAGACTTTCAAGTGTTCTGCCAACCTTAGGCCTACAAGAAAAAAAACATTATTTAAAAAGAGGAAGTGCGTAACAGATATTCGCCAAAATCACAATGTCAAGGAGGAAACGATGCAGCAACATTGTACCCTCCACAGTGCCTGCTTGCCTGCTACTCTGAACAGCCCCCTTATCTTTTCAAGTATCAGTGATCTGGCGGGTGAGATCACTAACTGTGAGCAACTTTACAACCTCATTAAACATGAAGTAACTAAGCAACAATTGCTTTAGCGGTACATTCCAACTCTTCACATCATAGGGAGCTCATTCCTTCGCAACCCCATCAAACAAAAAACCTACAGATTAAACTCTAGACAAAAAATTAGAACAGTTTTAGGTATTTAATCCATTTCACTACCACAAGATTTTGAAGTGGGGAAAAAAAGCTTAATCACTAAAACATTTATTTCATCTTGGCCTTACGCACACCTTGATGAATTTCTTGGTCTATTATTGTGTTAGGATAATCCAGTTCATCTTTGTGCAGTAATTCTTCACATAGGAAAACAGTGCTTTGACTACACTAACTAAAACATTCATTTAAATAATCCCTCTTATAATTTATTCTATTCTTTAAACAGTAAGAAGTTACCTTGAACTGTTAACTTACGGGTTTTTTCTTTGCATTAATTTGCATTTTACTTTGCATGTTTTTGTTTATTCCCCCACACTCCCAATTGCCACTTACAATAGATTTCTATTCCACCTTCTCGTTTTGTTAAAAAATCCTTTTTTTTTTTCCTATTCCAGTATGTAAGTTCTTTGAACACTTCAGACATTTGTCAAACAAATCAGCAGCGAATCTCATACAGTAAGTCTTACGCTTGTATTTAAGATAGACTCCCCAAAACATTCAAGTATCTCATCTTCACATTCTTTTGCTACTGAAACATCAAGTGTATCTTTCCATTTGTTTTTCAAAAAAGCCAATTGAAAAATTTGCATAATTTTTGAAATAGCATTGTGTACTATGCTGTGACTAAGGAATTACATCAGATGGACTGGACGCTTGTGCCTATATTCTCCACCATTGTGGTAACAAAGACCTAAACAACCCAAATTATAGTCACCACCTACCTCAGTTACCCTTGCCAGAAAAATCCCACACTCTTACAGTGATGTATCAGATTTATAAGTCTGCATGTTCTGCTTCTCTTCTCCCACTAAAACCTCTACAAACTCCTTTTAAGGGATGACATATGTTGACAGCGTTCACTGTTTAAATGAAAATTCCTGCCATTCAGCCATGCCCATATAGACATCTAAATAAATAAGTAAATAAATAAATATTTTAAAAGTGTGTATATATAATATACAGTAAAAATATTTTTATATATATGTTTAACTGCATATAGGTATATAAATCTAATTCTTAAAGGACAGTATTTGGTCTTCCACAATGCCACCTATGATTTGCAAAAGGCTGATATAATAAGTACTGCACATGAATTACCAGCTCTGTTTGCGCTGCATTACCTTCTTGTGGTGGTTGTATCACAAGCTAACGTGTCAACATAACACGCAGCTAGAATTTAGTTCTAACAATTTAAAACAATTATCCAGTGGAATTTAAAATTAACTCAACATTCTTTTCTTGCTATGCATTTAGTTATCCACAAGGAATTTCAGGGGAAAAAGAAGTCAGAATAAGACAGTTTGATCAAGAGATCTCTTTAAACATACTTTCCATATCTCCTGTAATCACTCAAATGCCAAGCCCTCTAACAGGATCTTTTCACATATACTAGATGCTTTAAATTGTGTCAGTCACAGGTCATGTCTCCCATGTTAATCTCTTCACAATAAGCAGATAATTAAAAAAAAAAAAACAACCTATAAATCAAACTAAAATGACAGAATGTTTGTTTAGAAGTTTACCAAATGAAGTGACCCTGATGGAATTCTTTCATGTAGCCTGTGAAAATGTCAGAATATATTCCATTTAAGAGGTCACAGTCCCTAGAGAGCTCTGAGTTTTGGCCTGTGCGTCTTTTCACATGCTTTAATATTTGAAAATTGTTCCTTGTAGACACTGACTGATGCCCTGGGAATGCTAGGATTGTGGGAACTGGCAGTACCAATGACAAAGACAGACTTACTGGGAAATCAGTACCTACTCAGTTTGCTCTCTCATCTCACAACAGATAAGACAACATTCATATATTTACAGGGAGACCAAAAGAATCCACACATTAAAAGACATTTGTTTTTTCTACTGGCACTATTTGTTAATAAAAACAAAACAAAACTCCCAAAAAAACCACAGCATGCCAAAAAAAACCCAAAACACAGAGACAAATATATATCAATTCCCAATATGCTATGTGTTCTTACAAAGGATTATTTAGTAGAATATTTGCACTGGATGTTCCGTCGACTTTTAAAACCTTAAAGGAAAGACAAATCACAGAATTGCTGAGGTTGGAAGAAACCTCTTGAGATGCCCTAGCCCAACCCTCTGCTCAAGCAGGGTCAGCTGGAACAGGCTGCCCAGAACTGTGCCCAGTCAGATGTTTAATATCTCCATGGATGGAGGTTCCATGGCCTCTCTGGACAATCATTCCACACACACATTATATATACACTATACTACATACATACACGCACACTTTTATTGTAAACTTACATAAATTGTATACTACTTCTATATGTAGACAGCTCTTTTAGAATATACTTACTTTGGGCGTTTGTTTTGGTGGTTTGGTTCTTTTTTGGTATGCTGTTTTCCAGATCTCATTGCTTTCAGCTTAGTGACTATGAAACTGCTGAATTCAAGTTGACATTTTCAACTATTTTCTGTGCCAATCTATTAATCAGAACTAAGTTGTTCATTTGTTCTTCTCTAGTCTTCCCACTAGCCATCTTTTCTCCACTTCTCCCAACTCATTTAAGAAAATAACTTCTAAGCACGGTAACCTACCTATATACCATTTGGAGAGAAAAAAACATGCCTAATTGCAGATCTTAAAAGAGTGGGAAAAATCCCTGTCGTACACAGATACAGGGAGGATGTCCCATATTTCACCCGATTCCCTAGTATCAAATTTGCAGCTTCAAATCTATTAACTGCACAGAGGATTAAGAATTTGTTCAGAAGCCATAAAGCTATGCCAAGAATGCATGTTACCAGTGCTACATAATAAGGGAGTGGAAGATAAGAGATAACAGGCAAACTAATATACCCACGATTCTTTTAGATGCCAGAAAAATTCCCTTGGTTCATCAAATTTGTTTAAAAAATATCATCAGGCTAAGTGTGATGTAGATTTCATTCAGTTATTTTGAGAACTGTCTCTCTCCCAGCTGGCTCCACTGGTCCCTTAGGAGAACTCAATATACACCATTTGGAGTATTTTTTTTCATTTTGGTTTGGGTTTTTTTGGGTTTGTGGAGTTTTTGTTTTGGTTTGAGAGGGGGGTGTGTTGCATCTTCACCTTAACTCCCTGTTTCCCACAAGCTCTAGTGGCCCATAGGAAGCGGTAATGCTCATCTGACCTACTGTGCCTCAAGGTCTTTGCTCCTGAACGTCATTGTTCTTATGCAGCCAGAAGCACTCATTTCTTTGGGCTAATTTCATCTAATAGATATTTTACCAGTCTTGCTTTTACTTCAAGATATTCACTGTCCCAAGGCTTTTTTCCTGACAAAACATCCAAAACTTAGCTATTTTCTCAATTAGCTCAATTCTGCTGTAGAATATTAGCTGCTAGCTACTGAAAAGTGAGATCTAGCAGATAGCCACAGAAAGCACATCACCATCTTCTCTACCCTCCTCCAGTACAAGACGTACAAGCCCAAACAGAACCAGAACACAGTCCTGTATCTACCGTGGTTCTGAGACAAGAGCAGCACACACCCATTAGCGTCCATTAGCTGGAACAAAACTGTTTCTTCCACACAATGCAGAGGAGAGAACAGGCAGACTCACAATCTGAAATGATTTATAGCCCAGACAGAGCTGAAGAAGGCCTAGAGTGCTAAAGGACAGTAAATGGCCCATATAGGATCCAACCAATTCACTACCCACTTTACAAGAACGTAACCAGGCTCTTATCTACAGATGATGACTGCATGAGAGCAACCTGCATGTCTCTTCTTTTTAGAAACTAGTAGCTACTGTCACAAGGAGATTCTGGCACAGTGGGACAGTCAAGGAACCCACTGCAAAGGTAAGAGAGACTGCTGTAAAACATAGAGGCTAGGACCTTTTCATTTTACAGATATCTTGAAACAATGATGATTGCATGGCTCCTGACACCCAGACCCTCACACTTACCCCTGCCAGCCAAAGTGGCACATTCACCAGTTCTGGGAAAGTACTAAGTCACCATGCAAAAAGCTTTGCTTATGCAGTGCTTCCTTTTTTTGATGGTATCTGTGTGTGCAATCCCTTCCCACCCTTTGGCTCTGAAACAGCAGGTTAGAAGGCTCCAAGCAGCATCATTCCCATCTACCCTCCTGCTGTCAGCAGCAGACAGCCTATCCTTCCCTCCCTTGCCACCTCCTGGCTCTCAGACAGAAGCTTGTGAAACTGTGGTACAGCGTGTGGGTAGCATATTGTTCTGACTAGTACTTCAGCTGTGCCTGCTATTCTGTCATTCTTCCTCCACTGCAGTCCAGCTAAACAACACCTCTCATCAATTTTCCCCCTCCTGCTCCTAAACAAGGGCCTCATCTGTGTCACTCTTCTCCTCCTTCAACCACCGTCCTTCCTAAGGACACAGAAGCTTGGCTAAGAAAGCAAATACAGAGTACACAGCCTGGCATCCTTCAGGTAGGGATGCAAACCAAGAGCTTCTTAAGGCCATGGAATTGTTTCCCAACCTCCAATTATGCGAGGAGCCCAACCGCTCACATGACAGACATGGACTATACACCAGCAGTTGCCATTAGACTGCCAGAATCACAGACACATCTTCAGTGCCCACCCAGCAGGTGACAGGTACAAAAAGCGGAACCAATGGAAAGGTAACTTTTGCTGCTTTTCGGCAAGTGGAACAAGAGTTGGCCTCCAGAGAACAGGCACAATAATATGCTGCAATAAACAGGGCACAAGTTTAAATGATCAATGTATTGTACGTATTGCTTAATTACCTAGAAAGATACAGACTAATGAGAACTTGAAATTAATTTAATTAGTAATTCACAGCTGTTAACTTGAAAACAGGTCAAAAGGAAAAAGGAAATTGTTGTGGTGACAATCCAGAAGACCAACATACAACATCCTGGAAAGATGTTTCTTTGTTATCACACCCAAATACACATCCAAAGTTGCCTTCTATAAACAGTTTGTTGTTCTAACCCCAAATAATTAAAGTGTTTGCGTTAGAGATAGTTCAGTTGAAGAATTTCAGCCTTGCAATAAAACCACTATCTAGCAAATCTGCTTGGAAATTCCTATTACTTGCCCTGCTATTAAAATACAAAACATTAACTGGCTAGTATTTGTGTTTCACAGACTTTTTATGATGGAAGACTTCTGTCTGAAAAATGACATTTGAGAGGACAAGAATATGCTGCTGCCCCTCTCTCTCTGTCTCTCCCTCTCCCTCCCCAAAGAAATTATCCATTTATCTTTAATCCGAGAGTAAACACCTACATGTAGTAAATGGCTGGAGAAGCGTAAGATGCTATTGGCCTCCAACTGTTCGTTATTGATCCTCTAAGTTCAACCTCTTCAACAGAGTTAGCAGAGCATCTGTCAACTCAAGGGACAACAGTTTCAGTGGAGCTTATTCTAAACCATGAGATTGTGCACTAAAAAATACTGAGCTATGCTCCCCTGAACTCTCACGCTTGCTTTGCTCTACAACCATGATCTCTGGGAGCAGACTGGGCAGGGGAAGAGGAGAAAAATGTTACTACTTTGTCCTTTTATTACATCTCAAACAACTGTTAGCACACCAGGTACGTGCATGCAATTGCATAGTACGTTTCTGTTACCCTGCTGTGATTACCTCCATGTAAAACAAAACCAAAGCGAAGCATAAGCCTCCCACACTTCTAGTGTCATTGGAAAAGCTTGAAATGCAGTTTCTGTACTAACTTGTGCAAGGCAGCTTAGCTGCACCACGCAGAACAATACCAGAATAATTCAGCTTTCTACTGGACTACTGCCAAAAGACTCATTCAAGTAAACAAAAGGTTTAAAGGATCACTACCAAAGCTCACAGTAAGCATAATGCTTACTGCAGGAAAATATTCAATAGAAAAAACTTAAACATTTCAGATTTTTTTTTTTTTAATTAAGTGCTATTGTATTTCTGTGTACTAAAATCTCTTATGCTTACGGACGTTATAAAATAGCAACATGGTAAAATACTCCTGAAGAAATCCAGTTTGGGTGAAAAGTAAAAACAAAGTCCAAGTATTAAAGTTACTTTTCATATGAATCCACTAAGTTCAAATTTTACTTTTAGAAATTTTCTGCTGACTTTCATCATTTCTACAAAAAATTATTTTAAACCAGTTAACCAAGATTACTAAATCTGAAGTTATGGGCGAACAATAGTTTGGGTGCTCTGGAGGATGTCAGTGCCAAAATCTCTTTTTGCCAATTTAAGAAAGCAATTTGAACATAAATGTCCATTTATTTCAGAACAAAACCAGCCAACCAATATAAAGTCAGATATTGTCAGATCTTTCACATAAGGACAGGAAAAGAACTAGGAGGCTCATCTTAAGGTTATTTAGGATTTATTTAAATACTACTAAAGCAGCATGCTTTCAGTGGCAGGATGCTTGAACAACTCTACAAAGATCTATAAAACTGAAAAGGATAGGAAATTGCACCAGTGTCCATCAGTCACTTCTCTATCATGTCTATCAGACTGCATTCCTCTAAAAATTCCTCCAATTATATGATTTCTCAATCTGCCTTGCAGATTGTTGAGCCTTTTCTTTTTCGAAAGCAATAGGGTTGTGCTAATAATGGCCTTGAAAACAATGCCTAATCTTTGGGCCAAGCCCAGCCAGATGACTTTGTCTTGTCACAAAAGACACAGATGAAGTAAGGCCACAGCCCATTATGTGAACTTCACAGACATTAAAATCTTTGTGGGAAGCCTGATACTTGCTATGGACAGTAAAGCTCTACAGTCATAAAAGGAATTATGATAAATAATGAAGAGTAACAGGGTAGTGGTTCTTAAGTCAAATGGCACACAGAGTGAAAGGCAGCTTCTCAAATTATTAATTTCCCCACGACCACTTTATTTATGAAAATCTCCTCTGTTATTTCAACAAGCCAGAGCCTGTAAGCATTAAAATCTCTTGCCACTGCTTTTTCTTTGGAAAATAAATAAGCAGCAGACTATTCGTGAAGGCAATACAAAACCTACCTTTAAATTATTTCACTGATTCGTGAAAGCACAAAAATACTTTCAAGTTATGGGAAGACTGTCTAAGAACCAGCTGTCCAATACAGAAGAACTAAAACCAAAAGACTAAAGACCAAACATGAGTAGGTTTCACACCTGAAGCTGCGTACCTCCTTTTACTGCTTTTTTGACAATTTATTAGTAAAAGCAGGAAGATAACAAAACAATGAAATTACTTGATGGGGATAAATATGTACTTAACACAATCATAGCAAGGCTTGCCAAAAGAGAAATTTACAAGCTTGATATCCCTTATAAAATGGGGATTTTCATCCTTATAAAAGGGATTTTTATAAGGGAACCCCTTATAAAAGGAGTTTTTCCTGTCTAATTTAGTGCATTCTTGGGGCAGTAGCCTTCAAAAATTAAAAGTTTGACTTACTTACACTCAACATAGATACCAATCTGATCCATTTTGGTTTTACAGGCAATTAAAAAAACAAGCAAACAAACAAAATTTCCAGATGTATAATATATACTCACAGGATTCAAAAAAACCCAACACTAAATTCTCTTTTTCATGAGTTTTATGAGTTCAGTGTTGGCATTTTTAGGCTCATTATGAAATATCTTTCTTTAAATAAGTATTTCTCTTGCTTCCTTAATAAAAAGGTAAAATGTTGTTAAGCTATCTTAAACTTCTCGTATAGACACACCTATTATCAATTTAACATCAAATAGTAGCCAACAAAACCTATGCCTCCCAAGTTACAATTTTTTTTCCTGCCCTACAAAACATAACACTTAAGGATGTAGAGCCAAAATAGTAATAAATTAGCTACAGGTCCCTTAGTTTAAAATACTTTGAATACATTATATTAGTTAACATAGTATTCTGTATTTCAGGATCCTTATACATGGAAAAAAAATAAGGAAGCAATTGTCAAAGGCAACCTCGAGTATTCAAAGAGGCTGTTATTCCACATTTATATAAGTGAAGCCTGAGTCTCTTTCCCCTACTCTATTTTCCCTTTATTACCTTTTGCTTTCTTGGAGTGCTATATAATACTGAGGGTACGTACACAAAGCACCACAGACTTAGTCCCTCACTGTATAAACAGGAGCATCTTGGTAATAGCCAACATTCCATGTCTTTCTGAAACACAGAATACCATGGCTTGGACCTGTCCCCAGGTATTTTATATACATACAGTCTAGTAATAGATATCTCCATTTTTTCTGCTTTAAAGCTAGGATTTTCAGATCTTTTTTTCTTATTTAATAATGCTTATACTATCACAACTGAATTAATAGCTGATTTTATTTTAAAAAATGCTTCAAAAAACAAATATTTCATTTACATACTTTCAATGGTCCCACTATTTACTACAAATACCGGAAAACAAATCTTCATTACTAGAAGATATTAGTGTGAGGAAAACAAATATCACAAAAAGAAAAAAAAAAAAAAAAAGAAAAAGAAAGGCTCCTGCCTTCTCACCAACAAAAAATGAGCCCACATTCGGATTCAGACCTAGTTCTTTCTGATGCTTACTGTAACAGTGGAAACACTTTTTTCCTAAGTTGCCATGCCAACATCAACAACGAGGAAAGATACTGGAAATATTCCCAAAGTGTAGATCTTATTTTTCTTTCATTGTTCAACCTTAAACTGTGTGGTGAATTAAGCTTTCTGGGATACAATGTGAAACTTTAATTCTGTGTTATTTTGCAGGAAAAAACTCTGTTCTTGATAACTACCCCACCTCTCAAAAATATTTAACTAATATTTCTATTATATACTGGCTGTGGTTTTAAAACTGTTAAAAATATAAACTCCTCATTCTATATGCCTCAACAAAATATTCCAGTTGGGGTTTTAAAGTCAGACCTCCAAGCTGCCATGACAGGTGAAGCTGGTCAGGACAGATTCCGTAACAAGCACTGTAGCACTTTAACTCTACATAATATGGTTTAGGGAGAGCAAGTGAAGAGAGTCAACTAATGTTATTTGAAGAAAGCAAAGAAACATCATTATTCCCATAGAAAACATTTAAGCAACGTAGAGAAAAGCAGAAGAGTCACTTCGGCACTCACCATTCTTCCGTTCGGTGAGAGGAGGCAGGTACTGATTGGGCTGCAACGAGAGTTCCTTAAACTCGTGCGCAACTGCTTCGCTGTGAGGACTGGGAGCCAGCCGTGGGAGCGATCCAGAGTCGTCCTCGGCATCCGCTGTCCCCAGGTGATCCATCGTGTTAAACCGTCTGGAGAGAGGGAGTGCAAGCGGCCTCTTAATCACTCTAGAGTTGACAAAAATAATAAAGAAAAAAATAATCAGGTAGACACATTACTTTTTTGTTCAAGTTTTGGTCAGTTCCTTTGGACACAATATTCAACTTTAAAATGATATATACATTATCTACTAATTTTGCACAAATATTACATGTTTGCAAAAAGATAGTTAAGCAATGGATTTACAAGCAATTTAACAGTTATTTGGTTCTAAGAAGCAGGACACTCTGCTCACTTTGACAGAAAAATTACAGTGTGAACTCTCAATAAGGATGTCCAGAAGCTCCTGTGCCCTACCTTCTAGCCATCGACACAGCCCGTTTCTCAGCAAAATGGTCTTTGTTTCAGTAGCTTATATTAGAGAATGCTGAAGTAATATATGATAGCATACAAATGGCTTTTAATATTTTGAAGCACTGCACAACTTTCCCTCAGATCAAAAATCAACTTTGGTATTAATACAGGACTTCTTACCACCAAAGAACTATATTAGAACTAGTTAATCTTTAATCTCTCCATCAAGAAAGGCTTTTTGCCATGAACTTTTTCAAATTAATTTTATAGCATACTAGCTACTGTATACTCTACCAAGTGGGATAAAAGTCCCAATTTATTATTTCTTTCCTTTCTGTTATTAACGAGTTACTTAATCTACAGTGAGGAGAGACAGAAGTACGAATTATTGGCACAGGCTTTTTACAGCTCACAGAACTCTATCAAGTCATTAAAATTTCAATAAATCAATATGAACTTCAATGAAGTCTATCCCTGGAGTCTTGGAAACATGAACAATATGAAATATTAACAATTCATGAAGATCCATAAAACCAAAGAAATGTCTTCTTATTGTTAAAATTGTTTGGTTTAGTTATTTTTTCTTAAGAAACACTACTGCTGCTCATCCTGAACCATAAAACTTGAAGTTTCAGGTATGCTGAATATAAATACAGCACGTGTTGGGGTGTGTATTTAAAGGTTATTAAAATGCAACATGTGTTTCAATGACCATACCCAAAATATTTCAAATGTTACTTGGTATTTTAAAAAACATCAAGATGACAAAAAAATGACCATGACCACCAAGGAATGGCCTACATTACTAAAAGGGGTAAAGGATCACGATGCTGAAAGTACCAATTTAAAAATAAGAAATATAAGCAAGTACTGCTTGATTTATAACTCAGTATAACAATTAGGAAGGTTAAGTGCATATTTTTCATTATTTTCCATAGTTACCAATTGGTGCTTTCACATCAAATGAAGACACATTAACTTACTGTTATGCAAGATTTTTTTTTTCTTTGTTCTTAGCTTTTAGAAGCATAATTTACCCAGCTCTCATTCGATTTCCTGACATTACACTCTCCTCAGACTCCCACTCACCCATACAAATTAAGTACATTATTAACCAAGCAAGTCTCTTCAGAGCAGAATTTAAGTGAAAATTTAGCTGCTTATCTGCTCATATTCACAGCATTTTATCCACAATTTATTAGCTATGAGTTATGCCTTGGAGTCACTTTTCAAAGAGATTAAACCACATTAGGTGTATTCATGCCATTAAATCCATATGAAATTAATAGAAACGCCTTCTTGTACTAAAGGTTTCACATTTATTATGCTGCATGTTAGCTTTGACTAACTCTTGTCCCCATAAATATCTTGTTTTAAATTAAACCAGTTTAGCTTTCATCGCTTCTGCAACACACTGCTAAATTAGTTGCATGTCCATTTCTTAATTTTAATTTCAGGAATAGCATGTGATTTTACTGTCCAAATTCAACTAAGAACAAGGCAAGCAACAATCACACACAACATACTAAATGAGATTGATGGCAGCATCAAAGTGCAACTCAAAACAAGTTGACTTCTCGCACAAAATGTGCTTAATCTGTGATTTGAACCTGACTAAATCAGGTTAGAAGGGACCTTCTGAAGGTCATCTAGTCCTAAGTAGGGATACCAGCTGCTCAGGAACTTATCTTGTCAGGTTCTGAAAATCTCCGAAGCTGGCGATTCCACCACCTCTGGGTAGCCTCATTGTGAATGCCTTGTTTCCCCGCTTCAAACACAATTTCTACTGCAACCTGTGGCTGTTGCCTCTCTCTGTTTTGCTCTACACAGATGATGTTGCTGACTGTGACTCTCAGATCCCAGTTTGTACAACGGTTTCTTACAGTACACAAACAGTATGACACTAGGAAACATCTAAACCCAAAGTTCTCCAATACAGAACTTGAATGCTAATTTGAAATTTTCCAATTCACAGTAAAGTCTCAGATATTGCAAATTCTTTTGATATTTGCAAAATCTTTTTGGATAAACAATTTTAACCACTAAAAATAAAGTTGTTCATAAAAAAAAATACTGCAGCAAGACGAAACATCCACTTTGCATCAGTTTGCCATCTTTTACAATTACAGAATTTCACAGGAATAGGCCTCTAGGAAGCAGAGTTGAAACATGTTGCAGTGTGCACATCAAAATACCACAGGTGATGCCTTTTTATGTTTCCTCTATACTGACTGACAGAGCAGGAGGAGGTCATTTCACACTGTTACATGCAGGAAGCACTCTTTCAATTTTTCACTGCAAAGATGCTGCAAGCCCCTTTACTGATAGGCTGTTAAAAATCCAGGTATTTTCCCAAATGATCTTTTAGCACTAAAACCTGTTGCTCCATTGCTACATCATCTTTGAACGAAAGACACTCCAGAGTTCCTACAAAATCTAAATTCCTCAAACTCCTCGGTCATATCTCAAATCACATTTTGATCTCATTTTTCATTTTTAATCATGAACTGCTACCACATCAGACTATGGAAATAATTTGAGCTTAGAACACCAAATTCTTTTGACCTTCCCCCAGAAAAGAAAACACACACCTCCACCCAACATTTATAAGTTTTTTCTGTAGAAGGAAAAAAAGTCTGTGACATACAGCATCAAGATCTGGCCAAGATAAACAACAGCCTCTTACCGAATCAGTGAACAGAACATGTAAGCAATACTATAAAGATGACAAATAGAGGACTTGCAATAATAAAATATAAACAATTAATTAGATTCTTCTCTCTTGTTCCATTAGAATCTAAAGGAGAAATCAGCTGTTGAACTTTCTAAAAGGAACTTCTAAACTTAGCATCCACAAAATTACTAGTTTGTCTTAGGCATAAGATCTTCCTTATTGATTGAAAAACTAATTTTGAAACTTAAATAAAAATACTTTGATAAATATCTTTCCAAACAAACAAACAAAAAAAGATAAATAGACATGAAGAAAAAAAAAAAAGACATCTCTACGTAAACAACATCTTTTTACACTGTTGTATATATGAGATGCTAAACCACTATTTGTTAGCATGCTCATTGTAACTGCTGGAGAAAATGCAATTGCTTTATCGTCAGCTGGAAGTTACACAGCCAGCAGCACTTACCTCACATAAATCTAGACTTAAGATATACAGAACATCTCCCTCTATCTTCAGTTTTCAAAAGCCATATTTTACTCTGACATTTCTAATGTAACTGGTTGTTGGGTCATCAGCAACTCAAACACAGAAAGCAGTACGAGAAAACATCAGTTCACCTCGATTAAAATCAAACTACATACAATGAATATCCAGTCATCATACAAAAGTGAGAAACTCATCTGATTTAGAATTTAATGTACCAAGATACTACCATATTTTATATTAAAGATAACACATTTGCCTCCCCTTTCTCATTTATTTGAAGCCTCCTCAATCTTGAAGAATTATTTCGTATTTGCCATCTGCATTTACAGATGGTAACCACTATGTATCTAACCCCTGACTTTAAGCAGATCTATAGACAAAAGCATATTAATAAAAATAATTGAAACTTAAGAGTAAAAACATGTACAGGAAAAATACAATTTAAAAAAATATCCATACTTTAGAAGTCTCAATATTCTACTCTGCATAATCCAAGAAAGCGCCATTTTATACAAGGCTAATCTGACAGACAGAAACCAAGCATCACTTCAGGGGGTTCCACTCCTGTCCTTGAAACCAAGCTGTATGAACCATCATTCTATTGGGTACGAAAAGCATTTCTACTTAGAAAGTGCTGAAAAACATAATACCATCTTATTTGTAGCAATAAAAATAAAACTACTCCACCGCTTCCAACAGTCCCAAAGGATTTCAGGTTTGGGTTTGTTGTGTTTGAGTTGGGTTTTTTTAAACACAGAATTCAGCAAAATGTTTCAGAGTAGTAAAGTGAAAACTAGAATAAAATTATTTCCCTACTTAACCTTCAGAATAGCTACAGAACCTGCACCGGCACTGCAAGCCAGGCTTTGGTTCACGTTTCTCTGACAGCCACACAGAAAATGCTCCAGTTCTGGCAAAGGAGAGCTCCCGGAGAGCGTATGAGCATTATGTAAGTGTTCTCACAGCTTGTAGGTGGTTGCTATCTTTCTTAACTGCTGAAGACAAACGCCTCTCTTATTTTTAAACATTTTATCTTCAGAAGACAAAGTATATTTCCTTAGAAAAATATTAGAGGGGGGAAAATACTTACTTCCCTGCCACTTGAGACACTAGAACTGGTATTTTATTCGGCATAAACTGTGAGGTCTGGATGACACTTAAGTAGTAAATCAGCTTTTATTTTAGAGATCTTCTGGAAAAAAACATTCAAGAATCACAGTGCGTTCGAACTCCGGCCAAGTCAAATGGCTGATCTTAACACTGCTCATGCGTTAGCCTAGAAAGCCTTGAAAGACTTGAAAATCTGTACAGTGGGGACAATGATCCCGGACACTAGAGTGTAATAAACACTTAGGGGACTGTTACAGTTTCAAATATTACTTCAATTTGAATGGTGAGCATTAGTGGTTTGTATCTGAGATAATGTGCTAATGCACAATATGAGATGAACTTGGCAGTCCCTCTTTCCATCTCATAAAAGAAGGGCAAGAACTACACTTTCAGACTGCAGCTGGCCCTATCAAACGCACAGATGTGCCTACAGCAAGCCTCCTTTCTAATCTTCAAACGCCTGAGACACAGTGGTCAGACCCTTGGAATGCTCAGTACCTCCTTTCTTCTACAGGACCAATACCAGCAGGACCTGGACATAAACATTCAAAATACACAGGAACATTTAGCTCACTGAACAATACAGTGACTGTAAGTTAAGAGAGTCATTTCCCAGAGACAAGAACTGGCGATGAAATACCCACTTCGAAGAGAGGAAAAGATGCAATATTTTTAAAGGATGACTCCTCTTGGCGTGCTGCTTATCAGCAAGGGGTATAAAGAAAATTAACAAAGAGTTGGGATGACTGCAGGCAGTCCATCCCAAGTCAATTCCTGGAGCAATACAAAATCGAGATGTCTGCTGCAAAACCAGTAATGGTCCTCAGTCTTGTATATAATGGTTTCTCTGGGACCTCCAAATGCTGCATCTTCTATTTAGTGGAGACTAGCACATATAGTACATGCAAAATTTCCTTTCAGCTGTGCTTACATCCTAGTATAATCTGAGATCTTACTAAATTCCTACATGAAAAGCTATTAGGGCTCCCTTTATAATTGTTCTGAATATCTTTTTCTGCATGTCCGTACACAAGTTTTCCCCAAACTCTAAAGAGTACTTGTATTTCATTACAAAATTGAAAGATTAATAATAATTAGAAAAAAAAAAAAACTTTGGAAATACTTACAAAGCACCTAAAAGCTACTTAAAGTTATCCCTCCAAATCACTCACCTGTCTTTTACACCAAGTCTCATATATTGGTGTTTTTAAAATAGTAAAGCCGCAAAAACAAAAAAATAACCTTTTGCATTCAGCACTGCAATTTTAACAATAAACTGTTACAGAAAAGGCTTTTGGGGGCTTTGTTTTTCTTCTTTTTTCATTTTCTCATTAGGTTTGAAATCCACTTACTGAAATAGCATTTAGAACCAGTAAAGATGAATATATGATTGAAAACAAAATGAGCATAGACATGAAAGTACTTGCTATTAATAATCATCCAGATTATCAGTAAATTAACTGAATATGTTTGTCGAGTTCATTTTTGACATTCATAATTTCACTGATTGGAGAAAATGTCTCAAATTATATTTGCAAGAACAATGCTTATTCTTTTGAGATTTAGGCCCCTCATTTTATGTATTCCACAGTGGATTAAAAGACTAAAAGACACTTTTTATGAAAAAAAAGTCTTTAAAATATTCAACCATTTTTGTATTCCACTTCCCACAGGACAATGCTGTTTCTTTTCCCACAGAGAAGCAGTGTCACCACTGTGACAACCTGGTGCTTCTTGAAACTTCTGCAGTTAGTGTCTCACAGAACCTCTCTCATTAAAAGTATTTTGGATACAGTATATGATCTTTGAAATTAAAACCGACATTAAATTATTACATTAAAAGAGTAATTGCAATCCTACAGTTAAAACATAGTGCTGAGATATTAATTAATGAAGATAAATTTTGTGGTAAAATACACAGCAACAAGGACTTAAATCATACAGCTATTTTTACAAAGGTAATTAGACAAAAGCAGAAAAAGATGAGAAATATCAACGGGCTGACTAACTATGAGTAGTCATCTGGGATTATGCATTATCAGAAATTCACTGTTACCATTAATTTATTTTAAAAACAGTGTGCAAAAGTATATGACAGAACTGAGGTCCTGTCAGCTTCACCACACCAGTAATCAGAATGACATGCTTCTTAAAGGAGCATGGAGTCAAGACTGGACTGATAAATATTTCAGATGTCGTCTTTTATTTAAATTATTGAGATTAAATTTTTGTAACTGTCTACTCTAGCTAAACTAGTACCACTGAGCAAATGCTAGAAGACCTCCAGAAACTCATTTAACATTTTGCACATTTCTCTGACAACACTACACTGAGATTCTCTTTACTAATTCTTAGACAGAAATCTTTAAATCTTAGGTCTTTGGACTGATTAAAGTCTGAAAAGAAATAAGCCACACTAGCAAATGCACACTATAAACTACGTGAAGTATAGAAAAATATTTGTATCTGGACACAGGCAGGGGAAGAGTTAACAAAATACCAGATAATACATTTGTCCCTGGGCCATCTCCAGGGGAAAAAAAAAAACCAAAAAAACCCAAAAAACGGGGCACCTCATTTGTACTGGGAGATGTGGCCTGGCCGGCTGGCCTGATAAGTGCAAATTCATCACCAGGCAGAGTGTAGGTCTGTGATGAACAAAGGCAGCCTCCCACAGCTCCCTTAAAGCGTGGGGAACCTAAAGCTTACCCTGTTGCCCTGTAGGGCCATACAGATGATCTACTTACCCTTTTTTATCATCACTGCCTTCTCAACACTAACCTATTCAAATAACATTTGGTAAGATCTTCTGGACTTTACATAAACCTACAGCAGAAAGGATACAACTCATAGGAATGCTGTGAAGCCTAGTGCTTAAATACTTTAAGGTCTCATAAAAATGTTTTAATTAGATAAATTATAATTATCTTCTGCATTCACACTTTGTGAGCTTTAAAATGGTAACTAATAATATAATTTATCCAAGACACTAAACTTCTTACAAATATTTTAAGTAAAGCAAGCCAAGGTTCAACATTCAAGTCACTAAAACGAAACCACTAAAACTTCAGATGGAAGTAATGTTTAAATTGCTTACTGATTACATGAAACTTCTCAAATCTACTAACTTTCTCTAAGAAAGTTATGAAAATAACTTTGCAGCATGCACCAAAATCAAGAAACAAACAGTCTGATAACCAAAGGAAAAAGTAGCTGCCTCTTAAAGTCAACACACAGTCAACACCCTTTTTCTTTAAAGAAGAGCATGAACTGCTTTGCTATTCTACCACGTCAGAGAGACATGGTCACCTAGGTAGCTGTGCAAGCTATTTAAAACCAAGCATGGAAGCTGGCATCTATTAATGCATCAGATAACCCAGAATATCTTTTAATATACCTTCTAGTGACGCAATGCTTTATAAGTAGAAGCTACATTATGCTTAACTTACAGTACATTCCCATTTGTAGCAGAAAGTTCATAAAGACTTAACTCGTGTTGAAAACTCTGAATAATGATCAGAAGATATGTTATTTCATCTACAACTAACCAGTCCTTCCTTCCTGATAGCTGCTACCTGAGCACTCAGTAGCAATGAGAAATACAGCAACGACACTTGAAAGTGTAATAGATAAACACTGCCCTACGATTTGTCATAAGTGAAGGACTTCCAGATACAGTCTTCAACAATTTTTTACTTTTAATCACCGTTGAGCAGACATCATTTATTTCATGTCATCTTTTTTGTGGATATTCTTAGTCAACAATGCTCATATTGAGGCAACACCAAGTCATTCAGCTAGATTATCTTGATTAAATAAACACAAAGCTGTTACAGCGCGTATCTGCAATAGTTCTATTAAAATAAACAGCTTCATAAAAATACTTTAAACTAGAAAGGTAAAACATAAAGTGGTATCTTGTTTAGATGTTACACACGCATACACTGTGCATGGAAATATGCCATTTGCAAATGCTCAGAAAAATCGAAACATGACATTGCCGTTTTTCAGTCTATGAAGATGAAGTTGATTGTCAGTATTTTACACTTGCTTTAATACACTACTCAAATTTAAAATGCCTTTATTAACACTGGCAGCAAATAAATTCAGACTCAGCTTAGAAAAAAACCCCCACAAGGTCAGTTTTATAATACCTAAATTTAGCAAGAAACCATTTACATTATTGGTGTGCAAACAAACGATGCTTCTAGTTTCTCACCCTTGCATATCTCTACACATTTAAATTCAATCTCTTTTTTCCAACAAAACATAAATGACATATCATTTCAGATGCAATTTATTTGAATTCCAATTTAAAAACATTCAAAAGTTCTTAGTATCAGTTTTAATGTGAAGTGCTTAGCAGTAGTGTTCAAATAATCACAAGATCAACTCAGATTTACTTCCCAAAAAGCAAGTTCAGTTCTTCTGGTCTATGACAGAACTTTGTGGAAGAAATTAATAAGATAACATGTGCTCCATCATTTTATGTGGCCAGCAAACAGAAACAGATACTGCTGTCTACACTGTTTATGTAATCAAAGTTGAAGACATATTAAAAAAATAAAAACAACACACAAATGTTCATTTTGGTATTATAAAAGTGCTTAATAGTTCAAGTCTGGAGTAAGGGTCAAATATTTATATGAACGCACCACACAACTGATAAACATTTCAGTGTCATATCCTTGAAACAGGCATTTATTTAAAAAAAAAGGAAGAGAAAATTTCTTTGTGTTCATAGTCCTTTGATAGCCAAAATGCTGATCTATTTTAAAAAAATGGATGTTGGTAGAGAATCTAAAGCATTTCAGAAAAGGTTAAATTACTCCATGATTTCATTTGTTTGCTAAGCTACTTCAAGATGTTCCCATTTATGACTAAACTGCAGGTGCTATTCTGTTTATTTTAGTGCCTGTAAACCAAGTCCTTGAATTGAACAAAGCAAGGAAAGCATTAGGACTCAGGTCAAAGAGGAAGGAACCGCAGGGCTGTTTCCCGCTGAACGTGCTACTTTCTACCTTCCTTCATAAGCATGACTGAACGTTACACAATGGAATTTTTTGAGAAATACATACTTTGCTTCTTTTTATTTCTATTCACTGTTACAGAGATTAGCAAAATTTTATTCTCATAATATTTTGTGTACCAAGGACTGATATTTAACCTCAAAAAAATACAATCAGCTTCTATAGGGCAGCAATTAACTTATTAGTCACGTTCGGCAATAAACTAAAAACTAATTAGACATGAATTCAAAAAACTGTAGCATGATTAGGGATTACTAGCAACTTCAATTTAGGGGTTCACACAAATATCAAAATGACCATGTCTGAACTGCAACTCAGTGCACACACGCAGAAGGTACTCAGAGAAGTAGGCCCCACTCATAACCTTAGGTCAACTTAGAAAATCTCTCTTTCACAAACCTTTTGCTCCATATTGACTTGTACCAACACAGCTACTTTCCAATATTAACAATGCAAACAATAACTTGAATTAGCTCCCATGGAAACCAGTCAACTTGTTGCTCTTAACTGCTGAAACTAAAACTTGCAAAGTTTAACTCGCTAATGGATGTAAGAAAAACTTAGAAGGTGACAGGTTAATGTTTAAATTAAAAAAAAGATGAAAATCAACTTTCTGTACATCTTAAGCAGCAGCTATTGACCACATGTTCTTTATTTCATTTACATTAAGTGCTTAGAGTTCATTCTCTTTTCTGTTCTTTTCTTATTTATGATCATGTACTCACTCTGTAAAAAGCAAAGCAGAGCATTATGACACAGATTTAACTGTCCCAAAGGACTGGTTTTACTTTGTAAATTACTAGAAGTATTTAATCTTCTCCTCTATTTTATTTCCTTTAACTGGAAAGAAAACAGAAGCCTAGTACCAAAATATTAACACATCTGATTTACAAGTTCCTGGGACCAGCTCTTATTTTCAACAATTCAATTTATGTTAGATGATGTGACACAGTTTTAGTAGCAATAAAAGTACGATGAAGGGCTAATTAAAGATAATGATGGAAGTTTTAAGATTTTTTTTTTACTGTGCCGCTGCCCTGCTTGGACAAAATGACAGATTTTGAAAGCTCTCCTAGTGCTCCCAAAGGTAACTCGCAGTTAACCACATACATTAAGTACACGTATTCGTTACGCACATGCCGTATGGGTACGAATGCTTGTCTTTCTCAACTAAACAGGGGCAGTGACATAAATTTTGGCAGTCACATAATACGACTTCATGCTGTTGCCAATTCTTTGGCTCAATCCACGTAAAATATTCTCCACTGTACTTGTTGTTATCCTAGAGTCAGAATGAGGGCAATATACTTCTCATTTCTTATAGCCAAAGCTGCTACTAGAACTGGACAAATATGTTTATTTGCTTGGCTTAAAGGTATTACCTTCCATTACAAACTTTAAAAAGCACTTAAAAGGGAAAGACCACAGTTGTTTCATCACTTATATAGCAGCCACCCTTTAGATTCATGCCTTCAGGAGAACGACCTCTTCCCCCCCCGGTCTTCAACCAACGCTTTCTCCAAGTTACACCTACTGATGTAACAGGGTTATAAAAAAAAAAGGTATAACACCTTACCTGGAAACAAACAGAACAAAGTGTCACACTACATTTGGTAACAGTGAACCACTGCTCAACTGCTCATATCCCACATCGTATTCAGTGACCTAGTTTTTCATACAACAATGACAAAAGGTCAGTGTGAACGCAATTACATCAGTTGTAATAGATTCACATCTTGCAGTATCTTCCCAAGAACTAAAGTGGGTTTTTTATAGATACAATAAGGATGCATACTAAAAGAACAGTAAATTCCATGCATTTAAGTAGAGACTTTCAGGTAGAAAATAAAACAAACCACACAACTCCAAACACCAGCTTCCAAAACATTGGAAATTAAGCATGAAGATATATCACAAACATAATATTATGACTTCAACAGAAAAAGAAACACATTTTGTTAAAGACAAAAAAATACACTTTTCCTCTTGAATCAAGAAAATTTCTTCTAAAAAGGCCAATAACACTCTCTGTGAACAGGGTAAGACCACAGGAAGGAATCTCTCTTATTGTTTCTTTATAAATACAGAATCAAGATTATAAGTGATCAAACTTAATCCCCAGATCAACACCCATATTCTAGAATAACCAGAAAAAGTATGTTATTAGTATGGTGCCTGAAAACTCTAATGTTCTAAACAGTTTAATGCTATAATCCACAGTCCATGCCCTCAGGGCTTTAAGAACCAATTTCTCACGATCTTCAAAGCTAAAATGAACTGAATTCCATTTTCCATACTGAAATTAGCTAAAGACTAATAGGGCAGAAACTCTGGGTCAGGAGAGTTTATGTTGCCTAACACCACTTTCAAAGAAGTCTTATCTGCTAAACTATTGTGTGTTCCAATATTTCATTCCCTACAAAGCTGCTTGTTTAAAAATAAATAAATAAATAAATCAGAGATAGATGGCAACTATAAAATTGTTTACAGCAGATTCCTACACAAATTGCTACACTTAACAGCTGTAACATATCCAAAGTCTGCGTTTCTTGGGATTTTCTCTCAATACAACTTGAAGTGAAAAAAAGCCATTAAACCTTCTGCTTATAAAACAATCGTTGTTCTCATGTCCCTCAATTATAAAGAAGAGAAAGAAGTCCTCTGTTACCAGTCAGTTACCAGTCTCTCAGCCAATGTTTGCCACCCAATTTCTCATGATGATGATGCTTGTCCACACTGCTGGGTCAGCGGCCATGGGTGCTTCTTATCCACAGAGAGCTCAATCAGCTTAACAAGCCTGAACTCGGTTAACCTGAACTGAAATGGCTTAGGAGAACAAACCAGAGCAGGCAAAGAAATCTAAGGTACGGGTGGAATAAGAGGCTTCACCAAAAGACATGATGTATCATCTTAACCATGTTTCAGTAAGTTATGTGGCTGAAGAGGTCTCTCCCCTCAGCTGAAAACATACTTCAAATGTGGAGTAAACTTCATGAGCTTCAGTAAGCCAAAAAAATCCTTAAAACACAGGCTGAAATATTTTTTAATATATTTTCCTAATTTTATATTATTTTCCTAATATCCTTTTGCATAATGCCAATGAAAAAGCTCTTACTAAACATTTATTTTCATGAATACATCAAAACCAGAGTAACAGTCAATTTACAAACTCATGAGCCTAAAAATACTTCAAGCCATAATTTCTCTCCTACATAATAAATTTAATTTTATTTGTATACTAGACATTTTTGGTCTTTAGTAGCATAACAGAAAATACACTTGGTTTAATATTCCTTTTGATATGCAAGACTTACAACATTTAACAGTCCTCACATGTAATTTATTAGGGTAAGCATGTTTCAAAACACTTTGGTTAGATCCATTTACTAACACTAAAATACACAATGTATTTAATCATGAATAAATTAAAAAAAAGGCTAAAAAAATCAAGCAATGCCACTCTTTCCTCAGAGATATATTTTTTTTGGAGCAGCATAAAAATATACACTAGAAAGTTCTATTAGAAATGCTGTTGGACAGCTACTGATAATCTATTGAAACCAAGATATTCACTATTATCTGGTCAGATATTATTACTATATCCCAGGTTTCTCTTGACTGACTTATTTGCATTATTTCTTTTCTGGCATTGAATCATAGTTCATTTCTTCCCCAGAGCATTTCAGTACCTCCCTTCCTTCTCCATTCCTCTTCCTGAATACCATATTTTTTCCTAATGTCCATGTATCACTAAATCACTTCACATCTCAGCTTCCCCATTACCCGCCAAAAATACTCTGTATACCATCCCTCCTTAGTATATCTTTTCTTTTCTTGACCATCATCTTGACCTCATCCAGCCACCATAAGACTTGGCTTCAATGTTCAAAAGCCTACCTACAGATGCCAAGAACCCACAGACAGATCAACGAGATGCTATGGAATTCTATCTTTTGGACTACCTTCTGGCCCTATTAACGCCCACAATACTCAAGAAACAGTAGATTTAGAACTGTGTTCAAGAGCCTCTTGTTAACTCAGTCTGGTTTAGTCTGCAGAAAAGGAAAGTACCTTCTAGTGTTTTATCCACTCTCCATTTCGGACTTCTACTCTGTCTCCACACTGCCCACCTCTGCTCCTGCTCTGGGCTTTCTCAGGGCAGAGAAAGATGAACTACTGGCTGAAGCAGGTTGTCACTACCTGCATTTCACCCTTTCCCAGAGATTCCACCTTTCTGGTTTCCCAGTTCTGCGTGATGAGTCTTTAAGACCAGGCATATTTAACAGGACCTGGTAAAAGAGCAGTCAAATGGTTAAACTGGCAGAACAGAGGAAGGGTGGAACATCTGGCAGAGGAAGGAGGGCGTCATTAACCACTCAGCTTGGATCTACCGCAGCCAGAACAGTTTGCCTCACCATGCTGAGCTGATTCCAGAAGAAATCACCAATTGCACTCTGTTATTCACAGAAGAAAAGAAAGTTGGTTGAAACTGTCTACAGATGTAGAGCGCATTATTTAAAGCTTGATTCACATTGGCAGATTTATAATTCCTATAAAGATGGTTTACACTTTGCAGAAACTGATAGCATTTGCTCAGCAAACCCTTTATCTTACAGCAAGCAAAATTATTTGAGTGCTGCTGTATTATTTGACATTAAACTAAAGAAGCATTACTGTAAACAGCCCATACGAATTCAGAAACAGTAAAGACTGTATAATAAAAGTAGAAACTTCTCTTGAATTAAGTATTTACTAGAAACACAGTAAGTGAGCACTACCATCATAAGCCGGTATGAAAATCCTTCTGCTGTGCAGAAACTCCAAATCAAATTACTGAATCAAGTGCTGAATACATTAACTAGTAAGAGCTGAGGTTTAGACTCATTCCTATAGCTTCACACACAGTTGTGTGATGTTGCAACTATTCTCAATATTTACCTAAACTATAAGCCAAACTACAGAAACATTGGAAATGCACAAGTATCAAATTCTGCAATTTTACAAAAAAGCCCCACTTTTTAATAGTAAAAAAACTCTTAAATGAGAGCTGACATGCAAACACACAGCTTCATTGTCAATTTTGCAGTCAGTTTCATAGCAAAGGCTGCTGCACAGTGATACTGAATCAATGACAGTCTGAATTGATCTATTTTCAGAATTTTCTTACTAGGAGTGTACGTAAATTTATTTTCTTCTCTTGGATGTAAAGCAAGCACAAGTGTAACTGTGAGAGGAAAATGTGTGAAGAAGCATACTGCCATCCAAAAACATTATTTTATTGATTTGAATTAATAGAAAATCTGACACATCCCTTCTAAACAATGTCAAGAGCTGATTCAAAAAGATTTAAAAAATTATTTCCCAATTCACAGTTTACAAATCTTTAACAAAAACCTCATAAATATACGAAGTCCAGTATAGCCTTATTAATATAGTAATTATCTTGATAGAGAGTAAAGCTGTATGAAAGAGTTACATACTTATATATTGAAAATCATTAGCAAAACATTAAGGCATTTCTTTCGGTTACCTGTCTTGTGTTGCATTTTCCATGGAAATGTATTTTTAAGATGTTATTTTTTAAAGAGAAGATCCTAAAACATAACCTACCGAATAACATGATGTCATAATGAAAAAAACAAACACTCGAAGATAATTAAGAGAGATTTATTAGTCCATTCAAACATTCCTAAAATAATACACAAATGTTACAATTCAGACCAACCATAATGAACATAAAGATCCCCTTAATTTCTGTATAGTAATCTCAGCATATTCAGCAAGCTTCATTTTCAAAATACTCACATTCCGAGGCCCTTGTCTGCCTGATTACCACCAGAGAAAGATTATGAAAGCACAAACACACTCCTTAGCTTTCTCACTTCCAAAGTCACTTACATACAGGAATGAAACACGCTGAGAAAGATGGCTAATTCATAATATACAAAAATACTGGTAACACGTACAACTTATGCAGTGTTTTAAAACACAAAATGACATCCCATGTTCTCTCAGATAACATTTAAGTATAAACACTTACTAAGACCGTAATTGTGGATGTACACTGAATACCTGTCAATGCAAAAGAGATTACCAATACACAAACCTGCGTCGATAACACTGCGGTGCAGGAAGGAACACATCTGCCACAATGACATTCAGACACACATTTCTTTGCTCACGTTTAATCACAACTATTACTTTCTTAAAGCTTTACCAACATGTGGTTCTAAATCCTGAAAAGCTTTAAGCGTGTGTTCAACTTTCTGCAACCCATTTAGTTTAATAAAGACATCCTTAAAGCTTTGCTGGATCACAACTCGGCTAACCACACATTTTCATTTTTAAAAAAGGGGAACAAAATTAAGGATTGTGCCATCAGTGTAATTAGACAGAATCTCAGGAGCTGAAATTCTAGGTCTCTATAATTTTTTTTGTATAGGAAATATTGAAAAGCTTGCCACTTTATGAGACCTAAGAACCATTTATGGGTATTAACTGAACTTTACTGTAATACATTAAAAATTTGAACTCTATTTTAATGAGTTTCTCTGCTGAATTTTTATGAGCTACCTCTTTTACATTTATAATAAGGAATGACTGGCAAACTACTTTCAACATCTCTAGAATTTTTAATCAAGTTTTCAGTAACCATTCCCTAGCCTTCCAGCAGACTTCTAACATTAGAAACAAAAGGTGGAAATACAAATACAATTGTCCATCCTTTTCATGGATATAAATTCGGGCTAACTATCTTGTAAATTCAGAGTTTGAGAGGGGTAGAAAGCCAGGAGATTTTTGTCTTTATTTTTAGTGTTTTGTTCATTTGTGTTTCACTAGTTGGTGCGAAGATCAAAAATGAGCTTAACTATGACTTCTCTCTCACTTTGTTGCTTTTGGCGTCATGCCCAGGTTTAAGCCAGTTTTCAAACATCTAATTAATACCCTCAGCCAAGTACCCAAATATGAAATCTTAAAATACTGTCTACTGAGTCAACGATCACAGAGATTTAGTTTATTGCACAAGTGCAAAACTGTTATATTAACATCTGGATTTAATAACAGTAATCTGAACACTATTTAATAAATTCTGTAATGTACATTTGCTTTGGAGTTTCAGGATATGGAAGATTTTTGTGGCTGTGGCTTTGACAGACCCTCAACAACACTGAAGAGTAGTTTTACAGCAGCTGTCAAACTTCACTACACAAGAAACGTTTCAAAAAGTCTTATTCCGTAATTAACATTATGCAATTTAGGCTCTTGAATTTCAGGTGAAAAAAACCGCTTCAGAAACAATGTCAGCAATACTGGTTCACTATGCTCAATGCAGCACAGAATAATTCCATTTAAAGAAGCAAACATGAAATATTCATGGTTAGGAAGTGTAAATAGGCTTAATTTCAGTTAGGCAGCAGATATATGCACAGCGAGAAACAGAGGTTGCAGATTTACTAAACCAGGACATGAAGTGAACTGGTTTGCCAAGTCCAATCAAACCTGCTCTTCTTCATGTAGCCTGAATGCAACCCTAAAACACACCTTACCTTCAGGTTAAAGGAAGCTCCCCTATCTTTAAGTGTTTCCAGTTGCTAATTTTTTGCCTAATGCTAGAGTTCTGGTGTTTGCTGGAATACATCAATGCTCCAGACACACACCGCCTTCTGTGCGTATCCAGAAAGTTCTGTACATCTTGTTCCTTCATTCTCTGGAGCAGTCCTCAGCCACGAAAGTTGTGTGCAGTGTCTGGCTTTTTCTGTAGAGGTGGAGCCAATGCTCTGATCTTACAGGAGCCTCAGTAGAAGTTATCAAGGAGACTTTAAGCTTGATGCTCTCAGTCTGAAAATAAAATAACCCCTTCCACCCCCCCAATAAATCCCATGCAAAAGACAGGGAGAGAGGGGGCAGGATCAGGATTTTCACCATTTTGGTACCAGCTAAACATCAGAGACACACAGTTCCAAAACTGAGAATGTTTTAGTTGCATAGCCCAAGTTTCTTATTCTACTAAACTGCTCAAGTCCCTTCCTAGTACATACCAAAATCGAATATATCAGCAGTTATTAAACATTCTTAGTTACTCCCTTTGAGAATGAAGTTTCCTCTCCTCATCTGTAACTGGGATTATTTCACCAAAAACCACATTGGGTCTGGTGGTAGTTCAGAAGTGCTGTGCTGTTAGGTGCTCTGGTGCTATGCTAGTACTAGCCCGAGTCACTGCAGAATAATTGTTTAAAATAAAGAAAATGCTATATAGGCCAAAGTTATAGTCCCCAGTATCAAAATTGTTAACATTTATAGAAAGTCTAACGTAATCTGTGAAGGCCTGCAACCATGACAGTCCTTTAAAAAAGAGAAAATATTATTTAATCAACATAAGAGGGTTTAAGTAAAAACTCTAAAAGGTGATTAAAAACCACATCAAATGGCAAACCAAAACCATCACAATAACTTGCTCTTGGCTTATGTAACATAGGTATTCCATACCCTCAAATTCCTGTTTGTATGAGGACATATCTCTTGGAACACCTTCCATTTTAACAGGATTATAAAACCATCATAATTTAAAGTCATGCAGTGGCTTTACAAAATAGCAGCTTTATAAAAAAAACCCTGTATTTAGAAAGTTTTACTTGTTTTAAGATATAGCACTTACCTTGTATTTCTAGCCTCCTTCTATAGTGTCTGTTTCAGCACATTTCTGGTCAATTGAAAAGTAAAGATAGGAAACACCAAAATTACAAAAACATCACAAGGATACTTTATTTTAAAAGTTACATATTCTATTCCACCTAAGAAATTAAAACCTTAAGAATACAAGTTGCTGAGTTTTTGCAGTTTTGTGATGTTAAAGTACCTTATTAGGTTAAAAATCCTTAGAGTGAACTAATTTCAATATGCTCTAAGCTCATTTTTAGCACCTCTCATATTACTACTCAAATTCTAACACACTAATTATTTGTCTTTCCAGCTACCTCTGGCAAGAATAATAGTACGAGAGGTGCATCACCCACTCCTTTTAACTCAACTACAATACATAAGACCAGTCATAGCTCCTCCAAGCCCAGCTTGCATAGTTCCTTAGAGCTGGAATGTATTCATACTTGGAAGTTTACGTGCCAATTGTATCTATGTACTATAACTTCATTTAATGACAGAAATAATTTTATTTTTCTATAGATTCCAATACGAAGGAACCTTTATAAAGAAAAAGGAAACTGTTCACAACCACATTTTTGGCTTTTTGCTATGACAACAACTCAAACGTATTTGTTCCGGCATCAACATTTCATTTATCAATATAGTTTAGAATATGTGTGTACATATATGCATATACAGACACATATGATTATGTCAATGGAGACCTACTGGATACTAAATTTAGAAAAGGTTAAAAAAAAAAAAAGAAACAAAAAAAGAGAAACAGTTATCTTAAAGGCTGGCATTTATTAAATGCCATTTCATACAACATTAATGAGGTTTTCCAGTTTTGGCTGTGAACCCACGGGTATCACCTAAAAGGTGCCATACATTGCTCAGCCACACAATGTTGCTTTTGCTCTGAGAAATGAATACTAACAGATAGGGTTTTTCTTCTTTTAAGGGTTTCCATGTCCAAAGGCTGAAGCTGATGTTATGTTTTTTATACATATCAGTGAAAGAGGTTAAAAATGAAACACATAAAAAAACCAAACCAAAACACACAAGAGGAAGAGACTACAAGATGGAATCACCAAAAGGGCCTAAAAAAGAAGTATTCCCACTTCCTTCCAACAATTATTTAATCAGTAATCTAAACATTGTTAAAAAAAAAAAAAACAAACCAAAAACCAAAGCAACAACTAAGTATATTCCCTATCCAATATAATTTTAATTCATAATTTCATCAATTATCTAAACTGATTTCTAGGAAAACAAGTAAGGGCTCCAATTTATTCAACACTTTACGCATATAAACACTAGATTTGGCTGAATATCTGTGCATTAACCTCCACCTTTAAAGCTTTTTTGTAAATAACTCAAAGAATCCCACAAATTTAAAATGGTAAATATTACTGTGATTTTCATGTTACTGAATGACTACTCCTAAAAATTCACCTGTATCTTCAGTCCAGTTTTCCTCATTTCTCCAAATACAGCTAAATTGTGAAAGTTGCTCTGCACTTGCAATAATGTACTAAGGATTTTCAGCTTCCAGATGTTTTTATTTGTCTGTGATTACCAGACAACACTCTGTCAAGTTTTAAATACAAGTTATGCCACAAAAATCATAATTTATCCTAACTAATTGCACAGGAAAGAAAACCAGGAAGGAACTAGATAAAATGTCAAACATTAAGAAAATAATCTTATTAAATGCCAGCTGTGCCTTTGTTGAGAGCTTTAAAACATCACTTAATTCAAAACCTGGGCATTTTTCCATCATAAAGAGAAAGATGTAGTGTGAGGAAGAAGCGTAATCACCTTCCCATAAAGACCTCCTTTAGAACATGCCGTACTCACAGGACACTGTAAGCTGGGCTCTTTTTTTCTTAAAAGCTGACTGATGTTCATCCAAATCTTTCAGACATATTGACAGCAAAGTTACAAGATTTCACGGGGCTCTTTGTGAAATACGCATGAAAAGATAAGCTTCTGATACTTATTTTGCGAATTATTCACTTTATTTTAAATCCTGTAGATTTTTATTTCCGTTCCATTGCCCGCTGCAGCCATGAATCCTTGTGTTACCTCCCCCGACCGCCCTGAGACAGCGCAACAGCAGGTTTCCGCACTGCATACTTAGAAACCAATGCAAAAAAATACATAACCGGAATAAAGGCAAATGTGTTGGTGGCCCATGGGAAAGGCACTGCAGCACTGCTCCCTCCAGCCAACAGAGCCACTCACATCTATGTGCCGGGACACACCGGTCTCTATGACTGCTGCAGGCACACTTGCTATTTCACCGACAAAGCTGATTAACCAAGTGCCATCTAAAAACCTACGTATTTCACCAATAACAAACCAAACCCTGTAACAGCCCCTGCTCTGAGCTCTTTTAACGTGCCGGTGACCCCGCTGCAGGATTTGGGTGATCGAGGCCGGGGGTCCCAACTTCCCTGCTCCGAAGGAGGAAAAGCTCTCCTCACACTCTGCGGGTTCTTAAGGCCAGGCCCCGCAGTTGTGCCTTTCTGCCCGCAGGCCCCGCACCTCACCCAGAAGTTTGCGTGCCTTACTGACAAATAATAATAAAATAAATAAATCCGTGACCGCAGCGGAACAGAAGGAAAATCTATCAGCGGAGGGGGCAGCAGCCCAGCCGGGCAGCGCTCCCGGGACCGCCATCCCCGCCTGGGGCCCGGCGGGGCGGGGAGCCCCACGGGCGGCCCGGCCGGGCTGCGGGGACCCCGCCGCCGCCGCGCCCCTGGAGCCGGCCCGCCGGGGATCCCGCCCTCC
>JAOXNO010000070.1:11497305-11543602 GCA_028565335.1 Limnodromus scolopaceus | reverse complement strand
GGGAGGCGGGGGGGCTGAGGGGGCGGAGCGGGGGCGGGGCGGCTGCATCCGGGTACTCGGCTCCTCACGGAGGGGCGGCCAGAGGGTGGGGGCCTGGGCCCCTTTTCTGCGGCTCGGCGGTAGCGGCCGGTTCCTGCCCTCGGGGGGTCTCTGTCTTGGGACCTGAGGTAAACCGTCCCTCTCCTTCGGCCGAGGTGGTGCCCCGCGAGGGCTGGGGTCGCCGCCCGTTCTCAGGTGGCTCCTCGCACCGACCGCACCTGGCTGGTGGTGGGAGGGTCGCGACACAGTGACCCCGCGGCTTGTCCTGGGGATGGCGGGGCCCCGCTGAGGGGCCCGGGGCCAGGCGGGGACCCTGCAGCGCTGAGGCGAGGCCGGGGTGAGGGGGCCACACCTCCCGCCCGGGGCGGCTCCCACAGAGCTTTCCTCCAGGTGTTGCGGTCGCACGGAATTGAAATTCGAAGCAAAACTCACGGTACGGCTTCAAACTTCGGCTGTGCAAACACATACAAACAGGATGGGACTCATAACTCATTGCTAAGCCCTCAGGCTTAGCAGTAAACGTCTGAGGTGACTGAACTTGATCAAACATCGAACCAATCAGGAGGGGGAAAATAAGCAGTTCTTAGAAGAGGTTTAAGAAACCTGATGATGCATGCTTGAAAATGTGCAATAGAAAAAATACGCATTTATTCTGCAAGCAGAATAGGAGCGGGTGCACACATAATAATTACTTTGTTGCATGTATTGTGCAACATAATCACAGCGGTGAGTATCTTACTAACAAATGGAGTTTTATTAATACCGAGCTAGTCCTATCCCAGAAATACACTGCATTGGGCCCTTAATTATGCAACTCTGCCTTGGGTTTGTACTGTTTTAGCTCACAGATTAAGAACTGAACTGCCACTTGGTGCAATGGTCTCATGCAGCTTTTTTCTTATTTGCGATTCACTTGTGTCCAGGCACTCGCTCATCACGCTTATGGTTCCCAGCACCAAAGAGTTTTTCAATGCGTTTGTTCAGCAGTGGGACCACAGACAAACAGAATACAAACGTGCATTATACGATTGTAGACTAATGGTTTGACATTTAAAGAATCTCTTGTTCAAATTAGATCAGTTGGAAGGGTTATTATTTGTTTTGCTTTTTAAAACAGGGTACATATCTCTTACATTCCTCTAGATTACTGTTAGCTAATCAGATTTTATCCAATTTCAGAATCAAACTGAAAACAGCAATGACCTGGAAACTTAGCAATGAACTGTGTAAATATCTCATTAAAACCTGTAATTTGTTCCGGATTTACTTCTGTCACTCTTCAAATAAAGTAGTTCAGACGTGAGTTTGCTGTTAAAACAGGAAATGCAAATAACTACACATAAGTACTCAATGTGTAGCATTTAATTAATCAAATTAGGATGATAAAGCAATTAAGGTGAAATTGAATAAAACCAATTTATAGCTGAAATTTCAGATTTCTAAGAAAATGGAAAAAAGCTATATAATAGCACAGAGATTAAGATCTTAGCAGGGCTTTGCTGTTATGATATTTGGAGAAGGTCCTAAAAATTTCAAAACTAAGGCAGAGAAATTATAAACATACAAATTCAATGGATGTCTATTGTGTCCAAACATCATTTTCTCATACTGAGAGAAATTGTACTCTAAATTCAGGACAAATTAAGACCAAACAGCTATTGCTGTTAACAAAGACAGTAGAAAAGGTAACAGAGATATACGTAACAGGGAAGTGAGTGAGACATAAAAAGAACTGCAGTGGAACGACTATTAGCAAGGCTTTTTTTTTTTTGCATGGGAAAATGCTTTTAACATCCTCAGAAATTTGTATGGATTAATTAAAGGCCTTTAGAAACTGACTCTTATTCAGCAACAATTGTGTTTTGAGACAAACCAAGGGATTCAAGCAAACATAGCTCCATCTCTACTTTTGACATTCAGTCTCTAAGAACAAATCAAGGAAGCTTCATCAAGTCATCACAATGACCATGCCTAGAACATGCATATAATCCTTCAAAATGACTAAGTATTTGGTGCTGCACTCTCCTATAACTTCTAATTTTTTAATGTTTTAGAGTAAAACATTGGTCTAAAGAGTTATAGGAAAACTAATTAAACAAAAAACCCTAAACCCTCACCTACAAATTCAGTGGTGCACACAAAACTGAAAGTAATGGGGGGGAAACAGATTTATAATGTAAATTCTAGCAAAGAATTTTGGGTGTGAATGGTACCGAAGATGAGGTGGCAGATAATTAGACCAAAGAAATAATGTTAGGACTTTTTTTTCTCCTTCAAACACACTGAATAACAGGAATATTTGCTGTATTAGTCTTCTTGGAATCGTTACCATTCACAAAGAATTCTTTATTTTCTGTTTTCCTGAAAACAGAAGACACCCCTTTGCTACAGAGAGATTATGTTGACAAAGTTCAGTCTGCCTCTTCACCTTTTTTTCCTTTAAATTAACTAACACATTTGAATGCATTTAAAAAACAGAAATATAAAAAGATTAGCTCTGATTTCAGGTGATGATAACAGAGAAATCATTTTTCTATCTTGTATGGAAGAATTGAAATTACATAATTATTGCAAAAATGCAGATTACCTCTTTACAGAGTGTACAGAATATGGGGAAACAAGCACGTACAAGAACATTGTGCAAGAGGTATAAAATCTAATGTCTAATGTCATAATACAGTCTAGATTATTCTAGTTACTTCAACTGCCACATGTATTAAGGCACTGTCACTTAATTGATTAGAAGCGTACAGCTATTGTTCATAATATGGAATACCTTGAGTATTCCATGATAAGGAATCCTACAGAATACTACTAAAAATCTGGAAAAAATTTATCAGAGACAAAGGTGTGTTAAAAGGTTGACAGTAAACACAGTTGACAGTCATTCCTTGAAGGTATTTGTGCTTTTTAAAACAACATGGTGATACTTGCCAGTGCAAAGGAAGACACATTTAAAGCAGCAAATAACTACTTGAAAATAGTTTCTCCCATAAAATCGCTCTACGGAAATTGTCCAGCTCTACACAATAGCTCCTGTCTTTTGAGCACCACCTTTCCTGTCTTGGGCATGAACATGTACAACACTTCCTTCTTATTACAGAAAAGTTCAACTAAAGCACTCAGCAATTACTTCCAAGAATAACAATGAACTCTGTATTCTCTTTCTTACAACAAAGGAAAACATAAGAAATAGAGGTACGATGATTTTAATTGCTAGAGTAATGTTGCTCTTTGAACAGATGGACCCAATTTCCTTCTGTTGCTTTCAAACTAGTGTCCCACTCTTAGAAACTGCTAAACATGAAAGCAGACAAATGACGTCAGTATTTTAACACCCAAATTAATACAAAAATAAAAATATTTGTTATGATCTATAACATATACATGCAGTTGTAAGCTGAATATTTTAGGGAAAGATTGTTTATTTAATGAAACAATGCAAAATTTTTTTAGAAATTATTCAGAAAATACAGATTTTTTCAGTTCCAGTACAGGCTTTATATGAAGAATTTGATTGTTCTAGGGATGTAAACACTGTGCTCACAATTGTTAATAAAGACAATTCATTATTTAAAGCATACAATAAAAATATACTGTAATTAATTTTAAATTAGCACAAGAATTATCAAATTCACCCATACAGTTTTTGTGGTTTTACGGCTCAAAGTCACATCAAATACAAGCAGTAGTAGTAAAATCATCAGTGTACTTGTCTGAGATGTATCTGTAAAAATCTTACATTTGAAACCTCAAAGTAATTTCAGGTTTTTTTCCAAAAGCTTTCCATCATTTCTTTTCTCAAGTGTATTAGAAAAGAGGGGGTTTATTATATGTCTTCTAAACCAACAAGTCCATATATGGGTTAATAAAGAGAAAAAGCTGTTGTCCAGAAATATTAAGAATGTCTTGCTGTCGCTCCTGCCTGTATATATAGCTCCATATGAACATGGAATTTCACTGCCGTTAGTGCAATAACCAGTGCATCTGATTGACTAATTATCAATAATAACTTGCTACTGCTGTTTATAGAAAGACATTGTCTTACAATGCCTGTATTCTGCAGGTCTTCTAGTCTATTTCTCTTCTTCTGATATATAAATAATTGGCAACTGCATGCCAGAATCACACTAGCTGTCTGGGGAGGAAAATCGCATATACTACTCAATCAAACCACGTTCTGTGTAAACTCTAGTGAAGAATTTTAAAAAAATGTTAGTGTACATTTTCAAGTAGTGTTTTTCTCATTACCCTAATCTTCAGGCATTGTGACATTTATTTGTAACATCCTTCTCAAGAAAGCACTCAAAGCCTGTATTTGCTAACACAAATAACTGAAGTACTTAGTTTAAAACATAGCCGAATTTACGCTATTTCAGAGACAAGCTTTTACTCATTGGTAACTTTGTCAATTAGCACCCACTCAGATGAAGTGTGTCATGAAGTTACACCTCTGGACAAACAGAAATGCTATATAAATTAATTATATTAAACACAATAATTTTTTTTTTTCTTCTTAAATCCATAAGAATGTCTTGAAGCTGTTAAGAGTTTTAAATGCTGCTTTAGAACATGTTGAAAGTATACCATCATTGAAGCACTGAAAATAATATATTCATATACATAAAATCAATTTCTGTGCATGAGATTAAAATTTAAACATTTTTAGAGAATTGCTATAAATCTGCCTTTACTCAGGAGCACCCGTGAACCACTTTATTTGCGTTTTTTTCTGTTCAGGTTGCAATTAGTACATAGGATATGTGGTTTTTGCTCAACAGGAATGGTTATCAAATGATTAACCTGTAAGAGGTTTAATTACACATTATTAGAATTCACATACTGAGAAAAGCATTTTGTAATACTTGGTAGTACTCCAGGTATTTTTTTCAGAAAGTAGTTCCATTTTTCTCTGGCATACCTATGGAGCATCCACAGTCCACTGAGAAACAATTAATGTTGAAGCTCAAGAGAAGTTCAAATATGACTGCAGAAATTGCTTGTTGTTAGGAAATTTTGATCGTGTCCTAGCTAAAGTGAGAAGGAGGATGTAGAGGAAACTTTCTAGTAACAGACATGGTTACCTTATTCTTACTTTCCAAAGAGATAAATCCCTATTTCTTTCAGTAAGTCCTTAAGTAGGGGATATCTTAGCTCTTGCAAATATCTACCATCTGTGCTCTTTCATTTTTGGCAGGTTGTATCCCCAAAGATTTGGGCTACCTGCTGAAAAATAAATGCAATTATTAGCCTTGGCTCCCGAAGCCAAATGTCAGCTATGTATTTGATGGGGGGTATTTCATTTCTTGATAGAATTCATTGAGTAAATTTCACAGTTCTGCCACGTAACTTGCAGGATTACAGAATAGTAGTGCAGTTCGTTTACAACTGAGCAAGCTATTTTGAAACAAGGATGAGAACTATGGTTTCTGTTAGTGTCATATAAATAGTAACTATTGTATTCCAATATATCCCTTGAAGGCCCGAGATCAAAATAAGATTGACAAAATATGCTATGCAATGTAAAAATGACTCCCTTCTCAGAAGAGTTTTCTTCAAAGGTGTTTTTGAGTTATTTCAAATAACTGAGGGGGAAGTGAACAAAATGATACAGTGTTACTTAGATTTGAATGAGATTTTGACACTCCTGTAACAAAGGCTCTTACAAGATGGCAGCATAGTTAAAAAGCCTTGGTTCTCTCACTGATAAACAACTCCTTAAGGAGTTGAAAATGAGGGATGGGAATGTTTATGTAAAGTGTCCTGTTGTGGCTGCTTTTAGAGCAAGAATGCTGGTCTAGATGATGGACTTTTAGTGTAAAGCACAGCACCAGTTCTTATTTCTGTATGATAAAGAAATGGAGAGAGAAAAAGACAGCATTTATCAGCATGATAGCCAAGAAAAAAACCCGAAAAAAAAACCCCAAAATCTCCCACCAGATAACTTCTTAAATTAGTAGGGTAAATGAGTGCATAAACCATTATTAATTTGAAACAGCCATGTTACAGAACCAGTAGGCTGACCTTATCTCTGCCATATTTTTTTTGTATTCTCTAGAGAAACTTACAATGACTTTAGCCCAGTGATTATACAGAGGGGACTTGATGTCCGGAAGCAGTGATCCTGCAAGCAGTTTTAGTCTCCGTTGCCAACTGTAGTTATGCTGACCTTATTGAATGGGGCTCACTGGAGGTCATTAATGGGTTCTTGTGAAAGAAAACAATATTACACTTAGGGTTACATCTGAGAAAATAATTATAACTCATGAACATTGACTGTTACTACATTAGGTTGTAGCAGTATCACACACAGCAGTTATTTATATTAATTGTAAATTCAGTCTTGCATTGAAGCTTGAACAGTCTGTCACAAGAAAGAGATATTTATTAATGGCATTTAAATTCTATTTGTGTTTGATGGCTGAATGTTAATGATGGTAATACTAAAAGCTTAGAACCTATATTTTTACTTATTCCAAATTAAAGAGCAAACAAACCAACCACCAAACATTAAAGGTGAACCTTCAATAAATATCTTTGCTTCTGAAAAACTAAAAAAATTATAATCTTCTGAAACAAATACAACTGGAATACTGTTCTTGAACCTTTTCTTAACCTATGAAAAATACTGAGGTCTGCACTTGACCTGACTTCAACAAGGCATAGGTCATTATAATAGTACTTTGTTTAATAAGCATTGTCATTGATTATAACCAGATTGCCTAAACATATCTATAGCTAGCTTTTTCTATATTACTGGAACAGAAGTTGTGTCTATAGAGTATCTATATTACCATGCACAGTTAGTTCTTATATTCCTTTAACTGAGTTTTTTGACTTGCTGTATAAATGTTACATGTTATCTCCTAAAAATCAAAAACCAAGAGTCAAGTATGGCTCAAAAAATTGGTTCGTTACAGTCTGCCAGCTGTAGACATAGTCTGGATATACAGTTTATCCAAATATTTCCATCCTTTTATTTTCTCTAATCTTCCTAATAGCTTTCCTTTTTTTTTTTTTTCTTTCATTATTTCTTCCTATGGGGTACCTGTATCCCCTGTATCACTCCCGTTTCCCAGCATTAGACTTTTCTGCCTGTTTTTCCTCTTGTGTGTATGCAGCCCCACCTTTGAACACGTGTGTATTCTGCCTCTGCTGCCTCCTCATGCCTCTTCTCTCCTCATCTTGCCTAAGCAACAGGAAGCATGCCAGAGACTGCTGTTCTTTCATGTCTCAGCCATACTCCTGCAGTTTTGCAGAAATTGGAGGCTTGCAGGGATGAGATTGAGTTGGCAAAAGGAGTCTACCTACCCATAGGCTGTGGGTTTTGTTGCCTGCTTCCTGTCCTTTAACTTAGCAGCTGATCAGGGAAGAAAGAGGTGTATAAAGATTAAGAAAAAAACAAAACCCCAACAATCTCTTTTTCTCTTTCCTCCAAGTATACAAAAAAAAAAAAAAGGCACTGTTGACTTCTGTACTGCAAAAAAAAAAAAAAAAAGGCTTGGGACATACTCTTATGCAGAGGTAAGGTGTGTATCCCCAGCTATTCCCAGGCAGTAGTTGAGTATAAATGCCCAGGTTGTTAAAGCTATTTTGCACCATATATTAATTTATATGAAACAAAAGTCTTCTTCAATAGGCCAAAACAGTGGTGGCCTAAACAGTGGCAGAACAATGCAGCTGCTCAAAGTTTGGGGATATAGCTAGATGATGGGGCCAGGGAGAATTGTTGCTTCTGTGAGGGCTGAGGCATCTGGAAGTACATGAAAAGACGTAGAATAATGTGTGTGTATTTGGGGCAGTGGCTGTATGAGGAGCAGTTGTTAGTGGTGCGGCTCTAAAGGCTGCTGCAGTTAGCCAAGGAGACTTAGGGAGATTGTAGGATATCCTTTTGGGAAATGTTTTTCTAGAGACCTGAAGATACATTCTCTGGTTGGGCAGAGGACTCGGGAATCTCTAGTCAGTCTCTTGCCAGTGGGGAGGAAAAAACCAAAAAAAAGCAGCTCTCACGACAATAGCTATAGTCTTATTTACTGCTATCCAGTAGACACACTAGCAGGAAAAGAATGTAATTTATCACCTTGGTGCTGCTTTAGGAGACCTTTCAAAACCTTCTGCCTTTTCTGTAGAAATGTAGGAAGAGACCTGCTGTAACTATTGACTATGTCTTCTCTCCTTGCAAGGCATCAAGCCCCAGGCCACACTCTGCAGGGTTGGCAATGTTATTCTATTTTACTTTATGATTTGTTTATTACATTAATTTTGAAATAGATAGAGGTCATGGTCAATTCACAATTTAAAATGATAAGTCATTTTGCTTAACTGAGTTACCAGCGTAGTGTGTTAAATTGCAGACACATGGGAATTAAGTGTAGGTCATTAGTAGCCCACAGTTTGTGGAAGGTCCTGAACTCTTTGTCAGTTCCTTCTTTTGGTCTTCAAGAGTGAGGATTTTTGAAATTTCTGGTTGTACATCAAGGCATCTGAGGAGAGGGTGTTTGCGGTGGGGATGTTTGGTATTTGATTTTGGAACATTGGCAGCCAGCCCTTTACTTCTAATTAAATGAGAGAGAAAATTTCTCACACAGAGAGGTAGTTGATTTAATTTTAATTTTTGTCAGAATGCCCAGGGCATTGAATGAATATCTGATCATTGGAACAACATCCTTAGTCCAGATTGAAAGAATTAATACAATTAATTCACCACCACCACGGGAGAAATTCTGGGGTTTGTTTATGTGGATTGAAACTGATGATGAATATACAAATCCAAATGTATGATACTCTTGCCTTTTCCATGATGCAAGTTCAATTTCTCATTTAAAACTCAGGCCTGTGAAGCAAAAAAAGCACTTACTTTGGTATGTGGGAGATGTACTCTGCTAATTCATTATTGGAGACTGGACAGTCCATGGGCTACTTGTCCCAGGTAGTAACTGAGACCATGTCCCAAGGGATGCAGATATCTCAGTGCCCATCTTATTTTATTCTAGAGCATTTTTAAATATAGTTATAATGAAAGCTTGGCAAAAGAACAGTTTAAAATGTAAAAATAGCAAAATATGCGGAGGTTGCTGTTCATTTTGTAAGTCAAAGCTTGTGACTAAAGAATGCTGCTTAGCAACAGATGGGGAAAATCTGAAGGTGATCACATCATTTTGCACTCCCTGAAAATTGATTATTCATGTTCATCCTACCTTTTAAGCACCATCCTTTCATGTCCCTGTTCTGCTTGTTCCTTGGGATAGAACTATGTGAGTGGCTCAGTCGTGTAACCTAGTTTTATTATCACCCCTACTCATGCTGATGCAGATGTGATTCAGCTGCAGAACTCTAGCTCAGGCTTCTTCAGTTCTCTGTCCCACTGTGCTGTACATAATCTGTACTGCTCTGTATGGAACAGGACACAAAGTTGTCCTAGGAAGGAAGGAAAAACACCACAGACTACACAGTTCCTGTAGAGGGTTGCTTTATTCAGGACACACTTGTCTCATCTAGCACCATTCACCACCAGCCCTTGCTGTAACTCCTCCTCTGCAACTTCTTCTCACACCTAGTTCACCAACAGTTTGACTTCATATGTGGGTTTTTTTATGCTTTCAAAGAGCACAAGGTTGCTTTTGTTTCTAAGTTTGATTTAGGAAATTAATCAAAATCTTTATTTTATAAGTATTGCTAATGACATACTCTCAGATCGTGGCATTTGGGGAGCTGTAAAGTTCCCATCTGATTCACTTGACGCTGCCATCATTCAGCATGCACAGGGTGGAAGCATAAATACAATATTATAAATTGGCAAGTAGTGTTTGATTTATTTATCTGCAGATGCTTTCCGTGTGAACCAAAACTTATGTTGACCAAGTCATTAATCAATTTGGTAGGCTTAAATATAAGCACCTCATAGCCAACTGAAAAATTAATTTACATAAATAGTCAAGGAAGCAGTGATTTGCATTCATATTTAACTGGTATATGCCACCAGATGATATCTTGCCTGACAGATGGTAAAAAGTTTCTGATGGGATGTTTGTACTCTTCACTGGGGTGAATTTCAACTTTTAAAATGGAGTTTTGATCCAATATGGCATAGGAGTTTTCTAGAAAATTTATATTTTTTACAAATTTTTCTTTGTTTCTTCTTGGCCCTAAAGCAAGACACCTTCAAGCAAGGATACTGAAGCATGTTTTAGGACTTGAGTTTCCAAAGTCTAGAAGTTACTACCTCCCTCATTGTATGCCTCAGTGGCATACAAATACATTTAAACAAACAGAATGGATAATCCTTTTATTAAAGAAAGTAGAACAGCATTTACCAGTATGTAAATAGACACTAATAAAAGTAATTAATATTTAAAATTTCTGAAAGAATGCTCTGTAAAAAAGATCATCTTGCTATCTGATTTGTAAGAAAGGTATGCTTTACATTATATGCCATAATTATTTAAAACAATGCATACAAGTGTATTCAAGTTTTCTTTTTTTTTCCAACTAGCATAATAATTGCACATAGCAGAGGCAGGTGATCGTATACAATGAAACAAAAAAGTGCATCTAGGAAGAAGTGCAATCTGTAAACATATCTGCTATGTGATTCTATTTTAAGAGATTCAGGATGAAAAGTGGAGTTATGGAAGTGCTGATTATGACTTTATAATCGATGTACACATGAATAGCTGTGCTGCAGAAGACCAGAGATCTGACTTGCCTGATACTATTTCTCTGACACTGGACTAAAAAGTGGATGTGTAGGGAAGACTAGATGACGTATTCCCAGGCACCACCAGTTTGTACCTTGTGGACTTTTTGAACCACATGTGGTGTGAAGATACGGGCAACTAGTGTTCGATGTTGTGAGCTATTCATGATCAAATACTGGTTCCAGTGAGGAAAAGAAGCCCATGTTCTTCTCTTGGAGATAGTGCAATCCCAGATTAAGAATCTTAGACTTCTTTGGCAAAGTGCTAATTGGGAACTGAGGTGGCTTTGTAATGATAAAAATTGGGATAGTGTTGATGAGCAACCAGCCTGATATATGAGTACATTGTGGAGTAATATTGTTACATAAAATGGGTAAAATGGGTAAAGTGAGTCTCAGCTACGTATAGTAGGTTTGGAAAGTATTAGATAATTGAATGCTATTTTAATATAAATTAATCAAATTTTGCTGTCTATGGGAAATCCTTTAGTGTTAGCAGTAATTTTGTGCTCTCCCCATGTTAACAGATAGCTTGAAGGGCAGAGCAGATGTTAATAAGCACAGTTACAAAACTGTAACCTTTACAAGCAATGAAAAAGGCCTGGGAAATACTAATTCTTCTTACGTTGATTACTTTTATAATGCACTGTCATAAAATGAAATAGCAGTAGAACCTAAGCTGCAGATTTATAAATAATTGAATATCTAATTTAGTGTTTATTTTATTTGCTAATAATCTTGTTTACTGGCATTTGAATTTATTTTCTTGCCTTTTTTTTTTTTTTTTACAGTTAGGATAAAATAGTCTGGTGTATGGATTATTTGTCTGCATTTGAAGAACAACTTTTGACTCCTAAAAAGGTACATTATAAGAACTGCTAAATAATTAAATAATTAATATCTACTGCAGTAAGCATAGGTTTTTACATATTCTCAAATGCAAAGAGGTAAAGTGAAAGTGTTAATGTAAGAAGAGGGGAAAAGACACAGGTCTCCTCTGCTGAAAAGATTCTCTCCTTTCTCCTCTTTCCTGGGTTGCATAACCATTTCTTCCCAACAGGTTTCCCTCTTCCTTGGCTAAAGTTGATTAAATAGTTATCATTTCTATTTAAATCTATTTTATACAGTACTTATAAGACGCCTAGATCCTCCACTTGGCATCTACACACATTTGAAAAAAAACACCCCATCATACAGCTGCTAATTTGATCTTTCAAATTGAAGGTTTGGATGTTTGGTTAAGATGCAATTAGTTGAAAATGAGGCATAATATACCAAAATCCCCATGTCAGCTTTGAAAGCTAAGCTTATGATGAAATAAGACATTTCAAAATCGAAGTTATGGCAGCATTCTCTTTTCCTGTCTAGGCCAAACATGTGTTCATAATCCTTTCTACTTATTCATTATTTCTTAACACACAATAGCAAATTAATTCCATATGAGCCGTTTAGATAAATAAATACAGATCATAACTGATTTGGCCCTGATCCTATTTTGGAATCTGCCAGTTTAAGCAGCGTAACCCTAACAATAAGGGTGAAGCTAATTACAGTTTGCTTAGAAACCCAATTTTTCTAGGTCTGAGCTGGATCCTGCCTGCCAGCCTGAATCTGAAACTCACTCTTTGAACAGGGACTTGAACTGAAAAAGTCTAGCGGCAAAACAGTAACTTCTTGGATCTTGACTCCATGCCACCGCTTAATCCCCAGCTTTCCTCTTTACAGGGTGGTTATAGACAACCCAGAAGGTAAGATGAAACTGGCTTCTGGAAAGGTTTCATTGGTGAGTTAGTGCCATTGGATCGGTGTTATACTGGGTCCCAAAGCTATACTGGAGGTGGCAGAACTGCACATGGCTGAGACTGGCCTAGGGCAAATCAGTGCATTGGTCCCAGGAATCAAGAGAAATTTCAGTATATGCTAATCAAAATATCACTAGACGCTTACTGAAATGAAGACTTTTACCTTAAACTGGTAATAAATAACAGCATCTCGGAAGTGAAAAAGCGTATGGAGGGATATGGAAGTTAAGATTTTTAAGGTATAAACTCATCTGTGGAAGCAACTTATCTCCAACCTGGTTAGAATCCTTGATCCAGTTTTAGGATTTGAATTTTTAACAATTTTTACATTCAGTAAACAGACACTCCAAAACCTCTCATATGTTCAGAATGCTTCATTCTTGAAGCATTGTACTGTTCCTAAAATTGCATTTAGGTAGAAAGCTGTTCACCTTCAGACAATGAAACCATTAAAAAAACCCCACAAAACAAAACAAAACAAAGGAGAGGAGATAGCTCTGGCTTGCAGAAACAATCCTAGCTGACTGTTCTGGGAATGATCTTCAGAATTACCTCATTATTTATTCTTGGTGCAGTCCACCAATTAAACAAACAGTTTTATATATAGAAACAGGGATGGGCTTAGCTTACTTTTTTGGGGTCATTTTCCAAGACACGGACACTGAAGATGTGCAGGCTCGTATTACCCAACACAGCAGATGCTCTGTGTCTATGTGTGGATCTGCAAGTGCAAATGCCTATGTGTAATGTTGCATGCTAGCCGCAAAGTTGATAACGTGTAAAGGAAAGTCAGAGATTCCTGGTGCATAACTGTTAAAATTCCTCTATTTGGGTAATAATGCATGTGTTATTCAAGCCACTAGAAATATGTCAGGGATCCCTAAGAATCTGATTGGGCTGAGAAACAAAAAAAACCCACTACTTTTTAATATCAGTAACAGTTTATGGAAAAAATTCAAGTGACTTAGTATGTGATCATTCAAACCTTCTGTCACGTAAAATTTAAAGTGAAAAAGAAAATCTTGGTTAAGATTTCTGTCAGCTAGTGATGTGCAATGTAATGCTAATATTTAAGAAAACCCTAATTTACAGTAATAATTATATGAACTGTAATAAAGCAGATTTATTGCTGCAATTCAAGGCTTGGCTTAAGGTATCTTCACTATCTTTAAGACTGTATAGATAGGAACTCATGCACCAAGATTTGCATGGGACATGCCTCAGAACTTTCTAGGTATTTTTTCATATTTGGTACAGGCAGGAGTATTCTTGAAGGATGTCTGGATTTTTGCTGTTGTGGTATAGCTGAAGGTGATCTGAGCATTCACATACTGGCCAGCTCTGTGTTAGGAGTGTTTCTCGTCTTCAACTGGTGGTCATAACATAGTGCTTCCAGACCGCAAGCATTATTAATATAGTTTGGCATTCTGTAAGCTATAGAAAAAGTGGACTGATACACTTCAGAATGCATCTGTAACAAATGAAGCAAGTGGATTACATAGACTTTAGCAGTTAGGGTCATGTAATAGTTTAACACAAATACATGTTGATTTTTAAAGACCATAGTTCTTTCCAACACTTAACATTCACAGATTTTATAGCTTAAGCAGGAACAAAGCATGTCTTGATAATGGGAAGAGCAAGATAGAGGGATTTTGTTGAAGAAAATTTAGATGAAAGTAAGAGACATGCTGTTAATATTTTTGGTGTTGCAGATCTCCCAAGCCTGATTTAAATGGTTATGCACAGAATATGAGTTTTTGCAGGCTCTGAAAACAATTGTATTACTGCAATTTTTTAAAAGGGCTATGGGATATAAATGGCCCAAGAAAGTTTGCAACTTCTGCGATCTATGCATAAGATTCCAAGAATTTTGTTGTATGTAAAAATGTTTTGAAAGTTTTCCAGGGTTGGGAATAATTTATAAAACCAACTGATTATAATTTTATTGTATCTATATTTGGCCTGGTTTTAATCTGTTTTCAAAAAAAAAAAAAAAAAAATCCAAGGCAAAACCAAGAATTACATGTTGCACAATTGCCATCCTGTTGCTCTGTGTTTTCTCTATATGTCAGTTTTCCCAGTGTGACGCGCCTCATGTCTGAGACCAAAATGACAATGAAGTACAATACATTTTTTATATAAGCCCCTGGATATTAAGTACTGGACAAGGCTCCAGTCCAGCCACTCTTGCAAAGAACTTGGTGTTAGTTGTGCTCAACAGACATCACAAACTGCAGCAATATTTAAGCAGCATTCCTGAAGGCAAACAGAGGATGTTCAGAAGATGGATGACAATGATGTGTGTCCCTCTGCGTACGCTAATGGGAACTGGGTAGCTCTATGCAGATCACTCAAATTAGAACTATACTACCTATTTTTAGGGGGGCTGAAATACAGCAATGACAAGCTTAGGCATTAAGTTCCATTTTTGCTGGGCAAACTCCTGGGCTTTGAGTCACTTGGGAGATCATTTTCTACATCTTTGAAATTTGAATGTTGATATGTTTCTGTGGACAATACGTAGCAGTCACTAAAGAGAGAGAGAAACGAGAATTATTTCACTGAATCTACAGATGGAAATTTGTTTCTCTTCTTGCTAATCCAATTATGCAATATTCCAGCACATACTTGTGAGCTTACTGAGATGGGGTTGATGGAATTTGAATTCAGTTGAGCTATAGTTATCAAAGAGAAGCTGGAGCGGTGGGGAATGGTGAATTAAAAATAAAACCTTTATACATTTATAGTACATATGTGATAGATTTAGTAGTGGTTTTGAAAATTCTACCCTCAAAAATTATAAATTTACTCTCTGGCATTCTTGAAAATCCTCCTGTAAGGCCCCTGACTAAAATCCTTTAGTCGGTAGTCCCAGCTGTGGTTGCTAGCTTAATAGCTTCTGAAATTGTGTTTAGTCTTCTTTGGACCTAGCTCATGGTAAACCTTACTGTCTTACAAAGAGAAAGAGACTTATGTGTGATGTTACTTTGAGTCTCCATAAAAAGACTATTTATTGTGATCTGCTGAACAAACTTACGTGAGAAAGGTGGCCATTAAAAAAGGCAAGTCAGTTGTAAAACTTTTTGCCACCTGACCATTCTCTTTTCATAAACAAAGAGAAAGAATAAAAATGAGAATGGTCTAAGTGCCATTCTGAGAGTTGAGGAAGAAGCTGGGAGCTCAAGAACAAGATTGCATTGCTGAATAACAATTCCAGTTTGGTAACAATGTCAGTTGTTTAATAACTACAGTCTGTGGCTCTTTGACAGTAGATGGTGAAGTTGAAGGTAAAAAGAAGTAGTGCTGAGTGACAGAGTGGAAATGAAATCTATATTTTTACTTACAGAGGGAAGCTCATACAAACAGAACTATGGTAAAATGCAGACTAAGAAAATAGTATCTATTTAGCCCCAATTTAATATTCTTAGGAGGACTGCTTTATAGGAGTTGGGGATTAAGAGAATTTTGCTGTGCTCTAAAGAATCACAATAAAATTAGTACATACGCAGGCCCATTTTGATATATTGCAGCAACATTTTCTGTTTAGACAACAAATCACCATAGCAGTGTAGTAGCCCTGGTTACCCTTACTCAGTTCAGTTAGACTAAAGAATTCATCTCTTCGCTAAGTATTGGTTAGCCAAGCTACTGAACATTTCTCCCCTGTTTTCAAGACTGTGTGGCTGAGAATATTTCTTCCTTTTATTTTATTGTGGAGAAGCTTGTAAAAATGTTTCTACTTGATCAAAACTCAAGTAAAAAACTGGCCAGCCTGTTTGTATTGAAAAGTCTGGGAGATGAACTCTTAACATTTTGTACTCAAAATAAAAAATGGCACTGAAGCTTTATTGGAGTATTTCCTCGTACAACCTTATCAAAACATTTAGTCAGTCATGTACATCCCCTCTCTCTTTGGCTTTTTATATTGGAGTACATTATTTTTTCCCCAGAACCTACTGGCTGATTCCAAGAATAGAATACAGGAGAGATAATAGGGAGGGAGAGGGGAGGGAGATAATAGTGCTAAAGTGTTTGTTTTCTACAGGATCATCTTAGTTTCCTCTTGTTTAGTATCATTTTTTTCTGAGCCTTGTTTTATATGTATGTATGTATGTCAGCTGCATTAAGCTAAGTGTTTTATTCAGTCATTATGATACTGGTCCCCTTAAGGAGTCTTAAGAGAAGCTAAAGCTAAGAAATGAACAATTTGAAGTGTCAGTATTTCATCAACTGAAGCCAGTGAGGACAGGAACTCTGAATTATCTCTCAATGACATTCTGGGTCAAATTTCACTGTGACACTGTCTGATCCCATTTTTAGTGGCTGGTGGGGGGAGGAAGGTTAAAAGGTACTCTTTCTGTTACTAAATACTTCTTGTCTTTGGCATCATTCTGTACCACATGAATCACGCAACCATTCATGTTCATACATGTCAGAACTTGAATCTCGATTTAAAACTAAACAGACAAAAGCAACTCCAGGTTACAAGAGATGTACCCAACAATTCCGTGTTACCAGCCTCACCAAACTGGCTGTTATCATAGTTATTTTTAACTGATAAACATCAAAAAAGATTTTCTGTTTACCTCTCCCCCATCATCTTGTAGATGAGGGATATTATTTCTCATGGCTTGAAGCTGAACTTAGAATAAATTGGAAATAAAAAAAGAAGTGAGAGGTATTATTGTCAAATGCACGTTTCAGTAACTTCCCATTCTTGACTAGGGTGCTAGTCACCTGTGGAACAGGATATTAGGAAGATTATTCGAGAAAGGAAGTTTTGGAAAGGCTCACTATAGAAAAAAATGGAAAACTTTGGGAAAAAAGTGTATAGAATTGCAAATTAAAAAAACATTAGTGCATAATATTGCCAGTGAGTCTCTTCAATGCAAGGAGGTAGCTCACATTAAAGTAGCTATTAAGGACTCCATATGGAAAACATAAAAGGGGCTATGCTTATTTTGAGTCAATTCTGCAAATACCCAAAATTCTTGCTATTACGTCAAGAAAGAGAGAACTTGTGAAGTTACAAAGTATTACAAAATCCTAGAGCAAATTTATGAACTTCCTGGTTTATGACCCTACTTGCATTTCTTAAAACCACATATTGTGGAAAACAGATCAATAGAATATTAATTTAATTTAGGCTATTTGAGTAAGAGCTAAGGAGAACTTTATCCTAAAATGGCCTTTATAAAAAGATAGTAAACCTTGCTCGCCTGAAATAACAATTGTCAATTGGGAAGCCCACACGTGCCAAGTTTCTTTAAAGGCCCTCGGTTACATTTCTTTATGCTGTTTGACATATAAATAATGTATTCCTTTAAAAACTATTTTTTGGCAGATGTTTGCTTTTGGATTCTATCTTGCAGTCATGGAATTGGAATTCTGGATTACTAAGGAAAGTTTTAGAGACAAATGTTTTTATTTTTAAAATTGTATTACATGACTTTGATCTAGCATACAACACAAAGCTACAACTTTATAACTGCTACGTATACCCTTCATTTTCACCTTAAACAAATATAAGCAAAAAACCCAAACCCACTGACAAAGCCAAGATGCAGTGCATCCAACCCCCCCTCCCCCAGCTCAGTAACAATTTAACAATACTAATAGATGAACAAAACATGTTTTCAAAGGTTGTTCAGCTCTCCTTTTCTCAATCAGGCTCGACAGGCCATGCACACAGGACAGTTATGTTCTCACTCTGGTTTTTCAGTTCTCTTAGCACCACTTTACAGGCATTCTCAACCCTGAGCATTTCTGAGCTTATTGCTTTGAATAGGCACAAGTCTCACAGAAAGACTTCTTTTTATATTAAATGAAATAAATTAGAATATAGGCAAATAGAAACCCTAAGATCTGAATTATAAACCACACGCTAAAAATAAAAAAGTGTTCCAATATCAATACAGCCAAATGAGAAACAAAAAAATTAACAGATTTTAATCTTGTTATGGATGTATTTAATACTTAAATTTGCATCTGCAGGAAAATGTTCACTTTGGAAATCTGTCACAGCTCAGCTGTGGACTCTAACGTAACAAATTCATCATTCACACTTACAACACACAGCAAATATTAAACTTGAGAGTGCGCAGTACGGTTTTTACTGAACCTGAATACAGAAACCCAATTACTTTCTCCTTTAATGATGGAGATTATATTGATCTGTTGTTAGCATTAGAATCGTATAAATACGTAAGTGCAAGTCATTATAGATAAAGATTTTGTAAGTGCTAATGTAAATACATTAGCATGTAATGACACAGGACCAACCCTTTTGGCAATGGCCATTTGTTAAATAATTGTCATGTCAAAGTTCAGTGCAGAAAACATTTTTAACAATATACACCTTCACAAGCTATCAAAAGAATAACAGTCTTATGCTACGTAGAATGCTAAAAGTTTTATCTTCCAGGTGACAATAGCTTTACAGAATTTATTAACAGATGGTCTATTTAAGACATGAAAATGCAAGTGCAATAGGACACAGAAAGACGACAATATTGAAAGAATTGTCAACTTTTGGAAAACCTTACTTAGAAAACTATTGCATTTCATGAGAAGAAATAAGCTCTGATATAGTATTATAGTCCCAATGCTATACCTAGATTTTTCACTTTCAAGTGAATGAGGTGAAAGAGCTATCAAAACTGACTAAAAATTAAAGCATCTTAAAAGTATAAGTAAGGCACACTGAGAATTAAGTTGTATGGTGCCACCACAGAATCGCTATCCAGGCTAGACCAAAGGAGCGTGCGTTGCAAAACCAAGCAAGACAAAGCTGTACCGAATTTGGAATGTCAAGAAAGGAAGTATAACTTCCAGTAAAGTAAGCAAATACGATGTAGAACATACCATACTATTATAATTTACTGTGACAAAGGCTTATGATAATGTTCTAAAATTCATGATGGAGTCCAAGTATGTTCTCCTAAACAAACTCCTCTGACAAAAGATCATGATGTGTTTCAAATAGCTCCACCACTGTCAATTAACAGTTTGCAGAGAGCAAGACATTAATAAAAATGGCAAAAGCAAAGTGATGTATCACGCAGCACCATCCATATTAATCAAAATACAATACATTTTTAGCTTTAACAAGACATCATAACTTTCAAAAGAAAACATCTTTATCAATTGGTCTTAGCACTCAATTCTTATGGACATGGTGAAGAACTCAATTCAGTTGATTCAGCGATACTACAAAATTAGCTAAAGTGCTGTAGAAAGAATAAAAATAATTTGTATTTCTCTATTAAAAACATTTTTTATTCCTCCTGAAACTTGCCTTCAGTAATAATTAACTCAAATGCTAAAATTGATGGGACAGCATTAGCAAGAAACAGCTAGTTATCTTAGAGGGCATTTATTAAAATATTTCATGTACTTTGCCAAAGTACTGTGCAAGAAAAGCTTATCTATGCCCTATGTTGAACGATCTCATTAGTCATCTTTTGCTTTTTCCTTTAGATACTGCCTCTCCATAGGTCAGGTGAATAAAGTCAAAGAGTTGTGTGGCATTGGCAGCATTACCCAAGATTTTGGAGAGTTCGTCCTTTGACAGTGTCACTAACTCTGCAATGCTTTTAACGTGGTTCATTAAGGCACGGCAGTTTTTTGCATTAACACCTGGCATTTTTAATAGAAAGTCCTGGGGACCAGGGTTATACTTGTCTGACTCGGGAAGAATTTCAGAATCTGCTGTGACGGCCATTGCTGTTTCTGCATCAGGTTGGGGATGGTTTTGTTTTAACTCTTCAAACAGTTCAGCAGTAGCATGGGGTGAGGGGCACCACAGGATACGCAGCTTTGGGAAGTGGAGTGTAAGAAGGGTTAGTTTAGAAGTAATATCATTACTGGAAATCTCCTGATGTAGAGAGCCTCGTGGAATCAAGGAGAAAGGTTTGGTAGGATCAAATTCAATCAGGAGAATTGGTCGCTTATAGTAACGGGACATAGAAGTGCATTGTGCATACAAGCGTCCGTTATTTAAGGAACCAATCAGATCACTGATACTTTTCCGCTCTACACAGATATCAGGAGTCAAAATATAATCTCCAACTTCCAAAGTAACAGGCTCAATGTCAATGCCGCGACGATGAATCAGTGACGGAAGCTCACTACGGAATTCCCGCATATCCACTATTATGGTTTGCTGAACATTCTTCTGCTCCTGTCCACCTGAAGAGCAGAATAAATACAGTTAACCTAATACCTATCACCTCAGACTCCGGTTTTATAGTATTCCCGTGTTCTGCCCATGCTTCTGTAATGGGTGACTTCACATCTCACTGATCTTCACAAGTTCAGCAGTATAGTAAATCCAGACATTATTTAATTTTTCACTGTTATAGACAAAAATCAGTTGCCTAATTATAAACTGTATTTTATGGTGTAGCTCTGCTATAAGCTTTGTATATGTGACAATGAAATATGTTAAACTGTAGATGAAAGTTACTTAATGCATCAGGAAAATCTTCAAAAAGTTACCTGGAAAACAAGGTAATGAACAATCCTTTTTATTTCTATCTGTTTCCCACAGAAATATGGCATTTTATTATAGGAGTTACATCTTAGCCTTATATAGATCTGTAGCAGGACACAGGAAGAGACTGCAGCATCAAGGCCACAAAAGACATAATAGCAAAGATTAGCGAGCATACAGTAAAGGAGAGCAGGACTACAAAAATGACAGCAAAGAAAAACAGGGGCAGAGCTGTAAAGGTGAAGACAGAATACACATGTCAAAAGAAAGGAACAAAAATGTGGTTAGAACTGCAACAAAAGATGCTTTATTGCAAAGAAAGCAGACAAACCCCACGATCTGCAGTTGTTTACCCAGGCAATCTCTTCTGCCAAGATCAAAAGAAGTCCCCAACCTTTACTAGCTCAAGGATGACACTGCCTTTGATTATCTGCAGGCTTCAGTTTTAATGTTTTAATTTCTCTCCACCTCACTACAAACAATACCAGACAGCCTCATAACCAACAAGCTGCCCAGTAACAATCCAAATAGTATCTGTCTTAATGGTAAAATACTTCATTAATCTACATTTTCTTTTCAAGGAAAAACATAATTCTTTGTCATTGTCCAGACAGTAAGGGAGATAATGTTTCTTTACCATCAGGACTGCAGAGTCAATGTGCAGTGTGTCCAAGACCCAGACACCTGGGACAGGATTTAAACACACTAGTTCTAGATCTTTTCCAAGCTTAGAGCTGTGGCCCAGCTTCAGGAACTGCTCACCTGCTTTGCGCGTGTCAGTAGAAACAGAGGCAGGTTTAGCATCTCTTATTAGGTCTAAGTTTGTTTCATCTCTTCCTTCTCTTTCTTCAGGAACAACCATGCTGGCCTTCTCCCTAAGGAACCACAAACAAAAAACTACTAAAAACTGCAATTATATGAGAAAAATAGATCAAAATACTTTAATACCCTTCACCCAGATGTAAGATTATATATAGTTTAATATCAATTACAGACCTGTTTGGAAATGCAATTTAGCAGGTTTTCTAGATTGTTGGACTAGATGCTGTATTTTTATTTTCAATTGTTACCACTCTTTAGCATTTGATTTTTTTATTTTTAGAACTTCTCAGGGCATATGAAACAAAGGAACTAATGACTAGTAATAGCAGTATGACCTGGTGAGAAGACACACTCAGTACAAATACTGTTTGGTTTTGGTTCCCAACACAACTTAAGTAAAAAGCCTTAGAAATATCTTACAAGAAAAGTTACCTGCAGACAAAACCAGATTTACAGAAATAAAATTCATAGCCAACTGGGTAAAAATACAAGTGGTGCTATTTAGCCTTTGAAATTCAGTATTAAAACCCCTACAATTAATAAATAAAGTATCAGGTGGTTTGGAAAAGAAGGTTTTGACTTTTTGTTGATTCTCAATGGGAAAATTATCTTAACATCTGAAAAGAAATTAGAGAAAAGTTTATTTAAAGCCTTCACACAGTTAAGAACTTCACTATTTAAAATGTAAGCATATAAGGGAATTACACAAAACATTAATAATAAAGGTAAGTAAACTAGTTTTGTTACCGAATGAGTTTTTCGAAGGCTTCCTTTTCTTTTCTCAGAGCTGTGAGATAACGCTGTTCTTCTGTTGAGCCCCCATATATGAGGAAATAAACCCTGCAGGTTCGGAAGAAAAAAGAAAAGAAAGAAAAAGATCCCAAAACTTTGTATTATGTTAAAAATAAACTACAGTATTTAAGATTAGTAGCAGTAAGTGCCTGACAAGTTAGTATGTGCCTTAAAAAAGGCAAGTGAAAACACCCTATCTTTTTCTGTAAAAATATTCCAGAAATCAGCAACAGAAATTCTTATATCCAGTGTTCCCTCTTTTCCCAGTGACAGAAATGCTTACTGGAATTCTGGGATTCAGCCAGAGTGGACTCAGGTTCAGTCAGCCATTCAATAAAGACACAAAGCCAGTATAATGGAGAAGTTACTTTCTCACTGCTTTTAAAATCTTCCCAGAAGAATATATATATATATATAACAAACTAAAAAATCTGCAATCATCCTGGGTTAGGAAAAAACACCATCTAAGATTTTAAAATTATATATTTGTACAAGGGTATCACAGGTTCTACAAAGAACAAGCTGTCATTTATCTCACACAGATGAACACACCAACAAATTAAGTTTTAGTCTGCAAATAGGGATTTATATGGAACATATAAGAATTAATAATTACCTTAAGGAATAATTACCTATAGCTTTTCAGCACAGTTATTTTTTTCCAATACATTTTAACTGAGGTACATTTTGACAGACTGATAGGATTTCATTCCTACTACTTTTTTTTTTTTTTTTTTTTTTTTTTTGAAGTGGTGCATCTCCTAGCCCCTACTTGCATGACTACATCTGCTTTTCCTGCTCTGAAGTGTGGGAACCTGATGCTGGAGATAGATACAACACATGCTGCTTAGGCAATGAAAAATAAATTGTACAAATAACCCAGAAATTATCCTCACGCAATATACTCTGTCAGTTCTGTCATTTATATCTGCACTAAAGAGTCCTTACCTGGATATCAGGTACAGACACACTAAATACCACCAGACTGACTTCCATTTTCAGTTACATGGCATATATACTATTCTTTGACTGGATAATTACAACTGCTCTTTTAAATTTATGCAAATAATTTTCATGAAATCATTAAAGTATAAAGCATTATAATTCCAAAGCTAAAAATTTCATATGCCAATAAATTCTGTTTCAACTGTAGTAAGTAAAGTGTTTTTATTCTAAGACTTCAGAAACTGCCATAAGTTATGTTCAGAGAGGTTCAGATATAACTACAGTTTACTGTATTCAAGAAATGCTATATCAGGCTGCCATATAAATGAAAATAGTGCAGAAACTCAGAGTATATTAAATTTTAGGTTTTCTGTATTTTTACATTAGTCTGTAACATCTATTAATAAGCATGAGTTTTGCAATCTACAAACGTATCAACTATACATACACAATGCCGAAATCTTCCTGTCAGCTCACATCAGAAGTGAGCATAACTGCAAAAACTTCTTATTTTCTTTATTGTGTTTTCCTTTACTTGTTTTTCTGTTACAGTTTCTGAATTACTGGTCTTCAGCTTGACCAGACAGCAGGAAATGTGAAAATTAATTAAAAAAAAAATGAAGCTTTTTGTGTAAAAATCATACTTCTAGAAAGGGTTTAAAATGAGATTACAACCTGAAAATGAATCTTTTGCCACTTCTTAGTGGCATGTAAGAAGAGGTCAACGGAATTAACTTTTTTTTTTTAAAGCACGTATGTTTCTGTCAGGGGACTAAGTACCTGCTGGGAAGGAAAAATTATCTTTTGGTTAAATTGGACATTATGCTTTTGTTTAAAATTAAGAGGGCTAAACAGGAATTAAAAGGTAGCTAAAGAAAATCACTAAATGCACATTCTGCATTGACCACTGAAAATGCACTTTTATTTTTTAAGATGAATATTAGACTGACCAAGTCAACTTGCCTCAAAGGCTTCCCAGGCCTGCTGGCCTTGTAGATTTCCAGCTGCCGAACAAAAGTTAGTTCTGCATCATATAATACAACATATCTTGGTTCTACTTCATGCAGTACCCGAGTGAGCGCGTAGGGATCACTGCAACCCTGCAACGGATGAATAATTGTGAGTGGGTTCTTGAAAATACCATAGTAACAATCTGAGGGTAAGTTCATGTGGAAATCTTCAGGACTGGTCTCTTCAATACTGCTTTCTTGGCTACTGCCCAGTTCTTTATTCTCTTCCACCTCTAACTCCTCTCTTTTTTCCTCCTCAGTTTTCCCTATCATTTCCATTATAGTCCGGTCTTGCTGCTTTTTGTGTTTTTGTTTTGAAGAAGCTGTGAGTTTGGCTTTTTTGGCTTGAGGCGCTGTGTCTGGTCTGGCATTTCCTTTGGACTTGACAGTTTTTTTGTCCTTCATCCACACTTCTGCAGCTTTCTCATCCTTTCCAAAGGTTTTGTTATACAGCCTTGTTAAAAAAGCTTCTGCTCCAGCAATAATATACTCCCTGAGCTGTGCACAGGCTCGGTCATCGCTGGCACAAATAAGCACTTGCCCTGCAGTCAAGAAACAATATGTTTATGATCTGCTGCGCTGTACTTCTTATCCAGCTACAAGACATCTCTTGAGCAAATTGTTTTTAATGATCCTAGAAGCATGTCTGCCAAAAGCCTTTACACTCGGCTGTCACAGTTGCTCTGGGCTTTCGAGGAGTCTAAATTACATGATGTTTGTACCAAACAAGATTAGAGAAGGTTAATGAAAGTTCAGCATTCCTTATTCTTACACCATATAAAATAGTGAGGCTTTCCTTTTGACTATCTGAAAAGAGGCAGATACAGCATGTATTGAAACATACTCAGATAACTTTTTTTTTAATTTAAAATGTGTATGTAATAAGAACTTATTTTAGACCATTCTAATTTTCAGCCTTTGTCAGTTGTGTTAGAATCTAAAAAACACATTTCACACAGTACTATTGACATTTGTGGGCCTTGAATACCAATTCTCCACAAGCTGACTCAGATAAACTCCTACTACACTAGGTGAGAGAGCCAGTTCTCATCCAGAGTCAGAACACTGTGGGTGGGAAAAAAGAACACTTTTTTACCCTTACTATTTCCTAAAATAAAACTTGGTGAAATTTAAGGGGATGAAAAGCCCCAAAATAGTAAAGGCAGCAAAGCAGTTAGTTAGCAACACACTTGCCTTCTACTCTCTACCCGATTTAGTTGCATCTCCTGGAGAAGCAAATTTTCAGGTGCATGGGAACGTGCGAGATGGAAAGGGCATAAGACAGAACCCCTATTTTTTTTTTTAAAAAATGGAACTTGATAAATGAGTGAATGGTACCCTGATTATTATAAATTTCCACATTAGTCTCAAAACCAATAAGACTAATATTAGTCGAGTGAGGCTCGACAAGGCCCTGGGAAACCTGGTCTAGTTGGGGGTGTCCCTGTGACTGCAGGGGGGTCGGACTAGATGACCTTTGAAGGTCCCTTCTGGCCCAGATGATTCTATAATAAGGTATCAGTACAATACTGAAATGTAAGTTAAAAATATTTTGTGGTAATAATACAGGCTCTTTCCTAAAGGGTAATGCATAGTAACTAACAGCATTTCTCTTTCAGAACAAGAACTAAATAGGAGTCTAGGAAAAACTAAATAATTTCACACAGTTTTTATATATGTGTACATAAACTCATGTTTTAAGCCCACAAATTATTAAATTTAAAATTAGCTCTATTATAGAACTCCTTAAAGAATTAGGCTCCTTCTCTCAAGAGTTGCGTAGAAGTAAATAGTTGCTGTACTGTAAAAACTTACATCATTTTGTATTCTCTCACCTGGACCACCAAGGTCTTCGCTGTTCTTATTCTCATTTTCAATCTCTTTCAGTACTTCTGTCAAAGCTTCCCATTTGGGGTTACTTTCTAGAACCAATTCCCTTTTCAGTTCTGAAACACAACAAGATTGAACACAGAAGCTCTTACAGCCAAAATATCCTTTAAAACTTTAAATTCATAGTTAGATATCAATAGCGTGATGGTTGTTGGAAAATACAATATTCAAGAGCCTACATATGCAACTTGTTATGATGATGGGTTAGAGAGCACTCTTACAGAAACATTTAAAAATGGGGATAAGTGCTTTAGTGAAGCAAAAAGTTAAAATATTCACTCATTCTTCAATTCTGAAATTCCTGAATATATATTTTTTAATAAAAGCCATGGCAGCCTCCTACCCATTCATGTAAAATAAAGATCAAGCTAAACACCAAAGTAATTCAAGAACAATTCCATAAAAGCTCTCCCAATGCTTAGCTAAGCAAGTTTAGAAGATCCCTTTACTTCTTTATGACTCTGTTTTATGTTGTTTATTATATGCTTTTTGAACTAAGATTATGTCTCAGCTTATCCCAGCTAACAGATTGGGATCTTGAGCTGCATAAGATCACGTAGGGAACCACAGCACAAGTAATAATATGCAGAACATTTGAAATCGTGTGACACTCTGAAACTTAAAATAAGGAACGATCAGTACCATTTTCCTTCTTTATATCGCTTTTTCCAGAGACTTTGCCTTTCTGATTCAGTTTCTCATCTGCAATGCGATAAACTCTAGCTCGAGCATTTACAAACATTGAAGTACTGGAGTCAAGAAACAGCCAACCTAAAGAGGAAAAGAAAGCAGGAGTAGTTTGACATCTGCAATATGTATGTGTTTCAGCCCTTTCCAGTAAAAGCTCCAAATGTCTCATCTGGAATACCTCTGCTACCTGCTTGCTGTGTAATTACTAGCTTCATAAGAGACAGAAATGTGATGCAGATCTCACACTGTTAAGTAACAGCAGTTAAGTGGGAAGATGAAAGCATTATCTGTCAATAAAAACCTACGTCCTTATGGCTGGTTATATAAAACCTAATTAGATACCTTCATGTGTTTAGGAATGTTAATTAAAAATATCAACATTTCACTGTTTCACACGTTAACTTGTATGGTTATTCAGTGTTTACCTGAATTCTCACCAAAAGCTTTTTCACTTGCTTTCAGTGACTCCAGAAGATTAAGGAAAGTGACACAATCATACTGAGTTAGATACAGTAGCAAAGTACGTAGTATCTTCAAATCCTGGACCAAAGATTTTGTCTTAGCTCCAAGTTGATGCCAGAGAGGATCTAAATAGTGACGTATTGTCTAGAAATATAAATTGGAAAGTTCAAGATGGCAAATATATAGTATAATAATCAAGATCAGAATGCACTTTTTTTCCTTTACAGAGGATGCCACTAGTTTCCCAAAGTTATTAAACATACCAAATTAAAGATGTGAGGGTGAGATTTTTTTTTTAAGTAATCATTTATTGCAAAGTTAACATAATATAGATGTCTTTATGTAAAACATTTCAACAATTAGCAGATGTACATCATTTAATGTCTTCAGTGTGTACTTTCCTTTCCATATAATAATAAAATATTGGTAAAATTAAAAACACACCTTATTTTACTGGTAGTGGCCTGTGCCTTTAGTATTCAGTATCCTTAAGTAAAAAATATTATAATTACATTTCATTTTCAAAATGAGTACCACACAGATATGCAACCTACAGAGCACAAGGAAAAACACTCCAAATATTTAAAGTACAGAAGCAACTGTAACATCACCCTTACAGATTAACACAGTCTCTCTCCATGTACCAGTAATAAACGTGTCATGGGAGAATACTCAGTTGCTGCTGGTTATTTATTTTACAAATAATATTTTGGTTTGCATAGCAGACAGTCTGAAGACCTACATCCCTTTAGTTAGACATAGCAAAACAATCAAAATGGTTACCTTGTCAAAAGGTTTACCAATAGCATTTTCTAAAGATAGATCTTCTACTTCAAGAGCTGGATTATAGCGTTTGAGTTCTCTCAGACACGCGTTCAAAATATCCAGGATTGAAGTCTGGATTGCAAGCATAGCAGGGGTCATGGACACATGGATTTCCACCACTTCAGGTTTATGCTTCTCTAAAAATGAGTTCACTGCTATATGAAATCTAAGAGGAAAACAGCTTATTAAGATTTACACGGATGATTTGCTTGACCTACAATTATTCAAAAGTTTATACAAACTACAATTATGATTATGTTTAAAACATAAAGAAGTTAATTGAAAAATAAATCAATTTCTACAGATATGAAGACTGCAATCTTATGAACAGCCTCAGAAAACCACCTATTCCACAATTCTGACTGTAGTCATCCTAGTCATGTGAACCTATATACTGTTGTTGAATGATCCATGGAAAATTGCTGTGCTACATTCGACGTCATTATTACACATAAGTATTAACGTAAAACCAAAAAATCTCCCAAGGGAGAAACTGGAATGGGCTCATAAATCCTTTGGAATTACATGGACCCACTAGCAGATTCTGTGATACTCCCATTCTAAGCAGCAGGTCCCTGTTAGATCACTGCCCTTAGAGCCAGTCTGGTTGCAGAGGGACATCAATGCAGACTGATTTTCACTACCAGGACGAGGCTCAGAGAACGCCATGTCCGCTGACCTCTGATACTCAAAGGGCACTTCCCTTAACTGCATGCTGCACCCCCAGCACTTTTCATGGTTCAGAAGCCAAGGAAGAAAATTTAGGGAGCTTCTGTTCAACTTTTCCTGTCCTGGTTATGTCTATTTCTACTTCTTTGTGATACTGAAAGAAAGACTGTTGAAGAATTTACAATGCAGAGCACCAGCACGTTAAGATGGACTGAAGGAACCAACAGGTAGAGCTCCTACCCCAGGCAAGAGCACTGAATGGGTAATCAGCTCAAGTGCCCAGTAACATTTGTGGCTCTGCTCCCGAAAGACTTAATGGTGTGTCATAAACTTGGCAATTTGGTTTCTATCAGTCACCGAGAAACATTCTTCATACACAACATACATGTAAAGGAAGATTCAAAAAATCTGACATGTAGAAAGAGATCCATGGAATTTCATCACAGTTGGAAACAAGTACCTCCAGGAATGGCAGAAATGAGAGACACTATTCCTGTTATTTATGGCATAAATAAGCTGTTTAATGAGTGAAGTATTCTTGAGCTATTAACAATGTCACTTTCTGCTGTGATTTCTATTGGCTAAAAGGACAGCTATACCATAAGGTTCAGCCCCTTATAGATGTAATTTGGGTCTACTTTCAAAATTACCTACAGAAATTTAGCACCTTTAAGACCACTTCTTCTGTCAAAAATTGAATGACATTTGTTTGGGAATACAAGAGGGAAGAGAGATTAGCAGTGTGACTGCACACACCTCAGTTTCTTAGGAACTCATTGTAACATCCTTCATTTTTTTTTTTTTTTTTAAAGTTTAACTCTCCAGTGAAGTAAAGAGGTGCCTTACCTTGGCCACAGATAAAGTTTCCTGACAAAAAGACTTCTCATCACTCTTTCCACATGGCAAAAGCCAGTGTTAAATGCAACTGCATTGTCTGTAAAAGCTTTAATGAAGCCTTGCTTGTTCTTCTGGCGATAAAGTCGCAAGATAAATGCTTCCTGGCAGGACTCAATGATTCTGTGTGCTTTATATACCAAAATCCCTGGCAAAACAGAAGTTTTTTTAAGTGACAAGAAGTCAGGTCCAATTTTGTATAGATATTTTTCCCCAGAAGTTCTTTAACACCTTTTCTTGAATAAAATATAATAGGAATTTAAATCTTCTAAAGCAACAGTTGAACAAACTTTGAGGAGTTCAAGTCAAGTGATTCCTCAGTTTCAATACCATGGAATCCACAAATAACAGAACTGGGCTAATGATGCATCTTTAACAAAAAAACCTTGTACTTGATTGATTGGTAGGACTTATTAGCTTAGCAAATTCTTTAATCCTAAGGCAAAACTTTAATTGAGCCTTTTAAAAGGAGTAAAAGCAAATGCAAGTTGTAACACACTATTACAACAAAGCAAGTTTGGTATGTTTAGGATTATGACATATGTATTATTTTGTTACAGAAGTTCTGGAATTACAGACTTGCCAAGTATGTTTCATTGGTAAGAGTTCAAGCCTTTATATAATCAAAGAACTTCTGAAAAGCTTTATTTTGCTTTTCCCTCCCTTCTGATAGCTAGAGTCACACTTGAGGACAGAAGGTACCACCAACTGTACGAGTACACCACCAATTTTCTTCATGGCTATGGGTGTATTAGGAAAATACATGCACATAGATTTATCACGCACGTTTTAGCACAGAGAAGTGAAACAATAGTTAAACTGCACTAAGCGGTTGAGGTGAATACTTGTAGGATTTACACTTCGCTCAGCCAAGGCCTGTTAAAATCAAGGCTTATTTTTTCTCATGCTTAATTGTGTTCAATAGTACATTACATTTTTTCACTCTCCCCTGAGTGAAGCCTTTTTATCCGTTCCCAGCTTCCAGTGGAATAATAAATGTCTTTCTAAAACGGAAGCAAAGGACATTATATATCACAGGATTTACCTGGAACCTACATAATTGACAAACCTACAGTGCATTTAATTTCTATAACAAGTTTTTCAACTCTGCACCCAGCCATTGATTTTAATATGTCTTTGCTTTGTAAATGAAAAAGCATCTATAAGAAAAAGTGTGCCATAAACCCATTCATTTCATGGTCAAGTCATAGAAAAATACTTTTTAGTGGATTATTCCATCTAGATATTCTTATTCTTACATCTCTCCTATAAAGCATTTTTTTCAAACACATGATAGTGATCATACTCATTTCTGAACATCTTCCAGTTTGTCAAGATATGATTCTAAACGAACATTACAGGAGACACAGAATTTCTAACAGGCCAGTAAGATTATGTGTTTATTAAAATAACTTCCTACTTTTAGTCAATATTTCTCTGCTTATTAAGTGAATTCATACAGCTGTGTAAGCCATGGTAGAAACAACTTGCCACTGTTTACTACAGCAACTCACATCAGTTTGACTACACTATTAAGTACATAATTTATATTTGACCAAAACCACCAGGAATAATTCTTCTTTACCACAGTGATAATTTCTTATCCTCATTTAGCTCAATTTACAAGTTCATCAGATGTTAATTTATGTGTGATTCTATATTGATTTTATGAACAACATTTGTGACACCTGGAAGAACTTTCCTGATTTTTTTTTGTTGCTATTTTAACTCCTCAAGAAACACTATTACAAATTCTTGTCGTACAATTTCACACACAGATAATACACGTTTCCAACAGAACCCCCTTACCCAAGTTTTAACTAAGCAGGAAGCCTATCAACGCTGCTGTCACACTGACCTCTAGTGGCAACGAAACGATCACAACTCTGTATCATTGGAGGACAGGGCAATTTTTTAAACCTTTAAGTTTTTCTTCTTTTCAGACACAGAGTCCAAAGCTCTGGTTTTCTCCCTCTTTTTTTTTTTCCAGGCAGAAAGGTAGAGGGCAAGGTGTCAAGGAGAATAAGAGAAATTAAAGTAGGTTGCCCAGAAAAGTCATTCACTTTTTTTTTAACCTAGCATAAAACTATTCAAAATGTTTTACAGATTAGAGCTTGTTTCATATTGACTAAAAGGAAGGGGATACAGCTTCTGAAGCAGAAACTTAAATTTTTCTTAGCATTCAATATTTAGTTATGTTTAGCCATTAAGAAGATGTTAACATTTAGATAACAGTAAAATATTCTTCTACTCCTGGCTCTCACATATCTATTTTACTAGCACTCCAGGCTTTAACAGGGTTTCCAGCTTAGACAAGAACACAAAAGCAACAGGGGCTGGGGGAGAAGGGGAACAGAACATTAAAGGAGAAAGATAATTGTAATATCTTTCATCATAATTTCTATGTAACAAGAAAGGTCACAAGCTATTCCCCAAAATCTTTACAAGGATAGCAATATTATGAAGTAATGTTGCTGCTGTTTAGACAGTGTCTCGAAGGTGTGTCAAGAAAAAGCCATCAGAAGTAATTTGTTAATATAACAAGTAGTGTGCAGAGTTAATAAAACATGACACCTAAAATCAGTTTCATCATAGGCCATTTACTGAGAATGTTCTGGACACTATTTCACCAAGCACAATCAATTATTCTCTGTGGAAAGCCAGTCTGAATTTCATGTGTCAATGGCATAGTTTAACTGTTTGTTTTCCAGCCAGTTATTGATATCAGAAAGTCATACAAATGCATTATCTTAAAATAGCGTGGATGGTTTCAAACTGTATGATTAAATAAAGCAAACAAGTTTGGAACAAAAAAAAGCAATTAAAAAAAAAAATTTGCTCCTTTTACCTGAGTCTTTGTGGAAAAAAAAAAAAAAAGAGTAATTCTTCAGCCTCAGTACTGGTCACTAGAACTTTTCATACAGAATTAAGCTTTATGTATTTTCAAGTAGAAGAGCCTTACCTTTATTTCATTAAACTCTTACCGGTAATGAGATTTGCAGGAATTCTGTCAGTAAGGAAATCCACCACAAGGATTCGACTTGTTGCAAAGATGACTCCTCCTTGTGTGTAAAATTCATATCGGGTATTATTTGTAATTTCATTAGTAACACGCCGAGGAAGATGAACGACTCCATCTGACCTCAGCTGATCAATAAAATACTCCTAAACCAAATACAATAAAAACACATTTCATTGTGGTAACTGATGAAACGGATGCAAAAAACCCTAAGCTTTGAGGAGCTGTGCAAAGTAAATAAAATCCATGACAGCGTAAGATACTACTTAAGGAAGTCAGAATGACCATGACTTTTTTTCTCCTTGGGTATACTTTGTTCAGTTTCAAACTCATCCAAGTGATTTAAAGATCTATGTATTTTCAGTAGCAGCTAGACAATACTTCAGCAAATATGAGCCACCAACTCCCAAAGGAGCTTACGTTTTCTCTTATGTTTTATTAGCTCAAAGACAACCACAGCAGGTAGGTCACACACATCAAGGTTACTCTTGTGAGCTGTACTCACCCGTGGCCACTAACACAAAGCCCCCATAACGCCCCCTCCCGATGCTGGGAAACCTCCCTGGTTCCGGGGAAAACAGAGCAGCATTTTTTGTACAAGTAGGGCCAAACTTGTCAGCAAGTTTCACCCCTTCGCGCTCGTTAGCTCCTTACAGATTCCTGCCACTTACAAGTTAAGAACGACTATAGGAATTATGAGGAGCCGCGCCCGGTCGGACACCTTCTCCCCGCCGGGTTCAACGCCCAGGGCTCAGCGCTGAGCGACCAGCGGGTGCCCCGCGATGCCGCCCCTGATCCCAACGAGCCCCTCCGCCCCCGGGCCCAGCCACCGCCGGGGCCGCCGGCCGCCGCGATGCGCCCGCCGAAACCGTGAGGGGGAAGGGGCGGGGCGGGCGGGCCGCGGCTGACAGGGCGCTCCCCTCACCTCCTCGGCGGGGCTGGTGTTGAGCACCAGCACCAGGCTGGCGGGCTCGCAGTAGAGGCGGAGGAAGCGCAGCAGCAAGCGGTCAACGCCGAGCCCGCGGGCGCACACCACCAGCCCGTCCTGGTGGAAGAGGTCCAGGAAGATCTGGCTCTCGTGCTCCAGCAGCGCCGCCATGGCCCCGGGGGGGCGGGGGGGGAGCGGCGCATGCGCGCCGACCGCCGCGCCCTCCCGCCGCCGAGGTGGCAGCGCCCCCTGCCGGGCGCAGGCGGGGCGGTCCTCCCGCCGCCAGTTTTCCCGCCTGCAGCGCGAGGTGCCTCAGGCGAAGCGCCTCAGGGTAGAGGTCAGTGGCGGTGGCGGCGGCAGAGGTGGAGGACCTGGAGACCCACCGGCGTGGAAAATGAGGTGGGAATGGGGACTTATCTGCCCGGCAAGCCCCCACAGGTGCTCGCGTTCAGGCGAGATGAAGCCCCCTTTCCTCCTCGTGTGTGGGGTGAATGTGCTGGGTGCAAATGTGAGACAGGGAGGTCTTTTACTTTTTTACCATAAATTATTTGTTGTTTGTTACTAATTGCTTGCATTTCTAAAGCAACAAAACTAAACTCGACTGAACTCCAGTCTGCATTCCTCACACAAGGGATCAGTACCTCAGTATTTTCCTGGTACATCATTTTTTAGTGTCCCTACCTCTGTCAGTGCAGAAAGGGCCGTTTGCTCTCACAGGGATGAGAGGCTCTTCAGGCCTGCTTTCAGAAGCAGCTCAAAATGAAGGAAGCTCCTCAAAGTTACCCTACAATTCAGCTTGGTGAAGGGCAGGTGAACTTGATTGTCTGCAGTCCCCTTTAAAATAATCAATTTTTCAGGGCTTGCTGCAGGGGGGGTGGATGCCACTTCAACTGGGTCAAAATCACCCTCTGAGAAAGCGAGGGGGGAAGTGTGACGGCTTGTTTTGCAGGGCTATGTGGCACAGGGACAGTGTACAACCAGCTTCTCCCCTAGTGGGAATGTGTGGAAAATGTTCCAAGTCTGTTTTATTTGCACTTGATATGAATTCCCAATATTTTCCCCAATATCTTCTTTTGGTAAAACGTCAATACCTGGGCATTGAATCAACTGTCTGATACATTCAAATGAATACTTTCAGTTCTTTGTTTCGCATGGTCACATGTTGGCAGCTGCAGTGGGGTTTCCATTGGTTTTTCTTTTCTGCTAAGTTAGGGAAGATAAAGTGTACAGCTGCTAACAGGTTCTCTTATTGCATATTTATTCAAGATGACACTATTAATGAAGGTGTACTTTACAATGCAGTATTTGTAAATTTGCCACAAAGTCAGGATTATGCTATAGAATCTTTTCAATTAACACAGGAAATTTTCAAATTATTTTATAATATACATTTCTGCATTATAATATGCAGTACAGAGACTCAGGGCAAAGTAAAAGAAAGTCTTTAAAAACTGGCAGAAATTAATAAAATATGGGAACTTTTCTTGTTTTTCTTATATATGTGTTATATTTCTGAAATTTTGTGCCAATACCTGAACAACTTATCTTTGCAAATTGGATCAAATTGTGAATACCATGCTTTGGTTCTCATTTTTATCTGACTGCTACTAAATTCTTTGTTATTTGTATTGAAAACTTATTTTAGACCATAAAAATGTCAGAAAAACAGTATTTTACTTTGACAACATTTTATTTTTGTGGCCTGCAGCTCATTTTACTGACCAAAACATAGTCTTACACAATACCACAACAATTATCACTAGCATTTATTGCTATTTTTGAATACTGTGTGAAAACCTTAGTCCAATAAGGCTTGTTCTTTGAAGAATTACAGTATTCTGTAGAGTTGTCCATATAATTTAGGAACCAGCCATTTCTTTGACCTACTGTTTGCTACATGAATTAAAAATAATGTTTTCTAATGGGCCAATTAAATATTTCAGACATCTCTGTAGTCTGATTTTATTTTGTACTATAATTTTTAATATTTTTTTACTTTGGCTAAGTATAGTATTAATGTACAGTTATTGTGAAATGTACTTTCTGTGCTTATATATTTATTAACCAGTAGAGGGCTGTCATTTGTTACCTTAGAAGAGCAGAATTTAGGCCTAAATCTTGCAATTCATTTTTGTGTAATTTTTCTTTGCAAAACGTTAGAGTAATATTTAAGAAGTATTCATAAAAACACAAAAAAGAACTTGTATAGGAACAGAATAAATAAAATTTGTCTAAGAATTAACTAAGAATTAGATATGATACGTAATTTTAAAGTTTGGAATAATAAGCTAGGAGAATGATATTCAGGGCAGTACATGCTAATACATTTCTGTATTTAATAATAAAGACTTGATTTTCATTTTAAACAAATTGGAACTTGTTGTATATATATGTAATAAACATTTCAACTAACTTTAGGAGTCTCATTCCATATAAAATGATAAACAAACACAAATTATAGGCTACTTTCAAGGTGACAGATTATATCAGATGGTCAGTACAGCCTATTTTCAGCCTTCTAAGAAAGACATTTACTTACATGTTTTAAAAATGCATTAACAGACCTGTTTGCTTCATCCTGCTAATGCTATATGAAAGGCAGGTTAATTGTATGGTAGTGCAACAGAACAAATCACTGGAGGTGGGATTATTATTTGGATCACTCATTATTGTTGGGATCACCAATATTAAGATTAATCTTCTCTTTAAGATATGCTTTTGACAACTATTTTTTTTTTAAATTTTATTTTTGACAAGTTATTAATCATTAGTTCGGAAGAGAAAAATGCAAGAAACCATGACTAAGTCATTAATCTGCCCATTTGTGTAATGACAACAGTGTTTCCTGAAAACTAGTAACAGTTCTTCTGTGTCATATTAATAAACTTTTCTTACTGACAATGTGAAGACCTGAGGAGGAATATCTGTGAGAAGAAAACCAATATTTAGATAACTTACGTAAAACTTATTTTATATTCTTTCTAAAACATCAGCATTTTATTTTGTCTTTGTATTTAAGTAAAACTCAGTATTTTCAGCTGTGAAAATGTGGTGAGATTTCCTACTCTGTAGATTTTTTTATTGTGTATTTGGCCTGGTTTGTTGTTTAGATTTTAGCCTGATCAACCCCATTCTCTCCAGAGAAACATCTGTGGCTGACCTAGGGGTTGTTTTGAACCTCAGTTGTGATAGCCAACTAAGAAGACTGGGCTAATTTCTTTGAAATTGCCTAAAAATTGTCGCATTTTGCAATTTCTCAAAGAGCCAATTTCATAAGAAATAAAATCTATTATATTTACCTTAAATCCTGTATACATTTTGATTCATTATCTCTGATTAGGTTTATCAATATACTAGTTCCTAAACATATTAGCTGATGAATTTTAGGAGATTAACAGCCATAGTCCTCTTATTAGAGTTACCTTGCATCATTATATTGTAGACCACATATTTATTCTTTTCACAGCTTTAGTAAAAACAAAGACCTGTTGGAGCTTATAGTTAAAAGATAAGACTGCCGAAACAAAATTGTCTGAATTAATGCATGGTTTTGTATATATATGTATAAATTTTTTTACTAGGAAAAAACTTTCTAAGAAAAAGAGCAAAAATAGAAATACTGATATTTGTCTGTAGGTATAAAGATACATTGGTAATTGAAAAATATGTTCCATAATTCTGAAATTTATGATAAGCCATCTTATAACCGCATCTGTTCACGTTCTTAGAATATTTAGTTCTGAGGTGGGCACTTTCTGTAATTTGTAATTGGCGGAAACAGATTTTTCTCCAGCAGTCTATATACAGAACACTCTTTACAGGTTAAGAAATATTTCTCCTGTGAAGGAAAATCTAATTATTCTTTTTCAAGGAAGCTATTGTGAAAATTAAACATGACATGCTTTTACTGGGTTAAAAATGAACTCCAATTAAAGAATTGATTTGGGCTACGGTCTGATGCATAGGGAACATTAGTAAGGGAAAAAGGTAAATTCTAGTCCTATATTGGCTCTGCCCAGACCATGACACCCTAGAATTACTGACTCCTTCACCTTTGTTGTGCATCTTAGATGAATAATTTATGTGGTGACTGTGTAGAATAATTCACTTTAATAGTTTCTAGAGGTAAAAGTCATGAAATACAACAAGATTTCTTTATTGCAGCAATGTATAAAAATGACAGATAGATGAAGTGTTTCAATATGTTACTTATGTTCAAGTCTGTCATACATTTCTGAGGGATGTGGTCATAGTCACTCAGGCATGTTTAGCTGTTCATTTAGTAGAAGTACTGTTACAAATTAATGACTTTGTTATTAACAAAGGAAGAAGCAATTGATGATGCAATGGGAAATATCTCAACATGGATGTATATAGACAGTATTACATAGGTGTAAACATTTGCACCCTTGTGACCAGGGTGGATTTCTTGTATAGTAGTGGCAATGCAAATCTGGTGTTGCAATTTTGTTTGAAGATTTTGTGTTTCCTGACCCTAAGTGAAAAAATATTGATGAAAACCATCATATTCTGAGTGCTACTAGAAGTGGTTTTTGTGTGTGTGTGATGTTATTACTTAAAAGTTGTTAATCTGAATTGCAGATATGTAATGTAAGTTGTTGGAACGTGTAGTTCAAAGAGTATTTATTTATCCTTGTGATTCCAGCAGAATGGTTACAAAATTTTGGGATTAGAACTGGAACTTTATGAAAATATAGGTTACTCTCGCTCATAAACCAAATATTCTATCAAGTTGTTACTTTGGTAAAGAGCTTGCAACAGGTCTTGTAGAGAAAAGCATGTAAGATAAGATTGATGCAGTGTTCTGAAGGGCATTCTTTTTAGGCACCGGGAAAACCATAGCCGATTAAGGAGCTAATTTGCACCTCAGCCTGTTATTCTCATTGGTCCATGTTGAGAAAGGAGTGAGGTTCTTTTCCTTCCAAAGCATATTTGCTTTAGTGGGTAAACCAGATTCAGTCATTGTATTTAAAGCTCTATTCCAAAACCAGTGTTTGCTGTGTAAGTGAACAAGATAACTTTGTATAAAGTATAGAGCAACAACATTGCTGGAGTAGTGTCCTGTGGGTAACACAAAAGCCAAAATTGTGACTGTTCCTAAATTTCAGTGGTAAAAAAGTGTTAGTTTACAAGTAGTATGAACTAACTTGTTTATCAGGTTTATACAGACGTTTTTCCTAAGGCATATGATCACATTTACTGTTTCTCCAATACAAGTATAGTTTAGCAAGGAAATGTACTAACATAACAATTAAAAATATTTTCATATTAATTTGAAAATTGTAAAAGTGGGATTAATATTATTTTACATGATCGACATTTCTAATTAGAGTGCTTGTAGCCTATTATTGAAGCAGGATATTGCTGCTAATATAGGATCACATGTAATAATTTACTTACACTTTAATAACTGCAGGAAACTGAAGTTTCTTCACTGAAAGAATATTCTAATTTTCTCTACAGGGCAGATTCATACCTCTATAACTTCTCCTTGACTTCTAAAGAGAACATAAAGTTAACATGAATAAACTTTCCCAATATATGGAATTTTCCATTCCTCTAAACATTTGATTATAGAATACATACAGCAAAGACAGCAATTGCAGCATTTTTACACTGTTGTACAATGTTTTATTCATGTACTTCTTGAATCAGCAGATCTATTCAGGGAATTTGAGGGTTAAAAACTGAGTTGACCAAATCCACAATTACTAGAACTAGACATGGACGGCAACCAAGCAGAAGAAATCAGGACTCAAATTTCAGACTTGATCTTCTGAATTCTGCACCATCAATTCATGCCTTGCCCAGTGATGTCAACTGTCCTATAACGTGCTGTGTAAGTGTGACTGTTCAAGACAGCCAGGAAAATGACATCTTACTTTAGATAACTATTTTCTAGTAGAGAGATTTAGATTCTTAGATTTAGAAAAGGCTCATCCCTGCTTCTACTACACCAAGTAAAACATGACTTGTAAGTAAATAAAATGGCATCTGGCTAGGTGATGTGTTTCAGTGAAGTAAAGGATGGTTAACTCTTATAGGAAAGAAAAACTAAGCGTCTGACTGAAAATACAATGTATAGAAGCTCTACAGTATAAATGTTACTATTTTCTTAGAGTGTTTTCATCTTGGGCAGTTCAAAGTGAGAAATAAAGCTCTTTCCTACCAGTGTTACATTATTTCAAAGGAAATAGTTCAGGGATCGTGATACTTCCTCTTCTCTTTATTTCAGTAATTGTTGGCTTTTACATCCTAGTTTGAATATGTCATATTTCCCAGAAATGCATCAAGGAAACTAACCTTCTCTTTAGTAAATAGTATCTGGAACATCTTTGGAGCATTTATAAGCTTGAATGGATTTCTTGGGATTTATCACGCAACAGAAAAATCAAAATTGGAATCTACATCTTTACTTGCATTTCAAATCAATACGTCTTTTCTACTCTTTACTCACAGTAACTGTATCTGAAAAATTAGATATGTACCAAATTATCACACCTCTCAGATTCCTGTCTTAGAGAGATAGTATTATGAATGTGCAATCTGTTCTATTTTTAATGATATTTTAAACTCAATTTAAAGTAGAGAGAAAACTGTTGGCTTACATTCTTCAGAACCTGTAGGAAACCTCTAATTATGAAGCAGCAATAATCATTTCATAGCTAAGACTGAAGCTGGCTTCTTATTTTAGACCTGAATAGTAAAGTGTCTTTACTGTGCTCCAAGAGTTCTTGGAATCTCAATTTTTAAACTTTTCATGCTGCATTTTATCCTGGAGTGTATGTTTCTAGGGAGTTTGTAGGTTTTTCAGGTAAAATGATTTACAAATATAACACTCAAAAATCTCATCTGACTGTTGAACTTTTTCTTAGATCCTTGAAGGTGTGAGGCCTACAGATGTCTCCATCATTTAATTCTTCTCTTGCTAAGAAAACAAGTACATTGTTTGAGAGATATGATCTTTGTATGTTAATAAGGAATGATGGCGTATTGGGTTTGTGTGGTGAGGTTTTGGTAGTAGTAGGGCTACAAGGGTGGCTTCTGTGATAAGATGCCAGAAGCTTCCCCTATATCCGATAGAACGCATGCCAGCCGGCTCCAAGCCAATGGGCTGGGATGTATAATACCAAAGAACTCATCCACACAAATATGCTCCAAAAAGAACCTGGAAGAGGGGAGACCATGAAGGCTTTTCCTACACGGTGGTTTAATTTTCTCTTGAATTTTGAAGTCTTAGGCAGTATTACACTTTCTTTTGCTGTCATTGTGTCATGGTTTGCCGTGAGCTGCTTTGAGACAAGGACTGAATTACTAGAGATGGTTTCCATAGCAATTACAACGATTTGAATATGCATGGAACTACTTTCTCATTGTTTCCATTTTTCCAAGGATTTTTATTTACCAGATAAATGGTGCAAGTTATAACTTTATTAAGAACTGTAAAGGGGATTCATTATTTTTGGGGGAGAAGCTATCTTAATTATGGCTTTGCTGCATTTGCCAAAACCATAGTGAATAATTTGGCAATTTAAAAAAATACTATTATTATTTGCTCACTTTTGTAGCTTAATGGAACTTATACATGTGCCACAGCCATTTCAGTTCACAGGACGCTGTCTTCATGCAGATAGATCATAGTTTAAGCTGAGAGTGGTTCAGATGTGTGAACGTGCTTAATTTTCCTGGCTGTTCTTCAGAGTCAGGTCAAATGGAGTGAATAGCGTCATAGCCTGTCAGGTGACATCCGTGAAATCCTTTACTTTGTGTTTGTGCAGTGACTAACAAAAGAGGATCAATCACTGTTTGGGATCTTCAAACTGTACTGCAATATAAAAAATGAGTACTGATAAGTAGATTTGGTCCAGTTCCATGCTGCCTTTGGTCCTTGAATGATCTATTGACAGGATTTCCAAATTATGACAAAATTCTCCATTATGTCTACTATATATGGATCATTTTCTAAATTATACTGTAGTAATATAGTAACATGATCTTATATTTTGTCCTCTCTTCCCTTGCGAAGCTTCTATTGACACTTGATTTCTGGTTTGTCATAACAAAATTAGGGGTATACCTTTCTTCTAGACAGTTATGTATTACATCTGATTATTTGCAGTTTGTTTTGTGTCAATTTTTTTTGTACTCATACAGCCAAAAATTAGTGAACCACACAGATTTGTTATGAGGTAAAATGTCTGACTCTATATAGTTTCACAGATGGAACGGTGCTAGTTTCACAGTGGATGTGCTACTAAAACTAAAAAGGAACAGCATGAAAAACATTTTATCTATAAGCTAAGATTCTCATTGAAATGTCTGTATTTGGTACGCAAAAATGATGACTGAATGCTTAAGGTGTTTGTTAAGAAATGAACTCAAGCTGTACTTGTGACAGATTTACTAAATTTTCTTTGGATTTTTAAAAAGTTTTCTTCTTAAGGGAAATTTAAGAAGTGAGTATCGCCTTAGATCTCTGAATTCCTGCTGAAGATTGTCAGAACTTTTGAATATAACCACTCTCTTTGCACAAATGTTTTAGACAAGAATTTAGAGTGGAATTCTAGATTCTGCCATGAGATTTGCATATGCTACTTCTATGGATCCTAAAGAATCAAAGTTAATTGCGGTAATTTGCTGTAGAGCTGTGTGGTGCATCTAATCAAAATATATAGACTGACAAGAAAATCTCCAGTCAAGCATACTCATTTTAAAAAATGAATGGTACAATTTCAGTACCATTAATAGCTCATTATGGGTAAGTATTATTTCTTCTGCTATGCCTTCTTTGGCACGCTCTTAATGTACCAAATCTGCCCTCCCATCTTTCTTTGTGCTGTTATCAACCACTGTCTCCCCTCTAAAGTCTTTTCAGAGAACCTCTCAATCCCCTCTACCCTGTTAAAAAACCCCACAAACTTACTTCTGAAAACAGCTCCTGGAAGGGACTCCTCTCAGAATGTGATACATGTGGGGTGAGAGACAAAGGACAATACATATCTAGGGTTGCATGGCTGAGAAATGTAAGAAGTGTTACCTTTGTTGGTGGATTGTCTGACATCCCATACAGATGCATACAATTCAAAGATATCTACAGTGAAGTTTCAGCTAATTTTCTTCCTGGATTTCACTGTACCCCTTTCTTACCACTTGTTTAGGCAGCAACAGGTTACAATATGTCCCTTCTGTGCTGTCACTGTGCATGCTTAATGCTGGTTTTTAGCTTCCAAGAGAGCTCCCAGTATTGTCACTTTCAGATGGAGAGCTGCAGACAAAAAAAAAATCTCTGTCCTGAGTCCCTTTGCATCCTTTTCTTCAAACAGAGTTGCTCAAATCTCATTCTTTCTTTGCAGTACTATCCCATATATTATCTCTTTTTTTAATCTCTTCTTTTTGCTTTAGAAAACTGAAGTTGTAACTGTAAGATACTTTCACAAATCTGTAAAGTCCTTGTTGATTCAGCTTTGATTCTTTTTGTTCCTCTAATGAAAGGAAAACTACTCAGATTGGGCAGTTACGAAACTGCCATAGAGGTGCTCAAACATAATCTATTTTGTTTGTAATCCTTGCATGCTGTTGCTTAGTAAAATAAGTTAAACTAGTCAATTCAGTCTTTAGTATATGTAGCTTTAAATTTTGTAGCTTTATTTTAATTTAATTTAAACTCTTACTACTTACTTTTGGATAAAGTTCTGCAGATGTCATCATTGTAGGAAAACAGTAGGGGAGAAAGAACAGTAACATATATATGAAAAAAAGATGTTGCTAAAATTCACAGAGAATGCTAACTCTTTGAATGTGGCAATGTATATTGGGCAGGCCTTCGGATTTTGAAATATTTTAAAGAGTTTTGGAAAATAAGTCTTGATCTAACTTTTTAGCCTTTGAAGCATTACTACATGACCCCATTTGCAAATGTTCATAATCCTATAAAAGAGATATATAATGAGGTTCTTAAAAATCCTTGAACATTGATTAAAGTACTTTAGAATCCAAAGAATCATACTCATATTCATGCATGATAAAACAAGGGCCTTTATATTAAACTGGTTACCTGCAAAATCTTCTAGGCATTTTAGTTTTTAATTCTCTCTGCCCTAAGTCTGATGTTTGATTGCTGCTGCAGCCAAATCTCCCAGTTAGATTACCAGGGAATCCAGGATTACACTTTCAATGCCTTATTCAAAATACATATATATTCAAAAAGGAATAGATAAATGGATGACTGGGAAACACAGCAGATTCAGGTATGTTCATACTGTACTTTGTCCTGTTTTTAACTAGAATGATCTGCCTCAGTTAACATTTAGTCTTATATTTTTCAACCTAAAATAGGAAATACTAAATTATTTCTAACGCCATGTTTTGGTAGCATTTGAGTTTTAATGGTATGCACTGAAGTAATGAAAATACATAGGGTTAAGGGTGATTAAATATGCCAGACTACTGCTGGCACCCTGTGTGTAATTATATGTCTTCTAAGCACCAAATGCAATGCAGAGTATCACTGTGAAGTATTATTTGTAGCGTTGTAATAGTCAGCAACTCTTTTGTTGTTTGGTTTGTCTTCTAATAATGCTTTAAAGCTTTCTTAATATTTATCCTAATTAACATAATTTTTAATCCCCTACTTTTGGGGAATGAAATAATTGTAGCCCTATTGAGCAAATGACTTTATCTTTCTAGCAGTAGTCTCTTGGCACTTTCTTGAAAAGCCTAAGAGTACTTCCAGCTATAAACTGCACATTATAGGGTTTTTTATGGTGGAGGAAAACGGTTTTCGTATCTATAGCCTACTATTTCAACCTGGCTAATCTTGGTAGTAACTGAAGGTTACAAAGTCATACAAAGGTTCTTTAGATACAGAAGCAAAGTAGACTGACAGTATCAGCCCAATTTCTATTGAATAGGTGTCCATATCACAGAAAAACCTGGCATGATTGGCACTAATTGGCAACCTTGTTGGCAGATTCTGGAATACAGTCCAAAGACTGATTGGATAAAGAGGATGAACTATTGCAGCTACCTACATTCAGAGGTAGCTGTTTCTTGCCAGCATTGACAGCTATTGGTGGAGTGTGGTATGAACCTTGGAAAGTCTTTGGTTCTTTTTCTTCATCCTTTCTGTAGATTTCGGATTTCAGCATTTCAGAGTAATACTAATACCTCTCAGAGAAACAAAAATCACTTCAAGACTTAATAAAAAGAAATCAAGTTGATACTGTTCCTGAAATTTCATACAATAAAAAAAATATTAGCAGAAGAGATGAGGTATTTTTCTTGTCAGTCATATCAAGAGAGTTACTATTTTGACTTCTACCAGAAGAGAGGAATGCCATAAAGTTTCTCAGTATGGAGGGTGAATTCAGGGAGGTGGAGAGGAATTGTCTCAATAGGGGTGTGGAGTTTGTAGGGAAATAATCAAGATACTATTCTGGTTTTTTTTTTTCCTTAAGACTTGGCATGTTAGCTAAAAATACAGATTTTAGATGATTTTTAGGAGATTTTTTTCTACTGCGTTTTTTTTTTTGCCTCTATGTGTTGATTCAGACAGCATCTGACTGTTGCAGTCCAAACCAGTATTTTAATAAGCAACTGGTTTGGGTTATTGTGTTGACATTCATCATGCAGATCTGGTATATCTGAAGATCAGCAGAAGATCTTGTGCACAGTTCCTTACTTTTTCTCTCAGGACTTCTGGCTCTCACGCTGAAAATTAATTTAAAACTAATTAAAAAAGATGAAAATACTTAGGATCATTTATCCTTTTAATTAAATTAGAAGACTTGAGGGAATGTTTGTGGTCATTTGCGACCACTCACATATTTCAATTGTAAATTAATGGGAAATATGTTCCCAGAGTCACCTGCGGATAGTCCCATGAGTCATGTTACTTGCTGCTCTTTCAGAAAACTTCAGTGAATGTGTGCTGGGGTAATCTGATAGAGAAGTATTACATTGGACTGAAACTTAGGAAAAATACCTTCTCCACACACAAATTATTATTCCAAACATCAAAATATGTTCTGAAGTCTTTACAATGAGTTACATACTAAAGACCAAGGAACTTTTTTCTTCGTGGAATTTAGTTTGTAGACCTCTGTTGATAGGCATGTTTTAATACACTTTCCCTAAGTGAAATGTATAACCAAAAATATTAAAATTTTCTTGATAGCATGACATAAAGGTTCAAGTATAAATACTATATAGTTGAACAGATTCACAGATTCACAGATTTGACAGAGTTGGAAGGGACCTCTAGAGATCATCTAGTCCAACTCCCCTGCTAAAGCAGG
>JAOXNO010000070.1:11479495-11490827 GCA_028565335.1 Limnodromus scolopaceus | reverse complement strand
GCCAGGCTGGATGGGGCTTTGAGCAACCTGCTCTAGTGGGAGGTGTCCCTGCCCATAGCAGGGGGGTTGGAACTTGATGATCCTTAAGGTCCCTTCCAACCCTAATGATTCTATGATTCTATGATTCTATGATTTTGTAAGTCACTTCTTCCAGACTTTTAGGGAGCTTTAGCTTGAGGTATGCATCTGGTTGGTTTATTCAATATATTTTTTTATTTGGTGAAGCAATATACTTGATTTACAACATCCTGCCCAATGGCACTGAGGTTGGATAACTCTTCTTAACACTAGTTGTAATGAGAATTTCTGGGTTGGATTAAATACTAGAGGGAGAAGGAAGAATAGACAAAGAATAAAATGTCACAATTTTAGTTGTTACATGTATGGTAGAGGCCCTAGATTTTCTGTTGTCTTTCATCATGAGGAATTTTGTCTCAGAGCTGATTTTTCACTTATATTGATGGCAGAGAAAAGGTGAAATTTGCAGGCTAAGGGATGAAAAGACTTCTTAGGATCCCTCCTTTCTATTTTTCTTGTATGTTTGCCACTGTGAACTCAGAGTTTCTTTTCTGCTGGCTAGGGCTTAGGAGATAGCTCTGTCCCACATCACATTCCTCTGTTTTCTAGAATTTACTCTACTTTTACACTTCATGGGGATTCTTTAAAAACCATGTACTGTATGAAATTCATCTTCTTCAAGAAAGTACAGATGTAAAATATATATAACTCTACAGCAGATACTTGATCAGCTTTGTAGTTGAGCCCTTGATGTGCCCCAAAATGATCTGTAAATACAATGAAGCTGTAATGAAATGTGTCAGCTTGGAATGGAAAGTCTCGGCTTAGTACCAGGGCTATGTCTCTGGGAATCAGTGTGGTGTTGTGTTAATATTGCAGGCTCATGAATGTTTTAGCTTGAGTAAATGCAAAAATCCTTCAGACTCTGTCCTTTATATATCTGGTTGGCTGGAAGAATCTGCTGCAGGGTTAGTTAGCTTTCTACTATGATTCATAGATGTGCTTTCTCATCTATGTTATTCTTATACGGTGAATGTTGCTATGTTCCCCTTTCTTTGAAATGAAATGCTCTTGCCTGTTGTTTAGAGTACTAGAACTCAGATATTTTGAAAAGTATAATTAATTCAAAAGGTTATATGACTTTTTTGAGGGGCAATTCCTGCTCAGCAGCACCTGTTTGCCTGTTCACTCAACATGAATTCACTGAATCTTTATCTTCTCTCCTTCCTTTCTGTATTTTATCTTCATCTTTGTAGAAAGGAGAAAGCTCAGCCTCAGAGATCCAGTTGAAAAATCTCCCTGCATATAGAAAATGATAACCATGTGGTATAGAACAGGAGGGAGAATATGAGGAAAATGGGAGATAAGAAGTACTTTACTCAGATACATGTTTACCAAATGAGATAGAGGTCTAGAAAAGTAAAAGAGGGATGGGGGGTAGAGGGGAACACAATACATGCACAGGCTGTCTCCTGTAGACAATTCAGCTGTATATTTCGATAAACTCTTTTCTGACTTTTTAGGTGTACTCTCATTTCTTTGAACTATAGTGATGACACAGGAAACACCTGACAAGATATTTCTGACAAAAAAACATTATTTCAATCCAGAAACCGAAAAATAGCACATGCACAAAATCCTAATACTTCAAGGTATATTTTGATAAGAATTCATATGGAGATCAGTATTTTAAATAACAAATATTTAAAATTAACTTATTTTTAAAATAATTGGTAGGTGGTTTGCTTTTCAAAAGTGCTAAGCGACCAGTTGCTCTTACTAATGTCATTAGAGAGCTAGAAGATGCTTAACAGTTCTAACCATCAGGTAATATATATTTAGTATTGGTTTAACACCATTAACCCCTGTTCCCGTTGAACTCAATGTGAGTTTTATAATCAAATTCATAGACTCATAGAATGTTTAATGTGAGAAGGGACCTCAGGAAGTCATCTAGTCTAATGTGCTGCTCAAAGCTGGGGCCACTGTGCACGTGATCAATACTGCACGATTTTGAATATTGTTCCTTAAAACAGTTCAGAAAAATGCATGATATGCAAATGCTTATCTGAACCAAGAGCAGTGTCTGAAACACTTGACATGAACCTTTAACCCATCAGGTCTGAGACTTTGAGAGCCTTTGAGGCTAGATCTTCAAATCAGTAGCACAGTCACGTGTTCTTTTGTTGTTTGTTTTTAAAAAATCTATTTTAATTTAAAAAGCAGTGTAGTCTCATACACTATATACAAGTATTAACCATCAGTTGATTTAAATAATAATCTTTAATTGCTTCGGTAGTATTCATCAGCAGTAAAAGTAAATAATGATTCTGGTTGACAGAAAAGCAGTGGAACACAGGTCAAGAGGCAAAATTAAAACATGCAAATAATTTTGAATTACTATTTAATAAGCTATGTTTTTACAGTTAATTTTCCAGGAGAAAAGAAAAAAAAAAGACAGAACTCCATGCTTCTACAAAATATTCCAGTTCCTTGACAACTGCAGGTGTTTATTATGATTGAAAATTCCACAAATGGAAAAAGGAAAATGGAGAAATAAGTGCAGACTACAACATGTACAACACAGTAGTTTTTAATCCAGAAAAGGTGTTAAACGTGCACTCTGTGTGCAGAGGTTTAAAATAAGGTATTTTAAAGTTAATAGTTACAAAGGAGAGTTCATAACTGAAAAGAAAGGGATATTGTATGGAAGAGTTGAAGAGATTGCTTGAAGATATTGTCTGTGAAGGGAGCATTTGGCAACTTTGCTAAGCAGGAAAAATGAGCCTACTTTGATGTGCTGTGCCGACTCTTCCGTGGCTAGTCGCTACGTTTTCCTCTGCTGCACTGGGTAGAAGAATAAAGTATTTTGCCAGCGTGGTGGGAATTTTTTTGTTTGTTTGTTTGTTTTTGTCTTGGCATTTTGCCAACCCATCATGTTTGATTAATTAATTGTTTACATTAACAGGAAGCAGACATAACCTGCCATCTTTAGGAAGTTTAGGCTTAGCTCGTGAACAGAAGGGAATGGAAGCATCAGTTTAAGGAGATTGTCCTTGCCTTCTCAGTTCACTGTCTTGCTGGGATAATTGTTTTTCAACCTGCAAATGAGAATAAAAAAGAAGAGCAGAGCTCTGTTCACTGTTGAGTTTATTAGGAAAAATGGAGTCTTAGCTCTTTGCACATATGGATGAAACTGCTTTTATGAGGAGAGAGAAAATAGAAGAGCAACTTAAATAGTAATTTGGTAGATTGAAATATCCTCTGTTAAAGAAAGGTGGCACCCTGATAAGTGGATTGGCTTCCTAGTATTTTGAAGTTTGGAATAGATGGGCAAATATATCAAAACAATTAAAAATATGTCTTTTCACTCAAAGTAGAGAATCTCCTGGGCAGTAAAAACACCCATGCAGTGTACCAATTCTGTCTTCCTGGAGAAAATTCTTCCCTTTGTTTTAGCTAGAGATCACTGATTGGAGTGATGCTGGGCAGTCACAAGATGAAGATTTCATTGTTTTCATGTATCTTGCTAAAAATATTACTTGAATAACCGAACTATTGTTTTTTAGAAAAAGTTTGCAAGGCACTGAATTTTTACATATGAATACATGAGGGTTTTAAATGTAGAACTGAGGGAAAATACTAGGAGAGACTGATGTTACCTCTGTGTCTGAGTTTAGTACACAGAAGGAATTAAGCAAAACCAAATTGTTAAGATTTTGGATTTGGATTTCCAGCATGCTTCTTTTTTCCATAGTGAAGCTTACTTTCTAGCCATTTTTTACATCCGTAACTATACAAATCTCCACAGAAAAAAATTTAGGGCAGGTGCTTTGAACAATCCAAATCCAAGAATAAAGAACCAAGAATAAATAGGCTGGAGAAACTCCCCTTTCTGTTTATTAGTGACAGATTTCGGTTATACTTATGTTCTGGGTACATAACCAATGTCAGCTATAGATGTTTCTCTTCCTGCAGCTGGGGACGAGCTCCCTTTCTCCTGCGGGCATATACATGGCTGCCTGTTCTGAATAAGATGAACCTCTCAAGGATATCAGCAAAGCCAGAATACTAAAAAATAGAAGTAACTGATCAAAAGATTGTCTTTTGCAGATCATATTTGTGTCAGTGGCATAGCAGTGTCTCCTAATAACTTGTGTTTGTGAACTTTGCAACAGAAATGCACTACATATTTCACTATTAAATATAAAAGATTTCACTATCAAATCTTGAAACCGGAAGCTTCATGTTTCTACTTAGACCAGCATAAGCTTGCTGAAATACAGATATGCCTTCAGACATGGGTTATGGCTTGAGTCACATGAGATTAATGTAGTTTTGTATTTTTTATGAAATTCAATCTTCACTCTAAATGTAGATATGTGATTTTTTGAGGTTTTTTATTGGTTTTTTTTTTGGTTGGTTGGTTGGGGTTTTTTTAGCACAGAACTTGCATTTTCAGTTAAATGCTTCTTGTCTATTTGTGCGAGCAGTGGTACAGCCTATATTTCTGAAAATGATGGGACTCATTAAACAAACGTTTATTTAAACCATTGGTGTCATGAGAAAGTATAATTACAGCAGCAGTTTCTTATTCTGCCATACATAAAAGTTTGGTCTGTGATAAACTCCAGAAAAAACATGTAGTTAGTGCTACATATAAAACAATTTTAAGAACTGTTTTTCAAAAGAGCCTATGTTAACAATGAAAGAGAAGGTTTAGTAGTATTTTCCTTTATTCTGGTATAAATTGAACAGGTAAGAATGAGTTTAAAGTTTTGTAGATTGCCTTGTCTCCCTTTTTTAATCCTTCCAAGGGAAAAAATTTGAATAAATGAAAGTATGAATCTGAAAGGCATGAATCTAAAATTCCCATTTGTATGCTTGTGTATATAATATGTATAAATATTTTAAATTTCTCTATGTTCCTGTCCTTCCTCATAGAAACAGTAAGTATGTGCTTAATTCATTTTCTCCTTCTCCTTTAAATTGTTTAGTGACATGCCTGCATTCTTGATGTTTTTCCCAGACAGATGCAATATGCAATGTATTATTTCAGCTGGAATCTAACAAACATGATTAAAGTTGTTGACTTCTTTAATTGGATACAATAACACTGTTTTTATAGGAGTCATTTGTTGGATCAGTGTGTGAACTGAAAAACAAACAGTTGATACCAAGGAACTAGTTCCATATTGCGTGAATATAGTGTAGTGCTCCTTGCATGAATTAATGCTGAAGTTTGCTATGGTCTTGGTTTATAAACTTGTAAAAGATGCATTCCAAGAACATGTAAAATAAGATGCACACACTGATTTTCACAACTGCCACCACCTAGCTTTCTAACAGATGATAAAGGTCTTTGTCAATATGTCTATGCAGGTAAACAAGCCAAAATGTTACATATGCATATATATGCAGCATAATGCTTGCAGATATGCCCAAATAAAAGTATACGTGTATGTGTCTTAAGATTACTTCCTCACTTCTGTGAAAGTCCAAGTTTTCTGCTGAGGGTGAATCATTCTAAGATGATTAGATTATAGCTTGTAAAATCTGGTTTTTTTCCTGTTTAGGAATCATTATGTCAGTTTTATAAGCTTAGACACCAAACTCTTTGTTGCCTATAATGGTAAGTGACAAAGTATGGAGTAAAGATAAGGAAGTCCTGTAGTGAGTAAATTTAAGTTGAAATTCCAACACATTTTTCCTTAAAAACCTATAATGTTTATCACTTACTTTGGTTAATAACTATATTTATGATCCTTTTAAAGAGAAGGAGAGAGTTCACAGTGTGCTACAAAGAAATATTTTTTTTAATTAATCTGAGTGTTTCATAAGTTTGAATACAAAACACGTTCAGAGAATATGTTACATACCTTCTCTGTTTAATGCAATGGATATTTACTACAAACTGGTGTGCAGTTATGCATCTACACTCTGATTTGGCCAGATGCAAGTCTATTGTTGCCAAAAAAGCAGGTGTAGGTCAGGAGCCTGAGGGCAGTGGTAGTCCTTAATTGCCCTAATCATCCTCACCTGGGACCTCCACCCACCCACTCTGCTCCCTGACCTGGGAGCTCTATTTAATCTTTGGCCAGCCCTACCTTGCCTGGATGCTGGGGGACTGGGCCTTTATTGGTGAGGCTGCTGCCCTGGTGTGTGCTGTGGTCACCCTTATTTTCTGACTTGCCTCCTGGTGAAACAGGCTTGCTCTTGCTGCTCCCTGACAGGCTCAATATTGTGTTAGGGTTGTGATATGGTTTCTGGTTTGAAGGGGACTCGGACTGAGTGATCTGGAGCACAGGTAGATCTGGTGCCTGGCAGTCTGCCTCTGTAGGTATGTAAGCATGTCATTAATGTGGGAATTTTTGTCCTGGATTGGAATGTACACAGAGATTTGAGGATATTTAATACTTTTATGAGGGTTTTCAGTACTTTAATTTGAGGTATTTAATACTTTAAGAAGAGCCGATAGTAAGTAGCTAATCGGTAATTCTTTTACTCTAAAAACAACAGATTTTTGGTTTTTTGATCACAAACAACTAGGGCTGTACAAAATAAAAAAGTTGTTCTGGATGTCAGTATAGGAATAGGTTTCCCTGGTCAATATTAGTGAAATTTGTCATATCTTCCAAACTGACTTGAGTAACTCCTATAATCAGATGTTGGGTATGGACCTGCGTGCCAGTGTTTGGCTGTTGCTGGCTGACATCTTTTCTTGGTTACTCCAGCTATGTACCAAACTGTGTACTCCACCTCTAAAACACTTGGGTAGATGAACTTTAAAACAAAAGACAAAACCCCTCAATATTAAGAAAGCAATAGAAAAGGCGAGAGTGAGCTGAAAGAGGATGACATACCAAGCAGGAGATGGAATCGGAGCAGGGGAATATTACAAACCAGTTTCCAGCATTCAGTGATAGTTAAATGGATAAACAGGAATGTGTTTTGGTAAAATACTGTGCGTAATATTTCTGTGAAGAAGACAATGAACTCATCCCATGTCATCTGACAATAGGACTAGAAGTCTGTCAGAAAGAGCTTAGGTAAAGTTATCTGTTAGGTATGGCTGATACCATGCAGGAGACAGACTCTTTATAGTTAATTATAGCTAAAGAGAGAACAACAACATATAAAAATGGATATTGAGTGCTCATCTCATAAGAAGTGGAGATGGAGTAAAAGAATAATAAAATGAATCTTTATGTTTTCAATATATGAAAGGATTTTCTTGTTCTGAGTGTTGCATGTTTTTTCTTACATTTTTCTGAAGTCAGTGTGATGAGTTTGTCTGGACAGATTGTTTTGGAGATTGAGTGGCTCATGTGCATGAAGAGACCATAAATCTTTATAATAATAATGAAAACCAAGCGAACTATTTAAAGACTGATTAAAAAACGAGGTGCTTTTGCAGCTGAATATATTTTTGTGTGTTTTCAACTGATGTAAGGAGGAAGGTGCCATCCATATTTATGCTTCATTAAATAAGCATAAGGAGACCTGAAAAGTAAAAAGGAAAACTGCAACTTTCTTCCTTGTCAATATGAAGGAACTTGTCAGTGAGAGAAGTGCTATTTAAATTGTGCCAGCCAAAAATGGGGATTGGGAACAAAGCACCTGAATAGAGTCTGTTCCCAGATTCCAGAAGAAAGAAATCTCAATTATCCAACGTCAACAAATACCAAATGCTTTTCTATGTGATTCTAAATTCTGACATGAAGAATTAACATCACCAGCTACTAGACTGGTTTGATATCTTCAGTATTTCAGGAAATGCAATAATTAATATTTTTTTTCTTTTCTGAAGTTGCGAACTTTTTTTTTTTTAAATGATGGCTCTAGAAGTTCTGTTTTTGTCTACTCTACAAATACTGTTAATAAAGATGTTTGCAGCTACACCTAAGCATGAGCAACATGCTTTATTACATATCACAAATAATCTATTTTTTTCTGATTCTATCACAAACATTTTGCTGTGACTTTATCATCAGTTCTTTAAATATGATGAAATGTCATAAAGGAGGTCCTTGCGTTGTAAGGTTTTATAGGATAAAAATATATTTGTGGTCCAGCATTTTCTTGATACATGTAGAGAAACTGCAGTGTTAGTCACTATTAATATATTCTTATGTTTAAGAAATTAGGGGTTGGGGAAGGAGAAAATCAGAGGTATACACCACTGCTAAAGCTAAATCTCTTCTGTGATAGGTTGTAACTTCTGCATCCTTATACCTTTCTCTTATACAGCTGGAGAACTGCAAATTAACACAGTTTGACTGGAGTTCTGTAAAAGTGGCTTCTGCGGTGGCAATGGTATGTGTGCTTGGTGAATAGTAATAGATTCTTAACATGTATATAACAGGAAAGAACAATCATCAGATTTTTTTTTGTTATCTGTGTATTTTAATTATTGATGGTAAGACGCAGCTTCAGTTATCAAAGAAAAATGTGGAAAACACTTTAAACAGCAACTGATGATGCAAACCCTTGAGCTCATTAAAACATAGGTTCTGTATTCAATTCCTTTTATTACACTAGGTCTTTCAAATTTGCTTCATTATTCTTTGTCTTCAAGTGTTCAGTTGGCAGTTAGTTTTCTTTTAGTCTCTTGAGTTTCAACTGAGTGAATGTTAAGCTATCTGCTTTCATATCCAGGTACTCTTTGATTTTGAAAGTCCATCTACTAAATACCTTGGCTGGTTTATGGTTCCTGTCTTTACAGGAGTGTATAACTGTTTGTTTCTAAACTTTTCCATTCCTTACTATGATTTAGAACTTTTCACTTGGGTCTCTGCAGTTTATCGAAACAGAAGCTGATGGAAGATGTAAACAAATAAACAGGATTTTCAACCCTTCTGCATTAGAATATCTTTTTGTGTGAAGCATTGTAGTGTAGTAGCTATATTAAAAATGTTTAGAACAAAAAAAGAATTTTCTCAAGAACTGAAATACACATGAATGTGTGTGTACTCTGGGATTAACTCTAATGTAGTTTGGTTTAAAAATTCCTTTCGTCTTTAGTATTCTGGCAACATTAGCATGCAGATCATTTAGAAATTAATAAAATTATTATATTTGTAACAGGTTTGGAAAAAAACCCAAAATGCAATCCCAAACCAACAAACACCCAAGCACCCTGTCCCAACAAAAAAACCCAACCAAACAAATCTTGTGTTGCTGTAACATGCTGATGTTGTTTGGCTTAATAAAGTAAAAGGCAGGCAACTGTCAGGAAAAATGTCAAATGAACTATTGTGAAATACTCCATTTTTGATTGTTACAATGTAGGTACCATTTCCTGTTGGTTTAGGCTGGACTTTACTGAATGAAACTATTACTAAGCATTTTTCCACTCCATTTATTTAAGATGGCTCAAATCATTCTTTCTTTTCAGTATCTCAAAGTTACTTACCTATAGAGTTACATTAACTGTGTGGGGAAGATTACCACAGGCACATGTGGAAAATGTTAAGTAAATGATAAAAAGCATTCCTTAAAAATCACAACACGGAGTTTTTACCTTTTCCTTTTTCATCCCTTTGGGCCTATTCTTTCTGTTACATTTGCTAAGAGAAGTCCCTCTTGTAGACTGTCACCATCTTCATGTTGTCCTGCTATTGGCAAAAATTAAAATAAGATTTAATATCACCTGTTTTTTTTTTCTTTGCTAGTTATATTTGTTCTTAGCGTATATATTCAAAGGCATGTGTATGTGTGTGTTTATGTACCAGTTATCCCACTTTTTATGTAATTTACCTAAGAAGTGTGTTCAGAGAAGGGCAGTGAAGCTGGTGAGGTAGAGAACAAGTCTTACGAGGAGCAGCTGAGGGAACTGGGGCCTGCAGAAAAAGAGGCCAAGGGGAGACCTTATTGCTCTCTGCAACTGCCTGAAAGGAGATTGTAGCGAAGCGGGGTCAGTCTCTTCTCCCAAATCACAGGCGATGGGACAAGAGGAAATGGCCTCAAGTTGCCTCAAGGGGACGTTTAGATTGGGTATTTGGAAAAATTCCTTCACTGAAAGAGTTATCAAGCAGTGAAACAGACTGCCCAGGGAAGTCGCTGGGTCACCATCTCTGGAGGTGTTTAAAAGACGTGTAGATGTAGTGCGTAGAGACATGGTTTAGTGGTAACTTGGCAGTGCAAGGCTAACGGTTGGACTTGATGATCTTAAAGGTTTTTTCCAACCAAAATGATTCTATGATTCTATAATTCATTATCCTAGTGGTCTATAGCATCTTCCAGAATCTATGTTCTGTATTTATCTGTGACAATTTATTTTAGAATAAGCTAACTTTTTTTTTTAACCTGTCTATTGACTCACTTTTTTAGCGAATGCTTTCAATGTATTTTGAATGTTGTAATGGGGATACATTAACAGCACCAATGTGATGTACATAATGGAAGAGAAGCCTTCAAATAATGCAGTTGTTGGCAGGTTCTCAGGTGGACGTTGGTCGGTCTGCTCCAGATGAGCTTCTTTTCAGTATGTCTGGTCTGCGCTTCTCTGATCTTCCTTCTTTTTACTTCCTTACTATTCCTTCAAAGCACCAAGTCTTTTTCTCCTATGGTGTTCTGTTAAGCCTCTTTGTCAGTTTTGATCCTTTTTACTGATTAGTGTCTGTACTCTGCTTCTCCCTCTGCAGAGAAGTTGGAGGAACTTGAAATTCTTTACTTTTTAGCCAACTAATTATCCCAAAATGTTCCTAGTTAAATCAATCTGAGCTAGATAATGGGAGCACCTGCTTTATTTGATGACAAATTCTACCTCTTTATAGAAGCGTGTTAAAGGTACAATTATCCACATAACCTATCAGCCCAAACTTAGCTGCACAGACAGCCATTGTTAGTTTTACTGTTTTGCAACATGTTTACTACATACTGGGATGCTTCACCAGCTTCATAATGCTAATCTGAAGCTACAAAATATATGTAACAAGAATATAGGCTTGAAATAGAGTGTAGTCAAGATGAGTTTGACTGGCATTTTATGCTAATTGAACTTCCTTGATATTTTATGCACAGTGGATAAGACGTCAATTTCCCAGACACTCACCTCAACTTAATTTCAAAATGTCTTTTGAACAAACTGTTTGTGTTGTTCATATTATACTCAAAGAAAGATAATTAGATTTTGTAAATATGAGGAAATCCTCCAGTGAGCCACCTTCTCTCGCTTCAGTTTCCTTTGCAGAAATAATAATCATACGAAAAACAAAAGTTTGAGTTCAAACTTGGAAGAGGGGAGATTTAGATTAGACACCAGAAAGAAATTCTTTACAGTGAGGGTGGTGAGGCCCTGGAACAGGTTGCC
>JAOXNO010000070.1:11455293-11473628 GCA_028565335.1 Limnodromus scolopaceus | reverse complement strand
CCCCCCCCCCCCCCCCCCCCCCCCCCCCCCCCCCCCCCCCCCCCCCCCCCCCCCCCCCCCCCCCCAATAGACAACCGAGTCCTTGCAACAAGTTAAATCACAACCTGTATTAAACCTGCAATTATGTGTTCATAGAAAGGAGCATAACAGGAAATTAGATTATTCAAACAACATATACTGCATCTTTTCCTCCCCTCCCTCACCCTCCAAGTCTAGCAGAAGAGGCTGCATTTTTTTCTAATGGCTTCCTCTGCTTATTCACCAGTTTTTCTTTCTCTTTACCCATGGTGTAATTTTCAGAATTGATCCTACTTCTCTTTTCAGCTGCGCATCTGGTGACTGCAGGACTTAATTATAACGTTTTTAATGATCAGCTCTGTCATTTCTTCTGGGTTTTTTCTGTGTATTGTAAGGACATGAACGCCAAAGAGTCTTTTTGTTATTTCCTTTCCATCATTCAGTAGCAGTGAAGCAGAACATTGCAGAAGTAAAATATTAAACCAGAGAACATGTTAAGAAACTACATTTTTTTTCTTTATTTTGGGATCAGTGCTAAAAGTCGTCTTTCAGAATGACTTTTTAATCTTCTGCCACTTGGTCTCAGGAGTTCTTTTTCTGTGGATGTTCAAAAATGAAAGGAATTCACATCCCATGCCCTGCAGTGTGAGATCACAACGTGAGATTCCTTTTAGGTTTCTTTCTTCCCTGCTCTCTAAATATTTCCTTTGTAAAATAAGTTTAAAAATCTTCAGATGATCAATATGTCTAAAAGTGCTGTATGAATTTTTCCTTAATTTGCTGGAAGATTCTGTCTGCTCTCATGACACGTAGAAATATTCCGTTGTCTGTTGAACTACAGCTGAAACAGTATGGGAAATGCAACAGTGACAATCACTTACTACATAGGCAATGCTGTTTTGTAGCTTTGTGGCTGCTCTTCTGTGGTAATTGTTGTGGTTCAGGCTGAACTGGCCACAGAAACGAACAACAGCTGCCCTCTGATCTCGGGAGAGGAGGAAGCGAGAAAGAGGCTTACAAGTTCAGAAATGAATGTAAACTACTCCAGTGAAAATATTAATAAAATAATAAAAAGGAAGTAATGAAATACATACAATATATACAAAACTGTATCAGGCTCCCAGGATGATGATCTTGTCACCAACAGGCATGGGGAAAGTCTCAGACTGGATTCAGCATGGACGGGAACTGGATTCTGGATCTGGAATCCACAGATTGGGATCAAAGGCAGATGAACAGACAGAGTCTTCCTCGGACACCGGCTGTTTAAGGAAGAGACTGAACTCTTTGATCCCTCAGCTTTTATAGCGAGCGTGATGCCAATGGCATGGAATACCCCATTGGTCAATTTTGGGTCCCCTGTCCTGTCTGCGCTTCCCTGCAGGTGTGACCCCTCTATGCTTTTCTCCTTCTGACCCTCCAATGTAGCACATGACAAGTCAGCTGAGCTGGTTGTTCCAGCAGTAAGTATAAGCAGGAGCCTCTCTGCATACTGTTCCTTGGCATAAACTACAAACAATCAGGTTTTATCACTCTGGCAGCAAACAGTGTCTGTTAATTATGCTGTTAATTTCAGAGAGTTTAGTTAGTTGGGGCTTAGCTGAAAATTAAAATTACTGCACAGAAAATTGGTTCTGTTTTACCTTAAACTAGGACGTAGTATCCATAGTGTCAATTGAGCAGTGATAACATAACATCTTAGACTTTGCTGAATTAGCCCCTGATTATATGTGTATTTGGGTGGACTTAAACTTTATTTTGAAGTTGGGGGATTTTACAAATTACATGATATATCTGCCAAATTATTTTCACTTAACAAGGTCATTAAGTTCACCCATTCTTCAAAAAAGTATAGTGACGTTGTATTTCTTCTTGTTTCTTATTGATAGATGTAGAATTATTTTACAGCTGGATTTTTGGTTTGGAAAAACAAATATCACTTGTGGATTCTATAGTGTCTGGATATCAACAAAATAGAAAATCTAGGTGTTTATTTAGGGTAATGAAGACTTTATGAATATCAAGGCCTTTTTAGATATTTCTAGTTGATCATTGAGAAATGCTGATTGTTTCTGGGCAGCCTTGCTAGAAGGATCTGATTGATGTTTTGTTGAAGTTTTCATTTCTCCACATAATAATAGAACCTAGTCTTGGAGAAAGCATCATGAAAATGTCTGTCTTCCTTGTGCTGCTTTCTTGTCCTGTTTCTTTCAGTGCCCTTGTTTCTAAATCTAATTTTCCTATCATTTGGAATGTCAGTTTCTTGTTCCAGCAATATTGGTATCCATCTGAGTCTGCGGCAACTTGAATAACTTTGTCTCTGAACTCTGTCCCTTTTTTTATTTTTTAGTTCCAGTCATTCTCCTTCATCTATCTCAGCTCAAGTTAACTGAAGGAAAAAACCCTTTCATCTTTACAATTTGGTAATACGAGATTTCTTTGACAGTGTGTTTGTCCTTTCTCAGTTTCATTGTTTGCCTGACAATTTTGTGGCTATTGATGACATTTGTTGCTGCTTCCACTTTGTACTGGTGACCCGAATCTTGAATTGATTTAACTTGATCTTTCTTTGGTTTTGTGCCCTCTAAATGTTGTTATTTGTTTGACTCTGTTCCTATGTGTATGAAGCCTCCAAATCAAAGTGGCTTACAAAAGTGATTGAAACACAACTGCAACAATACAGTTTGAAGTGTAGTTTTAGCATTTGGGGCAGTGTTTCTCCTTTGGTGTTTTTGTTCCTTGATGCTTTTAATCTCTTTACAGTTGATTATGAAGAATGCTACTGAGCGATCATTGTCCCTGTAATTGAGTAGCAGTTAAAAATGCTTCCTATTTACATCTGTCAGTCTGAGCTTCTGCCAGGATTTAAACTACAGTTTTGTTGGTGTGTCGGTTTCTGACGTTCAGCAGAAATAAAGGGGTGCCAATATTCTTTTCACAACATTTGAGTTTTATGTTACATTTTAAAATGTTTACTTATTGTACTTAACACTTTATCTTGGCTTTGGACTGGTAACTGATCCACAACACCTTTGTGCAGTGACTTTATTGAAAACATTTTTCTTTATATGAAAGCATCATTTTTTGGTTGCTGCAATGATGTCTTCTCCTTTCATGAAGGCAAAGCCCTATATACCGGCGAGCCTTCAATCAATGCTTAAACATGAGCAGGCTTAATTGCTGTATAGCAATTCAAGAGAGAATATATTCATCACCTTGCTTCTCTATCACCCACGAGAGTTTATCCATCATCCTAAAGTATTTAATAGAACATATATTTGCTGGAAAATAGAATAATCTGGGTATATTTTAGGTAGCTGGATACAGCCAGGTTGCTGAAATGGGACTTTCTGATACTTTAGCGTATCTGAAAAAATATGGCAGTAACTGAGGTTTAAGCAGCTTTCCGTAATTAATGTCAGTATAGTAGCTGATTTGTTTGGAGTGTATTCTTGGTTTTTTTTAACATTTATTTTACAACAAAACTTTGTCAAAACACCCATTAACCACCAGATACATATTAAATTCATGTGTATAAACCACTCCCGTGTATAGGGGGTCTTGGTAGCATGAATAAAATTATGTTGATTAATCAGTTTTAAATGTAAAGTACCAATTCGGAATCTAGTGCTTGTGGCATACTTTTTGATTCTGACACCCATGGTGTAGGTGCAGAACAGAAATATTAGGTTTTCGATACTCACATTATTTAGTGAGCTAATGTGGCTTATTCCAATTATACTCAGAAATATTAATAGCATAATGAGCTGTTTTTCCTGGTTCTCTCTAAAGTACTACATTGCAAATGCATTAAAAATGAGATTATTGGAAACACTTAGATTTTGGTAACTTTAAAACATTTCCTTAGAGAAGAGAAATGTTTCAACTAATTTGTTTCTAATTTTTTGTCTTTTTCTTGCTTATTAATTGACTGTGAATAGATGATTTAATTCTTAATTGGGTTTTTTTGAAGGTGCTTCCAAATTTTTTTTAATCAGAGTTTTCTTCTTGACATCATCCTGAGACAACTGAAGGAAGTTTCAGTTCAGTGAGAATTAAGAGTGTTTCAATCTTTTTGTGAACTGGTTCATTAGGTGTAATTGGAGGAAGTATTTTTCCCTTCTTGTCCTTTACCTTGTCCACTTACATACGTGAGGAGTTTTACAGCAGATATGGGTCTTGCTATCTGCTTGTATGTAAGTCCCCATTTTAGTTGCAGTTGTTTTGTGCTACTGATGCAAAAAATCAGATCAATTATTTGCAATTCATAGTGTGCTAAAGGAGGTATATGCTGTTATCTCTACTTGAGTGAATGAAAGCTAACTAACACAGCATGAAAACAAGCTGAATTGGATTCACCTTCCTCATTCAGATTCAAAAATTTAAATGGATATTCATAGCAGAGTTTGGAGCACTAATAGTTGTAAACCCAGAGCATTTCTCTGCCAGAAATATGGCCAAATATAATTAGCGTTCATATTGTAACAATGATTTATGGCAGTTTATTTTCCACTAGGGATTCAGCTATTGGATAATTTTTTCCTATGTCTTTTCCTGTTAGTTTTGCCAAAAAACAGAGGTATAAAAGGAAGGGATTCTGTTCTGGCTTTCATGATAGCAGTGAAACTATTAGCTAGGAGTTAAGCCTACTCCTGTTCTGAGAGCCAATGTGAAGCTTGTGCACAACAAAGTTTTATTTTAGAGCCTGAGTGAGATTTAAGAAGAGAATAAAGAGACTATTTGGAGAATTTCCTGGTCTGGAATCTTTATATTGAATTATAAGTGAATTTACAGTGCGTCTCATTTTAGAGACACATGTCAGTGGTAACCAAGCTAGAAAGAGCACAGATTGGCTTTTAGTTAATGAAAATGGTACTTTCATTAAGCATTCCCATTAGGCATTGATGTGGGTTCGTTATTGTTGCTATCTCTAGCATAATCTTAAGAATTACATACTGGATTTTGAAAGAAAAACAACACTTCAGTACTAAAGCCACTGGTAGGCATTTGGAAGAGCCTCACATTTTCCTCCTGAAGAAACAGAATGCTTCTGATATGCTATCTGGTGCTATCTTACTACTTTTGGTATAAGGCAGCTCCTGTCGAACCCTGCTGTGGCTACGGGTGATGTCAGAGCGAAGCTGCTGCAGTGCCTGCTGCCCGCCACGGGCTCCTGCCCTTTTCCTTGGGCTGGCTCTGATGCTCCTCTGACCTCACGGTGTGCCCAGGCAGAGAACCACAATGCCAGAAACCCAGCCCCAACTGACTGCCACTCTGCTGATTTAGGTCTTTGAGCTGGCTCACGGCTGGGTCATGGGAATGGCAGTTTGTGCGCAGGGAACAACAAAATGTATTTCTGGTAAAGGAGAAATAAGTAAGCCTTCCTAATAGCAGTTAGTGAATTCTAATAGTTAATGCATACCAATTTAGCCTTTCATATCTGCTATGGGCTGCTGGCCATTTTTCTTTTCTATCTAATTTGGATTGCTTTTAAACTTAGAATGCAAGCTGGATGTCCATTATGGTTGAAAGATAAACTGTCACGATTTTCTTCCACTTGTTACAGCTCTGCAGTAGCTTCTCTAAACTACTCTGCATGACTGCCGTGAGCCTAGAGCTGGATGTGTCATATTGCTTGACTGTACTTACAGAGCAGGGTAGATAGATAACTGCAATGATTCTTTGTGGTTCCAGTTGAATCCAGTGTGATTTCAGACGAAGCCAGAAGGTGCAGATTTTACAGGACTCTCAGAAGATGATGATGCAGGTGCACTCTGTTTGCACCGAGTCCCTGGATTGGCCTTGCCAGATCCAGCTTCCCTCTACTTGCAACCACTTTCATGGCTCTGCACCATGCGTGTTTTTCAGAGTAAATAAAGGGCTACTTTACACAGATGCAAGTAGCAACGTAGGCTGAGTTTGTGCAGTGCTGCTAATACAGACATATAAAACACTCAAATGACCTCACTGGAGATGGTTTCTACCTCAGTTTCCTCAGTGCTTAGGTTGAGTGATGCTTACATAGCAGTGACTTAGTGTCTGGTTTTGTTATCATTCATTGCATGACTTCATGCCTTGCCTGTCACTCGGAGATTGGGTCTTGCGGAAAAAATTCTTGAGCATATGCCTCAAACTATTATGTGATGCATAAGACTGATAAATCTGACATATAGTTGCACAGATGCTTAGCTTTCAAAACCTTTTTTTCCCTAAGACATCTTTGCTTGTACTTTCCAGTACTGAAAAAAGAATTCTCCAACCACTCCAATTCAGTTAAGTAGATATTTTCACTTACCCCACCCGTGAGGACAGACCCATTGCAAAAAATTTTTGCTCTGGAGCTAACGAAGCAGCAGTAAGCAATGGTTTCCTTTGCTGGCCAGCAATTAGAATGAGATGAGATTTGCATTTTGTTGCTTGTTTCATTAGCTACTGTTGCTAGCAAAGGAGTGTTAACTCGGTGACTCTGCATTTTACAGAAGACCCCCAGCATGTAGCCACAATGAGACTTCTCTGTCCTATTTTAAAAGTGTCTCTCTCCCTGACACTTCCTTTTGGTCCTCATACCAGCTCTCCCCGCTTTCTTTAACTCTCTTGGTGGACCCTGAAGGCTGTTTCCAAGACCATAAGCAGCCCTGGCATAAGTGAAAGCAAAGCAATTAAACTCATTGCAATAGTAAACATTGGTAAAGAGTCCTACAAAGTTTTGCAGTCTGTGAGTCTCATCAAATTCTGGCTCTTTCCAAATGCCATTACAACTAAACAGAGTTTAATGCAGGCCCTGAAGGTCAGCACATCCTGGCTGTTTTGCAGGAAGAGCAGGTTATAAAAAAATCAAATTTTCTTCTTTTTCAGATCAAGTATTTTTTCTTCCTTTTCTTTTTCTTTTTGTTAATATATTTGTTATCGCAGATGCAGAACATTTTGTTTCTTCTCCAGTGACTCATTGTTCAGTGAATACCACAGTGGACTACAAAACACTCAAAAGGCAAAAACATTTAAACTACTAACTGTGGGCTTGATGTGTATACTCTGTGACTCTTTCAGTGTTGTTTGCTAAAAACCAGACCAAATAACTTATATTATAGCATCTCAGTCTGTCTGTTTTAGCAAAATATTAAGTGGCAAGAGAACAGCAGTTACTCTTTTTTTTTTTTTTTCCTGTGAAGTAAATAGTGTTAATTCTTACTGATTTCAGTAGCTGCTGACATGTCCCAGATATTTAACACTAGTAACTGGTGTTTTCTCCTATATATACATTTCAGACAGTTTAAAAAATAAGTAAATTTTCCTATTAGATGCAGTATTTAATATTAAAGTTATATTTCACACAAATATGGTCTGTCTTTTTTTCAGAAGCCCTGTGTTTTTGTTGTTGAGGGAAATGTTATGTGCTCATCAGACCTGATTTGTTTATCTGTCTGCGCTCATGATCTTCAAAATCACGGTCACGATTGCTGTTACTCAGATATGGAATTAAAAGAAAATGAGATTGTTTTTATCTGTTATTGCTAAGTTCCTTAAGAATATCAAATAGAAGATTCAGAATAAAAAAATATTTTATTACAAATAATAAATCCATATTTATTTTCCTGGGATTTGTTTTTCTGCATGTAGTGGTGTTTCCAAGGTGATGAAAGTCAAGAGAGCTACTGATACCGTATAACTTGTGGACCAATACAAGAAAATCTTTAAAGACTAAATACAGTAATTTTAACTAAAGCATTATAATGGCACAAGTTTTTGTGATTTGATATGTATGGCAGGCTTAAAGTTATACTGTTAGTTTGTTTAGTTATGTCATGAAGGTGAGGTGAATTAATATGTAAAAGTATTTGATATGCCTTCAGAAAAAATTGGATTGGGAGAAAATGTTAGAAATATTTAAGACTGTTTTCCTATGTGGAACGGCTTGTCTTCTGCTTAGGCATAGAAATACCTGGTATGTAATTCTAGCCAGCATGGTCTTGTATAATTAATTTTTCTGGCTTCAGAAAGTTTAATCTATAATATTGGGCTCTTGCAGGGTGTCTTGTAGTCTATTTGTAGACTGCACTGAAGTCTTTGTTTGGGAGATGCTGGGAAATACAAATCTGTATTATAATCAATTTGGAACAGCAGTTTGCTGCTGCCTGCCCTCGCAAGGTGCACTCTGACAATAATACAGATGCACTTCTAAAATAACGTAGGTGGCTGTTTACAAGTCTGCAAGCAACCTTCACTCCCTGCAACTGTTTTCAGGGAACTGAGTCAGTGACAGATGCCCTAGAAATAACGAAGCAGAGAGAGAGTGTGTGTTGCTATGGAAGCTATTCTACTGCTTGATGCGCACTGTATCATCCAATTTAGAAGAGCTTTGGAGCCAATCAAATAGTTTCCCCCCTCGAATTTGTTTTTGGGGTCAAATCTTGTGAAACAGAGCACAGCCTAAGCAAGCTGAGAACTCCAGGAGTCAAAATTTAAGTAATCTGATCTTTGGTGTAGCTACTCAGCTACTTTGCAGCCACTCTGCAAGTTCCCAAGGCTGCGTCAGTGTTTGTTGTGCATGTATATTCTGAGTGGGAAATTGCAGGTTTGTGGCAGTTGAGTTTCTAGTTCTGGTACAGACTTAAGGAGAAGTCTTGTATTACTGAGGGTAACTTCTGCATGTCAGTTTCCAAGGTTCAAATAAATGTTTTCTTTCTCCCACATGCTGTCTAATCTTTTTAGAATGTAAGTGCTGCTATGCAAAACTTATTTTAATGTCTTTGTATGTCTAGTGTGATGGGACTCAGTTCTTAAAGCTGCTGGAATATGAACAGCAATGACTGAGTCAGAGCCATTGCCCCTCCTTAGCCTCCTCTCCTCTGCACCAAGGCTAGTGCAAGATAGGAAAGAAGGATTTTTCCTTTTCTGAAAGATGTGCTTTTGCATATTCTACTCTTATTTTTGATGCAGTAAAAACTATCAGATTCCAGTGTACTGGGAGGTGGAGAAAAGAAAGAATTGACTGTTGCATTGGAGCTAAGGGAGGAAAAACAACATCATTGGGTTGTTAAACATTTATGTTTGGGGTTTTTTTTAAGGGTTGTGTAGTCTGTACTATTGTGTTCTCTTTCTCTCCATTTTTTTCCTTTCTGCTGGTTCAGAGGTGAGTGTGGTAAATTCCCATTACAGGGTTTACATTTTTGTGATGCTGAGTACCTACTGTTTTTCCTGGGCAGGGAGTATTTGAAACTTCCCAGCTGAGACTAGCACCAGTTTCTAATGAAACTTAAAAATAGCTGAAGCAGTTCTGTTGTAAGTATTTGGAAGGATATTTACAGTATCTAAATAATTACTTGTGCCATATAAGAGATATTGTTGTGATGTATGTTGAGCAGACCTTATAATTAGTTCCCTAGGGAACTAAATGAAAATGTGACTCCATTCTGCACTTTCAAATAAAATGTGGCCTTGCTAATTAATCAATTTTAAGAATACCAGGTACAGTCGCATAAAACTCACCATTAATGCTGGGACAAAGGTTGACAACTTTGGCTAAGAATACAAATGAAGGGGAGAACAGCAATGATTAATCATTCTGCTACTTGAAAGTGATTTTTATTTAAACCCATCCTCCCTATTATATATAACTGCAAGCTTGTTAATGGCTTAAAACTTCTTATTGCATGCTGTTAAGTACTTCAGCAGATCACAAATGTTACTTTAAATGAGCACTTAATAACACTGAGGTAGTGACTTTTTAATGTAGTTAGCAAGGTACTAATACTTCCAGTGTAAAACAATGTTGTGTGAGACTGTGGCACATAAAATAAGAAAGATTTATTTTCTTCAGAGCAGAAATCCAGAGGCAGGAGTACAGCATAGCGCTCCCTCTCTATCGTTACTCCTGACAAATTCAGCTGTAAGGGGAGAACATCTGTATCTCACTTCTTGAAAATGTGTGAAATACCATCTCAACATCCTCCTGCTTACATTTAGACTCTCTGGATGAATTATCTGTTTTGCAGCATAAGCAGAGGGGAAGGGAATAATTGTAACTGCAATTTCAGATCTTCATTGAGCCACAGCAGATTTAGTACCCTTTAGCAGCAGTAACTTTGCACATTGGATACTAAGGTTGTAACTCAGTAATAAGCATCCACTATGGTTCAAGAATGGTGTTTTGATTTTGAACTGTAGCACTGGTAGCAGAACAAACATATTTATCAGTGCCATTTGTATTCCTTGCACCTTTACCAGGGCAGACTAATGTTTCAAGATACCAAATTGATGTCCTGTATCAGCAAAGTTTTGCTACACCCCTAAGTAACAAATACAATCTAAAGACAAAAACTCTTTTAATGGTATACATCTAAAGCAATAGCAGCAAGAGAAAAATGGGTGCTGTACAACCCATTCTGTGTGTGTGTATATATAATGCATATATTCTCTCCATTATGAATGTGTCTCCTAGATGCACCGTGTCAGATCAGAAAGAACTGTCAAAAAATTTGAATAACATCTTAAATTGTGCAGCTCAAATCAGTTTCTCATAATCTCCAGAGCCTCAATGCATGTGGCTTCATGGCTCTCTGCATCTTATCAGTCACTCTGATGTTCTTAATGTTGTAGAATCATTTCAAAATTTGTTATCATTCAGAAGCTCAAGCTAATTAAGATTTAGGTAAGTAGATGTATTATTAGTCAACACCTTGGTGGATATGGCTTGGTGCTGCCAACTTAAGGTGGATTCCATAATATATCTGCTTTCCAATTAGTAGGTGTCAGGCCCTAAGTGCAACTCCTTCCCCTGTCCTAAGGCTTTGGCTGCCTGTACTCAGAGCCAGCTTTCATGTGTAGAGCTGTGACCTGGGATGATGCTGCTGAGAGACGAACACTGGGAAGCTGTGTTGGAGGCCTCCCTGGTTTTGCTTGGGAGTTGCTTGCCTGAGCTCTGTATTTCAAACACCAGGTTTGAATGCAACTATTTCTTCTTCCTGTTTAAATAGAAGCTCTTAGGGCACATAGATTCTGACTATATTTTTAAGTAGTACCAGTACAATGAATTTTTAATGTTGGGGGCTCTAAATAGTATTTCTGTAGGTAGACTACTAAGGAGTCAAACTCCAACATCCACCAGAAATCTCTGGATGTTGATGGCCCAGTGTTGTGACCATTTGAAAATTCACCTATATTCATTATGAACAACACTCTTGCAATTATAGCTTTCTTTGTTGCAAGGGAATATGCTGCAGAAGCAATGCTTGTTTAATATGGGATTGAATTGCTATAGTTAAGATCAAAAGAAAATCTCAAATTAGAATAATTTGTCATTTTATTCTCTTCAGTAAAAAGTGTGTTTATTTTTCCTATACAAACGTAATTTGGTAGTGCATGTCAGTTAAATGAAGAAAAAAAAAATCTGACAGCAAGGGTAGAATATTGCATTGTGTGCCAGTGCTTGACATGAATATGAGAATTTTACTTTTTTTTTTTTTTAATTTTAAGCTATGTAGAGTGTGTGCGTGTGGACACACACTTCTTTATAAATACACAAGGGTACAATACAAAGAGCTGTTTCTGAGAAGCTGAGTCAAGCTTGACTGAGTAGACTCACTGGTTTAAACTTAATTCAGCACAGGGAGCAGATGCTGTACAATGAAAGGGGCATGGAACGGGAAGGAGACTCACGAGGCAGGTAAACAAGGCTGAGGAGAGACAGTGTGAGATGTTTCATTTGAACGAAGTCCTGAATGCACGTGTCCTAACCGTGCAGGCTGAATGCCCTTGGAGATCAAATGAGCGTAAAGATTCTGACATGTTGTCCTGAAGCAAAAATAATGCATGTTTCTTTTGATAGCACTGTGCCTGCCTCAGAGTCTTTTTCCACTTCATAAAGATCGTTAATCTCCTATGAGGTGTGGTGTGGCTCCAGTTAGTTACTCAGGAGCAATGGCACTGTCTGGCTTTGTAAAGTCATTTTCACATGAGGCAGTACTCAGGTAGTGATTGCTGTTCAGTTCTCCCTCTAATATTTCTTTTGTCTCAAATGTGTGTTTACAGCAAGGAAATAGGGAAAGGAGAAAAAAGTTAGAAAGAAAAAGGCCAAAGCTTTATGTAGTTGTGCAAGAAAAAAGCTTTTAAGAAGGAATTCCGTTGAAGCAGAAAGGGCTGTGAAACAATTTTAAGGGTTGTAACCTCCTTCTGTCTGTGTTCCAACAGATAGGTCACAAGGCTGAAATTGGCAATCTAGATATTAAGTTGTTTTTTAAAAGGAGTGTCTTTGTTAAAATTGAACTCCTACATTTCAGATCTTTTGTTTGCTTGTATTTGCTGAATTACTGACTCAAATAGGGCACTTTTTTTTTTTACTTCTTTTTTTTCTGTTTTACTCCTTTTGGCACACACAAGTGATACAGCTGCAGAAGAGCTAACCAGAGTTTTTTTGACTACTTGTGCCAGAATCTTTCCTCCTGAGTTTTAGTGCAGAACAGTGTATTAGCTTTCTATTGCACCTCTGAAGTGCATGGAAAGTACTAGACCTGCACAGGTGTCCAAGAGGAGCAAGATTGAGAAAATCATTATTTTATCCATGTTTCTTAAAGAAAGTGAATTTGCAGAAGTGTCCTGTTGAGTCTCAGTCCTTTGCTGTTGGTGATAGGGGGTATAACAGTGACGCCAGCTTGGCTGTTTAATCCAGTATGAGTTGGCGGGGCTGGCAATACTAAAGAAAAAACAAAATACAAACAAATTTGAGATCACCACTGTACAGAGAGTTTGAATCTAAGGTATTTTGAATCTAATTTCAGATAAAATGTTGCTGTGAGTCTTGTATGGGATTCAGTTCAGTATTGCTGTCAAATATCTGAAGACTAGCCAAATTATTCTAAAGACAAACTGCCTCCTGACTACCTCTTGAAGTTCAATGTGCAGTAAATTCTGTGAAATAGAAAGAATACAAGCTTTAGATAGTTTTGATATATTAAAGGATGGTGGATGGTCTAATCTTTGACAGAGGTTCTTCACCCTTATATTAAATGCAGTTTTCCTTATCTGTTATGTGATGAGGTAGCAGGTTTATCCCAGAATAAATGTTTTAGTGCTGCTCTATACTTGGAATTTCTGGCTTCCAGCCTCTTAGTTGTGTACTGAGGTTTGCCAATGTGGTTGCAGTTGGGAGCTTATCAACCAGGAGCCAGGCCACTGCTTCCCTGGGAAGTTACAGTTAGTGTTAACACCTCACCATACTTCCCAATCTACTTTGGCAAGTTTTTATTGACTTCCTACGTTTTTTTATTCTTGTGTTTTTGAAAATCTTCTAGTTAGGGTGAATCTCTTTCTAACTGTAATTAGTAGAATTGAGAAATAAATGCATACTACAGGAGGGTTTTTAAAAATAAACATGTGTTGGGCAATTTGTAGACTATTTCTGCCTTTTGTGTGACCAGGGGGTATAATCAGGCCCTGTTCATGGCACTGTATTTGGATATCCAGGGAAAAATCACTACATATGCTACATAAAATTTAAAATCTCCGTAACAAGGAAAGGTGACTTGCATGTGTTTTTTGTTTTCTGAATGGAAATGAAGCTACATCAACAAAGTATTTTTCCCTATATTTCTTTTTAACATGGAGAATATGCGTGGTGCTGGTAAGATTGGCAGTGTAAAGTTATGTATCCCAAACTAGCAGTCTTTTTTTCTTCCCTTCTATTAAGAGAGGCTGGATTTCTTTCTTGAAGTCCCTAAAGATAAATACAGTCTTTCATGCCAGGTTTCAGCCTCTGAAAAACTTTTTATGTAGTAATAAATGTACTGGAAAAGAGGTTTACAAGAAAAGTGCTGACACAACCATAGCCATCATGGCACAATTAGTTTAGCTGCAGGTTTGTTGTAATCCCAAAACAGTAACAGGAAATTGTCAAGTCAAACAAATTCCATCTCTCTATCATGCAGTCCGTGGATTATAACTCTTTATGTATGATTATGTCCTCCTCAGTTAAGCTTGCTAATATCAAAATTGCATCCAGCTTCTTACATACTTCAGTACAGATACTCTGAGTAGAAAGTGAGATAGCCAAAGACAAAGCACAGGATAAATACATCTTAAAGGAGATGCCAGCATCATTCATGAATCTACTACTCTCAGTGGTACATAGGGTTTCCTTGTTTGTTTTATCTCTCTTTTTTTTTTTTTACTACTTTTGCTGTTGAGAAAACAGTTCTGTATTTAAGATAAACATTGACCAGACTAAGTCTTTTTATATTCTTGTTGCAGTAACATGAAGTATTAAGTGGGCAACAGGAACTCTTCTGTCTTCCTGATCAGCACTAAGAGCAGATAGAAAAATTGCATTTAATTTTGGTGTAATTGTTGAAGCTATTCATTACCACCATGAACAAATACTAAAAGGGGTACTAAAATCTCTTTGCTGGAAAAATGGGAGGGAGAGATGACTGAAAATCCACTAAATGTATATGTGATTCCTTCATCATTCTCAGATGTTACCATTTAATATATATTGATACACCAAGACTCCTATTTCTAAAAGACTTGCAGAGGGAATATTTTCATGACAGAACAACACACTGAGAATGAACTCAACTGAAAGGGATATTTTTTGTAGTCTGGTTTTGTAGAGGCAGCATAAAAATCTGTGATAAGGAAAAGGCAGAAAATAGTATATTATTGTAGAAAATGGAATCCTCTTCTGAGAAAAGAAGTGGAAATTGCCTTCTCTGTCTGCAAAATTTCTTGGTTTACCATTCCCATAGATGTCAAACCCAGGATAAGTTTTTTCTTTTCCAGGGAGAGAAGAGAGAAAGAAATTGATCCTTTGAGTGCTTAGTTAAATGTCTTACAAAGAGTTTAGGTGTTACTCAAAAGCTATAAAGTGTCAGCAAGGTGCATTCAGCGAGTGTTGAGAAGTTTGCGTTGTCATTGCCATTTCTAGCATTGCCATCCCCTGAGTTCTGCTGGGTGTGTGTGACTGTGGCAGTCGCAGCTTTGCAGTGTCCGGTTGCTTCCTTTCCATTTAGACCAGGGCTGTTTCTGTCCCTGTGAGAATGAAACTTCAATTCTAGCAATGACTTTAGCAAGAGGACAGCAACAGTTCTCATGTAAGGTTAATGTCTTGCAACGTCTGACCAGAATATTTGGCATAAGGAGGGAGATCTTTTAAATTTTTTTTCCAAAGTTCTGGACTTCTATGGCTTTGTCCCCTGGAGGGAACTGGAACCAGATACGTGCTTTGAGTGTGTAGACTGTGTCTTTTGTCTGCTTAATTATTGGCTACTTTACAAACCTAAGTGTGAAACAACTTAAGCAAAAATTCATAGAAGTATGAATTTTCCCATGGATGAAGTCAATGGAATCACATTTTTATAAACGTATTTGATAGAACAAAATTGTTCTAGGGTTTTGAGGCCATCCTTTTTATCCAAGGCACAATCTAGCAGTACCCAGTTCATTGATAAATGGTGATATCTCTCAGAAAGGAATAGGCTGTAACTTGGTTCTGACCACGGTGTGATCACATTTCTCTCACTTATGTCCAAGTGTTTCTTTACACAGAGCCCATAGTGCTGAGTTTCTCTTCTCATATCTCTTAAAAATCCAGGCGCTATGCTTTAAGACTTATTCTCTATCTAGGTTTGGAATATGAAATTGATTGCCTTGTTAACTGGCTGTAGTTCCTGATGATTCATGGTGGTTGTATTGCATACAGTTCTTCATAGGATGTCCCCCATTTTTCCACACTAATGTGTTGTTTCATTCTTGCTCCGTCCCAGTTTTAATTTTAATTTAAGTTGGAGAACTCAGCAAGGATGTAGTTAGTGAACAAGTTTTTTATCACAGAGGAACTGAGAGTCCCTTTGGTTCCTTTATTGCATGCTAACGGTCTTAATGTTCTGAGACTGAACTCTGCCTCCTTCTTGTGAGAGAACAGATAAATGGTTACAGCAATATCAGATGAGGCTGCAGTACTTACAGCTGTTGTGCTAAAAGCATTTTATGTGTTCAACAAATGGGGATGGATACTTTGCAGAATGTGCCTGTGTGTGGAGAGCGCTAGTTAAAACTTCCCCCAGCGAGCTTTTGTTTGGGTGTTTGGCAGAAACAAAAGAGCAGTTTCCACTACTGAATGTGTGCTTGTTGAGAATGAACTATGTTCATACAGAGGCCAGAATCCAGCTCAAACAATGACTCCACGATGATGCAATTCTCTTGTCAGGTTCCTTCACTTGTGTTATCTATGATCTGCCCCAATCTTACAGCCCATATAAATGGAAAAACTGAGTCCTAAACCAGATGATTATGATGAAGGCTAGAATCTGAGCTACTGTAAGGGAATATGCTGGAATGTATGTGTTTTTCAAACACGAGAACAATACCGCCCCCCTTCCCCAGCATGTCATCCTATTTTATTTATATTGGTTTAAGAATATGGTCAATTCTGACTTTAACCTTTTTATATCTATGGAAATGACTATTGGTGTGAAATGAGGCAGGGAATCAACTTGCTGTATTTTTCTCCCTGAATCAGGGAGTCCCTACATATTTTTGCAAAGGTAAGTAAAGGATAGCAGTGACACAGTTACATGATAAAGCCCCAGTTTTAACAGCCATCCTGAATAAGCATAATATGAGTTCTCAGGGCTAATATAAGAAATAGGTGAGTTTATGCAAATAAATGGTTTGCTGACACCATTATGTGATAACTTCCCATTAATTTAAAGACTGAGGAAAGATGAATTAGCAGCTGTCCCCCAGTGTTTCTTCAGTAGGATACTGAGAGGCAGGAGAAGGTGGTAAATCTAGCAGCAGCACCTGTTGAAAACAGCATCTTTAACATTTCTGTTGCAACCAAAGTTTTACTGTACAATTGGAGAAGAAGCAATGGCTTATCAAGTGCAAAATGTAGGGGTCGATACTGGTACATTCTGCAGACTAGAGAAGGTTTGTGCAGTCAGCACAGGGACACTAGTAGCTGCAGAGGGGCTAGTAGCTGGAATTGCCTTACTGTGCTTGAATTGCCTTACATTTTCTTGCTGTGTGAACTGTACTCTCTGTACTTCATTTGCTTAATCCTGGGCCAGTGTAGTAATCACAGAAAGTAACATCACCTCCTGTGCAAAGAGGTTGTTCTTCCTGCAGTATGTCATCTCTACCAGGTCTGCTGTAAGTCGGTTTCTCCTGAACTAATCAGTAGCCTGCAAAGCAGCAGCACATAAATTGTTCAAAAGCATCATTTATTTGAATTGGTTGCCTCCACTTGTCCTGGGGGGCATGATTCATCAGTCCTTTTCCGGTAGCCTCTGTCAGGCTTGGCCTGTCCACCATCACTTACTGATATTGCTGGTAAATTGTTTACAGGCAGGCTAAGTATACTTGACTCTGAAAGCCCGGAAGCGAAGCTGAACCCACTGCTGCTGCAGGTAGTTCCTCTGCAACAGAGAAAGGAACTTTATTACATAGCTGAGTGGTGAACGGTTGTTGAGGGCCTTGGATGCGAGTTGTTTGAGATCAATTGTTCTGTTTTGCTGAGTACAGCAGCAAGGTTCAGCTTAGGGTTTAGGGATGATAGTTTGGAGGGAAAAAGAAAAAGATTAAGGTCAGGCAATTATCTTTAGCTTCAGTGGTAGTTATCTGGCTGAATTCCCTGGTGGGGCTTGAGAACCTTGGTGCTTCCTTATGGACTTTAAAAAAACCAGCAAACCCTAACCTTCATACCAAAAGCAGAGATTTAAGAGCTCTTCAAATTTAGAACTATTGTTATTTCTCGGTTCTGTTTGTCTGGAGTACTGTGGGAAAGCCTTAACTCCTTTTTATTTTATTTTTTTTTTTTTAAGTTAGGCACAGACAATAGAATTAATCAGTGACTGGTAAATGCTATCAGGGAGTCACTAAAAAATCTCACAGGCCTGGATATGTCGATAAGAAACACCAAGATAGCCATGCTGGCTTTATGTAAGCTCCACAGAAAGGCCAGAAGCTGAGGAGTGTCTGAAAGTGTCTGAGAAAATAATCGAGTGAAGAAACTCTTCATATATATATTCTACAGTAGAAGAGATGGATGTGTCCAAAAAATTTGGCCACAGGAATAACCACTGAAGCAGAGGGGGAAAAAAAACCCTGTTGTAGAAGGCTGTCTATCAGGAACTGCTGTACCTTCCACAGGTGTGGCACAAGAGGCACGGACTCTGCTAAGTGGTGAAGCGAAGACGTTTATTGTTTCACTTTTTCAGCATATATAGTCTCTGTCTTTTGATCACGCGTTGTGCTCTTTACACAGATAGGTTACAAGTGGATGTCCATACACCATTGTGAGCAATACAATTGGCTACATTTAA
>JAOXNO010000070.1:11422859-11444121 GCA_028565335.1 Limnodromus scolopaceus | reverse complement strand
AGTCATTTAGATGTGGTGTTGGAGGATATGGTGTAGGGGAGAACTTTGTAGAGTAGGGTAGATGGTTGGACTCGATGGTCCCAAGGGTCTCTTCCAACCTAAATGATTCTATGAATGTCCTAGGTACTATGAATCGGACAGCTTTTCAGCTCCTTTCTATGTCTCTGCATTTGGCCTTAGATCCAGGAATACATGCTGAAGCGCATTTATTGTGTGCCTTCCCCTGCTTGCTGTGGAGAAGGGGAGCAAAGAAGGATTGGAAATTTCTCTGTGCCCACCAGTGGCACTGACTGAGTGATGTACTCCTGCAGAATTGTTCTGTGTTCTCTGGTAGTTTGGTTGGGTTTTTTACTTTAGAAGGCTGGGAAAGGAGTTGCTGTTGTTCCCAGGACAATGTATGAGGCAGCACTCAGAGGTCATGTTTGGCCTTATTGCAGCTCTGGAAAGTAAGCCTTAGCAACTTATTTACTAAGGCTTTGACTTGCTCCTCTTCAGAAATTTATTAGGTCCTAACAATATACTACATATTTTTATGAGAAAAGGTATTCTTCCAATATCATTAGTCTTATCCTTTGAATTACTAGATTTTTTTTTCCCCTTTTTAATCTCTTCTGAGTTTTCCTCTAGAGTGGAAGTGTTATGTTGTTGTAATCCACAGGCTTGAGAGACCTGGTTCTAGACTCAGCTTGTCACAGGTAATTTGTTGCTGTTCTTATGTGATATGTTTATGGATCCAGGTCCTGCACTGTGTGTTACAAAGACAAAAAGACCTTGTTTTTTTAACTTACAAAGAACATTCAAAAGGCGGGAGGGGACTGAAGAGGAAACAGATAAAATGAAGCATATTGTTGTTATTTTTTGCCTGTTAGGAATGGCTTGGCACAGGAAAAATGCTTTTCATGTGGTGATTAGCTGCACTTTCGTGGTTTAGTCTGTGCCATCTGAGGTGGATCTAATTCCTGTCCTGTGACAACAGTGAATGAGGCCCACGTAATTCAATTAACTACTGGGTTGCTTTGCCTTTTTAAAGACCCTTAGGAGAGGAAGTTACTTGAAATTTCAGTTTGGTTTGAATAAGGTTTAAATTCACTATAGATGAAGTCACCTTTCCAGATCAAGTGTTTATTGATTTATTATTACTAAAGGAAAGCAGGATTGCACATACGTCACATTGCTCTGGGATCACTTTGCTACTGGACAAGATTAAAGGACAGATGAGTAAGTTTTTCTTAAATGTTTGATAGCATTACAGGAAATCATTAAACAAAACAATTAAAATCATACAATAAAACAATTCTGGATTATAACTTACAATTAGTTTCTTCTTTTGTCGCTTTATTTTATCTCTTTCATGGCTTTATTATCTCTCACCATTTTATTTTCTCAGTCTGCTGGAAGACTGGTTACTTATTCTCACTGCTAAATTCCCCATATATTCCCGCTTCCCCAGTCATACCTAGGATGCTGGGTACTGTACTGATTTGCTTGTGCATCTCTGTTTCTCTAGAGTTTGGTCACAGATTTTATATATTGCAGAGGTTTGCTGGGAAACCAGAGAGATAAGGTGACACTAGTCTTTTTTTTTTTGGCAGCTGAAGAACAGTGCCTTTGTGATGAGCAGCAAAAGGAGTGCTAAACTGACTTATGACTCATGAAAACATGCCTTCTCGTCAGAGAGATGATACTACTTCTTTATTTCCAAAGGTGTTCTGAGGCCTAAATCACTGATATTTGCAAAGTGCTTTTTTATTCTCCTTTGAAAGAATTATACTGTTCTGCTTGGTGAGAGCAAAGTTTGAGAAGTTACTAAGAATTCTGACAGTTGCCCTCCTACCAAGGACTCAGCCAAGCCTAACGCAGAGCACTACTGCTTTTAAATTGTTAAAACACTTTTCATTGTTACACTTAGTGAATCACAAATTTGCTTTATGCTTCTTTCTGCAGGAGCACTGGCGTAATTTGAAGCAACAGCTACTTTAATGGGATGTAATGAGCAATTAATGAGCAAAATAATATCTGTGGTGTTCATGGTAACAGCATGTCATTTCTCCTTTGTTCCTGTTCTTATAATCTTCTTCAGCATCTGACCTATAATCAGTTTTCTTTTCATGCTTATCTGCAGTACTATTACTTTAGGCAAGGCCTCATCGTCCCTTTCAGCACAGAGAAAATTGATAGCATGAAGAATTACATGAAAAGAGAATAATGTGCTTTTCTTGACATAACTACCTTCCCATGCTCTCCACCTGTGTTGATAAAAATGACATCCTTAACTGACTTGTAGTCTCCTTTGCCTCAGCATTGTGTTGTTTATAAATTAAATGTTTCCTTTCAAGCTCCAACGTGTCCTGAATTCTGCAGTAGGATTTGCAAATGCATAGTCTTGAACCTGTTCTAAGTCCTGTTGACTTTCAGAGTATTCCATAGGGTCCTATATTCCAGTGCAGTTTTGAGAATCCCTTTCCTAGAGAGCTCTGCTGGTGACACCTTGTCCCCACTCTGCCAGGACATAATCACAAGAAGGAGACAGCATGGGTCCAGCTCCAATCCTTCTCTTTGCATGGCAGCTGTTTGCTCCATACTGGGTTGGGCAAAGGAAAAGGTATTTACCTGTTTTCATGCAGAATAAGGGTCAAAATAGTCTTTTCCATCACCAGAAAACTCTGAAGATGAAAAACAGAGCTGGGAATAAATGTTTCAGCTGTAACTTTGTTTCAATAATTCAAGATTCTCAGAGCTATTTATTCTCATTCCCCAAATGATGTTTGTCTTCAGAACTCAGGGGAATCAGCTGACTTCACTTTAGCCTCAAGGTATATTAGGGATGGTGTTCAAGAGCAGTAACTGCACTGGAAATCAGGAAGTAATAAAGCACAACTTATTCTAGAATACTTTTTTTTTTTTTTAAATTTACATTTCTATAACATCAGGAGTTTGTTTTTAACAGGGAGAAAACTATATTGAGCCATGAACTTTAATACTCCTGAGAATTCCAGTTTACTTTCGTGAAAGATGTAAAAGTTAGTCCATTATGATTATATACTCTCTATTTTTGTACCCCAGGAAAAAAATGTGATATGTTTTTCACCAGCTTCCTAGGGAGGAAACAGTACAGTGAAATGTCAATACAGCTCTTCCATAGTGGTGATCAATACTACGGTGCTCTGATACTAATTCTGAGTAGTCCACCAGGACAGTATTATACTACTAAAATTGTAATTTACCTATAACACCTAGAAAAAAAAATCCTTAAAAATAAACTCAGGTGGATGAATTCTTCTTTGTCAAGGTGTAGCACAGATGTGATGAAAAGCAGGGCCAAAGTTCTTACAGCATAACATGGATGCTCCTTTTCAAGTGCATCTTCATGAGATTGCTTAAGTGTGAAGCTATGCAGGTGTATAAAGTTTGGGACAGATGAATGGAGAGGTGAAGATTGAGTCACAAGCCTGGAGCCAGCTGCGTTGTGGCAGCTGCATATAAAAGATCAGGCTGTAGTTTTTGAAAGCTTGAGAAACTTGCAGGCTGTGCATTGAAAGGTGAGGACACGCAAGTGGGACGAAAACTGTTCATCCTTTATCCAGAGGAAAGTTTGCTGCCATTTGGGTAGGTTTATATTTTTATATATCATTGTAACTGTGTGGCTTTGCTTAGTGCAGTTTAATTGAGTGTGTGTCAGGAGAGTTGGAAAGTTCTGAGCCTGAGAAACAAATGTTCTTTGAGAAAGGACTTGCCCATGTTTGCTTTCTGGGCATGGTGAGAGAACACTGAAAAGCTAGGTGAGGAGGGAGCAGCAGGCCGTGCAAATTTACCCAAACTAATTTTAAAATTGGAGATCTGGTTTCTATTAAGTGTTGCTGTGCAAGAACACGTAGGCAATTGGAACTAATGATAAATGTGAATCTTGATGTCCTTGTACATGCTTTGAAGCATTTGCTCTTATGTCTCTTATTAGCACACCAAAGTTTAGTTTCAAGCTTTTTGTGCTTAACATATGCCTTTGTCAATCCTCCCTTGATAAGTAGCATTATTTTCTATAATTTGCTTTGCTCTTTTGTTTTTGCTATTATGGAAGGTGAAGCAGTGAAGGAAGCCTGCATGGAGACAGGGTTTATGTTACCTAATCCACAGTAGACTGGCTTCTTTCCCTACGTTAAGAGATTACAGGAAAAGATTTGTGGCAGTTCAAGCTATTTTACCTCCTCTAATTTGTCTGCTCCCATTCTTTATTTTGGAGTACCCTGAAAAACTCTGGTATTCTTCCTCTCAGAAGCAGGCATATCTTATCTTGAGCCAATCTGTTTTCAGTAAAGTCCTCTTTTTGTCCTGATAAAATTTTCCCACTGTGTTGATCTATGGAGCTGAATTGCTGATTTGATAAACTGTGATGAAAAAGTAATTTGTCTCTCTGAAATAAAGGTTAACTGTCTGCCAGATTTCACTGTTCAAAACAACTGTTCTTTGCCTAGAGAAAAATGAGTTAGAGGAAAATTGAAAACCGGTAAAAACATCTTTTCCTCATGTTAATCATAAGGCTTAACTGGGTTTGTTAAATGTGAGTTGCTTCTTTCTCGGGTGAGGTGAAATCTGAGTGTGTAGATTCAAATCGGGGGTGACCTTTTCTTAGTAACTATGCCAAAAAGAAGAGTGCAGAGTTAACTTTTCCTCTTGAAGTGTATGCAGATTGAGAGTGCATCCATGTTGTTTTGCATGCTGCGTTGCACGGTGAAATTGAAAGGCGTGCTGTGGAATCCCCCCTTGGCTCTGAACGAGCTGGTCTGCCTGCCTGATGTCACGCAGGTCATGCTGACAGCCAAGCTCAATTTCCTGAAGCAGTGGAGCAACAGCAGTATGTCCCTGCGCTCCCATTAATTGCCCAGGTCCCAGATGCATCCAAACAGTCCTCAAGAGGTAGTCTACTGACTTACCTTCAGGTATTGCAGTATGTCCTAAATGTATTTCTTGAAACTGATAGCACTTAGGAGTCATTCAGAACTTGATACATTGCCTATTTTCATGCAGAGAAAATATTCTCCCAATTTAGTTAGGGGAATCATTTTTAGAGATTGTTTATTCTTCTGTTGATAAACACAGGAAAATAACTATTTAGAATAAAGACTCCCTTGCAAAGGCAATAAGCAGAGATTGTCTGACAGGAAGGAAGTTACGTTTTAGAAGTTTGCATATAGAATATTAAATTGGATTCCTACTGCAATACATATTTTTTTATAAATTTAGTTGTAGGTTGAATAATCTATAGTAGTTGTCATTTTATAGTAATAGCCTACATGTCTTAGGCATTAGCGTGTGTATCATTTAGAGACAGATTATTTCTAAAATAATTTGAACATTGTTGATTTTAAGCAGGAATAAATGCTGACGTTTATAAACCTATTTCAGCACCGATCACATGCACACAAGGTAAAGGTCATACTGGTCAACATGGACAGCTTTTGATTCATTAAAAACTTGAAGGTGGAATAACAGCTGGTAGTATTTGTCAAGTGATAGATTAGTTTCTCGGTGATAAACATGAAAGAAAATCTTTATGCCCCAAGCAGTTTTGTCAAGTAGCTTGGAGAGGCTACATTTGATAGATAGAGCCTTCAGGGAAGAACCTAAGAGGAATCAATTGTTGTCCTGACTATAACTTAGCATGAGTTCATCATTAAGCAACTCTACTTATCGTTAATTCTCAGTAGTCCATCTGCCTTTGTTTTACGTTTGTATGCTACCTACTTTTCACTCTAATCACCTACAAAAATTTGAACTGGGCATTTAACATCCAAAGTACTTGTCTCAATAGCTAATAGCTTCAGGATTTTGTTCCAGAAGCATAAAAGGACTTGTATTTGTAAGTGAGAAGCAAACAGAATTTAGACTGGGAAGGGAAAAGAGTGGCTTACAATCAAACAAAAACTTCTTGCCTTCTGTTATACCCGCTCTCAGGTTAATATCAAACCTTTCACAGCTGATTTTAAAGGTGAGCAAGGCTGTGTTTTGTCTGGTCAAACCATTAGAAGGACATAAAACATTTGCTGCATTTTCCTGTGGCCCATCTTTTTGTAATCAACCTTAGAAATTACTTTTGCTTTTCTGACCCTTTGGGTTCAGGTTATTGTCCAGAAACACTTTGGGATTCAGCACAAAGGACAATACATGGTCATCTAGACTGGCAAAATCAAAGGCAAATAAAGAACAAAAAATTATTGCTAGTAAAGACTACGCAAATTTCTAATTGTCTTAATTATATATAAGATTAAGTTCAGATGGATGGATATGGAGTTTAATGGCTTGTGATTTGGGGTTTTGTTTTTTTCGAAATACAGAGTGAATTGCACAATTCCTTCAGTTTTTCTTTTCCAGATAATTCTTTTGGCTTAGGACTCAGTGCCGTGGCCTTTTTGGTTTGCCAAATAGATACTGAGGAAAATTTTGCATTTGCCAATAACAACTATAAGATCAAGGTCCCCAGATAATATAAATCCTCTATTTTGGGGTTGACTTTGAAACTTTACTAATCTTCACATTTCACATTATTATCTCTGTATTAGGAACCACTGATTTTTTAGAAGAAAATCTTCCTATTCATAACAACATGCCAAACGTCTCTGGAGAATTTACAATACTTTTTTGTATTCATCAGTGAATCTAATGCAGCTATTATTATTGATGAATTTGATTTACTTGAAATTCCTGACAGGAACTGAGGGGGAGTGGGAAGAAGTTTTCATACAAAATGTTCTATGTCAATTCAGAAAGTGGGGGGACAACTGTGAGCCGTAGCTTATAGCAGTGGCAGAAGAGGTGCCTCTCCAGCACACCTTTGCTATGGGACGCAGGCGCTTGATCTGGAATCCCAAGCCTTGTGAATTTGGCTTTTAAATTGTAGCGTGACTGCTCAGGGTACCCTTCATAGTAACAAATCAACCGTGCCCACTGCAGTTCCTTTGAAAGAGAAGTATAATCCCTCAGTATGAACTGATGCCAGATTTCTCTGGTGGAGGTAACAGAGAGAGGACAGTTTAATAAATTTTTTTGTATCTTCTTTATGTCTTCTTGTCAGTTGGGAGGGAGAGCTCTGAGTAAATTTGTGATATCTTCCTGTCGTTTTGAGAAATAGAACTCTGAAAACTTTGTGTCACAGCTGAACTTTTGCAAATTTTTGTTTAAATGGCCACAACTATAGAAAGTTTCATAGAGAATACTTTTCTTGTGCCTCATTCTTTGTACACAGTGCCTGGAGAGGCAGAGGTTGGAGGGGAAGTATTGAGGAGGGGAGTATGAAGAAAAACTTGCAAGCTGCTGTTTTATGGTAAGTCATTTGACTGAGGTCTGTAAGAGATGATTAATATTTACCCACTGTTAGCAATAAGCAGCATACACAGTGGAACATCAGCTAAGATCACCAGATGTTCCTGTTATGCTTTGGTGTAAATCAAAAATAGCCCAGCTGAAGACAGTTTCAATTGTGCAATGAAAACGAGATATTATCTTACCTGAACACATTATGTCTGTGAATTCTATAAAACATCCGTTCCATATTGACAGTTCACCAAAAAAAGCTACTCTTGTCCCATTTATTTGCCAAGGATTCTTCTTTCACTCCCTGAATTTGTATGGCTTCTCAATGTACTCATACACAGAGTTCATTATAATCCCTTTTTCTGCTAATTTGTATTAAATGACACAGGAGATCCACAGCAATAATCAAACCCTCCCTCTTTCTAGCCTCTGCGTTATACTTTTAACAGGAATGGAAAGAATCAACAATATATTTTTTTTTTAAAACCCCAAATCTCCCAGTGATGTTTTAATGAGGAATCCACTTAAGAGGAGTTCATTTTAAAATGTCTATCTTGGTGTGCATTTTCTGTATTGATAATAAAAAGACACCATATATGGAAGTTTTAAATTTATGTTCAGAAATTACTTCAGGAAGCAGTTAAACAGAAGTTAACAAGGGAGAGACGTGGTGATGTGCCACCTCTTTATTGCCTGGCCTCTTGAGTCTGAACGCAATAGAAGTAATTTTGTTTCTGGCTATAACCTCACTGGCAATTCCCAGGTATAATGTTCTTAGGTGTGCAGGTTCATGGAAACTGAGTTAAATGCTAGACCTACTTCTGGATTCCTGTATTTTTTTCTAGGAGTTTCCTCTCTTTAGCTTTTTCTGGTTGTCACAGATTTCCACAGCAGTGTTTGCAACTTGAGTGCTAGTTTTTGTGATAACAGTCACCACCCTCAAGTAGAGTCTTTATAAACGTTTTCCCATCTGTGTTGGACAACACTGTTAAAAGCACAGATCCTAAAACACCTGTTATGGCCAAAAAGAGCCTGGTAAGCTTTCTGACAGTAAAGATGGTTTTTCAGTTACAATTAAATGTTGTTGTATAAATTGAACACAAACTTTGGAGAGATTTTGATGCTTGTAGTCACACAATCCACCACATTTGAGAAAAATATATTGAAATCAAGTCTGCAGCTGGCCTTTGTAGATCTAAATGTTGTGGACATAAAGAAATGAAACCACCTTCTGGGCCCAAGTGAGGAGTGACCTACATTGCCACTCTTAGCTAAGTGCTCACTGAAGAAATATCTGTGGAAGATAGGATAGTTGTTCAGCACCTGAAAGACCTTAGCAAAGACTCGGACGTTTTATGTAGGTCCCAAATGCACAGAGATGCTGCTGAGACTACCAAGGCTTGTATATGCTGGAAATCTGGGCCAAGATGAACAAGTTGTGTTGGGGGCTGAAATAAAAAGAATAACTAAACACACATATGTTTGTTCACCAAGACTAGAAGTCATAATGCAGTTTTTGTAGATTAATACTTACCAAGAGGTTCCCAAATTCCCTAGACATTAATGGGAGTAATTTTTTGAGCACTGACAGTGGGAATAGCAACTTTACAAGAGCCATGGGAACTGCTGTTTCATGACTTAACACCAGTGTTTCCTAGTTCATCTGCTTTGCCTGTGTTAAAATAGTGTAAGGAAGCTGGCCTGGAGTCTAACCTGTGGGTTACTTGCACATTCTTATGTCAGAGATTGCATGACTAAAGGCCATGGATTTTTTGCCTGCTTGCCATCCTATTTTTAACAATTAAACAAGAGAAAGACCATGCTAGAAATGTATTTTCCGTAGAGGGAATTGATAGGCTCAGGGAATGCTTGGCAGTGAAGGTGCTGAATCTGTTTATCCCTGCTGCCTCAAATACCCTCTAATATTTTGCAGTTGATCTGCTCATGTTTCCCCTACTGAGTGCTTGGGAGTTTGAGGATTTTTCCTACTGGTTCCTGAGCCTCACCATCTTCAGTTCCCAAGAGCAGCCCCCAAACAACAGAGTTAACCTACTCAGTGCCCCCTACCAAATTCTCTTTCCCAGGACCCCAGATCCCCTTCTCTTCTAGTTCTCCCCAGCACAAAACCATCTGTCAAACTTTTTATTTACTGCCTCAAGATCCTTAATTTCTTTCACCCCAGGACCTCTACTCCTACAAACACACCCAAAACTCAAGCACAAACTGCAGCAGCTTTCAGAGCTCATGGCTCAGTGCATGTGGATGGGAAATGTAAGGTCTGTAAGAATTCACGAGTTACAGTGATGGCTACCTACCCATTTCTTTCATCCCCCTCTAATCTATTTGAAGCTGGAAATTGTGCTTTTGTAATTTACTTTGCTCTGGGTCTGCGCACTTACTTTTGTACTTTTAGCAACAAAGTCATAAAAATACTCTTACTAATGAAATACAGTTACCCAAAAATGTGTAGAAAATGCAACAAACATGCTTTGGGGCAAATAAATACAAATACAACTGCGTCACAGTGTAAATAGAAGTGTAACTTTTAATTTAGTGTGACAGTAAAATAGCTGCTGTGATCAAGATTTCAAGTACTTTTTGGAAGAAATGTTTTGTTTCTTAGCAGAAACTGACAGAATCCAATACAGAAAGTTGCAATTGGTCTTCCAGCATAAGATGCCAGTTTCTTTCACTCTCCCCTCAATATAGCACAAGATTGTGTTTTTATAAGCCTGCCAAGCTGAAATCTCAAGGAATAGATTTACATGGGGCATTAACTGCAATATGTAGCTAGGAAGCTGTGCAATAAAAGAAAGATATACGGAAATTCCTGCAAATTACAGTTCTAATCCACTTCCTGGGTGGCTCCAGGGAGCTCTGTTGTAAAGGATAGCCTCATCTTAGCAGAGAATAGATGAGCCTGTATGTATCTCTTATAATTAATGAGGAGAAAACCCCTGAAGGTTCAATTGAAAGAAAGTGAAATTGCAGAGAGCAAAGTGGGGAAAGCAGGATTTTACATGTAGAATGGGAAGACTAATTAGCTTTAATTTTCCATAGGAAATAGGATTTTTATTCTTGCAGTGAAGTGGTGAAGTGGTAGTTGGCTATTGATATAAGAGAGGAATTGGTTTGCTACTACTGAGTCACAAAGCCTTTTGTTATTGATACTGAAATTTTTGTCATATTTGAGAGCTAAACTTAAGGAATTAGTCATGTTGTGAAGTGAATCCAGGCTAGATTGAGTGACATCAGCTGCGGGGTACAAGGGAAACCACCTGAGCTATGTGAGTCTTGAAGTCTTAATAAGTTTCCCACCTCTTCATGAGTTGTTTTCAGTCCTTCAGAAGGACTGTGGGTATTCCTTGCTGCCTCAGGATACTTCTTAATGGAAAAGTTCTGGTTTTTCTCTGCTCCCTGTTGGAAATGGCCCCAAAGCTACATCAAACAATAAAGGAGGTCCTCAACCTTTCTTCACATTGGTAGCTCCATATGTAAAAGGATGGAAGCAATTATAAGCTGTGCCTTAATGAATGTGCTGGAATAAGGCATTAATACTAGATTGTGCATGTGTATATTACATTAAGATTAATGCATTAAATTAATGTATTAAATTAATGCATCTTAATTTAATGCATTAAATTAAGATTAATGTAACTTTAATGCATTAGCTTTTGTGACAGGATATTTGTGAACACATGTACATTTAGACACAATATTTTATTTAGTCTCAGTAATCTTTGTTGTAGTGGTGCGGTGACTCCTAGTCTTTCCTGTTAAAACACGTAGATATGATGGGAAATAACAATGACTTCTTTCAGTAAACTTTGACTATATCCTGCTCAACTGTTACTGGAAAGTCTACTTATACTGCTGTAAATATTTGCATCTTCAAGAGGAGTTTGTATTTTTGTGACTTATACTGGCAGCTTTCTTTCATTCTTTAAACTTATAATGTATTCTTCAGATTCTAGAACTAGCAAGTGGTCAGCAGGTTATTTGTCTGTCAGTCTATTGATTTATCATTCAATCTGCAAACTATATTTTCCCAGAATGATGTGCCTCAATTGTATGTTATTAATGGAATGCATTGGATATTGCCATGGCTGGACAGTTTGCATAAGCAGTTGCCAGACAGACTAGTGATATTTTCTGCTTTGTTTTGAAGCAATGTCATAGGTCTTGGGGTAAGAGGCCATTCTACAGTGTATTTACTTAGGCTGAGAGCCTCAGATTTCAGTGTGATTTTGTGTAGGCAATTTTCAAATTAAATTTTGGCTTGACATGTTATTGTTTCTTTAAAGCTTTAAAACTTAAACTTATATTAAAGAAAAACAAATTCAGGAAAATAGGACTTAAACATGTGTGTGCTACATAAAGATGTCAAAAGTGCTATAATTATATTTCATCAAATGTAACTTAACATTTTAATCGGTACTGTCTAGGGCTGATCTGACAAGGCATTTTTAAAGTTTTGAAATGATCGGTCAAAATAAGAAAACATGCCACTTAAATTTAATGAATCATTTCTATAAGGTAGGGGTTTGCTAGGAATACTAGAGAAGTAGTTCACCTAGAAGGGGCTGTATTATATTCTGAAGTACTCTGAAGTAGGTGGTGTTTGTTCTCTCACTTTTGATTTCAAAGAATGAAAAAAACCCCATTCTTCCCTTTTACCTGTTCTTGGGGCAGAAAAAGGCCAACCCTTTGCTAAAAGTCTCTAGCATGATTTTAGGCTGAATCGGTGCAAATTCTTCAAAATATAATTAATTGCATTACATTCAAGTTATCCAACCAGTCCTTCAAGTGTATAATCAACAGCAGTAAGTTGACAAGTTTATCAATCACTTTACAAGACAAATCCCAATTAAATAAGAACGGGACTTAATCTTTATATTACAACATAAATCATGTGTACTGCTCACTAAGAGACGGGATCAATTTAATTTTCTACAGCTGTGCTACTGACAACTATTGTTTATAAAGCACCATGGAATTACTTGCATTAAATCAAGAACTTGGCTGTAAGTGTACGTTGCATATCAGCTTGCCTGAACCAGACAACCAAGAAAAGACACTTATGTCTGACTTCATGTGATGTAGCATCTCCTTTTGCCAGGCAGTGAGTGGTACATTTACATTTGAGGAGAGACAAGGCAGCAAGGGTGCCTGGCAAGGGGCAGCCCTATCTGCTGTTAGAGCAATGGAGATACGGCGATGTTCTGCCCTGCACAGGTAGGGATTGCCCATTGACTATGAGTATCGTTAGAGAGTACCATAATTTATATGATATGCATGGCAAGTATGCGTGTGTGTATTTACAGGGTTATATAGTGTATGATGGGTCTATACTATGTATGTAGTTAATCTAAACTATGGCTTTATTAAACCCTAACACAAAAATTTCATCTAGAGAGGCACCCATAATGACTAGAGCTTCTTACCTTTTGTTTCCTTCTCTCCCTCTTCCAGGTCCTCCTTTTTCTTAGTTATGTTAATTACCTCCTTTGTTTTTAATTTGGTTTCTGAACTCTCATTGTGTATCTAATACCAGTGTCCCACATTGCAACTTAATGACTTCATTTATATGGGATTAAATTTAAAGAAGCTTTGAAGTCTCTGATACACAACTGGTAAATCCTTGTGTTTTTAACAGCATATTTGCAAAAGGTATTTAGAAGGTGCTTAGCATCTGACTGAATCTCCAAAACCAGGATGAAAACACAAAGCTGAGAGCCAAATATTCTGCTCCACTACACATGCCATGCTTCCACCAAAACCCATATTCTTCAAATAAAGAGAAGTTGCACATGTTTAACAGAGGGGAGTATTCTCAGTGCTGGCATCTGGCTTGTTTTTTAAAGAGGGGGAGGCCCAAACTGATAAATTTTATGTGCTATACATCCTCAGCAGGGTGTGTGAGGCATATAATATTTTTTTTTAATACAAAACCTCATTTCTTTTAAATATATTCCTCTTTGTTGTAAAGGTAATTTGCTAAATATTTCTGAATACATTAATGTATTCTCTATGAAATAATAGAAAACAGTTTCCTGCTGTTTGTGTATTACTTTGTGTGGTGTAATTAATTTTCTAGACTAAAGGTATGATGTAGTTTTTAGTTCAGATGTCTCCTGCAGCTAAAGGCATGCATTTCTTGAAGGGATTAAGTAGCTATGAAGGCTGGGGAATGAATGGACTTTGGAAACCTCCCAAAAATTTACTGTGTAATGATTTTTGTCATGGTGAAAGCTAAAGTGGTTGGGGTTCCAGGCAGAAAAATTAATCTCTGTTACAACACAGTGAAACAATTCTTGAATAGCTCTATTGATGTTCCTCTTTAAGAGCAAATTGCTTGTAAATATTTGTTTATCTTCCACTTCTAAAATATTTGACTGCAAATTCATCATCATCATCTTGCTGTCTTGGCGAAGACAGAAGGAAGTTCCTCGTGCAAGGAACGAAAGTGAAGTGTTCTACATTAGCGAGTAGTAAGGAGCTAAGAAAATTACTTTATTACTGGTATCTTTCAAGTGCTGTTTTCCTGAGCAGAGGACACTGCTAGGCCGACGTGAAATCATGAGACAGCCTCTTCAATGTGCTGCAGCCAACAGGTACCAGCACAGCAAGAGGGAAGCTGCTGCTGTCCTCACAGTTTGTCTTTCTCCAAGTTGGGAGGGTATTCTAGTGAGTGTAGCCATAGTCTTTCTACCAGAAACAGAAAACTTTCCTTTTTCTGATTTTGTCTGCATGAAGACTTTGGAATAATATCCCAAGCCACTGAGATTCCTGCTGTCTCTTGTGAAGGAGCAGGAATCTGAAATGGTGAAATGTCTCAGAAGTTCAGAACACTCATAAAGCATGGAGGCCAGGTACTGAATAATTTAATATCAGGGTGCTTGTCTCCCTACTTTCTTGGCTCTTATGAGGTGTCTGTCCAAACACTGAATAGGCTGGGAGGGTAACTGATGTGTGCTGGTGAAGAGACTAACTGTGCTTTATGTCACGGTGGGGCAATATGATGTGGAGTGTACAGGGAATGCTTTGCAATGAATTAAATTTGATGTAAGCAAACTGATTTCAGTGATGACAAAGAGAAAATTAAAAAGAATTCATGGAAAAGTGAAGAATTGCAAGGAAGTGTCAATACCCTGGCAGTTGTTCACTGATGTTGATTGAAAAAGTAAAGATAACCTGCTGTCTGGGGAATATCTACAGTAGCCAGCTTCACTTTCTGGTCTGGATTTGTTCACTTTGCAGTTCACTTGGGAAATTAATGGAATTATTCCACTCGTAAGAATTGCATGTGTTGCTGTATAAACACAGTCAGGATTGGACCTTGCTATGAGATTTGGTGTATACATACAGTAGAAGAATCCCTTTACTGGCAAGCGTGTCGTCAAGTAAATGAGACTTGGTAATAAAATAAACAGTGATAAAGTACCAAAATACTATTAATAACATTTTATACATGGACGAAAGAGATGTATGGAAATTAAAACTATACTCAGAGTTTTCATTTGGGAGATTACCTACAGTTAAATGAATCATTTGTTGTTGTGATGTGCTGTTGTTGTACGAAACAAGGCGAGTTAAAATGTATTCCTCAGTATCAGTGAAAAGAAAAATGAGAGCCTGGGGGAGAGCCTTCATGACACTCTGAGTTTTTTGTCCCCATGGATTGCTCTTTGATTTCCTGGATCAGCTTTTGAACTTGATTGTTTTTGTGCAGTTATAACTCAGCGGCTGGGGCAGTGAGAGTGAGATCATTTCTCTGCTTTCCTGAATTTGGGTTAGAGATGGACACTAGAACATAACAGGGCTCACTGGTCGGTACTGGCTGTAGAGACCTTATAATCATCAGGGATGCACAGGGGTGCAACAAACACATGGACAAAGAATAAACTTTAAATGGTCTCCTCTATCCCCCTGCTCCTCCCACACAATTTCAGGCAAGCAAGCAGATCAAATACTAAAGAAACAATCCTTTCATATTCATTATTTCCAAATGCATTTTGGACTTTTTTGGATAAAGTCATGCTGCATTGTATTTACAGGTAGTTCTTGTTCTATTCTTACTCATGTGTTTCTTAGCACACATAGGATGCTGCACACTGTAATGTCATCAGTGCCCTGTCCACTACTACTGAAATGTTTTCCCAAGAATGATGAAAGGTTATGTTTTTGCAGTCTCTGAAATGCTCAGTAGAATATTCAAATGTCTTTTGGTTGCCAAATTGTGAAATTTGTTATAAATTCTGATGATGATTCATTACACTGTTGCTCAGAGGTGGCAGTGACTTCTTAATGCATATTGAGTGAAAATTGGGTGTGAGAAATTGCACTGGCAACATTAGTTGTTACAGTTATTAGTACTGCTCTGATTCTGATTTTTTATTTTTATTTTATTTGGCATGAACTTCACATCTTCATGTAAGCCACATCGGAAATGTAAGCTTTTATAATGAGAAATGCACTCTTTGAGCAGTATCCACACAAACACTTGAAAAAAGTTATTAATGGTTCTAACTCTCTCTTGCCCTAAAGTTAATAGAAGTGAACACAAAAATGAATCATTGGAATTCACCTTGGCTGCTTTTTCAAGACTTCCGGCAAGAATACCAGCTGTTGTACAAGGGGTTAGATTTTTTGTTTAGATTCCTTCGTGATAGTTGTGGTCACTTCCTACATTGTCTTCTGAGCTTTGTGAGCACATCATCCTTATCTGTTGTCTTTGAGCTTTCTTCCATTGCAGGGATTCATTGATTGGTCACACCAGGCTGCAGCCAACTCCAGCTCATGTGAGTACTTCAGGACAGTAGCATAGGACATACGCATTGGCTGTTCTTCAATTCCTGTGTTCCTTGTAGTAGAGTGAGTTCATGGGTAGAGCTTAGGAGACTATTTTCAAGAGGTGTAGAACTTGGCCTGGGACCATAATTTGTTATTAATCTCCAGACTTTCCTGGAACCCTTTCAATACAGTGTCATTTTTTAGAGAAAATCTTTTTTATTGACTTCAGAACTTCTTCCAAGGTGTTTACTTGTACATATCATTTCTGTAGACAGTTGGAGTCTTAAAAGGCTACACTTGTGGTTCTCATCTTGTTTTGATGAGTTTCCATTGCCATTGACTGTATGTATCCAAGACATGAAGCCTCGGAATGAAAAGATATCTTTAAAGAGTTGTCATTATAATAAGAAATGGTACTGCTGAAGACAGTCTCAGGATTTTAACTGAATATTTCCATAGATTGTTCACGACATTCCTTCTTCAAACAAAAATGACAATCTCGGACAAAATAAGACAGATATGAAAACCTAAGGACCAGTAGAACTTAATTTATACTTTTCCTTGAAAAAGAGTATCAAAGGCATCATTGCACATTGCTTATGTAAGCTTACACATTTTATATTCTATGTATCACTATTTAGGAAAATACCTGGTATCAACCTTATGTTGGAAAAATAAAAAGCATCAACGCAGCCCAGCTGTGTTGAATTGAAGTGGATCAAAGGTAGTTGTATCCATTTGGGGTAGATGCTAAAGTAAGGGAAAACTTGTGTGATCTTCAGTAGGGTTCTTTATGTACCTTAAGAAAGAAGAACAAGTAGCATGATTTGGGGAGTAACAGATAGCTCTGAGGCTGTCAGGAGGATGTCAGAATCTTCCTGATTTTGAAAAAGAATTGATCTTTAAAAATAGACCCCTGTATCCACATTTAGATATTAAAAAAAAAAAAACCCAACAACTCTGAGTGTAATTAAGTTTGTATGTCAAAACTAGTCAGATTTTTTTAGCACTTCTTTTTTAAGTCTCAACACAGCTATTTTTATTTCATCTGACGAATTAAATCTTTCATTGCTACTTCCTTTATATTACTGAATCTGTGCTAATCTCTGTTTGAAGTATATGCAAGAATATTTTATCTATTCATTGTATTTTCTTTTCCTGGCAACAAAAAATTGCCATTTCCACAGCTGAACATTAGAAACATCACAAGTATCCATGAACTTTGCATTTATTATTTTTCTGCAGAGCTGTTTTCAGAAAGTCAAAGAACTTGAAATGTATTATATTCTCAAATAGAAATGAAGAATATGGATGGTACTTGAGAAGGAAGATAGGAAGAATTCTGAAAAGGCAAAATAAATTTTTGTTACCAAGTTTAAAAAGATATTCCAAAATATGTCCGTTTCAATATAATTATTAAAATATTCTAATTAATTATATTCATATGAATCAGATGAATATATTCCCTATAACAGGGTATCTGTTAAAGAGCTGAAATAATAAACATACTAAATCTTCAAACAAGACACTGGTAAAGTTGACATTTTAAAATTTGCCTTCACTGTTCATATTTTGATGAATGCACGTTTGGTCAGAAATAATATTTTTGATAACTGATAATATGATTGTTATCACTATTTGGTCAGTCAGAAAATTGATTTTTTTTTTTCTTTTAAATTGACTCCAGTATTGTTATGCTTGGTGGAGTTAAACTTCTGCTGGAGATACTATGTAGCAGGTCTATCTTCTCCTACTGTCCTTCCTTCTGTGCTGGTACTTTCAACAGTCTCAAATTTTGCACAGATGTATTTATTTAAGTCTATGTTATGCTTTTAATTTTAAAGCAAACAGATAAATATGATAAAACCATACTATGGAATATTTTCTCAGGTTATACAAACTAAAAGGCTTTTCCAGGATCAGTATAGAATCTTTTCCTAGTCAAAAACCAAGTTTCAGTTTCTTATCCTTACGTGTTTAGGTGATAACTGGGAAAATTTGAGGAGAAAATGGGAAGACCTGCCTAAAGTATAGCTTGAAGAGACTTGATCAAGATGTCATGAAATAGGCTAAAGTCTAGAATTCACACTGGGACAATGGAACATTTCAATTACACAGAGGGAGGTTGTGACCACTTTTCTGGCTCCGAGTTAAACTTCTGCTCAGTTTATTGTAGAGATGAAAATGTGTTTTTGTTTTTAGCAGAAAATTGGAGGAAAAGAGAGTGAGAGGCAGGCTGACCCTTAGACATCTGCTGTCAGAACTTGGTGAGATAGCTAGTGTGAGCTCCACAGTACCTCATCCAGGAAGAAATACGAGCAATATTACAGAAACGTATTTTGATAGGGCTTAACCATGTGGTTGAGTTAGTTTGAAATTGAAGCAGATAGGTGTTGTCTGGTGGTTGTTTCTGTTAGCTTCGCTGAATTGCATGCCTCTGCTTTTTGTGTAGAGATGTAGGCTGGTTTTCAAACATCAGACTTGTACAGCGCTGCACTTCTGGGACAGGTAACTAGTGTGATTTGCTTCCTCCTTCTCTGTTGTAATGTCTCCCAATTACTTAACTCAAAACTCTGCTACAAGTTCTGACAGTGTTGATGAAAACTGCATCAGCCAGTCTTTGTAACTGTTGCTGATAATTAATGTGACAATTTAAGGTTAACACAGGAGGCAATACTACTTTTTTGTTAGTATTGCCTTTTTGTTAGTATTGGATCGTCACTAATGATGGCGATGAAACTTGAAATCCATGGCAGAATAAAAGAAATGCATTTCAAAAGTTAGAGCCTTTGTAGTGTTCTGATACCAGCTTTCTTGAACGTGCCCATGCCAGACAGCTCTACCAGACAGAGCAAAACACCCAAATATGACATAGACTTATTATAAAAAAATGGGGGTTTTGGTTCTTCTGCTATGCAGAATGCCCTACAAATTATTTTTGCTCCCCGAACAATCTTTGAACATCTCAAAGCAAATTAGACCTATGCTACTTCAGTTAGGCTCTGTTCCACCTTTGACAGCCAGTTTGTATGGAAACCTCTACCTTATTTCTCTGAACCTAGTTTCGGATAATTGTATCTAAAACATTGCTTATTAGTAGTGAAGGACTATGAAGCTCTAAGGGAATAGTAAAAACTAAAAATACATGTTTGTGGACTCCTTAAAGAATTGAAATGAAAAGAAATATTTTAGTTGAACTAGCTACTCTGTTAATTTCTTTTTTTTCCTGATTTGTAGAGGAAACTATTCAGATGAGATCAGAAGATGAAATTTCTATTTTTTAGGCTCACATCTGGAAGTTAGTTGCTGCAAGTGCTTCACGTTGAGTACCCAAAGTTGTAAGCTGTTTTTAGAAATCTTTTTCAGAAGAGTTTACTGAATTGCTATTTATAAGCTGCACAAGTTTATGAACTTTACAGAATTACTGTAAAAGTAGAGGATGTGATATAACGTAAGTCAATGTGTGATCAGGAAGTAACTTGATTTTTATCCACTGGCTTGTTCTTTCATAGATTCATTTAATCACGCTCCCAGGTATGACTTGTGTGCAACATGGCAATTAATCATTTCTCTAAATGCTGCTGTCTATAAGAAAAAAAGGAATTTTTCCTCAATAAAACCTCAGCATGGATTTTAGATCTTGATCTGAAGTGAGAATGCATTTCTGGTGAAACTCATCTTTTTGGAGGCTAATATAAACTTTCAAGAAGGTTATATATGCCATGAAATTTGTACAAATCCAAAGTTAATGCAAACATTTCTGGAGATGTGTTTAATGGTGTATATGTTACATGTTGACATTTACACTACAGTAAGTATCTCCCAAAGGGAATATTTTGGGCTTTTTCTGAGTAAAAATTTTTAGAAACTGAAAGAAAAATGATGATGGTAAGAGGAAAAATGTGGTTTTTTCCTGTATTTATTTAGTTTTAATCCAAATGCTAGCTGGTTCATTCTTTTGCTTTGCCTGTGCTTCTGTCTGCACCTGGCCAAGCTTCTAGATTTATATCTAAGTTACTGCAAACACTTGACCGAGCAGATCACTTCTAATGATTTAAGTATCACTTCCTTTATTTAGGACAGTTTCTTACTTATTGGAGTTCATTTGCTGGTATATGAAGTTGTTTGTGAAACTCTGAATTCTTTGTGGTTCTGCACAAACATTTTGGTATATCTGGCCATCAGCATGGAAAAGAAGGTTAATCTGATTAAAAAAAATTTTAATCTGGATTAATTTTTTTTTTTTCCTGAAACTGAAGATCTGTGTTCCTGATTCAGGGATGAAATCAGAAACACAAAATATTAAAAGTTATTTCATAGTCTTTGTAGTCCAAAATAACACACAGAATTTTCATAAATGTATAAGGAATTAATCATAATGTTTTATAATTAGTAAATTAAAAAACTCAATAGGGACCTCAGTGAGGAAAAACAGATCTCATGAAGGCAAAAACCCCTCAGATTAAAACCTAGAATAAATTTATCCAAGCAAGCAAAATCTAATGTCAGCCAGGACTTTTCAATTGGATCTTGGAATGGTTTGTCCTTGGGTTTGTTCAGGGCCTTGTTCTAACAAATGTGCTTTTTAACGATTTGGGAATGGAGAGGAGACTTCAAGAGAGAGTTTCCTTGGGAGAGAGTTCTTGTAAAAACTCTCAAGAAAATGATTGCAATTCAAATAAATTTTGAAGGAACTGGAGACATGGTCCCCTATTGAAAAGGTAGAGTTTCATAAAGGCAGAGGCAGTGCAATGTGGTGGCCGGTCACGCATGAGTGGTGTCCCCCAGGGCTCGGTACTGAGGCCAGTCCTCTTCAACATCTATATCAATGATCTGGATGAGGGGATCAAATGCACCCTCAGCAAATTTGCAGACGACACCAAGTTGGGTTGGAGTGTTGACCTGCTGGAGGGTAGAAAGGCTTTGCAGAGGGATCTGGGCAGGCTGGATGGATGGGCTTAGACCAACGGAATGAGGTTCAATAAGGCCAAGTGCCAGGTCCTGCACTTGGGTCACAACAACCCCAGGCAGTGCTGCAGGCTTGGGGGAGTGTGGCTGGAGAGCTGCCTGGCAGAAAAGGATCTGGGAGTGTTGGTCGACAGCAGGCTGAACATGAGCCAGCAGTGTGCCCAGGTGGCCAAAAAGGCCAACAGCATCCTGGCCT
>JAOXNO010000070.1:11386574-11422759 GCA_028565335.1 Limnodromus scolopaceus | reverse complement strand
GAGTTGCCATGGTGCTCGGGGATATGGATTAGTGTTGGGTTGGTGTTGTTTTGGGTGTGCTGTGATGTGTATGGTGTGGGTTTTTTGTTTTGGTTTTTTTTTTTGTTTGGTTTGGTTTTGTGGGGGTTTTTTGGGGTTTTTTTTTGGGGGTTTTTTTTTTTTTGGTTGGACTAGATGATCTTAAAAGGTCCCTTCCAACCTAGGCGATTCTGTGATCTGTATTGTCTTAAGGAAGCAAAACTGCTGGGCACAAGCACTCTGTAGCATCCATGGGCTTTCCAGCCCACAAGAGAGGAGGCCCTGAAATGCAGTGGGCTGCAGACTGACAGGCTGCCAGCTTGTCAAGAGATTGAGGCTGCTTATTTCATAAAGCCTCATCTCACTTTGGGATGTGTTAGCAAGGTTTTTGTATGTAAGAAACAGGAGGTAATTAATCTGTGCTATTTGGAGCTAATGAGGCAGAAATATTGCTCAGATTTGGACATCATGCTGATGGTGTCTGACATGGTGATGTCAAACACACTGACAAATTTAAAAGGAGAGCAAAATGGAAATCATGACCTGTGAAGGAAGTTTAAGTGGAGTAGGTTTATTTAGTCAGAAGAGAGGAGAAGACAGGACAACGTGGCTCTTCAGCTGCTCATTGCTTTATGCCTCAGTCAGGCAGGAAGAAGTAGGACGCAGCCTGCTGGTACTGCTGCTAGCAAATTCAGATACCGAATCATGAGAGCACTCTAAAGCAGCTGCTGGATTAGACAGCTGGTTGCCAGAATGACGATGTTTAATGAGAGGGATGAATTTTACCCAGTTTTATGTGACTTTGCAGCCATTATAGTGCTAAACCAAAGCTGGAAGGAGCAAAGGTGAGGAGCCAGCATGGAACTGTTGGGTCCATGCTGAAAAAAATGAGCAGTGACAATTTATCTCTCAATGAGAGCAGTACAAGCCAGCACACATTTGTGATGGGGCAGGTGGTAGTATATTACTCCTTAGCTTTTATGCATATTCTTATTCTGCGTGGATGTAAAGTAATCTGAGGCGATTCATCCTCAATGGATTAAAAATATGTTTTCAAAAACTTAATAAGACTGTTTTGAAAATTTACATTCATGAAAAGATTATTTTTTTAAAAAAACAGCTGTGGGACTGTGTGTAGTGTTTTTGGAGTAAAGGTCATTATGAATTCAGGCAAATACACTACATTCTATATTTTTAGGAAAGAACAAGCACTGGAAAGCAGCATAGGAGGCTAGTTACAGAGGTTATAGAATTGCCTTTGTTGATAAGAATAGGTTTGATAAATATGTTGCAGATTACATCTATGTTATTCAGTCCTTAATGGAAAGTTTGTATTACATAGTCTTTTGCCATCTGTTCCAGACCTCTCTTTCACTGATGCTATGAAAAATTACACAAAACACTACCTTTTTTTTTTATTTTCAAAACTAAGGGTTTTTTCATCTTCCTCCAGCATCTTCTTTCAGTTCCCATGGGTTTTTGTCATCTTGTATGATTTGTTCTCTAATCACATTTATTTGTCTCAGCAAAATAAATGCAGCAAATAGTTAAGAGAAAAGTACTAAGGAGAAGAGAGGTAAAAAGAAGATTGGAGACAGGAAGGAGAAATAATTGTCTAATTACAATATTGTGTGTGCAGAATCCAAAGGGAATGCTCTTGCTGTGATAGAGTGAAATGCTGCAGGAAGAAGTAGGTGTAATAAAGAAGAAAGCGGTGAATAAAACAGGATAACAGAGCAGGTAAGGGGAGATTCAGAAAGCTTGTGGGAGTTGAAAGAAGAATGAAAACAGCCAAGGGAACTAAGAGAGAACAGTTGACAAACAGAGACAGAAGCTGAAAGGGGACTGGAGTGGAGCAGATGGTGGGTGGGGTGGGCAAAGCAAGAAAGTGAAATAGCTGAAAACTAGTTCAGAGAAGGTAGTAGAAATGGAAAACAGCAATATCCAGGGAGAGCTCAGTAAAAGAACTGGAGTTGGGGGGAATGGCTGAAAAATGTTGCAGGAAGCTGAGAAGGAATCAAGCGATCAGAGACAACAAAGAATTAACATTTGAGAAGAGCAGAAACCATAATGTCAAAAGCAGAAGAGCTCTACAAAAGGCTTTTCAGACCCTTCAGTCAACTCCTATTTTCGAGCTGCTCTTGCCACCAGCCTTATAGTTTCCTTTTCCAGGTGCCGGTTATTTATTCCAGTGTTAATATAGCTTCTGCAGCTTTATCTTAAAATCCTGGTTTGATCTCCTGTTTGAGATGTCACTCTTCACAAATTTAATAAATGTTATCAACCGTTCTAAACACATAGGAGAAAGCTTGTTTACCCTTCATTTCCTGGAACAAGAAATTCTGAAATGTTAGCTATTCTGTGCAATTTTGCCTGTTTCATTGTGTTAACTTGGGACTTGCATCATAGAAATTTCGCATTCAGCTGTTTTACATTTCTCTAAATGGGTTAATAACAATTTAATGCCATTTAGAGTTTCAACTTGAGTAGATTTTTTTCATTGCTTTCCTGCTGCTTAAGTAATTAGGGTCAGTGAGTGAAGAACCTTCCCTCCATTTCTTTGCAGTAAGAACAACAGTGAACGTATGAGTGACCAAGGAAGTGTGCTTTGATATGTCAGTAGCTTTGGGAATCACATCACAAGAAGTGAATTACAGTTTGTTGTGATTCACATTACTGTATTTCATATGGTAACTGAAGAGGCGGAAATGCTAATTTTTTAATTGCTCTTGGAAATAAAGTGGCTTGAATTTAGCCTGCACTTAGTCTGTTGTGGCTGCAATTAGTTATTCAAGGATTTGGTGCTGTACTTTCATTCTGAGCTTGTCTATTGTGGAAGCAGTACAGTTATTGATGAGGAAAGGGGAAGAAACTCTTTCATATCACTGATGTTCTGCCCATTAAAAAAGCAAAAGTAAATGAGTAGTTTATTAGCAATTGACTAATTAATTTCTCCCTTGTTTAAAATCCACTGAGCTAATCTTCTCACCATATGATGACTCAAAATTATTTACAGTCTTCCAGCTAGCATAAAGTGGTGGTTGCTCAGGAACATCCTCTGGGATTCTGTGCTGTAGGATATGTTTGTGAGGTCTATATGCCCCAGACTAAATACCGTGTGTGCTGGTCAGGTCTGTAATGGTGTGGTGATATTTCACTGTTCCTATCTGTGTTGTGGATTTCCCAATCCTTTCATTTTTAGATGAATACTTTTAGTTTTGTGTGGTGATATTGAATCATGTGATGAGGAACATTCACGAAGGAAAGGCAAGTTGTGAGGGGAGAAAAATGCCAGCAACTGTGAGCAGTTGTTCAAATACGTGAATGTCCCTTTGTGTCTCCATCCTTAAGGAGTGTAATTTTCTGCAGCAATACATAAATTTTGTCCTATGAAGTTCCCTTTTCTATGGAAAGGAACACAGTCTTAACAAGGTGAAGTCACCTATATGAACTGAAATTCTGAAATGAACTGAAAATTATATTGAAAAACTGAAGATGAAATCTCATCATTTACAGACATCTAAGGTTCATTATTTGGTATTATATAATTTATTTAGATTGCTTTATAACGTAAATAATAACTGTTTGGGGGATTTAATTTTTTTTTTTTGTACTTCTGGCTTACTGTTTGAGGTCGCTGTTTTTGTTCTTGGCAAAGGTTCTCAGTGTTATGAGGAAAAACAAGAAAATAAATGAAAATTTAATCATGGAGTACTAGGCAAACGAGGGACAAATAAGACAAAAGGAGAATTGCAATCCTATCCATAGTTTTCCAAGGCCTTTAGCATTAGTAGCAAATCTGAAGTCTGATGGCTAAACATTTCCATTGTGTTATTCTCAGAAAAGGAGTTTGAATAGTGTTCCAATTAAACAACTTGAAATACTCCGTTGAATGGTTACAGATTTGTTCACAAGATTTGTTGGAGTAGGACTGAGCCCATTTGGAACAGACAGTAGCAGTGCCTCAGTGATGTGAAGATTAAGCCCTGCGGATACCAGTACTTCCAGTGCTACAAATTCCAACTGTGTATCTCATGTCTAATAGGAGTGAAAACCTGTAAGGAAAAGGCTGATGGAGGGGGTAAAGGGCACTCTTCTAGCCTCTGCCCCAACAACCTGGGCTGTCATACACTTCACTTAGTGGCAGATTAAAGTGGTAAAGCTGTGCATTCACCCTGGACTCTTTTGATCTAACTCTGTGGTACAAAAATGCAAATATTCTTATATGTTCTTGCAGACTCCTTTTGTTTGTGTCCTGTGAGAGTCTTAAATTAAGCTTCTATTTCAGGTGCTCTCTATAGTTATAGAAAAGCAAGTTTATTGTCATATGTATGAGATAAATCAGGGCTAAAATACTTATTCCAAAATGTAAGTATTTTCAAATCTATCAAGGGTGTTTCTCTGTATCCGCTTTTCTTCCTTTTCCTTTTCAAACCCTTCCCTAAGAGGCTAGAGATCTCAGAAGAAATATAATTATTTTCCTTTTTTGTTTTTCTTGACTTATTTGATGAGGTGGGAGACAGACCACATGAATGCCTCCACTGAAAGCAATAATGGAAAGTTGCTTTATTTGACATGAGAGAAACTATATGGAATGAGGCACTGGAAATCAGCCTGTATTATATCACTGCTCGCAGGCTTATTTCTAATATCTTCCATCTGCTGTTGCAGGAGGATCTGTTGAACTTCTGGGGCAGTAGAAGTTCATGACTTTTCATATAATATTTGCATTCATTTAATTAACTCATTTTGCAGTCAACTCTGTGACTCTGGATTTCAGTGGTCAAACAGTTAATAGAATGTATGATTAGGAATACTTTATTATTTGGCTATGCAATGGAAAGAACTAGAGGATGCATGCTCAGATTCTTTAATATATGGTTTAATGGCTCTGATAAACAATTCCTATTAGAAAATAGATTGGGAAACAAGTTTTAGATGCTCCTGTTTTTAAAGTTTGAAGTAGGAATTATTATGACAAATCTCTCAATCTCTGAAATAAGTCTTAATAAGACAAAATAAACCCTGAGAGAAAACTATTTGGATCCTCTCTCTAGGCATGGAAGCTGTATGAAAACATATCAGAGTGTTTTTCTTTTATCAGACACTTTAGCAGCAGAGTTAAAACAGCTCGGTCTGCCATAGCTTCTGTTCTGCCAGCAGCCCTGCGTGCCAACTGGCCGATGCAACCATCTGGGGGGTTTTGTGAGGGTTTTTTTTAGGATTTATCATTTTGATCTGGGGTATAAATGATCCAAATCCTTGTAAATCTTTAATACGTATGTAAGATACCATATGCATTATTCAGGCAAGATATTTTATAAAATTCTTGTAAAATATTTCGCGTAGGAAATATATCATTTAAGATTTTACCAAAGCAAGCAATTCCTGCTTGCAAATAGTAAAACACATGGCTGTTTTCAATGATTTCTTTAGCTTTCAGGGTATTAGCTAACTAAAGAGAATGGGAAATGAAGTTTTTTGTTTAATTTATTGGAGCCATCTTGAAAATCAGAAGCCAAAGATTGTGGCAGACACTTGAGAGGCTTGAGTCGTGCGTAATTGCTGAAGATCTAACGCACACCTGGGCATGTTTTGGACAACGTTTGCAGCTCCTCAGAGTAGTAAAATCATCAATAGGGTGTGAAATAGAACTCGTCACTGCTGGGGAGTAACCTGGAATCATCCCTTCATTTGAAATATTCTAAAAGATATTCATTCCAAATAAGTTTCTCTAAAGAGTAACTATTCTAGAGAGTGCCCTCCATATTTGGGGGCATCAGTAGGCAAAAATTCATAAACGTGGGATAAATTGAAGCAAAGACTTCAGGGACTTACCCAGATGGTGGCATATTTATCCTACATCTTTGAGCTGAAGTTTGAGGCAGAAGTTATTTGCAACTACAGAATTATATTGCAAGGAGGATGCTTCACACAGAATGCAAATAAGTGAGCTTTTTTAGGGTTGGTGACCAAGTGGAAAAATAGTACATACCTATTTGGATCAAACAAATTTAAATTCACTGTTTCTCTCATTAAAATGTTTCTCATTCAATACCAACAATTGCTTTGACCCAAAAAATTCCAGTTATTGGAAATAAAACATGAAAATAGAGTTATAAGCTTCTTTTAAACAAAGCAGCATTTGTCCTTAGAGCTTTTGTGTAAGACATGAGAGGCGAGTTCTCAGGGTTTCCCTGAGGGACCGGAACTGCCCTTCACACAGCGCAGGGAGGAGTGCGGTCAAGCTGGTGAGTGAAGGCAGACAGGTAGGCAACCTGTTTGCTAAATTCTGCTTATATGCAAATTGGCTGGAGTTCTGGGCACACTATTTGATAACTCTGTCTTGGTTCTTCTGTTAACAAACCAACGATGACTAACTTTGAAATGAAGTAAATTAACGTAGGATACTCTTTGACTGTATTTTTATTTAGACAATATAATGCCCAAATTATAGAGAAAATATTACTTTAGAAGGAAGTTCAGATTGCAGATTGAAGGTTCTAAAACTTAAGGGCTGAAACATCATTGCCCTGAAAGCTGGACAAGGCATGACCTGGCTGGGGAATGTGGCCAGCTGTGGGAATGCTTTGCTGCGAATGGCAATACATCAGCTGGTGCTGGTGAGTGAGGTTATGTTCCCATTTCCTTTTTGATAAACCCATGACTGGGCATTTAGTGTGTATTACTTCAATCCAACAGCATGACTTTTTAATTAGAATATATTTTGTCCTCTGTTCAGGAAGGGGAGGAGTGATTTAGGAATATATATATATATACACACACACACGTGTGTATATATATATCAGCGCTGTTGGCACTTCAGGCAGATACATGTCCCTGTGAAGCACAGGTGTAAGTCTGTACTCATCTATGAATAGTGTAAAGTGATGTTCTTGCCAGCTAGTTTGTGGATGAATGATTTGTTATGAATATTTCAGGGTTTATACCGATAATTTGTGTTGTGTTTGCGTTAGGGGAAATAAAAATATTGTTAAACTCTCCCAATTAAAATGAAGAAATGAAGCTCTTTTAATCTAGATCCTTTGTTCACGCCTGCAAGTTTGCATTGATTTGAATATACTGAAAGCAGCAGAATCCTTATTTCCATCACTGAACGGAGGCTTGGCCTGCAAGTGCAGAACAGATTTCTCAGCTCTCATTTGACTTGTGGATTATCTAAAGGTTCATTCTATGTTTTATTTCTATAGGGAAAAGAAATTGTTCTAAATGTGCTATCATATAATAATTTTAGTCACTTTGTCAAAACAGGTGAATAAGCTAGAAGAAAAAAGCTATACATTTCTAAAAACACTTGCATAGGATGAATGACTAGAACATATATTTTTGAATCTAGGGAACTCTTTATAAAAGTACAGATATGAAAAAGTATCACTTCTTTACACCAAAGTTATTCAACTTGGGGGAAAAAAAATTCTAGTCACAAGACTATTTTTGATGGTATTCAATAGTAAAGCATTTTCTGCGGTAGGAATCTGCTCAGATCTGCCTTGTGTTTCCTTCTGCTTGTTCTTCGTGTAGAGCTGTTTTCTACAGTCATGTTTGCTTGTATAATCACTATTCCACAGTCAGCATATGTACGGCTTTTCTAAATAATCCTGCAGGCAAAGTGGGCTCTATACTATTTTTTCAGCCTCTGCACACACACAGCATGTATATGTGTTGGGCTGATCCTCACACTGATGATGTGAAGGGCTCATGTGCCTTCCATCCCCCAGTGCTCTTACACCAGGAAATTAAAAGCTTCCTGCTGTTGGTTTGTGGGTGGAAAAAAATTTAGTTTTTATGGTTAGGTGCATACCTTTCTTGTTGTCCATTCTCAGCTCATGAGTTTTCCATTGCATTCTGTCCTTTGGGATCGTTTTGTCATATTTACAAGCTTTCTGCACAGTTGTGAAAAGAGTGAAAATGCTAAAGCAAAACAAGGGCAGATATGTTGGGGGAAATACTCCATTTTTGAGGGGGAAAAGCAGACTATTATTTGGTTTTAGCATTCTTTCCTCTCCTGTTAAATACTAGATGCGTTCTATAGGCTGCTGCCTGAAGTATAAAGGTGCAGCACATAAAACGTCTGCAGGGGACAGAAGCTGAAAACTTTGGCATTTGTTTTACTGGACAGAAATACGTGCAGAGTGCTTTTATTGGGTGACCTGTGGCTTTGGGCTGGTTTGGGCATTCCTGTAGTGTGTGTGTAGTCATGAGAAGCAGCCGGGTAAGCACGGCTGGAGAGGAGGGACTCCAGCTGGGCATTCCAGCCCCGATCCTCTCCTCTTTGCACAGTGCAATGGGGGTGCAAACACAGCCAAGTAAATAATAATGAAATCCTTAAATCCTCCGCTTAGGGTTAATACAGTTGGTCTGAATATTAAAGACTGAGATACAAAAAAATAAAACCAATCTATGGTCGGAATCTAGAGTGAAAGTCATTTATTGCACTAATAGTTTTTAATTTGCCTAAGCATTATTGTTGAAACACTTTCCACTTGGCAAAAAAACTCCTGAAAAACTGGCACAATGGTATAATTATTGATGCATACAAACTAATTATCTGTGCAGAGATTTGATCCAAGGACACTACAGAAGTGGTTGTTGCCAAAATGCTTGTTAAAATCAGTGTTGAGGTAATTCTGCTGGAGTGTTTAAATTTTCAGTGCTGCATTTCCCTGCACACGTACACTCACAAAACACGATGCAGTGGGTAAACCTGACAAACCCACAGCTACTTCTGCTCCCGTGCACTCTCATTAAGTGTTTAGCTGAGATTTTCAAAGGAATCCAATAAAATTAGCACTCAGGATTTGTGTCCAAGTGTGGCACAGCGCCTGATTTTTTTTTTTGGCAGCTTTTTATGTGAGGAAAGTTTTGGGATTTCATTAATCCAAACTTACTTTCAGATTTTTACTACCCTGTGCCTGGAACTGCGGTGCTGAGAGCAGCACTGCGATGTGAGAAGGGGGTAAAACAAACCAAACAAAAAGCAGACCTGTTGGGCAATAATATCTACTGAGCTCATGTTCTGATCAAAACAAAGGCAATCCAGTATTTCAAGTGCAAACCAGATTTTGAGGTGGGTAATGTTAAAATGGAAAAAGAAGTTCCTATTTCAAAATAAAAGCATCTATATGGTAAAGGGAAAGATATGAAAGAGCAAGTTTGTTGAATTTCCAGGTGTTGCTCTTTATTTTAGAGAGCTTCTCAAAGAAGTGTTAGGCCACAAATTCAAGGTAGAATATTTTACTTTCCAATTCCATTTGCTAGAATTTAGATTTTCATCTTTGATTTCTGTCTCAAAACTAAAAAAATAAAATATATTTACAGTATCCCTTTGTGCCTCCTTCGGGTGAGGAGTCGGGCTGCCTCTGGGTGGCATCGCTGTCTCCAGGCCATGGTGCAGCTCTAGCTGCTTTTCTGGCCTTGTTCCTTTTCCTTTCAGTCTTAGCACAGTAAGGCCATGGCTCTTAATGAAACTTCAGTCTTATGCTATCTCTTATAAAGGGGGAGAGACGTTTGAATTTAAACAAGCCCTAGCTGTGAAACCACATAGTTTTGTACTGCTTTTTTATTTAACATGACTGCTTCTCTGAGTAGCAGACACGTAAATGAGAGAGGCAGTGCTGTACCACACAGCAAGTGCTTCAGGTGAGACGGTGGGCAGCACGGGCTGCACAGTCCTCTCAAGTCTTCACCAGGCACCTCACCCCTGGACGCTGAGGCTCACTGGGGCTGCACCAGCTGCTGTAATGCCAGCGATGCAGCAGTGATGACCCAGCTCGGGCAGTGGTTGTTTGTGCATAACTGTTACCCTGGAAGCACAAAAAGGTGCCTTTCTCTTTTCCCTCCTCCACTACTCCTGTTACCAGCAGTAAACTGTTTATTTAGCAGTAGTGTAGTAGCTCTTCCTTTTTAGGTGATATATTAGTAATAAGTATACAGATGTATGATGTTTAAGAGATGAGGAGTAGTGTTTGACTTAATGTGCAATTATTATGGGATGGTTAATGATATTTACATATTAAACATCAAAAAGTGATTTTGCCAGTAGCAAATGGAATTAATCTCAATAATTTGTGGAACACGCTTTCAATGCAGTGACCTAGCTTTATTCCTACAATAATGCCATTAACAACAAGATTCGAGTTCCGGAAGCTGGTAAGATCTATAAAACATTATCACTTCCACCTTTGAATTTAGTATTAGTAGGAAATATGTTATTAGAAAATCTTATTTCATTCTGTAAATGTTTTCTGTGTGGTCCTGTTGATGGTAGTCGGAGCATCTGTTACAAGGTATGCTTTATTGTTCCCAAGTGCTCTAGTAACCAGTGAAACCCATGTTTGTGGTTACGCTGTGAATGCCATCTTGTATTAAACTCATGCTACATCATGCTTCCCAAAATTCTCACGTACAGCAAGGAATGAAATGACTGTGATAAGTTTGTGATGATAGAAAAGGACTCACTGACACAGATGGCTCAACGATTGCTGTCTTTTTCTGACACCAGTATGATGGTTTAGAAAGAATTCTGGAGTGTCCAGTTGCCAGGGTTATTCCCTGCTTTCCCCCTGTCTGTGCTTACCAGCGGATACACATCCTGGTCTCATTGTCTACTTCTTTGTGGCTTTATCTATTTTGGTCAGAAGCAATCACTGCTTGCCTAATCTGAATGCCACTTAATTCCCCCCTCCAAGACCCATCAGGGGTTATGAGCCCATAGTACTCATTCTAACACTGATAATTAACTGCCTGAAACTTGACATATCCTTGAATTTTAAAACAGATTTTATAACATTTGTAAACAACAATTATCAGGAAAAAAGGTAAAATTGTATGTGTCGTTCTGTTTTCTACAATACATGATTTGCAGTTCAAAGTGAATATATTTAAATGAACTCCCCTGCAGCTACTGTTTACAGTAGCCTTCAAAGAATGATGAAAGCTTTTAAATAATGTAGAATATTACACGACTTATTTTTCAAAACACATGCACTGAATGTTTTAGAGTGAAATGTCTGTGTTTCAGATTAGATGGATTGCAGACAGCTGCTGGTTTACTGAATGTTACAGATGGAAGGGAAAATAAATGTAGGGAGAAGACTAAGAAAATGAAGGATTCTTAAGAGTGAATGTCTGAACAGCAGTAACTTAAAGGCGAATCAGATTATCTCAGACATCATCTTGATAGCTAGGAAAATTTCACTCTCTCTTCCTCCTAAAAAAAAAAAAAAGGCAAACTCAAATACAGGTTCTCTGCTTTCTTATATATGTGGTTTTGCAAGTTTTCTGGGAGAGGGGTGTGCTACTTCTTGTATTCCCTTCCCAACTTCTACTTGAGCTGGGCATTACCTATTACCAGCATTTCTTGTCTGTACTGTTTTATCAAGGAAACCTTTAGGTGTTAATGTAATGAAGTTATTACAGAGTTTAAGAAGCTAATGGATGTTTCTCTGTGAGATTATATTTTTAAATGTTTTAGCCAGGAATTCTTTCTTCTGATACGCTTGTAATGTACTGACTGCTGCTTAAGTGTGTGCATCTTGACTGAGTGCAAGGTAAGTAGTGAGGAGATGGACCCATCTTCACAGTGGTAGCTGGCCAGCTGCATACCCACCTTTTATTAGGGTGGGTTTGCATTTTTAACTAAGCTTTAGGCTGTCAAAATTACATTGCTCACACTATGAAAGACGGATTAAATTTGACATAAAGCGTGTCTACACAGACCACAAACATTACTGCCTTGTAAAAGTGTGGTAAAAAGATGCAAACAAAAATGTAATTATATTAATTTATGGGATAATTAGGAGAAATTTCTATTTAACCTCACCTCAGTTAGAGGATGAGTTATACACTTCACAACTCTTCAAGTTGAAATTCCTTTGTGAGTTTGGTAAACTCACTGGTTTTATACTTTTTTTTTTTTCCTAGCTTGTTACAAATGATCTCTTCTACTGATTAAAACACACTGAGATCTATCAGTTCTAGAAAATATGCAACATCTCTAAAAGGTAGAGCATGAGATTTATTCCCCATGAGGAGTAGGGCTCAGGGAGCCCTGTTTCTGCCTTCCCATCTGAAAAATGGTTATGTCTTTCAGGAAACACTGGATAGATTAGAATGACCAACAAAATAGTGGTGTCTCCCAGAGCCACCTTACAGACAGATGTACGTATCAGAGTCTGCTCAAGGCTTGCTGCTTTTATGTCCCCTGGATGCCCATTATACTGGGGCTTGGAGGACAATGTATTTATGTAGTTTTATGGTGTGTGTGCTGGAAAAAGCAGGGTTTTTAGGAGGCTGAGTTCGCTTAACAAAACTGGGGCTGAGATGAACATTTCAGTGAATGATCTTTCTTTTTTTTCCTTTTTTTTGTTGATCTGGAGTTTCCTGAGGTTTAATATTTAGGGGCATTCTTCCTTAAAAATGAACGCTTTCTGTCCTTGATGCAACTGCTATAGCACATCTTATGTTGAGTCTTTCTCCTCCCTCTTTTTTCTTTAAAAACGGTACCTGCAGGTGAACTTCTATGTTTATTACCATAAAATTGGCAGATGGGTTAAATAGGATACTGTGTCTCTTCTGTTACTTACCAGATTAAATTGATAAAAACCTGAAATTGTAACAAAACAATGTTATATGACAAACATAAGATGATTTGTTTCCATATGGTATCACAGTTAAGGAATATTAGAGACACAAAATAATCCTTAATATTATAAGACTTACAATCTGCAATAACCTGCTGCAGTAGCAATAACATTACTTCAGGTACAGGAAATGGGAAACTTTCCTCTCTGGAAAATAGCAGTACTGTGGAAGATTTGAAGTCTCCAAGAGAAATTGTGATCTGCGTTAGAAATAACAAATAATGGAAAAACGTTCTGTACAGGTGTTTTTGGCATTTGCACCATCTTTGTGAGCTCTTACTGGTTGTTCCTGGCTTTGTACCCTCTGGTGGCTTTTGGCCTTCAGTGTTCCTCTGCTGCTTTCTTCTTCAAAATGGGTTCTTGGTCGCTCTTTGTTTTCCATATTATGGTTGTTCGTTGAGGGACAGAGTCCTGTTTTAAATGAAATGTGAAGATGTCTCTAGCTATATTTGCATCTAATTACTTTCACAATCTCTGGTATAAAGCAACCTGTTATTAGTGATGGGTCAATTCCAGTAAAGAGAGCAAAAGTCCATCTGACATGTCAGCCTCCTTCCTCTTTACAGGAATTTAGTTCCTTCTTGGCAAAAATCAGATGGATGACAGACACTAGGTAATGCCCTGGCTTACAGTTGCACAACCTGGGCTGAAATCAAATAGGTGCAAAGAGTGAATTATTCTGTCACCCTTATATACAGCTCTCCTAGCTTGGGAAAAGTCTTGTTTGGCAAGGTGGTGTAAGAAAGCTTGCATCACAGCTGTCTGTGCATTTACTGTATTTATTGAGCTCTAGACAGAGCACTTAGATCTTCAGGACTTATCAATCCATATGCATGTTTTCCAGCATAAATTTTTAATTCTTTTTAATAAAAAGCTGTTATTCAAAACCAGTGACTAGCTAGTATTCTCTGGATTCAGAATTTAAATTGGGCAGATAATACTTTCCTCTCTCAAAAGTGAAATTACAGTAAATATGAGTTATTCCATCACTATATATTATTTATGATGTATTTATAAATGTGGTGTTTTGCAGAAGCATAGTAAAAGAAATGAATCTTTTAATGTTTGTATCATATTGAGAGTTAACAAGAGGAAACGAAATGTAACTTCTTGCAATTGGAAGCAACATTACTAAAATTTCATTCCCCTAACTGGGGGGTAAAGAATTCTTCTGATGAATATGTGGAAAATCTCCATATATCATAACAAACATATTATAGTAGTTGGAAACAACCTTCCTCTGTAATATTCTTATAAAAATTGGGTTAAGGCTTGGAAATGTTCTTCTCAGCAGGGTAAAATAGCCTATATGCAACTCTTCTGCAATGGTGCATTCTGACATTATTCCCTAATGTCAGTAGTTGTGAAGGAAAAAAAATAATTTAAAAAAGGGAGTCTTGTGTTTTAGTACAACTGAACAACAGATAAGTGAAATGAAGGTGAGGGAATGGGTTTTTTTCAACTATGAATTATTTTGATTCTGTTCCTTGGAGATGGATATTTAAAGCAGAAGCCCCCTGATTGTTTATTATGTGAAACTGTTTTTCCTGAGCGTATTTCTAGATCTTATGCAACCACATTGGTTAATTTGAGCTGGCTGCACAGATGTGGTTTAACAGCCTGGTTCTCTGTCAGTGTGTCTGCACCTCTCAGGTTTGCCTCGGACTTTGCCTTGAGCCCCTTGGGCTGCTCTGGGCTGCAGTGAGCCAGGGCTTTCAGTACCCTCATAGCTCCTCTGGGCCGAGGTACCAACTACAGTTAAAACTTTGAACGGCTGTTTGGATGTATCCCAAGTCTAAACTTGTTCCTTTGACAAAAAAATGTGTCCATGTACTTAGGCTATTAGAATTTAATGTTGCCATATTATGTCTTCCATGGGCTTGGATAAAACTTTTGCCTCTTAGCTTCACTTATGGCTTTCTAGACTGAGGAGAGCAGCATTGCACTGCTTTGAGAAATGTTCTGCCAAAACATATACTTAAGATACTAATATCCTTGGAAACAATAATGAGATCCTTCACATACTCCCTCTTGGGCTGTAGGTTTTATGTTATCATAAGGCAAGGAGATAAGCCATCATCCCTTGTCCAAGAAATATCAAAAAGGATTTAACAAAACTTGCACAGGGAAAAGGCTCCTCTTCATTGGCTCCTGTAGTAGAGTCATCTTAGAAATAAGTCTAATTTTTTAAAGAAAAGATTCCAAAAGTAGTATTTTTTTATCATGTATTTAAATTTTATTATTATATATAATTCTTGTGTTCAGATCTTGATGGTCTATGTAAATAAAGTCAAGATTATCCATGTTTGTGCATTTAGATTTATGTACTTTCTATTAATTAAGCAAATGCTATGAAGGGAATGTGTGCTATTCTGAAGCTGCATGTCTCTGCTCAACTGTTTCTTTTTGGAACAAAAGGAAATATCAAAAGATATTTTTTGCTGTTATATGGTATATAGTAGCCACAATTTAAGAAGTATAATCCATCATTTTTAACTATTCTACTGGCATACGTAAGTAGTGGGAAAAACAGGTCTTTGGGAGTGAAAAATTGAGCCATACAAAATAGATTTGTGTTTAATCTTGGTGAAATGTCTTTCTTCCAAAGCAGCAGTTTGAGCCAAAAACTTGAATACAAGAAGTCTATTTAATTTTATAATAACTATTGATTTGTGTAGTTCAAGTATGATAAAGCTTTAAGCTGAACAATTACACTATATTTCACATGACTCCAAATCTCTGAGTTATTTTTATAGGTAACTATGCCAGTAGAACAAAAAGCTTTTATTTATTAATGTAATTATTCCAGTCCTCTACTTTAACTCCTCTTTACCTATGTGCGTCTTAAACACATGGTGCTTTATGATTATAAAGTATATTTCTTTGGCAATGCTATGGAGTCTACAGTAGGGCAGCTGAAACATTTGTGTGCACTAAGATAATTTTTTTGGAGCTGGTTGATAAAGGAGAAGTACAGGGAAATATGTTCTGGATTGAGAGGTGCAAAAATCAGCATGACAAAATTCATTCTAACACAATAATCAGACATTATAATAATATTTTCATCAGAAATGGCACAAATTTGTAGAAATGCTTTTTATTGGCTTCAGAATGTTTTTGCGTGTTTTTCATTAGCCGGTCAAAAAATGTTAGTAGCTATTGCTGTAGAACTGTGTCCTTCCTCCTGTTGAATGAAGCTTTTGGTAGTTATTCTCGGAAAAATGAGCTAGGCATTTAGATTTTGATAGTGGAACAGGAAAAAATTCCTTTGTGTTCTTCAGTATCAGGGCTATGAAAATTCACATTTTGAATTCTTTTTTATTTTGGGGCAGTTCTTTTATGGGCAACTTCTGGACTAAATCAGGCTATCCTTGTTCTTTCCCATATTATTGAGTAGCTTTTGTATGCTGCCTATTTGAAAACAGTTATTTTCAGGGAAAAAAACCAGCAGTGTGATTTTTAAATAGGGAATATATATGTGTTTGTACGAGGCTTTATTTTGTAAAAAGACGAAGAACCTCATGAAAAATACATGACAAAAAGAAAAAAACAAACCAGCCCAAACCTGTCCTAAATACTTATTCAGTGTTTCTGTATTGTCTTCCCTGATTTCAATTACACTACCCAAGGGATGACTATAAGACTTTTTTTACCTAGTCATGAAGTCTTTCTTTTTTCAGTTCTCTCTGTCAGATAATAGAAATGAACTCTCTTGAGAACAAATGGTTATTATGAATAAACATACCTGTGCTTAGTTGAAATAAATGTTTGATGTATCTATAAATGTATCAGGAAAACATAGACTGTATCAGGAAAATGTGGTACCTGAGACTGCAAAGTGCAGCAAGGTTTCATGGGAACAGAATTGCCATCGAAGCATATTATTAATCTGAGGTCATTGAGCCTAAAGATCTGTCTTAATTGAGCAGCTGATATGGGATTGTTCCCAGATTTTGAGCCTCCTCAAACAGAGGTGATATCCCATGTGTGCACACCCACACATCCTCTTTTTCTTTTACTTGAGAGGTTCCTGAATTAAACCCAGGCAAAGTGGACCCTGGAGGAGATCTTAATCTCTTTAACATCTCATTCTTACCTTTTCCCACTATCTTTGTATCCAAGATGAGATCTTTTTATATAGTGATTCTTAAATTGGAGAACAGAATTTCCTGCAGGACTCTATTGCTAGAGATATGCAGAGTGGGAGACCAGCTAGGAGGAGGTAACTGAGGAGAGCAGAAGCACTGGGAGAAGTGTCAGTAAGCACAGAAATCAGGAGGGCCTACCAGAAGTCACAGTCTTACTGGGACTTCTGGGCTGGAGGGTAACGTAAGAAAAAGGTGGGATATAGCTTCTGGCGATGATGGCCTATGTCTGCTGCTCCTCTCTGTTACGATCGATCAGCCTGAAGCCTTGTCTCTGGCACTTAATTCTCTTCTGACACTAATGCCTCTGCATAATGCCTCCTTCCTATAGGATCAAGAAGCAGGAAAAAAAATATGGCAATTTCTCTGTGCTCATCAGCATGCCTGTGAGAGATGGATTCTTCTGGGCTTGATGCAGTTGTACAGAAATTGTCAGCATATGAACTCCTGAAATTTACCAACAATGTCTTGCAGAAGCAGTAGGAAGGCATCAGGATGTGTGTTTAACTTTGCTGTTGGAGTAATCACGCATTGTTAGGCTAAACTAGGTCCCAGAATGATCAGTAAAGAATAGTTTGATACTCTGCTAATGTTTTATATGCTGAATGAGGCATGCTGTCAAAAAGCATTTCGTGCCTCATCTACCACTAAGTGTACTACCCAGTGCTTTTATAGGATTGTCTCTCTCATTCATCCAACAGAATGACCTTGACAATTGATTTCATTTTCTAGGCAAGTTATTACTGTGTCTTGCTCTGGATTAACTGCAACTCTGGAACTGATAATGTGTTCTTAATTTGAAATAATGTTTTAACCTTGTGGTTGCTGAGGCCAATAAAAGGAGAAACAGGAAAGCAACAGAAATCACTAGTGAGAACTGTAAGAATTCTTTTGTTCATTAGTATTTTAAAACTACATTGAAATGCATAGCAGTGACCGTAGATATATTAATTTGATTTCATGTAAGCATCCAGTTCTTAGCAAGTGTAAGCCAGTGTATTGGATAAAAGACAGTTGAAGTCAGTGGGCTGGGGTCTTTAAACTGTATTTTAAAGGATTTTATCAAATCAGAAGGAAAAAGAGACTACAAAATCCATATACTTCTATATATTTTTCTATTGACAGCATCTGCAAGAAGTTTATATTAAAATATACTTTACATTTCTCTGTAACTCTTTAACACATCATATGATCTTTGAAAATTCAAACTTGATACTGGTCTTCACCCATTTAGTGAATCTAGTGAGTACTGTTTTATTCTTTATTCATCAGAACCAGGTTGTTTTCAGCATTGTCTTTCTGTGTAAGTGTTCGCTTCCATTCACACCAAAGTTGTATCTTCTTTCTTCTCAGGTTCCTGTTGCCCCATCACACTTGACATCAAAATAACAAGGTAAGCAGACAGTGCTGCAATTTGGCATAATTGTATGAAATGTGAATTACTGAACAGCAGACTTTCTTAGAAATCTGATCTTGTTATAATCTTGGATTCTATCATTAATTAATTGCTGGATTAGTGGTATGTTGTGGGGATTTTGAGAAGTTCTTATCAGAGTCCTATATCAGATCCTAAAGAAAGTTCTACGTTGCTGAACAGAATCCAGCATAGGCTTTCATAAAATATTGCTGAAGATATTTGAGGCCAACACAGCCTGTTCAGGGCTAAACTCTTTAGTTTGAGGAAAATTTAGATTGAAGTATGTTGTATATTAAGGTTTCACAAAAACAGATTGATAAAAGATCAAATCAGAAGTTCTCTTAACACAAAGAAACTCCTAGGCCGAGTCTTACATGTACTAGTGTCTATTTGCTTATAACGTTGACCATCATCTTGTGGGGCAGCAGGGAAGCTAATAATGAAAATAAAGTCATCCCATTAGGAAAGGACTGGCCATTGCTGGTCTAAGCTACACTACCATAAACCTACCACAGATCAGTTAAGAAGGGTGGTGACAGTTTTTTTTTTTTAATCACTAATGTCTCAGTCACTGCAACTGGAGGAGGAATAACTAAGGTGAATATTAAGGGAAAGAGGATGGCAATTGTTTGCCATGGCCTTTCAGCATACTTTGCTCTTTCCTAATTTTTGAAGTTTCTGTTAGAGAATTCTGTTAGAATTTTTTGCTATTATATCACTATGTTACAGGATTTCTTTTTAATGAAAAGCATAAAGAATTTAGAAAAAAAATCATCTTGAGCCTTGTATTAGAGCTTTCCTACACAGCTTTTATTTTTGCCATCAGTATGCTTTTGGAAAACTGCTGTTTGGTCTTTCAAGTGCAAAAATAATTTCATATTTGTGTTTCTTTTGCAAAGTTCCTTCACAGCACATCTGTCCAGTAGAAAATACTGATTGTAATGAAAGAAAGATCTTTGTTTCTATCTTGTCCATAGCTCAAGTTGTTAGTCTTATGTATAAGAAGATAAAAGCCAAAATATATTCATCGGATGACTCAAACATGTCAAAACTATTATTTGAGTGGAGTTCTGCATCCTGAGCAAATCTATGCTGACATGGGATGTGACTGGGTATTGATAAACATTTGAAGATGTCCAAAATTCATATGTTTGAGACTTCAGTTGGTTCTTTATAAAATAAAATTTGATTATATATCAGAGAGTGAGGGAAATACTTAATTATGAAAGTTCTTCCAGGCTTCAGACTGAATGGACAAATATCATCCCCCAAACATTTTTATAGATCGCATGTAGCAACATCAGATTGATGCATTAGCACGTTTTTCTGTCTAGTATGGTTCTGTGTTCTTGCTACAAACTTCTGCCTTGGACCTCTGGTTTATGGTCCAGTTTGGAAATTATTCTTTTATTGTAATCTTATAAATTGACTTTTAGAATTTTGAAGTATAAAGATTATTGATGAAACCCCTAATCCTACAGTGCTTGTCTTTTTCTAATCTTGGTATGGTTATATCTATTCTTTAACAGATTCCTATTTTTGACTTTAATTGATCTCTAAGAGGAGTCCTTCAATTCAAAACTTTGTTGGGGTGTTTAAAAATGGCACTAAGAATCTTGAATTTACATAATGAATTTCTGTGAAACACTGGAAAAGTAAACACTGTACAGCACATTGTCTGTAACCTTTCACTGCCAGCATCTGCTGAATCGTTTTGAGTTTCATGATAATTGCTTCTTGCTTTTTCCAGCAATTAATACCTTGACATATCAAGGAGAGAAAGTGGGAGGGAAGGTGTCCGCTATTTTGTGACTCCAGCAAAGGGACAGCATTCTTAGTTCTGCAACAAATGTGATATATTTTTAATACTGGTAATTAAATTATGATCAGGTTGAAAAAGGAGTACAGCTCCACAATGTTACCAGGGTTATCCCTGTGTGCAGCAGGCAGGCAAGTGCATTTCAATAATGTGTGAACAAAGCCCTTTATTATGATGAAAAGGAAACATGGGCTTTTGTTTCAGAGAATCAGAGCAATCTAAAATAGATATGATGATTAAATACGTAAATGGAAATGTCTTTTCATTATTTGAATTTTCCTAGTCTATCTCCTGTTAACAATGTTGTCTTCTGTAAAGTTTTATTATTAATATAAACCCAACTTTTAGAAATCTGAGTGTCATGCAAATGTTATCTAACATATCTTCAAAACAAGTATGTTTTGAGAAGTCTTACTTGATTTTTAAATTTTTTTTTATTATAATCTAAATTTAAAAAAAAAAATTATGACTTGCTGAATTTACAGTCTGTGTCAGATGAGGGAACAGAAGCAAACTCTTGTGAGTGTGGTCACAAATTCTGCTCAGTCACTGAGTGTTTAAAGCTTTTCAGAAGTTGCTTATTTAGAAAACTGTCTGTCCCACTTTATAATCAAGGACAAAGTTTAGTAAATCTCTCCTGCAGTAAACAATGTATCTTTCTAAAGCTTAATCCTGAAAAGCAGCAAAGCAACTTTTAAGTCTATTGGTAGTTATGACAAAAGCTTTTCTGGATGTGAATAAAGATTTCTCTTTCCTTATGAAGAGTTTAAAAATGGAAGGTGGTTCCATGGTGTCATATGTTTTGGGAAAATACAGTTTTACATTAATAGATCATGATACTTTAAAAAAGTTTTCTTATATTACCTGAGCTGGAATTGTGAAGAAATTATATAGGGGAAGCATATATCTGGCCCTGTTCATTAGGCTTAGTCATATGCAGCATTTTGGGGTGTTTACTAAGTTTACTAAGCATATTTGGACAGTGGGTTATCTAGAACCAGAGGATGCCTGAAGCCATGGCTCACTTGTGCCTTTGCCTGCCGCACAGTCTGCCCACAGGTGTGTTGTAGCTTTTCCCAGTGCTTGATTGGAAAGGTACTATCAGAAAATTAGTTTTGGGAGCTTAGTAATATTGGCATGTGATTCTGACTTTCATTTAATTTGTTGCAAAAGAAATAAATACTGGAGAAGTACTTTAAAAGAATAAAAAAACCCCACAACCAAAACCAGAGCAACTTGTATAACTTTTCTCTAGTTAAGTAAATGTGAGAGAAGTGTGAGGAGTTCCAAAGCACTGGAACCAGGCTGCCCAGATGGATGATGGACATCCTGCAGGGCTTCAGAATTTGAATGGACAAGGCCATGAGCAACCAGACTGAACTTTGCATTTAGCTTTGCTTTGGTTGGAGGATTAGGCTAGATGATTTCCGGAGGTTGCTTTCAACCAAACGGGTACTATGATTCTATGAAATCAAATGCTAATATTGCTGAAAATCTTCCATGCAGTTTGATTTTTGAGTTCAGTAGTACCAAATAAAGAGAATACAGTCACACAAAGAGAGTAGCAGTCAGTCATCAGTAGGCAGAACTACTGTGTGAAATGAGAAGTGGAGCACTTGCTACCCTGAGCTCTGTGTACAATAACTGGGTTATAAACCAGTGTATCAGTACTCTAAAGATCGGCTGCAATAAAGTGTCAATGCAATTATCTGCTTGTGACCCACTTGAGCACCCTGCAAGAAGAAATACATTAAATACTTCTCATTAACTAGAATGCATATCATGATCCAATTCACTTTTTTCTTAGAGAGTTAAGGATTGGAAATGGCTTGTTTTAGGAATTGCAGCAACCATTTAATATAGGTAAAGGTTCATTAGTACTTTGCTAATTGGCATCAGTAAGTCTAAGGATCAAGAAAAGAGACTAGAAAGTAATGTATCTGAACTAGTTTCCTGACCTCATTCCTGTTGCTAGATAACATTAGACTGAAAATGTTGGCACCAAACTGAATAGTATGTAACCACTAGCTGTTAATTGCCAGTGGAGGAATGAGAGAGGTAGTGAACTTTGAATGTCTTCAATCTTACCCTTAAAAAAGTCAATTTTTCTTGCCAGGAAATGCAATCTGATGAGTCTCTGTACTGCCATTAAGTAAAAGGAATTGATCAAAGGTTTTAAACAAGGTTTCTTAGGGAGTTTTTGGACCATGAGCAGCCACAGCTGACTGATACCTCTTCCTGTTCAGCCTCGAGGGCTGGCTGTATTCATGAAGGAATTTATTTCCAAAAGAAAAAATGTTGAATAGTAAAGCTACTAAGTTTCTGTAGTGATGCTTGCATTTACGATTTTTGAAATTTCTCAGCTGGCCAGTAGAGTGGAAAGAAGATCTGAAATCGATATGCTTTAAATGTGCTAACTTTGGAGGTCGTTGAAAGCCTTCAGAGCTGGGCTGGCTGCCCGTTTGGCTGGGGAGGGTGTGCAGTTCCAACCAGCGGCACAGCATGGTCCTTGCCACGCTAATGTGGCTCCTGTCTGCCCTCTGGTAAGGGACGGTCCTCCACTGTCATGCAGGACATAGGCGGCAAGGCAGTCATTCCTCTGTCTCTGCAGCAGACTGTTAGCTCTCCTCTACCATCCAGATGGGGTTTGTTTGTTATATAGAATAGCATAGGCTGGAAAGAATCTCTGGAGTTCATCAAGTGCAGGACCTGTTTAAAGCAAAGCTCCTCTGAGCCTTGGCACACGGTGAAGAACAAGCTCTTACACAGAGATGGGGAGTTACCATAAGCTGCCTTTTGCTAAACATTTCATCCAGTCAGCTCCTTGCTTCTGAAATACCTGGGAAAGAACTGCTGGAAATGACTAGTGGTTCCAAATGGGGAAGACTTGTGTACAGTGCTGTAGAGCGAAGCTGCTGGGAATGACTTTGGGGGGTCTTTAGGTAATGAAGATGAAAAAGAACTGAGTTGCATTCAAACTGGGGTGGGGGTGTGACTATAAACATTAACAATCTAGTGACCCAGTGAAAGGCAACTTAAAATTCAGTGCCAAAATATCGCTCTAGGTAAGAGAGGCAGAACATAGATGGACATAGGAAAAAAAACCTTCAGATACTTTAAAACAAATTGAGTTCATCCTCATCCAGTATGAAATTGCCCTAGTTCTTTTGAAATCGCCAGTTCATAACAGAGAATATTCACCCATAATTTTTTAACTGGTGGTGCTAGGCCATGTGATTTTACAACAAAAGTGTTCCTATAAAAATAATAGAAGAAAAGAAATAGAGACTTGAACAGCAGTATTGGTTGATTTTGGTCGAATCCTATTTCTGCAAGTTGAAGATGTTTACTGTGATGCTGCCTGTTAGATGTAGTGACTCATTTCACTCTTGCTGCCGCTGTATGAACGGCTCTCTAGACAGAAATAGCTTTTTGAGTTGATGGCTGTCTGAAAGATAACTCTCAGTCAATGCAAATCGGTGTAACACTACTGGCTGTAGTGATACTCACCGTCTCTGAAGATGTAGTAAGGTAAAGGACAGCCAATGGTGCTACCATAATCGATATGTTAAATGGAAAGTAAATAGAGGATAATGAGAAAGGACGAAAACTGTTGTCAACAATTTGTTCCTCCTCCTGCCACTCCATGGCTTCTATTTTCTCTAAACATCTGGTATACTGTTTAGTGATAACGTTTGCTTCGCTTTTACCCATCTCACACAAAATGTCATAGTTGAACAATGTAAGGAAAAGATTAAAAATATAAAATTTTTTAAAATTAAGTTGAATCTAAGGTAAATCAAGTATATATTTTTGAATACTGAATCATGCATGGGAAACAAGTATCCTTGAAGGGTTTTTATTCCTGTGATCACATTTTAATGGATAATGTTGGAGTTATTTGTTGTGACCGTTAACAAATAGAGCAATACAAAGGGCATTAAGCATGTTAAATAAATGTAATTTATTATTTAGCAGGTTTTATTTTCAGGAGCTTCTGTAGTTGCATATTCATGTCCTCTCATGTGCAAATATGCAAATGAGATGATAATACTTGATTAGAGTTATCAAGTTTTCATTCTCATGTGGTTTTTTGTTTTGTTGGGTTGTTTGGGTTGTTTGAGGGTTGTTTGGTTTCAGGTTTTTTTTTCATTTTTTGTTTTACAATATCTAGATCTTTCTTCTGAAAATGTTTCTGATGGTTTTGTTCTTATAGCAGTGAATAAAGAATGCTTATTCGTCATCTAAACAGATGACAACTTTCTGATTTTTAATGGGTCTCTTGGTTCATGTGTACACTTTTACTACTGCCAGACTGGTTGCGGGTATATTTAATAATCTGAATAGCTAAAGGTTCTGGGTAACCACCCGTGTCTGTTCTCAGAACTGCAGTTTTAAGAGAAGGGGCATGTTATGTTTGGCTCTTGGAACCAATTAAAACAATGTAAAAGATAAAAGCATACTTATGTAAGTAAAGGTGCATTCATCTACGATGTTAAATGTATGCGTGCAAACATTACACCATCCTCGGTAGCACATATGAGTATGGTTTTGTCAGCTGAGAACCTTGCCAGGTTTTGAAATTGAGAAATGTGCTTTCTGAGTACTCAGGAAAATGCCTTCTGTAACAAGTCTCACAACAGGACTAACTGAAGCAGACTTAGAGCCAAATAATACAGAAAAAATTATAACACCTTTCATTTGTAAGGGCCTTCAGAAATATCATGTATTTCACAGTGTAAGGGAATTGCATAAAGTGCGTAAATTAATGATTTTCTTGACAGAGAAACAGAAGAAAGGCAGGTTTAAATAGCACAATTGATGTACTTGGCTGTTTTGCCTCCCAAGCCCTTGAATGTGAAGGTCTGTGTCTGCATGCTTTAGCAGAGGTTCTCTGGAAATTGAAGTGCCATACAAGGTTATGCCATAATAGAAATATCTTAGTTGGTTTAAATGAGAAAGAAAATACTTTTTTTTCTAACCTTTCATGCAATGTTAAACATCAATGTGAAGAAAAGCTGCACTGTCACGTGTAAAAGAAGCTGAGAAGGAGGCAGTGATTTGGAGGAGGGGGAGCTACATTCGTTCTGCCTTCTGAGGCTGGGACTGCTCTGCTGTAGATCAGGCAAAGCAGTTGGAAGACATGGACATGGCCTGTGGGGAGTGGAGGGATTAGTGAGGCAAATATTTGTGGAGAGATGCAATAGAAAAACTGAAGCAAGCAAATCTGCATATGTGTAAACCATTCACAGCTAACACTGTGAAGCGCAGAGGCGGTGGTGTAGCAGTGCTGTAGAGAAGGACAGTGCAAATGGCTTTCCTGGCTGTGCTAATGGCTGTGTCTGCGTGGGGCAGTGAGAGCTTGGGGAGGTCACTGATGGCCATGTGAGGTGGAGCTGAATCATCAGCACAGATTTCAGGAAAACTCTCACTTGGAAAAAGAAATGTGTAGCATGAATGTAACAAGTAATGTTGCTGGTCTACACTGACCCCTGTAAGCTACTGAGACTCTGAAAGGCTGGACTGTGAATTTCTGTCTCTGTTGCTTTCCTTTCCGGATGAGACAGCTCAGCGTAAAACAATTTAGATCTTGAAGATGCAAAGTGAGCTGCTTTTTGCAGACTCTCCTGGGATGATCCTGGTCATGTTACCCAGCAAGCTATCTGGAAATACCAACACAAAACAAGCTCTTCTGTTACAAGGCAACTTGTAAAAATCATCATAGTCCCATTAGCATCTGAACAGGTACCATAGTCTACTTTAGCTGATGCTCTGACTTCCTGTCATTTACCCCACGTGTTACTTTGCAGTGGGCAGAGTTTGATATACACTGGGAAACATCAGCAGTTAGGAACTAGCAAACTGTTAGCCTGTCCTTTTTGGAAAATGAATAGCATGAAAATACTTTGAGCAAAAGTTTGTCTTGCAACTTCAAACCTCACTTGTTTAGTGACTTCAGCAGGTTATGAGCATATAGGGAGTTTCAGTTAAAAGTTTGTGCATATCTAATTGTAGTAACTGTTTTAAAGAACTTGGACCCATGAACCGGACGTGAATTCGCTGGGATAGGGTACTGGTTTTAGGGAGATATTGGAGCTTTTTTTCTTGGAGGCCAAGTGCGATATTAGCCTTATGCTGTCACTCTGTTATCCCAGAACTGCAGCCAACAGTTACTGAGAGAGTACGCAGCAGCACATTTAACAGCACTTCTGACAGGGACCCGTGTTGAAAGCTGGTTCTGTAAGCCCAAAATGGCTTTCTCGTTTGTGGCTCCCATTAACTTCCAGGTAGTTATCTTCTCCCTGGCATGCCAGGGCACAAGCAAACCTCCCGAACTGTCTTTTATCTGAATCTGTGGGTTGAATGGAGCATAAATGGTTCTTAGTCAGGGCCATAGGGAGAAAGTTTATCAAACAGCAACGAGCACCATCTGTGCTTATATGTAAAAGTGCATTAGAGTTTAAAATGTCAACAATAAATTAAGCCAGGTACTCCAACATAAAAGGTTTACTGCTGTTCTCTTGTGAGAAATGTAATTAGGATGTCTTAGTTGGTAAAACAGTAGATGCTCATGTACAGTGTGCTTTCAGCCTTCTTAGTAATAAGATTTCTTCCATTTTCCTGAGTTTATCACAGAAAGCTAATTTTCCTCTATTTGTTTTACAAGCACAACACTTACACATCTTGATATTTGCACTATCTTGTCCCTGTACTATGAGATTTTCATGATTTTCCTGTCAGGTTTGCCGCAGTATCTTTTGTGATGGGTGATTGGCTTCACATGTGCTGTTCCCAAGCAACCCAGCTCCTCTGAGGCTGGGTTTCCCTGTATCTGCAGAGAGTGGGTGTTCTGAGACACACAGGTATCGCTCAGTTTGCCTCTGTCTAGGCTGTGCTGGTGAGAGAGAAACTTGGCCACCATGTGAAGATGATCTCTTTTGCAGTGATGCATAGTGTTGCAAAAGATAAATGGACGATCTAAAGCCAAGTGGAACACGTTAAATACTCGTTTTAAAGGATATGGGTGCATGTATGGGTGAGATGTTAGAAACTCTAATAGTAGAAAGAAAAGCCACAAGAAAGAGCTAGCTGAACAGGTAGAATGAAAGCTTTCAGTTACGTTTATGTATTCATGAAATATGTAAAATAAATGTCTGACTAAATAACAAATTGGAGAAGATATAGCAAGGGCAGAAGAAGGCAGATAATTTTGAACTAATACTATGTCTTGGCTTGGCATCATCTCAGTGGTATTCTTGGTCAAGGGCAAGCAACCAAAGTTGAGAAGCTTGAGGGCATCTTTCAGTGGCTCTGGTGATCTCACAAAATACCAAATAATGTTGGAAGAATGAGGCTGACAAGTTTGGTGCATTCATTTTGAAATGTTTGGGTAAAGAGAACCTGAAATATCTGTGACTTTATTAACACGAGGCAATGCCTGTGTGCTTGCACCTGAAGGTAGCATTAGTCTCATGGTGTGGTTAAATGATGCTCTATTTGGAAACTGTACATTTCAGGGTGGAGTTAAAAATTAGTTGTCTGTCTGAACACTATGCTTCCTAATTGTCAGCTTAGGCAAGCTGTATCTTGGAATGTTCTTTGGAACAGAATTCTGTAATAGAAAAAAATTATTATGAGAGCTGTCAAGTCTTGCTGACTCAGTCTATAATGGGCAGTTTGCAAATGGAAATCAAGATGAAAAATCCTTATAATTCTACTATTTCCTCCAATCGAGCCACATGACTGATTTCTGAGCTGCTCCGTCACACTTTGTGCTTTAAAGTCAGGCGTGGAAGAGGGAGAGTGTTGGGGAAAATCAGAGGGTCAAATAAAAGGATGTAGAAATTGAGCTGGGAATAAGCCAGAAAGTTTTCAGGCTTCAACAAAAATTTTTTCTAGAGAAAAATAGCAAAATTAAAAAGGGGTCTCCAGATGGGTGGTTGACATTAAAATCTGTTTTATTGCTGTATGAGTGCAACACAGAATCAACAAAGTATTTCTGTTTTAAAAGCAATGGCAAAAAAAAAAAAAAGGATAGTCTAACATCAAGCATGTTAGAGCTGTGGTAAAAAAATGAGTAAATAAGGATAAGCTGAATATCACTGTATTATTTGTAGAATTAAAATTGAAATAGTCTTTACACTAGCATTTCCCTGATGTCATTTTATCTGATGTTCAAAATTAAATTGTGTGATAATTGTTATGCTTAGAAGACTTCCGGAATCAAATACTTGGTATAAGTGGTAGAAATGCCAAGGACCTTAAACTACTATGTGATCTTCTCTCTGAGTCTTCAGGTATTTTATAGGTTGAATTAAACCCCACAACATTCTTGATATTTGAATAATATCTTTTTGCCAAAGAAGAACAGATCTAAATGAGAATGTTTTCAGAGTATGAATATCCATAAATGGAGTATAAATCTGAATTTATTCAGATTCAATATGATGTCTGGAGGAGCGGAGGCAAAACTCAATAAACATCAGCCTTTGACTGCAGACCTAGGTGGAAATGTAAACCAATCCCTGTCTAACATGGAACACTTTCCAATTAGGAACAGACAACCAGTGCCTCTTAAAAATATAATTATTCCTTGCCATTCACAAAAGAATCTGGAAGTAGAACACTTTAGTGGCACTGAGTATTTTTTTCAAATAGCCCCCAAGTGACCATCTAAACATAATAATCCATCCAGACTTTCTGACTGACAAGGCTTCCGAACAGAGCTCTTCATAAATACTTGATCAAATATTCCAGTTATTTTTTTTTAATCTAGAGTCTATGGTGAATGTAATTGTGACAAAGTGACATTGTTGATTGCAGAACAAATATAAATCTGTCTAGTTAGTGTTGGTCTAGTAGTCTTAAATTTCACTTAGTCATAAAAGTTTTCTTAGCCCCATCTTTGCAATGAAAAAAACCAAAATCAATGATTATGTCTTTGTTTTATAGTAAGCAAACATACTTCTTGTTGGTTACAAGAAGAAATCATTAGAAAGAAGACTGAAATTAAAACAGCCCAAAATATATTAATTTTGGTTTTTAATTAAAAAATAATCCACAAAATAAAGTTGTAGAATTCAGTACAGAATGAGAATTAGGTTTTTTGGGTTGTCTGATGGTATAGTCTAGAAATGACACAGATCCTGATAAAACCTAAAAAAACCCACACCTCACCAACCCACCTCACTCACCCCCAAACCATCCCCGTCCCCCAAAACCCTTGTAAAATTCTTTCAAAACCATCCTGAGCTCAATGCAAAGTCTCTGTGGATGTGATGACGGCCCAAGGTGCTGCCGTCGCTGGTCGTATGGCACACGGAACATATTCCCACCTCTGACCAACAGTAAGAAAGTAACCTCTGCAGATGATAAGGAATGGATTTCTTTGCCAGGATTTTGAAGCGTCACAAATGGTCCAGTAAACATCTGATCATCTGTAACTGAGCATGGAATTGTGCAGCAAACCTTAGACCTATAGTATATAAACTTCTTATGTAGTACATGAAACTTCTTATGGCATTTTGTAGAAAGCCAGCTCACTTATCCATTCAGGCAACAGTCACATCAACCTGCATTTGGTGTGAGTTACTTGTTCATTTTGAAATTGTTAATATTTTATATTTGAGAGGTTGCTTGATATTAGCATAATAGAAAGTAGCTCACTAATTTTTCTGCAAAATATAAATTATGCTTAGGTACAATGTACTTTTTGAGGAGCCTTGTGACTTCTTGTGAGTGTATGAAACGTGCTGGATGGCAGATGGAAAGCTGTAGTACTCAGAATTTGTGAGGAGCTGGACTGGAACGCAAAATACTTCACTCTCACGTGGGTTTTAAGCTGTGTTTTCCACTGATTCACCAGTATAGTATACTCCATGGAAATACAGTCACTTCCTTAAGCAGAAGGAAAGAGATATCATAAAAGAGGCAACAATATTATTGTAGTAAATTGTTTTCATTTAAAAGAACCCAAACCTATGGCAAGGCCCACTTGTCATTTCAAGTAGAATATGGTTATACTCCTGCCCTATTTTCCTGTTCATCATTTTTGTCTGAAATACCCAGATGGTATAACAGTTGTGCATAGGTTTATAAGTAGAAACCTGTCCCTGTATCACTCCAAACAATTCTTATTGCTTAGATCATCAGAAATGTAACTCGTGTGCTTGCAAAAGAGGAGCCTGATGTAGCTCTGCTTGTCATCTAAAAATGATGACATCATGGAGGGTGAGTCAAACCAAACAGATCTTTGTGTGTGTCTGATACAGCTGTATCCCTCCCGGGCATTCCTTTCCGTGCTGTGCTAGGAGTACTGCGAAACAAGAAAGGTGATTAATGTTTTTACTCAGCAGCTTGTCACACTGTGCTTATAAAGCACGTGAGGGGATAATGCCCCAACCCCTCTGTGGGGTTAGTTGTTAAGTTTAGTCTAGGGAGTGTAATGACAAGGTTAAAATATTTGAACTAGTATCAAAGGTATAATCTTTTAATTTAGAAGCTAATAATTGCGCAATGGAGATAGAAAAATATACTTGAAAAGAAGGTGTCGCATTTTGTATGGGCAGTGTTGTTTCACGTTAGATATTTACATCCACCTACGTTCTTCTGCCAAATACATAAAGTTGAAAAAAGATTGATTAGATGTTTTTCTGAGTACGAGTCTAGCAACATGTTTCCGTGCTACCTCTGTTAGTGCTGCTGCAAGACAGCCTCAGAAAAAAATGTAAAATCTTCGAATATATTACTAAATCATAGTGGTTATGTTTACTGTGTAAATTCCGGTTCATTTGACATCATGCTCTTTTTGATAGTTCACTGACAATAAAACTTACCTCTTATTACTTCTGACAGTGGTGTTAGTTGACTGATACAGTGACCTTTTGATCAAACACTTGATCAAAAAGTCCCATTAAGACTATTAGAGACAACCTTTGCAATCCAAAAACAAAATCACAGAAATGTAAGGTTTGTTATTTAAATGCCCAATCCTGGTCCTGCTTTGGTTTTACAGTTTTTAACCTCCTGTGGTGTACAGGTACAGGAGGTTCTGTTCTGCCAAAAGAATATTGTTTTGCCAGAAATCTAACGTGGAAAGATGGAGTTGCAAAACTGCAATCTAAACATGGAAGAAATACTAACTGAAAGTGGACAACTACCAGTTCCTACTTTTAATTTGCTAAAGTTTTAAAACATCCTTAAATCTACTCAAACATACCTGGTTTCTTTTTCATACTTGCTCAGAACTATTAATATTAAATACTCTTAGCAGCAATGGGAATTTAGATACCAAGCAGAAAATACATCCCGCTGGACTCTGTATCCAAATTTCTAACCAGTATCTAACAGATTTTATTTCTATTTATTTTTTATGAAACTTTTTATTATTAATCGTGTTCTCAGAAGAAGCTAATGAAGTGTAATAGATTTGCATAGCTATGAAGGCTGATAATTTATTCATGGAGATGGCACACAGAATGAAGAATTGGCATTAATTCTGCTAGAAGTTAGCTGAGAATACACATTGCTTGTTCTGTTTTGGGGCTTTTCACAGAAGTTTTCACTGAAACAAAAATAGGGGAAAATTTCACTTAACAAAAGTGTTCTGTTTGAAATATTTTGCGAAGTAGCTCTGAAATAATTCTAACTTTGGAATTATCTAATTTGAATTAAAAATTGTTGAAATACAGGAAATAGTATATCCTGTCAGCAGGTATGTTCTGGTTAATCAAACACTTTTTCATCCCATTGAGAGCAAACCTGTATGTCTATAGCTCTGTGAGTGTATGAAGGCAAATGAATCATGCTTCATCAGTGTGTATGTTATCGGAAACTGCACTGGCTTTTGCATTCTTGCAGCAGTTCATAAGTGACACTGAAACTTATATCATCTATTGGGACACACTGGCATTTCAGGGGTCCTCAGTAAGGGTGTGGAATTAGTGGGATTGAAGTGAAAATAATATTTTGCTCTTTTTTTTTTCTGCTTGCCTTCTAAACATTGCATTAATTTAAATCCTCACATCATGCCCTGGGAGTAATGGTACATATTATCAGAGAAAGGTAAACAACTTACAGCAGTCAGTGCTTGTAACCAATGCAACCCTTGCTGCCAAGTTCAAATTGTCATTGCCCACTCTTCGGAAAACTTTGATCATGACTTGAAATTCAAACCTGTTATTTTTCTAAAGAAGAGATATTAGGCCATGGATTCTCCTAAAACTGCATGCTCTAACAAATGCATGAAGTACTTACTGTCCAAGGGTTTGATACCTGAATCTGTGGTGAGAAGTCGTGTTTTGGAAGGACATACTTTCCTTGTCAGGTAATTTCACTTTGAGTGTTGCTCAGGGAGTCCTGTTTAGTGGTTGGAATGAATCTGAGTTATGGCCTGAAATTTGCTTTGTGTGAACATTTATGCCTGACCTTTTTGCTCATACATCTTCTAGAGCAGCACTGAGAAAAGGGGAAGGTTTGGTAAAAGACCTATTGTATTTCAGATTTACAGTGTGTGCAGCACTGTGATTTGCTCAGCAATAAATGATTGGGCAAACTCGAACAGAGATGATAGATGTGCTGCAAAAACATAATGATAAAAAGTGTGGTGTATAGGGCACTTTAATTTCGATGACACCCAGAAAAGTTCAGGAGAAAGCAATATAATTTTGGAATTTCCATTCTTTATTAGAGAAAAAGAAGCAGCAGATTTAAGCTCTGAAACTGAACCAGACCACTTCAGACGTATTGAAACCAGGAATTATTTTTTTAGGTTGCACAAGAAAAAACAGGATGGCAGTGACAACAGTATTAGTTTAATTTTGTGGTGATTCTGGGTACCAACAAGTCCTAAAATATTGCTGACAGAGTTTCTTGTGTGAGTTTTTTGTCTGATTATTTTTTATATATAAAGAAGATAGTACCAGATAGTTATTAATTTTTTTTTTTAAAGTGGATAGTACCAGATCATAATTAATATTCTGTAATCTTTGGAAAAGAGATCCAGATTTCATTTTTCAACATGACATGTTATAGATGATAACTGGAGATTGTGTTAATTCTCATGCTGATCTGTCCCCACATACTTGGGCAACAATTACATTCGTTCCTAGACTTACAATCTTGCAAATTCAAGCGGGATAAGCTATAGCTTTGCCTGAAAGTCTGAAGAAACAGTATGTTCTTATTAATTTTTTTAATAGCATCAAGCTCTACCTGAAAAGAATTTTTTCAATTACAAAAGAAAATAACGTTCTGACCTATTTTTCCTTCCCCTTCAGTCCTTAGCATTTGTGGATATCCAGAGAGGCTCTGCATTCATAACTCAAATACCTCCAGAAGCAGAAATAACCTGCAGAGATTAAAGCAGAACTGCAAATATTTGTGGGTTTTCTTCTCCATTTCACAGACGCCGCCGTGAATCCTTCCTCTCAGAGTTATGCTTGTTATAGTCTCAGGATGTTTGAGGGCCTTGAACTTGCCAGGTTTCAATTGTTTTGTTTAATAATGATGTGCCATGCCGCTTCATTTCTCTTGCTCCGTAAAAAGATTAAGATGAAATGTTAAATCATTGCGAGCGGTCACACTGAATTGGCTGTAGCTGCTGTTCTAACACAGGGCGCACACATCTTTCTGAATACTGGAATTGGGGATAAGTGTGTTCCCAGTAATCGGCACTTTACACTTTGAGTAGCAGAGACACCAATCTTGCTTTAACGATATAGTGCAAGCACTCGTGTTTCTATGTTACATTTATTTTACTGGGATGAGGAGACTCTTAAAGAGAAATATTTCTTATTGCATTATTAATTATGTCTTTATTCATCGTCTGGATGCTGTCGTTTGATGTAGACCTAGATGATTTCCTTACAGTCAATGTTTTCAGTCAGCCTTATTTTACATAAGGGATATCACAAATCAGAGAACGGAGGAGCGTAGGAGAAGTGACATGCGTGTTTCTTTCTCCTTGATAGTTTACACAATTTGCATTATGAAAGAAAAAAGTACTTGCTGGGAAGGTGTTTGTTTTTTCTTTTTTTCTGAAGTCATCCTACAGCTTATCCTACAGCTAAGCACCCAACCTCCAGTAAAACAAAACTCTCAACCTTTTGCAAATATTCTGTAGAGAAGAACCATCATATCATCCTTTGTTTCTGACTACCGGCACTGCTGGGTGATCCTGGTTGCACTGGTAATAGTGACATGTCTTCTCATTGAGAAGGATCCAAAAGTGTCCATCCTGGGATCCTGATATTTGATTATCCAACTAGAGAAAATATTCCTCAGCACCAGAAGATAACAAGAACCATGCTGTCAGAAGTTAGTAGCTAGTATCAGGTGAGATTTCTAAAAGTAACTATGGATTTGTGCATCTGTCTCCGTATGTTACTTTGTAAATTGGATACTTTTCTAAAATTCCTCTTAACCAGCTGCTGTCACTGGTTCATTTGAATCTATGATTTTTAAATTCTAGTTCTTTTTTATCTATACAGGAAACACTGAGATAAGGAAAGTAGCTGGATAGGTTGAGTTTTGAAAGCTATAGTAAGAGTTCATACAGGAAGGAATTTTATATTAGAGGCAGGAGCTCTACACTGAAAGAAGAGAGTTTACATTTGGAAAGGTTTAGATTATTTTCCTTTTTATAAAGAACACTTCAGTATCAATATTAATGGACAGGGTTATCTTTGACTCTGGCTCACATGGTAAAAGGTTACTGGTTCCAAACATGTGCAGTCCATGGAGTTTCACCTCACTCTGTATGGGATTGAACAGGTCGAATATATTTGAAAAGTGGGATGCAAGAGGAAGTTGGCCCAGGCCGGAAACGTGAAGACGTATCAATCTGATCCTGAAAGACTAGATGGCAGAATATTTACCTTTCCACTTTTTTAGAGAAATCTGCCTATCCTCCTTTGGACTTGTTTTCATTTATTTTCTCCATGGCCAACTAGTGAATTTACTCATCCCTTCTATTCCAGTTTCTCTTCTCTTCCTGAAGTGTTCCTAAAGAACAAATTAACAGAAGATTCAAAACAAGTCCCCAAATTAGATCATACCTAACTTGTAGGCAAGAAGTCATCATGTTTGTCATGATGCTGATTTTTGTTTGTAGACCATCTGCTTGGTCTAAGCTTTCTTCCTGTTCCATCCAGGGAGAAGTGATTTAGTATTAGAAAAACCTTATATAAAAGAAAATTAGAAAGGTTTTCAGAAGAGCTTAGGCTGCTGTGCTTTTAATTAAAATGCCCTTGTGTTCTCACCATTTTTGGGAATTTTGATTTTTAGGAAAGCAAGCATTTGAAATAAACTCCAGAAAGTTAAAAAACCATCCCAGATATGGTCAGGTATTCTCAGGAATGTCCATTACGTGATAGATACTAATTATCTTTTCTGTTATAAACTTGAGGAATAAAAGAATGAACTCTCTCTCTCTCTCTCTCTCTCTATATATATATATATATATAAACTCAAACCACAAACACCCACCCAAATAAAAATCACAAAACAAAACAACTTTTGGTTTGATGTAATGGTTGGTTGAACCTGACTGCTAAGCACAACAATGTGTACAAATGCTGTCACTGCTGTGTGAACTATTAGTGCTTGCTTAATCATGTTAATTAATCACATAAGTGCTTTAATTCCCTTTAATGACATCTTTTAAATTGCAAAAACTTAGTGTTATGGATTTTGTTGAAGTAGAAAATATTTTTATGATACTTTCTCTTTAGATACCATTTTAACCTTCTAAAACAATTTAGAGTATGTATCTTGTGACAGCTTAGTTTCCTGTTGTAATTACACATCGTTCTCAAGATGGAGTGAGCGTGCTGAAAATACCAATCCTGCACTTCAATGTCCTGTCAGGAGATGAACGCAGCTTTGAGAGGTGTGGACATTGGAAGAGCTCTAAGTGAACAAGAGAGGTGCGTGGAATAGCCATAGCAAAATGTAGTCCTAGATTTTCACCTTACCCTTTCAAAACAGAGTAGCTTAAGACTGTCTTTTAAAATATTTTTGAATTCTAGAAAGGTGCTAGTTTGACAATGTCCCGGTTTGAAGTAAAACCGAACCAATTTTGTGTTCTGGAATTTTACATTTTAGCTAGGCCTCCTCTAACTCTC
>JAOXNO010000070.1:11365253-11386474 GCA_028565335.1 Limnodromus scolopaceus | reverse complement strand
TTCATTATTATCTTCTTTTTTATTTTAATATTAATTCTTCATTAAAGTAGTTTAGTTCATTCTAAACTTCTGTATCTTGTTATCTCTTCCTCTCCTCTTGTCTGGGGGGGGGAGGCCATCTGTCGGTCCGGTTGCAGTGATTTCGGCTGAAACCACGACAGACAATCCAGAAATAAAAGAGCTCTTTTGGGTGCAGTGAGAGTAATTGCTTTATGCCTGCCCTCTGGCAATCGTTTTTAACACTACAAGGAAATATCCAATAGAGTATAATTTTGCCAACACACAGGTGAAGACCAATATTGAAGTACTATCAAGTTCAAGTTAATTTTGCAAAAGTCCTCAGGTATCAGTTGCACACATCATGGATACGATCAAGCTGCACTGAGGTTTTAGTGGTGAAATGGCTCAATGTGACATGCTGAGTTGTTTGTTCTCTCTCCCCATTTAGTGCTGATTTTTTCTTACTGAAAATGGTTGTAATAGGTCAAGACACTGACTAAATTTTGATGGTTATTTAAATTTTTTATAGTATTTTCAATAAGGAAATTCCTGAAATTATTCATGAATACTTTTATTTTCTGCTTCCTAAATAGATGGTATTCTCATTTCTGTTTTCTTTGTGCAGTTTTTCAGCACATTCTGACTGTTGCATTTAACTCTTGCCTTTAGTGCCCTATATTTGCAACACAGGCTTCACTGTGGCAGGAAACTTTTTTTTTTTCTTTCTGTATGCACACAGTAATCAAACTGTGGTTCATGTTGTTGGCTTTTGTGCACACTGCCTCAGTAGCAAAATTATTGAAAGGCAGAAAATGGAGGTGGTTCTTGGAAAAAAAAAAAGTGATATTCAGAAGGGTTCGAAGAAGCCTAACTCCACCTGGGTGTCTCATTCACCAGAAAAATATGGTCTGCAGGATTGTTTATCTGTGCTACACTAAACTGTGTGTTTCATCCTGTATTCTATGGTTAACGAAGTTCCAAAGTCTGTTAAAAGACCCTTGAAAATCCCATTGTAAAGAAAGAACATGTATTCCCTGAGCAAACAGGAGTAATCATGTCATCCCCGAGCTTGTGTTTCTTCTCATTTTTGCTGTCCTAAAAATATTCATAAAGGCTGCACAGACAAGGGGTAAATAGATAAATCTAAGTGGATCAAGCCTTGACTGTGATCAGGTGCATATAGCAGTGTTTCGATAATATTCTCTGCAGAAGGAAATTAATTTTTATTGATATTTACACATGATCTCAGCATAGAAGATTTTGCCATCGCTTCAGGTGCCTGTGAACTGGTGGTACACTAAACCAAAATATATTTGAAGAAAATGTGTGTGATAATAGCCCAGAGTAAACATTTAGTAAAATGAAATGATTTGCTGTTTGAGCTTGGAGTTTTAGAAGCTGAATGTGTGAGTTTGTCTGTAGGGGCTGAAGTAGCCAGCAGGTACCCAACCAAGAGTCTCAGAATTTCAGTAAGAACATACGTTGGACAAGTCTCTAACACCCTCAGAGAAGAGCCTTTTGCTATGGATTTCACTCCTTTGATTAAAAAGGAGATTTGGGTGAGACTCTTCTGTCTTCAGGTGTAGGTATCTATATGTAAGCTAGGCATCTCATTTTCCTTCGTAATTAATGGGCAGGCTTCCTTTCATCTCATCTGAAGGCTGACACCTAAAACAACTTATGTGAATACTAGGTTTCTGTTCATGGACTTCAAAAGAAATCAAGCTGACTAGCTTACTTGAAGGTATCTAACCATATGGGAGAAGCTCATGCCAAGTGTCTGAAATAAAACAGAGTTCAAGAAGTTGAAATAAACTAACTCTTAAGTTAATGGCATAAATTCTGGGAATTTAAGTCCCTTTCTAAGCAGAATTAATCATGGCACTAAATGCAACTGTGCTGTGGTTAGAGAGGTGAAGGGAAGGGTACACAAATCTGTGCTAGCAGAAAACAGGAGCGCCTTCAGCTCCCTTGGATATATTTGTTTCTTTCTCTTCTGTGTTCTCAAGGTAAAAGATTAAGTAAACTGAGTATGAAGTGCCGGCTTCCATTGCCAAATCTTCTGCTTACCTCTAAGGAGATGATCTCAAGTTTGAAATCTCTTGGAAGGGAGCAAAATAACACAGTACATCTGCCATTGGTTCATATTCCTAAAACACCTTCCAAGTAAGGTCTTATTTTAGATGATAAAGTTGTAGCTTAGGGCAATGTTTGCTTTGAAATCATCTGTGCAATAACTTATTCCAGCAGTTATTGGAAAGAGGCAAAAAGTCTCCATAATTTTGGCATAAGCTAGCAGAATAGGGTATTTTCATCATGGATAGTTTGGGTTATTTAAATTTATGCCTCCCCTGAATGAAACACACACGGCTATTAAATAGCTTTACATTAAATCAACGGGCAAAATTCCCACTGGATCAAGGTTCACTGCGTTCATATTGTTCCAGAGAAGCAGGGAGGATGGACTCACTGTGCATTCTGATCTGGAATTGCTTCACCTTATGGCTTGGATAATGAGATATTGATTTTCACAGAGCAGGTCACGTTAGAGGAAAAATGAGAGACTCAGTTTCAATTATGAAAGTAATTTACAATTGAAAGTGGGGAAAGGTTTTCTTTCTGGGCAGCAGATAATATTCTTTAGCTAAGCTTTTCCCACAGTTGCCAGAATTTGATACAAAGAGATATAAAACTGAAAATATAAAGACTCTCTATCAAAAATATACACTTCTATTTTCATAAGTCAGGAATTTTTGTGATAAAGTGGTGCTTAAAAGATGTCCTCAAACTATTTTGCAGGAAAGATAAACGGAGTCTGTTAAATACTTAATGTCTCAAAGTTACAGCCCTAAGTCACAGAGACTTTGCACAAAAATCTAGCAAGGCTCTCTGGTTTCAGCTGCTCTTAGCAATCTTTTCAGCTGACCTACAACTGCTGAAACAGCAGAAAACATAACCTTCAAGACACTCTTTTTACAAGCACAACATTACTCTTTCCTAAACTCAGTTGTCGACTCCCACTAAAATCAAATTCTTCCTCCCAAGACAAGGGTCTCTGGCAGCCGTTCTCGGGATTTGATGGCAGAGGTGGGGATGGTTCTGGAGCTGCGAGGCTGGAGCAGCGCAGGGTGCCCCCGTTCTGGGGCTGGCAGGGTGGGATGACCATTCTTCACAGTAGGCGGTGTGGGGCCCAGCTTTGCATTTGTGACACAGCGTCAGTAACACAGCAAGGGTTTAGCTATTGCTGCACGGTGCTGGGACAGTGTCGGGCCTTTCTGTTTCTCGTTCTGCCCCCCCTAGTGAGTATATTAGAGGGTGACAAAAGGTTGGGAGGGGAAACAGCTGGCCCTAATTGGCCCAAAGAGTATTCAGTGCCGTATAGCATCATGCTTGGCAATATACATGGGAGGGTCTTTCCAAGGTAGCCCTTGCTCAGAAAGTGACTGGCCATCAGTCTGCTGGTGGGAGGTGGTAAGCAAATACCTTTGTGTGACTTGTTTGTCTTTTTTTTTTTTTCTTTTCCGTCACTTATTAAACTGTCTTTATCTCCATCCACAATTTCTCTTGCTTTTGCTCTTCTGATTCTCTCCCCCACACCACTGCATGGGGAGTGAGCAAGCAACTGGGTGGGTGCTTGGTTGCTGGCCAGGCTCGACTCGTCCTAGCTGGCAATACTTTCACAGGGCCTTGCACAAGCATCACCTTTCCCTTTGGAAAGATGGTAGATTCCCCCTCTGCCCTGTTGAAAATGTAGCAGTGGGAGACTAGTCTCCTGTTTTCTCTTTTCCTTCTTTTGCCTCTCTCTTGCTTCTCCCCCCTGACTTTTCCCTCCCGGTAGCCACTGCTCCTTGTTCCACCATTGTGCTTGCCAGGTTTGCTGTAGGGATTGCAGCAGAGGGCATACAGCAGGCTGCACCCAGACAGTCGTCACCACCAGAGGTTCTTTGAAGTTGGATCATATTCTGCTTGTTGAGAACTTTGCGTCAATTTTTACATGTGATTTCAGGTTAATACCTGAATTAAATACATTTAATTTATAAAATTTAGTTTTTCCTCTACCAGACTAATTAGCAGTCTAATCCGTAGTCTTCTTGTGGGATATTATCCTCTCCAGCCCTATTTGGAGTAACTTTATTTTAAGATTTTTAATACCTAGCTAAATTATTTACTCAGAAAGAGTGCTTGTGTGAATAACAGAGGTGATGTCTTCAGTGCTTTCTGGCTAGGAAAAAAAATAAATGGGTCCTTTGGAATTTCCTTTTCAGTTTTCTCTTGAAGACCTGGCGCTTCTTTTTACTGTTCCCTCAGGAGTACTTGTTAGAGGGCAAGAATGCTAATTAGGATTGTTAATGTGTTCTTCACAGTTGAATGACTATATCAAGTAGGGGATTATTAGAGAATGTTATGTTGGTTTACGTATGGACTACTTTGGACTACTTTTTGCTTCTGGAGAGGTAAAGGATACCCTGGAGCTACCAGTGGGGTCAGTAGCTCTGGAGAGGTAAAAAGTTGTTTCTGTTTCTATTAGTAAATGCCCTGCTATGTCCTCTCCGCTGGTTCTATTCTCTGTTTATAGCACACTTTTCTATTTGAATATTTATAAGTTGCCCTGCAACTTTCAATATCTCCAGACCCATAAAATGAATTAAAAATTTGACTATGGAAACATTGTATTGAAGGAAAGTAATGAAATGAAGATGGAAAATTCCATAAGAAATTATAGATTTTAATAAATGACTGTCCACTGTAGAATTTCAATTACAGAAAAATATACTTTACACGAGTAATTACTAAAGAAATTACTGGAGAAGCACATCCATTCGTTGAATTACAGGACATAAATTCTTCCTCTGATTGCATCTTCTGTTGCGAGGAGAGCAATCACAGGCAAACCCCAAGCTCTAACAACACTGACTCTTTAGGATTAGGACTTACTGCTGGTTGGGAATGTAGAAAGACTAATAAAAGGTTGTTGCTTCATGCACACAGAGGGAATGAATGAAATTAGTTAAAGGCAAAGCAAGAGCTTTGATTGTTGGCAGGTAACCTAGCTGTTTCTTGTCTCATACATGCCTTTCTGTAGGTGTTTGAGTTCAATGCATCTTTAAGACCTTTATGAATGTGTTATGTGTGCATACATACTGCTTGCTTGTGTGCATTTTATGTACACAGTGTAATTATAACCTGTAAGAAGAGTGGAACATATCTGTAGTATGATGAGGAATACTGTGTTTTCCCTGTTGCGGAGAGTCTTCTACATGAGATTGACTGAGATTTAGGTGGTTTTATAGTCCATTTTGGATGAGAGCTGAATTTGGCTGGAATGTTTGTCATGATTCAAATGGGCAACAGGTGCTTTTGTTACCATGAGGATCTGTAGCTTCACCTTTCAGCCTCCCCACCACCTCTGGAGCTATCAGTGGGGTCAGTACAATCCAATCAGATCTTACCCACCTGTGTTGGGAACTTTGAAACAGAGACCGGTGCCGCTCCAGGGCAGGAAAAGAGGAGCAGGACTATTCACAGGGGTGAATGTAGCATGTCCAAAGTCATCTTCATGTTTCTGGGTTCAACATCCAGCTGACCTGAGGGGAAGAGGTTTTCAAAAGGGGAAAGAAAATGGCAAGTGTCCTGAATAGAGGTGTGATGGAAGAAGTTTGTAGAAGGGACCTGCTTTTTTGATTGCTATAGGTTGGAAATAAGAAAAGCTGGGGGAAAGGATTATTTAAAAAAATCTAATGTAAGCAGTGAAAATTAACAGATTACATGGGGAAAATATGCAATATATGCAATGTAATTTTATATGCACAAAGTTAGCAAAAAGAAAAATAGAAATGTAATCTCATTCATTTAGTGTGTTTCCTTAGGTGACATGTGGATACAGATTGTATTTCAGTTGGTTCATAACTGAGACCAGTCTATTGGTTCTGAAGTGTTTGTTTGCATGATAGATGATAAAGGTTATAGCCGGTAAATTTATAAAAAAAGACTCGGTCTTCTCAAGTTCATATTTTGCAAGATTTGACCCCAATAAATGACCTTTTATTGTGTAACTAGATATTTTTCTCTGCCCTGATGTTTGTATGGATTGAGTTTAAAAGTATTGATATATTTTAAACTGCCGTCAAAGCAAGGAAATGACCATTTTTTCCCTCTGGATTTTCTGTTGATGTCATCTTTTTTTATTTATTCGTAACATTGTTTTTTTATGCTTCTTAGTCTATTCTTATTGTGTTGTGAGTTCAAGAATGTTCTTGTAGAATTCGGTTATATTTTCATCCTAATGTCACCAGCAAGTTAGTTCAGCACACATACTTATTATGGTATTACTCTAGCCTTCTTTTATTTAGTAAAAAATATCTGTGTTCTCTTTGAATTTTCTGTGCAAAAATAATCCATAAAGGTCTTCAGTAGACACTGCACAAAGAAAAATGTATCTATGGGAATACAGTTTATTCCTGTTGCCTGGTGTTGCTCTAGGTTTTTGATCAACACCTTATAGAGGAAATGGGAAGTTCTTTTGCTTAATTTCCTGTTTATTTTCTCTTGATAATGATTTAAACACTTACCAGCTTCTCTTCCTGGAATAATATGTGTGGTAGGAGTATAAATATTTTCTACAAGATACTCAGTCTATTACTTTAGAACAACAGATAGAGGAGCAAAGCTTGTTCTGTTACGGTCTAATTCTTTCTGAAGCAATTTCAGAATTCACAAAACATTTGAACATGAACATTGCACAAATATTTGTGCTTCGTAAATCACAGTTACGCAGGTATTTGCTTGATGTTATTGTTTTCCATAAAAATGTCATGCAGTTCTAATGTAAAAAAACATTGATAGTAGTTAACACAAGATGTTTAAACACCTAAAAGGGCCAGAAAAACCGTACTGGGATTAGTCTGTACAGCTTGCCTATAATTCTGGTTTAGATCACAATTTTAAGGAAGGGCACTGATCTACCATTATAACCTCTGCTTGTGCTTTATGCTCTGCATGAATCATCTCTGATACATGCTTAGATACGGAACACAGACCACAAAGTTGGCAAGTACTTCAACAGCTTGGTATTGCTTCCATAAATTTGCAAAACAGTTGTTGATGCTGTGACTGTTTTGACACAGAGAAGTTCATGCACTGTAAGTTCTGTTATAAATTTAAATAGCTGTGGCTTTTTTTGCACAAACTGTCTGTGTAGACACACGTGGGTATGCATGGATAGCTAATGTTAAGTAAATTGAGTATGAATTTGCAGCACGCTATTTTGAAGCAACTCTCATAGCAATAAAGTAAGGTTATTGTCAGGTTGCCTTTCCTGGATTCAGCTATTCCTAAGGGGCTACCAAATCCAGCTGCTTCCAACTGCACAAATCCACAGCATTCTATTAGATGGTTTAAATTGCTGTGTGACCCCACTTGGGTGTGCACCAAGAGGAACTGGTCCAGATGCAGGCCAGCAGGGGTGGGAATGGTGGAGAGCTGTCATCAGGGTCTTATTTCTGTCAGCACAGCAAGACCTGACCCTTCATGGTCTTAAGTAATTATGAGAGTCAACTTTATTTCTAAAACAAATTCAAACCCCAGATTATTAGATGCAGAATTTCACACAAATCTGAATACTCAGTCTGTTAGTATGAGCAGATTGCAATTTTTAAAATAAAATAGATTTCAGTGCAGATATAGTTTTTATCAAATTCTACATACTTTAAAATTGACAACATTTGGTTTAAAAAATATCAAGAAATCATATAAAAATACATGGCTTCTACACTTTCAGAATAAAAAATTCTGATTTTTGTGTTGAACTGAATCTAAAAACAAACAAGAAACCCAAACCCCTAGATGTCATATATAAAGATTTTAAATGTCAAGACCAGTACGGTATGTTTTTAGGGAACATAGAATATTTCTATCATACCCTCTACATGTCATTCTATCATATGTATTTTAGGGAACGTCTCATTGATGACATCACGTATAACCTCTTGTATGACTATTTTATACTTGCTTTACTTCCCACAGAATTACTGAGAAATTTCAGCTTGCTTCCATTCTTAAACTCTAGTATTCAATATGCAAAAATGTCAGCCAGATTAATTAGAAGCACGGTATATTACTGTCATCTATTTGAATAAACTGCTTTTAGCTGTTTGTCTAAGAACAATAAAATGCCAGGACTTTCTTGTGACAACAAGTTAACAGTAATTCATTTCAAACTCATGGTGAGCCATTAGCAATACTAATGCTAAATACTAATATACAAATGCATTATCACTGAACATAATTTACCACCATTAAATAAAGACATTCAAGAAAGAAATTCCCCTATACCTGTTTTGGTGAGAAACTTTTTTTTTAAAGTATCCGTCTGTCCATGTCTGTCAAACTCATCATTTACATTGTCTGGGAAGACTTGCAAGTGCTGCCTGTTTTGAACAAATGGGAATGATTTGTAACTCCAGACTTGAGAAGTCTTTGGAAATGCTCTGCAGTCATTATGCTTATTAAAGTTGATATTAATGGGATAGAATATATATTAATGGGATAGAGCAAAGTCAAACTTATCATGAAATTTGAGTGTTTTGTAGTGCATTATGATGGATGGAGTTGGATTAGTCCCCAGGCATTCTCAAACTGGAACGCAATGGTAGTCAAACCTTGAATAATATTCTTGCTCTATCCAGATGTTGAATTTAATCATAACTTGTTCTTATGAGGCATTTAATCCACTTCCAATTTCCAGTGTAGGCTGATGGGGTTGTTATAGAAATCTTTGCAGGTATGTGAATGAATCCCTTGCTCTTGCAGGAGAAGATCATCCCCGTAACTGTACAAGGTGGGTGTTCAGGGATCGTGCAAACTGGACACACTCAGCCTAGTGAGATTTGAGCTCTAAACAGCACCTGTCATCCTGCCACGGCCAGGTCTGGGAGGCTGATTTGGCTCATGCTCCTGTGTTGAACTTGCTGATGTCTTAAGATGCAAAGGAGAAAACTGCATCACTGCTAGCTGGGAGGCGCCACTGGTTCTCATTTATTTATCCCTGCAAATATGAATAGAGACCACTGATTTAAGAACAGACTGGTTGAGAGCAGATATTGTAAAGGGCAAAGGGTTGTTTGTATTTGTTTTTTCCTGTCTAAGCCTCTCCAGCATCCTCAGGAATATGGGCTGTGAAATCAATTAAACCCATTATGGTGCCATGTAGACATAGACTCAGATATACTATTTTATAATCATAGATTGAAATGGGTGATTTCAAGCCAATTTTTCATTGCTTTGAATGGCTTAAATATTGAGGTAAAGGGGAGAGAATTACCTTTTTTTTTTTTTTTTATTTCTAGAAAGGAAAACACTCTTGTGACAGAGATTCCAACTTCCAGAAGTATGCAGCCATTAGAGAACTGAAGGTGTTTCTTTCCCTGCATACTCGTAGGCTGCACAGCTGAGCTCCTGTTAAACTGCAGCGGGCCATGGAGGTGCTAGCAAGCACATGAAAGCCTGTATTGACAGAACAAGCCAGGGCCTATTTTCATGCTGTAAGTGACGCCTTTGAATCCAGATGTGATACAAATTACTCCAAGTGCAGCACAGGCATTGACAATATTTGGCTTGCACCAGAGGTCTGCTTCAAAAGCTGTGATGTGAACTGGGCTCCTTCCCAGCGCTGCTGCCTGGAGACAGCCCCTGACCCCAGAACTGGCCGGGCTCTGTCCGCAGCGCACGCCTGGGAGCTGGCCCAGGCTGATGAAATGGGAAGGAGGAGAGCTGAAACAGCTGGAGCATACAAAATTCTTTTTGAACATTCAGTTGTTTGGGCATCCAGTTCAGTTGGTCTCCTGTCAGGCATCCTCTTGACAGTTGACAGTTTTTTGGGGTTTGTTGTTTGTGTGTTTGTTTTTAGCCGTGGAAGACTTGTAATAGCTTCTGATGTTTCCTGAAAGAGTAAAAGTTCAATGTCGAAATGCCAGAGGTTGCAGAGTAGTGAAGGGCCTGGGAGGCAAACAGGCAGCTAAATTGCAGTGAGACCTCAAAGACAGAGCTCTGTCCCTGGCTGCCTGTCTTCAGTGCCCCCTGCGCTCCATTCCAGTGGTACCCGCCAGTTTGCCGTGCTGAAACCTGCAGAGTGCAAATGTGTTTGGGTGCCCATGAGTCCTGAAGCAGGTTAAGTTGCTGTCCCTGGGGTGCTTCCTTGGAGCTCTCAGAGGTGGACCGGATGTGCCACTGTGACTCAGCCATAGTAGTGATATATTAAAAAACTCAAAGTCACTTAAGTCAGTAGGAATATACACAGAAATATATCTGTAAGAGAGTGCTAGAAAGGGAAGTGTCAAGCAGTTCAGTTCATGTTTTGGAGAGTGGAGTGAGTGGGAAAGAGTAAAGGGAATTGGGAGGAAAAAATGTATCCTCGGAGAGCTTTTTGTAAGAAGGCAGAATCCAGGAAAATGAGCCTGGAGAGGGAAAGGCTGTGTATTTTACAGGCCTGTAAACCTTGGATGACACCTCTGGTTTAATCTTAAATAAGCTTTTGCTTTCCATTTGTTCTGTGCACTCCAAAAAGACAATTTATTCTGTAGATTAGGTATGTATCTTCTTCTGACTGTTATATGACTCTGCTTATGTCCTACGAGATACTACACATCTGTAGGATTCTGATGATATTATATTTTTACTGATTTGAATAGGAATTGAGAACTAAAGATCTCATTCCTCCATCTTTTACCAAGTGCTACTTGGGGGGAATTGCATTGACATCTCAAAAAAGCTAATCATCAAACACAGAGTTTCTCTCTCATTCTGAAACCCAGATGACTGGGTATGATTTATGCACTTACATTTTTAAAAAGTGCTTCAGTCTTTTTGTTTACAGGCCTTCTAAAGACCAGTGAAACGTACAATATCTTTCTCAGATTTTTTCCTAATTAACCAAGAGAAGCAGAACAAACAAATGAAAAAAGAAAGCTGTGTAACTTGAAGTCCGCAATTGCTCTTTGTTAGTAAAAGAAATAAAGAACTTATTCCGTTGAACTATGACATGGGATCAAAACACACATAATACTAGTGGGTACATTTTTTAGTTTTTTAAAATGTATCTTTTCTGTTAACTCTCAAGGAAAAAAGCATTCTTTGTCTATAACTCCACCCCCTCCAAGGTTAACATTCCCATCCTGAAATACATATATATGTGTCATACAGACACATGGGCTTTTATTTAGGAATATTGAACTTTGAATACAGCAGAACAAAGTCAGCTAGTCATAGTACTCTGTCCTTACTTTTAGATTTACTTTTCTTATTCAGGGTTATATTTTCCTTGCTTTTTAGAAAGTCCCTTGTGTAAAGATTTGCTCAAAACTTCCACTGGCAAGTGAGAAGGGCATCCAGAGAAATAAGGGTTAAAATAACCCCCAAAACTCACTGATGATGATGTTTTTGAACACCAGGCACAGCAAGGACATTTTTGTGTGGGTTCAAATGCCTTCGTGGGAACAGCAAGTGGGCTCTAATGATGGCCATGATTTGACAATTCATAAAGAATCTTATTGGTGACTTTTTTCTTTATCTCTAAAATGGATGTGAGATGATAATGATGGCTGATTTCAAGTCTCCTGATGCTGATGGAGGAGGATATGAATCAAATTGGATCTAGTTATGAAATGAGGCCCTAGAAGAAAATTATAATCAAACTCCTAAGTGGTTATAATCGCTGAGGGATGGAGTAAAAGGCTGTTCAAATAACATCCAGCTGTAGGCACTGTGAACCCTTTAACCAAATCCAAGATTGGTTATTCCTGATTTTCTCACATTTTCTCTTTATGCCTAGGTCTGTAGTTTTCTTTCAGGATGAATATGTGCTAGCTATCTTGTTATGTTTATTTAATTAAGACATTTCTGAAGTCAAACACCTCCGTTTTCAAATACACATGAGAAGGCCTGTAATGTGAAAGCACTCAGTGGTAGAAAATTAGGTAGAAGTAGAAAGGAGAATATCCGTCATCAGAGAGACCCTGGCAAAAAGCTAGCCAGCTGTACGGCTTTGATGCTATCGCAGAATCCTGTGTTGCTTCGGCGCAGGAATAGCAGCGAGAGCTGGGCTGTGCCGAGGTGCTGCAAGCTGGGGAGAGACCTGTGTGTGCGAGTCCAGGGCTGCAAGGAGGTGTGTGACAAAAACATCCATCAAATGTGGATGTTTTCTCCCTTTCTGCTTGAGTTAAATACCCAAGGAAGGAGAGAGCTACTGTGATTATGAGGAAATTATTGATAATATATCAAATTTGTGAAAGCCTAAACCTGTAGAAATTCGAAGGATTAAACACATTTGCTATTTTTCATGGCAATTCACTGTAGAAAAGCAGAATTACTAACTGAATTCTCAGCCAGCCATAAGGAGGTTCTCTGTGATAATGCTCAAATTGTATTGCTGACAACACAAAGGGCTGTGAGGAAGTTAAGTGTCAAGTGGTACCAGGGTATGATGGATTATCACTGTCAAACTCTATGGGTGGAGTTTCAGAGGTTCCAGCAGTGACGTGTAGACAGTGGCATCATTGCTGTAGGTACTTTGGTACTGGAGGTGATGCTTGTTGATTAAAGTGAATTATCTAGTTGAAATTAAACCGACTAACATTTGGAAAGAAATAAATACTATTAGATGTCTTCTGAAGCATCAGTGTGCAAGGTTTTCCTCCAGGAAGATGATTATTTCTAATGAGGAATGCCTGTTTCTCATGAACTTAAAATTTCAATTACAATGCATCAAAAATCTATTGAATGAGATGACAATGAGAAGATGGAAGGTAGAGCCCGTGGAACAGAGCAAAGAAGGAGGGTGGACAGTATTTGACATAAAAGTGAACGGTCTTAAGAGGACTATGCACTGTAAGAGGAAAGCCAAAATGAACAAGCTTAACATAATAATGGGAAATAGTCTTTATTTATTCCGAGAACTGAATTTATTCTCCTTTAAATTGTATTGAGTGGTTTACCAAACAAATTATTTGGTAACAACACCCTTTATGAAAGAACCATAACTCTATTCAGAAGTAATAGCTTTTGTCATTATCATTGATTACGGAAATTGGAATAAATATCTTGGTTTATTAGCGGAGTATGTAGATGACTTTGGAAAAGGCTGAAAGCTGTTTACTATTTCATGCCTGAAATGAAGTAGTTCTGTCTCCTCAGAAAAAGAATTTAATTAATCTGTGAGGGCTGAGAAACAGGCAGTGAGTAGTGTGTTATTTTCAGAGCTCAGAAGCAAGTCAGCTAGTTTGAATGAATGAAAATACTCTGCCTACATGTATGATCGGTAACACATGGCTGTAGTAGGTACAGACGTACACAAAGTCAGAAGGCTCAGGACACCAACAGTTGGCAAGTACTTGGTGGTAAAGAAACACAAGACCAGCTAATGTCATTGCTGTGGTAACCACTTTTGGTCAGCCATGGAAGCATTAGGAATGAATGATGCTTATCCATCCAGTGCCTTAGGCCTGATTTTTATATTTTTTTTAAAATAAGTGCTTTCAAATAGGCTCTTGAAGGTGACAGCTGTGTAAAGAAGCAAACCATTTGTACTTTCTTTCGTGAAATCTGGTTTATTGCTTCTCTTTTTCAGGTTTTTCATATATTTCTAGCTAATTTTTCTATTTCAGATGTGATTTAGACATGGATGAGTATTTGAGCACAGTATTTTTCCTACTCATACCAACTCAGGTGTAAATCAGGTCTCTAAATACCTTCTGGATCTCTCTAAAACTGTAAAAAAACCCCACTCAACCCCAAACCTTCCTGCCCCCTTCCACCCCCTCCACTCCCCCACCCCTTTAGTCTTTCTTTGGGCAGCAGACTGTCTTTAACTGTTGTGAAACCACACGTTGTTTTTCTAGACAGATATATTTTTCTTATTAACTCATGCTCATATATCCATTTGCTTGTTCAAATAAGTAGTTTGGTATTCTGTATTCCATGGTAAAAAAAATGTTCACCACTGTTGCAGTATAATTTTCTCATGGTATGACGTGGGGGGTGATTCTTTTGAGGGTTTTCAAAGACTAAAATTCAAACTAAAATCCTACTGAGGTTCCTTTCCAGATATCCATTAATTTTACCAATGTTGAGTCAAAAAGTGAGATGAAAGACCAAGTGCAGAGATGAGATCATTTTAATATGAAGAGGGTGAGACCATGATTTTGGAATCATGGTAGATAAATTAGCACTTCCTGTGATCTAACAGTATGGCGTATGGAACATATGAATGAAACTAAGCGATGGCCAGGACTACCCTCATCAAGTGGAAGCACTGTCTGGTGCTGCTGTTCAGTTTTACAAAGCTGAGTAGTGCCATTGAAGGTGTGTGCTGGTGTGGTTTCTAATCACACAGTGCTGCTGGAGACATGAGTGTCTCGAATCTGCATGAAGACGAAGAGACTGTTCCTAAAAGGGGCTGCAAGAACCGGGCAGTTCATTATTTAAGGTTCATCAATATTAACAGCAGAGTCTGGAAGGTTCATTATTCATGTTACGTTCAAAGTCAGAGCTGTGTGTTAGTATGAGCAAATTAACATTTGCTCCCAGTTCAGTGTGATTAATGGGATCTAATTCCTGTGATCCCTTTGGTACTGGGATCAGCCTAGGCTGTGCTGGCTTTAAAACACCTCGCTGGATCTTTGGACAACAGAGAAGTATACATTTTATGTTGTACTCATTTATATTGTTTGAAACAGTAGTTCAAATATACTGACAAAGTAATTCCACTAAATACCTGCAGAGGAGGTTCTCTACTGATATAACTATATAGTGACAGCGCCTCTAAGATATATTAGTCCTTTGTTTCCCACATTTGGAGACTCAGTGTCATCTGCATTAGCAGGTGAAGGAGTTGCTACAGACATCCATCAATTAATGCCATTTGTCATTTTAAAGTACTCTGCTGTCTTATGCTGGCTTGTTGCCTTCTCTCTGCCACCATCCAGCGCTATCCACCTCAGCATGTGAAATAAGCAGTGGCAGAGGGACAAGGCTGGTTTCTGTTGGTATGAAGAATCTTTGCAGCTCTTCAATTAATTGCTCTGCAAAGGAAGCACAGAGGTTTTCTTTCAAGACATGATTTTTGCCACCGTTTTGCTGAGCAGTAAATTTCCCTGAACCCAGGTAGCCTGACAGGTTTATGTGGAGCAGACCTAGTTGATACGAGTGAGGGTAAAACACTTCCTTGTTCCCATAACCTGTCCTGAGTCCGTGAAATAACCCGCACGCATTCCTGCCTCTTACACTGCGCTAATGATAAGGATTGTTTGAGTTCCAGGACAGGTAGGAAAACAAAGCAGCAAGCAAACTTACCAGATGGCAACTCTATCAAAAGATAGTCCTGTTTCAGTGGCTTTTTGTTATAGAGGAGTGTGTGATATAATGTAATAAAATAAAGCAGCTAAAACCAAGGACGGTTTTATAGCTTCTGCAGCTTCTAACTGTGCCTGGGTTTACAAAGGAATAGACAGAATGGAAGGAAAATCAAACCCGTGGTTTCAAAAATAGGGTTGTGTTTCAAATATGCATAGTATTTCAAAAAGAATTTTGTACAATGTATTAGTTTGATTTTTGTATTCTCCGGTGCTGGAGTACACACGTAGGTATAGTGTAAATTCTCCCATTCCGTTAGTGTATGGATAGTATTAGCAATACGCTTTTTCTTTTGTCATTGGACTTTTCTGTAAAAATGGACTGCAAATTACATCATGTTTACAACAATTAATACATGTGTATAAAGGCTGAGGTACATAAATTCAACTTACACTATAGCATCTTTTTTTTCCTGGTAATGTGCTTGTTTGTCTCTTGTATTATTTCTGCTGTAGGTACTGATCTATCATGTTCGTACAAGTTTTTCTTTATTATCTTGAAATTGTGTGTTATATTAAAAAGATTTTAAGTAAAAATAACTACTTATACGTCTACGAGAGTATTTTAAGAGGATATTATTTATGACTATTACCTTTTTGCCAGTTCATCTCCAGATTATTGTTTGCAAAGGAAAAGCAAATGTAAAGCAGCTGTGAGAACTTCAGAGGGGAGGTTTGCTATCCTGAAAGAGCTCCCAGCTGCATTTTTCTCTTAGTTAGCTTTGTGTGCATAGTTATTTTGGATAGAACTATGGAAAAGAGATATGCCTATGTTTTCCTTACTTATCTTTATAACACAAGTGGTAAGTAGGAAATGTGCTTGTAGGAGATTTTCCTTGATCGTTTCTGTATTGTCTCAAGGATAAAGTTTGACTTTTTTAAAAGGAGAAAGGCATTCAATTACAAAAGGAGAAGTGACTATTCTCTTTTAATCTACAGTGAAATAAAAAGCTATTTAGAGCCAAAAGTTTTAACTTTGGGGTGAAAAAAGGAGGGGCCTGTGTGAATTATGTAATTGGCAGATTGTGGCAAGACTGAGAGGCAGATTCTCTGTGGCATAATTTTATTGAACTTTTTTTCAGTGAAGAACCTGGTTCTCTGTTTACTATCTTGGCAGAAATTTATCTGTACCTTGTCAGTAACAGAAATCAAAAAAAGGCTCTGCTGCTGGTAGCAGCTTGTTAGAATAGTAGGGGAAAGCTAGGCACGTTCTCAAGAATCTTTACTAAAATTGCTGTACTTCTGCCAAAAGCAGGTACTAAAAGTTCTGCACATCTTCAATGGCAATGACTGGACCAATGCGCATTACTAAAAATATCAGTGCTTACAACTGAACCGGCATTCTGGATAAGAAACTACTCATGCTGTATTTGGTTCTAATCATCTGCATTATATACATGGGTTCTGAGGATTTGAAGATACATCAGTTCAAAATGCAAGCAAATAAATAACTAGGTACTATTTATTTTTACAGTTCTGCTAAAGCTCAAGATCTAAAGATTAATTTGATCTTATGTATCCTCTTTATTGCTTTTCATTTTTAGAAGAGTCCCATGCAGGAGAGAAGGTTTGCTGTTGTGGCTTCTGACCAGGAGTTTCCTGATTATTCCAATACCTATTTACCATTTTTCCTATCAACTTACCCAAAATATTTTTTGCATGGGTATTCTCTTTATGATTTAGTACATTTTTTGGCCATTAGAGGTAATTGCTAATGGCACCATACCAGTCAGGAAACATACTGGGAAATTTGTCTGAACAAATAATTCAGAACTGGATCCAGTAAATCCTTTTTTTGAGCAACATAATATAGTGATGCTCAGGTAGGTGATAGAAGGACTAATTTGACAAAATTATAAAACTATGCCCAGCCTTGGTTCAACTCTGTAGAATTAAGGTGCTTTTGAGATTTCATGAGATAATAGCGTCCCTTCTACAGAGAAGCACTGCACTTTCAGTAAGTTTTTGTGGTATTTCTTTGATTGTATTGTTAAGGCCACATCCTCGAATATCTATTTCCCTGGCATTAGGGCTCGCTGACTTTTCCTGCTGTCCATCTAATGTACAATTTTCTATTTTAAAGTTCAGGGTGCTGTATACATTTCTCTCTAAATGATTATCTATTGTACTCAGCTTAAGACTAGCAATATCCTTCCTTTTCATGACAGAAAAATTTCAAGAATTGATGAGTCTCTCAGTTTGGGGTTTCCTGTCCCTTTTTCTGTTGTGCTGGTATGCACTTCAGCTTCATAAAACTTATTTTTATGACAAACTACTACAGTCATGTAGAGTTAAAATATGCAATTAATGAGGCTGTGCAATACATGTCATTCATGCAAAGTATTGTCTGGCAAAGTAATCGCAGGCTCCCCGGTGCCTGCTCTGTGCTGGAAGTGTGACACTGTTTCCTTTAGAGCCAGATGGCAGGTCAGTTGTAATCCATAGTTACCAAATATATACTGTGCAGTAATTTCCTTGGCCTGCATAGCACATTCTACAGAATGTGTCAGAGCCTGGATCTATGCACATTAGTAGTGTTTCGCTCTAAATTTCATTAAAGCGCTACCGTACTGGTTACCTCTGCATTGCCAATGTAGTTATTAAAAGACAAGCAATTCAAAGGGCAGAACCTTGTTCACCCTTGTATCTACACCTGCCAATAGCATTTTATTACAGCACAATGAAAACTGGACAGCAAGTAGACTATGAATTTATCAGTTGCTGCAGGCACTCCTCTACAGGCAGCTGCATGTCGTTGTTAGGGCAGTTGTGTAGCTATAAGAGCATTTCAGGATGTCTTGCCTTAGTTAGCGATCTGCCCGTGGCGTGACTGACAGCGATATGCATGGGGTTGATGAGCCATTTGGATGGGGACATTCTGACATTGCCTACAGTGTATGTAATGAGAACTGTTGTTTTCTAGTAGCAAATAAAATTCGCAAAACCAGGGAGCAGTAAAGAAAAGCTCAAAGACAACATTGTGAATTCCTTATAATAAAAAAACTGTACTGCTTACTTCAAAATGATTGAACCTCTAGCACCGGCCGCTGGTTAGCTAAGGCTTTCTTTCTCTTCTTGCCACTCCCACAAAGAAGCAAGCAGATTTATCATCTAGGGAAGATAATAACTATTCTATCTCAGGAAAGATTATACTTTCCTTGTCAGGGTGAATTTATTAAGCAGCAGAATATGTAACAGGCTCAAAATCATACCAAACGCTAAGGAACAGGCACCCTTCCAGCTCTCTGCAGTTGAGCAGAGGGAGGACAGTATTACTCTATGCCTTATTCTTCTTCTTCCCTTCTTTCTGACCTCCTCATACTTCTGAAAGCACAGGTTTTCTGCACTGTGAGTAGACACCATTTACAGTCTGCAATTAAATGATCACTGCAAGCAAACGTTATTTAGTTCTTTAGTCTCTTCTTGTTTTTGTTTTTAAGTTATGTTTTGGAACAAAGTACTGGTGAATTCATGCCCCCTTCTCGTGCAGCTACAAGCAGCTTAAGTGTCCTGAAGCCTGCTGAAGTCAATGAGAAGTCTCCTGTTGGCTTCTTAGCTTTTGAACTAGGCTTTGACTGCACATAAGATTTTTAAAGTTACAAAGTTACGAAGAAGCATCATGCACTAGATCAGCTAAGATAAGTAATACAAACATTGATTTCACTTGCTGATAGTTTTAGAGAGATTTAAGTTAAATATTGTTTATTATTTAATACTTTAGGTTAGAACATGAATTACATGAAATATTCTCCTTCCACAGCGGCTCTCAGATGTAATGAGAGCTCAGGACTTATATATTCTGTCTCTCCTTTCACTTCTCTGCTTCTTCCTGCTTCTGCAGGTTGACTCCATAAAGTCAGGTATTAGCTGCCTGGGGCAAAATTGATTTTTGTAGGTGTAGAGCCTGATACAAAGGATTCACGTACAACTACCACTAACGTGTTTTGCAGTACTAAAAAGGCTTGTTATATTTTTAAGCTGATTGACATTTAAAACATATGACTTATACTTGCTTACATTCATATTGCATCCAACAGGACTCTTTCATCAGAAATTCCATCGAGCCCTAAAGGTTTTGATGTGCTGTGGATGAGCTGTCACAAGAGGCAGTAACACTGCAGGTGATACCAATTCAAAGCCTGAATTGTGCAATGACCTCTGTGCTTCATGGGACCTTCAGACAGGTGAGTAAGCATGGGTCCTCTGGCAGTCCTGGCACTGTGCTTATTAGCTATGGCAGCAGTGCTTCAGGCTCAAACAGAAATCAAGCTGGGTGATAGAATTTGCAGTGGAACAGGGACGGTCCACTCGACACCCAGTGCTGGCACGTACAAATGCAAGTCTGTAAGAGCAGACCCACGGTGTAACAAATATGAAGGATATCAGCCTACAGGAAGCAAGATGTAATAAGTGTTGGTAGTTCAGCCTATATCATGGCATATCCGTGCCAGTGATACAGTAGTCCAATATTTGGAAAAAGATTGAATCTCTGGGAGTGTTCCATAAGCATTGTTTTCCACTTTTATTTGAAAAAGCATGGGGTTTTTTCTCTGCTTGAATTAAATCAATAGAAAATATACCTGTGATTTGATCGGGAAAGTATGAGAAGGTGAAAGGGAGAATTTCATAGGATCCAGAAATTCTGTGCACTGGAAATTAAACAGAGTTTTAGCATTTTTGGTAAGGTGGTGTTACCATTCCACAACTTGGACCTATGATATCTGTACCCAGCATTAGGTTATAAGGGAAAGACCAGTGCACTTTGCTAGTGGAAAGACAGTGGAAAAAAAATCATTGTCTTTTTCTACTTCATTACTCAAAAGTATGCATAGACATCATGAGGCGTGATGATATCAACTTTCTTTTGTTTCCTCAAGATTGTCTCCAAAACTTTGTTGCTTTTATGACTTCTAAATGCAAAACCTGGTATTGGTTTGCAGTCAGTAACTGACTTTCACATAGTTACGCCCGAAGCTTCAACTAATGTAATTCCAGGTGAACAGTTGGAACCACAAACAAAATATTATCCCTTTAACATCTAAGTGAATTATGCCACTATTTAATCATCTAATTTAAAATTAAGTTTATGATTCATAGAAGTAATAATGCACAACAGATGGATTGTTACTGCTGTTAAATGGTCAGATACGTAACTTTCAGCTTGATATAAGGTTTATAGTCAGTCATTAGATGTTTGGTGAAGAATTGACAAGACATATATTACAGTTCCAGCAATAATGACATGGTACAGTTACTCTGTGTTCCAAGAAAAGTGGAGGGGTTTTAACCCCTTCTGAGAGGGAAAAAATGTAAAGTCATAGAGAAGTTAGATCAGCAGATTTCATGGGATTTTGTATGTAATTTAGGATCATATTTTGCAGCTTTGCCCCCTTCAAATTTAATTTTGCATTTATCTGGGGGAAAATGCCATTGCCAACGCACTGGAAACAGATGAAAGAGAGGATGTTCATGTTTTTTATTTCTGGGGGGAAAAAAAGGACAGAAAAAGGAGATGGAAAAATTAATTTAGTTCAAGAAACAAAAAAAAAAATCTGCAGCTTTTCAAATACGACAGATTGAGATTCAAGAGAATCTTCAAGGTAAAGGATTCAAGAGAACGTATGAATTATTAAGTATTTGCTCAGTTCCAGAACTCTAGGATGTTCTCCAAGTTCTGTCATACCCAAGAACTCAGTATAAAAGCTGTCAGGGTTGGTCAATAAAATCATAGAATCTTCTAGGCTGGAAGGAACCTTCAAGATCATCTTGTCCAACCATCAACCTAACTCTGACAAAAATAAACACCCACACAACAAACAA